>CM021104.1:639603114-640219267 GCA_007115665.2 Sequoiadendron giganteum | reverse complement strand
GGAGAAAAAGGATGCAAACCAATACCATACACTACAATGAAGTATTTAAGGGATTATGCTAATATTTCCAACATCAATTTAAAATAATATACTAGTTGTAAAAGAAGAGTAATGTAGCTCATGTCTACAACCACATTATTCAAATTCCTAATGCATTTATGAAATCTCTATTTTTGTAAGATTTAAAGCTAGTTTTACAATGCAATCCATGTTGAAACCCAATATATAGTTGTTCAACATAAGAATTCCTACATTTCCAGGATGTTGAATCCCTTTTCTAACCTCTTTTCTTTACCTTTGAAACCATTTAAAAACCAACAAAGCTTATGAACTCCTTAAAAAAGGAAAATTACACACATTTCCAACACCCCAACACATATTGATATGATATTTGATAGCATGAAAAAAGAAGGACAATAGAACCACATTCTCATCAAGGATAAGCCTCCTTGCTGATTTCATTTTCTACACATAAAAAACAACATTTTTTATTTCATAACCAGTGGGAGCTCACCTCCCATCCATAGGGCTAAAATAGCCCACCCCCAAGCTAGGGGAAACAACAAGATGTCAAGGTTTGCACAACACATCATACAAAAAACCATGGGTTTTTAATGCAGTGATTTTCCAACACTTCTAGTGGTATTCTATAACAAAAACGTTTCATACAATAGTCGCATTACATGTCATTTTACAACATAATACACACAACACAGGGTCTCTTCTTGAAGATCCTAAAAAGGGGGAGTGGGGAAATCAATAAAAGAGGGAGAGTAGCAAAAAATTATGCATATACAACCTTGTATTTCCTCATTTTCTCATTATATAACACCAACCATACTTCCACTACACAACCTTTATTTCACACCCAATCATCACCACACCATACTATGTAGTACATTAATCTTTCACATAACCAAAGAAAGTTTTCATAGGTACTCATACCCTTACAACAACCCATTTTATGGACATATCACCCACTCAACCCCACACATGATGAAACCTCCAAATAATTGTAGGTTCATTCTACATGAGAAGCAACCCACAACACAACAACAACAAACAAACAACACTAAATCTTTACAAACAAAATTCTTATACTTATTTTATAAAAAAAACACAAAGTGTACAAATACCAACCTAGATTGACCTCAAATTAGTAATAGTAGATGCAAAATCAATAATACTCTCCTTCAAGCTCCTTCTTCCTAGGCTTCCTTCACTCCCTTCAAGGTTGATAGCACAAAAATAGAATTAATCCTTGAATCCAAATGCCAAAGTTTAAAAAAAACAAAACTCCCACAAAATCCCTAATTCCTCATCTTTAATTGTGAGGGCGACAAGTGTCACCTTCACAATTGATCACCCATCTTTCTCAACCCAACCCTTCACAGTTTTTGTGTGAGGGTTCTTTAAGTATGTCTAAGAGTCCCAAGCCTTCATCCAATTTTTGAATTTTGTCACTCTTGAAAAAGGTTTCAAAAAATGGTCCCAAGGTTCTAAAATCAACTTTTAAACCCATGAAATTATTCTCAAGCCCTAGTGTTATGACCTAGGGTCATGAAAACACCATAAAATGTAATCAAAACACACAAGACAAGACACAATCAATTTACACAAGACACTATACTGGACATTAAAACAATAATTCTTACTAGCACATAACATACACTTTCCACATTACATAGAAACACGACATACAAGACCTCAATCTTTCTAAATAGATTAGGTTGGATTCACAGATATGCACAATCATCAGCTTGGTATTTCCCCAAATCCACTAGTCATGGACTAAACCTACATACTAAATCAAAATGGTTAATGCATTATTAATAATCAAAATTGAAGCATGAAATATATCATCATAATTTTTCTAAAATGACATGTCAAATTCAAACATCCCATTGCAACATTCATTCCATACCACTAACATCACATCATCAATAAAAACCAATTTCCAAAGATAATTAGATATAAATTCACAACATGTGATAAGATCATAATCCATGTAATCATAAGATTATCCACTTATAAAAATAACAACAAGAACGATTATCAAGATAGTTCGATCATCTACATATTACCTTAAAACCATAACCTATGAAGGTAAGAATGTATGCATGTGTACCATGAAAATGAGATAACACCAAGGTATGTTCAATCAAAATACATGGTAACATCCTAGTCCCTGACAAAACTATCCATGAGAATTGCAAAATTTAACATTACCCCTATAAATCTCTAGCATTGGGAGGTGGGTCTCACAATTTACTACATATTTTTTGTAAAATTTAATAAGAACTAATTTTTCATTCAAAAACCTTAGTAAATTAAAAATAAATCCATCAAATCCTCTAAATATTATGTTAGTAAAATTTTGAAATGTAATAAAGTAATTCCCATAGGTTGTTACTAACCTTGGTTCTTCATGTGATATTATTATTCGAGTATTTCCTTGAAGTTTCTTGGTAGTTAAAATTGTAAATGCATAATTTAACATTATATAACTTGTATAGTTGTTATCTCCAACTAGGAAAGTGATCATATAAATATGGTTTGTGAATAAGACTTGTAAGGAAAAACATACAAAATATATAAAATGTGTTTCAATGTATTATCAAGTACAATGTTATATTAGATGCATTCCCTATTCAAAAACCTTCTTGATGGATGTTCAAGGCCACTCCTAAGCTACCAATAAATTATAGGCCTACATAGGTCAAAATTTATTAAGATCCAACTCTGTAAACCCCATGGATAAATCATCAAAGGAAGTATTAGCAAAATTCTTGGAGGTAAATTCTAATAGCCTAGACTGAAACCACTATCCTATGGCTCTTTGAGATATTTAATGATCTAGATTATAAATAATTTAAATATTGGAGGTTCTTTTTTGAATTAATTATAATAAATGTTAGAGTCCATGATAATTTATCTATCAAGGCTATCCTTTGAGACTAGCTTCCTTTGTAATATTGAAGCCTATTAATTTTTTTGTTTCCAAGTCATAATAACTCCTAACCATCAATTCCTCAAGAAAATTATTTTCCATGAATGCCTTAGAGTAAATATCTAATGGGAACATGTCCCCAAGAGGAGAGAAGCATTGAAAAGAGTCCTAAGTCAAGATAAAACCCTATTCATTACTCTATCAAGTGAAATCTAAGTCATTTAAATACCAAAGTTAATCATGCAGTGATGTCTATTATCTAATTGGGAATATAAAAGTTACCCCTAAAAAAAACTAGAATTGCAATTATGTTAAGTTAAAATTACAAGGATCCTCACATCCACTAGGATTTTTAGCAATGAATAAGTGTTAAATATAAACTTGAGATCTTGAGTAAAATCAAATTTATAAATTTCTAGATCTATAGGAAATTGTAAATATTATCACATGTAAAAATTGAAATTGAGAGCTCTAATAAGTTAACATTTTCAAGGATTATTATGTCCATGGTATGCTATTTTTTAGAGTTTTATAATACTTTTGGAACTAAGAGTCTAAGCATGTCATAATTTATAATTTTCCTAGTTTGTGGTAAGTACTAGTGGATGTTCTAACTATTGATGACACAATTGGATCTTTATGCACTAATTTTATAGAGTGAATTTTCACATTCAAATGTCATAGATAGATGAGGGTTAAAAGCATACTGTTAGAAAGTTAAAACTTGAGTGCACAAATTAGTCAAAGTTAGTAGGTGACTTAGGCCTATGGAACTGTAGAGAAAATCTTTTAAGTTCCAATACCAATCTCCCAAATAAATTAAGATTGATAATATGTTTGTGCCTAAGATTTTGAGAGTCAAGAAACCTAATAATTGGGTGCATGACATGTGTTTTTATTAAAATTAACACTAAGAAAATAGATTTACTCTTTGGAATACTTTAGAAATATAGTTTTAGGATTCTAGAACTGACTTACAATTATGTAATTTTTTATAGGGCTCTTGCATCCACTAAGACTACAAATATAAGTCCATTAAATTTTATATCTAAACACCTAATTAAACTAGGTTGTATAAAATGATTTCGTATCCATAAGCATAACTAAAATATGTTGAAAATATGCTTGGGATCTCATGAATGTGAGAATATAACAACTATAATTGGCCACATGTTCCCATATTGATTCTATTAAAAATTTACGGTTCAACACAAAATAAATCTTGTCTTAAGGCACATCTCTCATATGTCACCCTATGTTAAGATAAAATAAGGATTATTTTAGACCTAGACATGAATTCCTAAGCTTTGCTATTATCAAACCCAAGAACCCAAGTATGTCAATCCAAGATAATTTTTAGATGACTTTTCACAAGGATTTATTACATTCCTTTATATAATGTGGTTAAAAGCGTAAGAAGTTTAGTTATATAAATAGTCTAGTTTTTTCCAAGTCCATTGGGTTGTCCAATATGGTATCAAATCATGGATTAAAACTAAGGGCCTAACGGGTCATTAAGGATAAAATTTTATGTTTAATTTCAAGATTGATTAGGTATTTATCATGTAACTACTTTATTGGTGAAAGTAGCAAGAAAGCTAAAGTTCAAAAGTTAGTCTTTTGTAGTGTATCAATAGGAAACACTTGTTTATCATTGTGGTTTCATAGGTATAACTTCAACCATGAGGAAGAAGAGAGAAGATGATAGAAGAAGGATAAGAGTGGTTCATAGATGGGTTACTAAGCTTTAATATGGAGGAATAAGAGAAAGGGTGTTGAGAGGAAAGGACCCACCAAAATGGAAAATGAAATACTAAAATCATTAACCAAAGAAGTAATCATTCAAGATGAAATAAGAGATTTAATGTTGGTAAGGAAACTAATAAATTTTATAGTTGGATAGAATTGGAATGAGAAAAAAGGAACCCAAAATTAGGATGGGATCTAATAAATTCTAAGGAAGGATCTATTAAATAATATTTCAAGAAAAAATCCATCTCTTAAAGTTCACCATTCTATATTATTTATAAGAATCTTTTTTTCTTGGCTTCATTGCATACACACATGTATTTTTATCATTACATTTTGTTTTAAAATCAACTAAAAAAAATTTTAGTCATGACCCGTAAGTCTTTGGAGATTGTGAAATGAAACTCCCACTATAAAATTTTGGCATGAATCAAGTACAAGAACTCAAGATGCTTAATGTAGTTTTGATTAAGGATTGAAAAGAAACATTAGATATGCTTGTAGAATTGTAAATTGTTACCCTTAAAAATTTCACACTATGTTTTTCTCTCCCTAAGTGCATGCACCTAATTGCACACCTAATTTCCTACTTATACATTTTGTAGCCCATTTTAACAAGTATCGATAAATTGCAAGAAAAAGTAAAATGCATTCATCTAATACTTTTCCCCCGACACCTTAATTTCTAGAAAATAGGGTTGGGAAACATACGCCCTATAGCGAATAGGTCCCTTTTTGGAGAATGTGTCCCATTATGTCCAAAGTAGGTTATCTGATTTAATTTTTGGAAAATTGGATTAAATGCCTATAAATACCTAGTTATTGCATCATTTCATATCAATCTAGCAACAACTGAATGAATCTAGCATTATCATGCATTATAAATAAATTTTAGAGAATAATTTTAGTGATTTATTACAGCTATTCAAGATCCAAGCATAATGTAAAATCCTATCCAATTTTATGTATTTTCATGTTATCATTATTTGTGAGGGCTAACCCTTTTTCTAGGTCTCCAAATAATTCAAGAAAAGCAAGAAAGCAAGATCCAAGCCTTGAGGAGATGTGCATGACTTCAATCCTTCAAGGAAGCCATTGAAGGGTAGTGAGTTGTAGTACTTTGTGGATTCATCATTTCTTCCTATCATTTATACTTTTACCATTGACAAATTATCATTGTGGAAGTGGAAACACTAACACAATGTTTGACTAAGGCAAACCCTTAAATGGCACAAACCTTCCTTTATCTTTGAATGTGTAGGTTTCATGTTTGAAGGAGATTGGAGGAAGTTTGAAGATCAATTATACATTGTTGCAATTATAATGCTACATATTGACAACTCACATAAAATCATTTATAAAAATATTTGGTAGTGATCCAAAAAAATTGTAGGCGGAAACATAAAGCTCTGATCTAGCACCATAGGACTATGAAAATAGATCTGAAATTCCTCTACAAGGATACTTACACCCTGGGCCAATTAGTCCTTCAAAAACAAGCTCAAATTTATACCACAGGTGCATAGTGTCCTGCTTTGTCTATTTTTGTTGTCTGAATTTGTCTATGAATTTTTGTGTTTACTATATTTGCATCAAAACTCACATTTACACAATTAGCCTAGTTAGATCAATGCATTTTATTTTAAATCCATTTCATATTTTCTTAAGGGAAGGTTGAATCACCTTTCAGTTTGTAAGAAAATCATATATCTTATCCAAATCAATCAAACCCCGCCACCTTCAAATCTCTAATTGAACACATTTTAAAAATCACTTAAACCCTAAAGTGAAATCTCTAGGGTTTCAGTTTTTACTTGTTTATTATAGAATGCCTCAATTTTTTTTGCAAAAAGTTGTCCCTCCTAGTGTGAAACCGAATGATGTGGAATATTTTCTTGAATTTATGAATTCACCTAGTGTAATGGCATGAATTTGCACCCCTCACAAATTCCCCATTTGCATCCCCTCACCTTAGAAAAATTAGACCTGATGATACATTTCCATGACCATTATTTGTACCCCGTTGACTTGGTGACTATTTGTAGTGTCAGTGGGAGAATTTTTGTAGGGGATCCTAGTGCGGTGCATGTATATCTATGCAATGCACTGCCATCCTAACAAGATTTTTTCCTTTGGAATTCGTAGGGGCATTATGTTCTCCATTGGAAAAGAAGCATAACATCCCTATGCCCTTCAACCAACCTTTGAATGACTCTTTCCCTCCTAACTCATCTTAAAATTCCTATCTTTCCTATTCATTCAGACCTCTTCACATTTTCTCAAGCTTCTCCTCACTTGTTAAATTATCTTGATGCAACTTCACTCCATTTTGACAACATTCTTCACATCCACCATTGAAGCTGCAACTTGGTGTCTTGTGATATTTCTTTCATCGTTGTTGCAACAACATTGGTTTGCCAAGCTTGTGGGATCGATCCTTGTCCTTTTGGCCTTGGGTGATTGTGATTGAAGGTGATATTGTTCCATTACATCGTTGTTTGATTTAAATAGAATAATTCTCTTCGTATTGTTTGGTATCTTCCTTTCAATACTTTATTTATCATATTTCTATATCATTGCTATATTGCCTGTCCATGGAGGTGGAAACATTAAAATGGGGGACTGACTAGAAAAGTCCTCTTAAATGGCCTCTGTTGGTTCTCAAAAATGCAGGTTTTAACCATAAGAGTTTTCTAAGCCCTTCCAACATTCTTGGACAACATACAAGTCCAATTATACAATTAAACCTTCTACTCTTTAGGTTTTGCAAGACCTAGGTGGGTGAACCTATGTGAAACATGTAGATTTAAAATGAATTTCTTGTGAAACAGTCTACCCACAATGACAAAAGGTAGTGAATAGACAAAAATACTACAACTAATCCTACTACATAAAAGAAAAGTTTTGAATATATTATTTGTTAGGAATTATATCCTCTGGGATATTGTTGATCAGTGCCTCCTATCTATTGGGCAATGGATTCAAAAATAACAAGGATCCAAGGTGTTTCCCTATCCAATCTTAATTCAAATTGTTGAGCATATTTAAAATATGAAATTATATGACTAACATATTATTTCACCCAATTTATGGCTTGTATAAATTACTCTTGAATATTTTCCTACCAGGTTCTTCTTTAAACAACCAACCTAAATTCCAAAATCACTATGACTTGATTTAAAGAATTTAATTCTGACCTTACAGACACCTATAAATCAAACCACACAAAGTGAAAATTGCACCATGATAAACTAGATGCATACTTGTTATTCTAATTTAAATGATTTAAGAAATTATAATTGGAAACAACCAGATAAGAAATTCACAAATTATGTCATCTCAACAAACGAACTAAAAAAAAATTGCACCAATTTGAAAATGTCTACTCCATTACACCAGTTTCAAGAAGGACCGTTCATTGCTTTTATCCTAGTTCTGTTATTACAGTTGAAAAAATCCCCACTTCTCCAACCCCTGTGACTGATTTTTCTCAAATATTTATATAACACAGCTCAACAGTCATCAATTTTCATTTTACCCGCCATAATCGTTTGACATTCTGATAAAAATGAAATATTTAAATAAGTTACCCTATTGGCAATTTAAATATTTCGATATAGTTCAACTTTTTATTTTCCTTCAATATTTTCCCCACGCAGTATACTCCTTACCACACTACTACGGTCTATGTTTAGACCCTTGGTGGTTGTGTGGTGAACATATTTTGCTTACGCGCTAACCGCTAACCATTTACGACTATCACCGTGGTCATTGCTTAGACTCTTGGCGGTATCGTGGTCTTCACATTTGTCATCGACTTCACCACCACCGCACTACCGTGGTCTATTAAATGACTCCATGCGGTACCGGTGTAAACCATTCTGATTGGTGGCTCGCCGCTTACCTCCGTTCTACCGCTGTCTCTTGCTTGACCGCCAGTGGTACCGTGGTAGCCGCTAACTGCTCACCATCACCTCTCTATTCTTGACCACAGTGACTGCTACCTCCATCACTTGCTACCCTTTATTGAAGCACCGCGGGCCCTGAGACTACCCTCTACGGTATAGCGGTAAGGGTTTCCTTGAATGCATCAAACCGCCATCACTATACCACGAGCCCACTGTGAGAGGCCATGATAAAGCAGTGAAGAACATATGAAATAATTTCCAAGGGAGCGGTAAGGATTTGAAATGCATGATAAAATGGACAAGGAATAAAATGAAGAATTTTTTATGAAAAGGTAGGAAAATATGAGCTTAAATGAATAAAAAGGCTTAGGATTTTAATTGAAAAATGTTGGTTCTAACAGTGGCTCCTATTGGGAATGAGTAATTTTGCAAATCACTGCAAGAATCTAGAATATCTTTGGGAGAGTAGACTGAGTAAAGGATAGGAAATGAAAATGAAGGCAATGGAAAAAGGAGGGAAAAAAAAAGTGAAGGAGATGGAAAATGGAGCATGGAGAATGGAAGGTGAAAATGATCCTAATCTACTGTACATGGAAAGAAAATAAATTTTTCAATAAGGGAATTCCTGAGAGTGTCCATGTATTGGAAAACCCAGAACCTTCAAAAACTATTGTGCATGGAAGAGAATGATTAAAAAGGTTTGTTAGGAATTTTCCATGCACTAGAAATCCCTAATCCTCTATGCCTACTATGGTTCAAAAAATCAAACCATAAAGGATGGCCCCAGGCCACCCCAAAAAGAAAAACCTGCACTTTCCTCTATCATAGACTTTGTTCTAATTAAAGCTCCCTAGGTTTCTTTTGAAACTATCCATTCCACCTGCTCTGCAACATGCACTGTCATTGAAAACCTTTAGGAAATCATTGCATTCAACCTGATTCACACTCATTCGACCACTCTGCATTTTATCATTCTCATTATCATATGAAAAATATTTATCACCTTCAGCATACAAAGTGTATCTAAATTCAACAAAATATTTCTCATTATCATATGTTGTTGAATGATCCAACAGCTGTATTGGGATATGAAAATCTGAATAATTTTCTTGGAAATCAATTTTTTTTGTCTCATCAACATCCTTTGAATCAATCAAATCATAAATTCTTTCTAGCTTGTTTCCATCATCAATTGTCATTGACACATACTCTTGATCTAAAAAGTCAGCCTCACAGATACTTGAATCAACAAATATTGAACACTCATCATCGATAACATGCAAATCAACATCCTTTTCTTGAAGGCAAAAATAATTCAAATCACATACCTCTTCTTGGATAGATAGGGATCTTTGATCAACTTCAAACAATTCCTCATCATTGTGAGAGATGCACATGGAGTCATATGAGTTCTTACTTTCACTGTCAAAACAAATGTAGGTTGGAACCAAAACATTGGAATCATCTTCATGTGCATACTTCTGGTATTCTAGAGTTAACAAATCTGAAACTTGCTCACTTCTGAGTGAACAGGTCTCTACTTCCATATCTTCAACCATGTCTCCAACCTCTTCTTGATCTTCATAATAACTACAACAATCATCCTGTTGAAGATCAATATCCACTATTTCATCTTCACATTTTGACTCACAATTTGTTGTGCAAGAGAAAATCTCCACATCTTCATTGTCAAACAATAGGATATCATTTTCTAATACAGCCTTTGAAGAACTATTGGTGGTATTCACATACCTTGTCCCAAGTATGGAATCAATAAGTTTATTCACTGCATCCAAGGCACACTGTTTTGATGACTCTGGCCAATAAACTGATTCATGCTCTGATGCTCTTAGAAGTTCTGCAACAAATGTGGGACTTGTTGGCCTAAAATGAGGAGGTACTTGCATACAAATCTTTTTCATCCTATTGTACAGAGAGTTTACATCTTCTCCCTTATATCTCCTTATGTCAAAAAAGGCATCCACAAGATTTTTGCTTTTCTCTTCAATTTGAATATACTCATCAAAAGTATTTTTCTGTGAATATAGTACATTACCTTTGTTTCCAGAGTTCTCAGTTGCATGATGTGGTGTTTGTGGTGTCCAAGATCTCTTGGCACTTGTGTCTTCATTCTCACTATATGATGGCCTGTTTGGTGATGTATTTTGAGCACGTTTAACTCCTAATTGCAACAATTTTTGGTTCCGTTTTAGCATCTGTTGGTCCAATTGAAGCCTTTGTTGCCTCAATTCCTTCAACTCTCTTATTGACTGCTATCTTCTTTCTGCTTCACAACACCCATGCATTATTTATCAAATAAAAAAGAGCCGCCACCTACTTTTCCAAAAGTAGGAAAATGAATAATATTATTTTGGTTTTCCCCAGCAAAATCTCCAAAAATATAAAACTTTGCTGACTCAATAGATGGATAGGCTGAAAAATTTCTAGAATTTTTCCCCAACAGAGTCGCCAAACTGTTGGTTCTAAAAAATGCAGGTTTTAACCATAAGAGTTTTTTAGGCCCTTCCAACATTCTTGGACAACATACAAGTCCAATTATACAATTAAACCTTCTACTCTTTACGTTCTGCAAGACCTAGGTGGGTGAACCTATGTGAAACATGCAGATTTAAAATGAATTTCCTGCCAAACAGTCTACCCACAATGGAAAAAGGTAGTGAATAGACAAAAATACTACAACTAATCCTACTACATAAAAGAAAAGTTTTGAATATATTATTTGTTAGGAATTATATCCTCTAGGTTATTGTTGATCAGTGCCCCCTATCTGTTGGAAAATGGAGTCAAAAATAACAAGGATCCAGGGTGTTTCCCTATCCAATCTTAATTCAAATTGTTGAGCATATTTAAAATATGAAATTCTATGACTAGCATATTATTTCACCCAATTTATGGCTTGCATAAATTACTCTTGAATATTTTCCTATTAGGTTCTTCTTTAAACAACCAACCGAAATTCCAAAATCACTATGACCTGATTTAAATAATTTAATTTTGACCTTGCAAACACCTATAAATCAAACCACGCAAAGTGAAAATTTCACCATGATAAACCAGATACATACTTGTTATTCTGATTTAAATGATTTAAGAAATTCTAATTGGAAATGGCAAAATAAGAAATTCACAAATTATGTCATCTTAACAAATGAAGTCAGAAAAAATTGCACGAGTTTGAAAATGTCTACTCCATTACACCAGTTTCAAGGACTGTTCATTTCTTTTATCCCAATTCTGTTATTACAGTGGAAAAATCCCCACTTCTCCAACCCCTGTGATTGATTTTTCTCAGATATTTATACAGCATAGCTAAACAGTCACGACTTTTCATTTTATCTGCCATAACTGTTTGACATTATGAGAAAAATGAAATATTTAAATAAGTTGCCCTATTGGCAATTTAAATATTTTCATATAGTTCAGCTTTTGATTTTCCTTCAATATTTTCCCCGCTCAGTCTTCACTCCTTACTGTGCTACCATGGTCTATGTTTAGAGCCCTGGCAGTTGCGCGGTGAACATCTTTTGCTTACTCGCTAACCGCTAACCATTTACTGCTATCACTGTGGTAATTGCTTAGACTCCTGGAGTTATCACGGTCTTCACATTTTTTGTCGACTTCACTGCCACCGTGCTACTATGGTCTGTTAAATGACTCCCTGTGGTACCATGGTAAACCATTTTGACCGGTGGCTTACCAGTTACCTCCGTTCTACCACGATACTGCGGTCTCTAGCTTGACCGCCAACGGTACCATGGTAGCTGCTAACTGTTCACCATCACCTCGCTATTGGTGACCCCCTTGACTGCTACCTCCACGACTTGCTACCCTTTACCGGAGCATCACGGGCCCTGAGACTACCCTCCATGGTATAGCGGTAAGGCTTTCCTTGACTGCATCAAACTGCCACCGCTATACCGCGAGCCCACTATGGGAGCCCGCCGTAATGCGGTGAAGAACATATGAAATGATTTCCAAGGGAGTGATAAGGATTTGAAATGCATGATAAAATGGACGGGGAATAAAATGAAGAATTTTTTATGAAAGGATAGGCAAATATGAGCTTAAATGGATAAAAAGGCTTAGGATTTTAATTGAAAAATGCTTGTTCTAACAACCTCAACATTTTTCCCTCTTTGTTGTGTGTAGTTTTTGCATTCGTGTGGAGCTTGTGGGAGGTTGGACCATTCGTAAGTTGTAGTTCTATCACCTTTTTAATCCTTGCTAAGTTCTACTTAAAACCTTGAATTATTTCTCCCATTATTCAGTTATTCTATGACTATCTTTTTTTATTATTGCATTAAAATGCATTAATTAAGTAGTTAGCCTATTTCTCAAGGTTTTGCACTGCATTTCATACTTTTTACCTATACAAATTCTAAAACACCTGTGAGATGCCAACGTACCACACTATCATCCTTATTCTATGATGTTGTCCTCTAGAAAAGAGCTAGATCTGAGGTGCAGTCTGAAATATAGAAACCTACTCTCTTAACCCCCTAAATTTTTTGGGTTAGCAGAAAGATAGCTATACTGAGAGTGTTCTTCTTTCTCTACCTTAAATTTATTACAACTTCCCTAAAACCTTCCATCTAGCTTGATGTAGATAAAAGCAGTTGATCATTCTAGACCCTCTCGTGACTCAAGGTTGTGAGCGTTCAATCCCCCTCCTCTACATTTTGGTGAACCCAACATGAAACTTGTAATATTTGTTTCTTTGTGTTGAGATTCTCTCCCTCGTGTTCGCATAAGTTGTGAGCTTGTGCGTTGTGATGATTTATGAGCTTCACAACTCAATCTAAAACCTTCGAGTACGTATTTAGAATAATTGCATGAAATCAACACTTAGGAATGGAATTTATGAGGGTTACTTCAACTCTTGCCTCTTAAGAGACGATATCGGTGGCAGAGATGAGTTTCTTCAATGAAACCACTCATGCCTCTACATCTCTTGCTTCCCCTTCACCTCCACCCCTAGATGAGAATGAAGCCCTCCCTATTCCCATAAAGCATCTCATGGCTCTAGATAGGAGGTTGTTGGATATTGCAAATCATTTAGGTAGATTTCAAGCATGGTTAGGTCCACTAGGGTTGTTAATGAGATCCAATATATGTTAGAAAAGGATCAGATGGGAATTGATTTTCTACATGGCCTTATCAATTTAGTGGAAGCATACATCTCCTCTTACAATCCCTGGTCAAGTATCACTTGAAGTCATGAGAATGACACCTATGAAAGAAATATTAATGTCTCGATTCCCATGATGTCGGTATGCATGGCTAAAATGGGCCCTTCTGTTAACATCTTCGCTCCTCATCCACCCCCTACTATCAAACCAAGCAGGATACCTCTAGGATTTTAGTTCCTTCCTCCTAGGGGTAAGCCTATTTTTGGTAGTAGAATCTCCAATAGAATGAGGATTGGTCATTCTGGTATATATGACGGTAGTTATGCTAGTGGCCCTGGTGGTGGTTTTGGTGGTGGCCATGGTAGTGGATCCAAAGGAGGTTTTGGATGTGGTTTTGGTAGTGGTGAATCTGGTGGAGGTTCCACTGGTCCTTTTTCATCCTCTGACCCTATTCTAAATGCTCTTCTATAGAATATGGGTCAAATACAAAACCAGTTGGTGAATCTATATTAGGCCTCTACCCAACCCATCTTTCAGCCCTTCTTTTGATATAGTTTTTTATTAGTGATGATTTTGAACACTCCATTCCCTCAAGGGATGTAAATTTCTAAGTTTGATAAATATGGTGATAAAGGGGATCCTCAAACACACTTATCCAATTTCAATGTAATGTACACAAATTTATTTCACCATAATGCTTTGATGGCTAAATTTTTTCCTTGATCTCTCAAGGATACCCACTACAATGATATTGTTCCTTTCCTAAAAATTCTATATTCTCATTCAATCAAATTTTCAATCAGTTTCATTAGTATTTCCATTCTAACATCGATCTAAAGATAACCTTCCCGGATCTCATCCGATGTAAGTAGGGAGACAATGAGAAGATCACTAATTTTTCTGTGTGATACCAATAGCTCTTCTCACGAATATCTTACCCACTACCTAGCTTAGATGTATAGAAGGTATTCATTCGAAACCTACATTGATTTGGCAGGAGAAATTTTCTTTGATGAGATATGCTTCTTTTTTACATCTATTGTTGTGATGCAGGAGTACCAATAGATGGTTGTTTAGTTCAAGGGATCCTCCTTCTGCTCCCATCTCGAAGGAAGATCTATAGTATCAATCTCAAGAAAAGTTAAATGTGTTGAAAATGTAGTCACCATGATTAATGATCAAGGCCTCAAGTGCAACAAAAAATTAACTAAGCTGTCTAAGTCTTATTCTTCTATTCTGCAAAAAATGTTGAAGGATAAGATTATAACATTGGAAGATTCTCAACCTTTAATAGAGCCTTATCTTGACTAGTATGATGGAAACACTTTTTTCCAGTATCATCATGTCCACAGGCATGATATTGAACATTTTATGTTCCTACATCATGAAATAAAGGATTACATTGATGATGATACCATCCATCTCGATGGTAAGAAGCAGAATGCAAATAATTCAGTGGCTAAGGGGAACAGTGAGTTACAAATCTATACAAACCCATTTACTATATGTAATCATGATGGTCTTTCTCTTGCCTTGTACGGTTCCATAACTCTTTCTATCCTAGTGGGACCTAGGGTTGTAGATACTACTTTTGATGTCATCCAAAAATATGATCTATTGAGGGTGAAGCTAGGCATCCCTTGGCTAGCTTCCATGAATGGGATCATTTCCATAATTCATAAATGTCCAAATTTATCTCGCAAAGGTGTCATGCATGTTGTGCACGTCACTAGGTATCAACCATTGGTATCTCATGGGGGTTATTCCTTGGATAATTTTTGTCCTGCCCCGGTTGGTTTGCTTCCTCCTACAATGGACCTACTTTATTGGAATTACATTAAGTATAAGACCAGGGGAAAGAGACAATTGAAAATGACCCACCTTGTGACACTAAAAAAATATTCCTCTTCCTCTCAAAAGGGGAAGGGAAAGCTTGCCCATGCCCAAGGCTCCTCTTCTTCTTCCATTTTCCTACCTACTACTTCCTCTCACCTTGTTGTGGTGCCATCTAATTTCTCTCCTATGAATTTTCTAGGGGGTCTGATGGTGCCCACTTGGCGAAAGCCCAAGTGTAACATTTGAACTTCCTTTCTTCCCCATGGCGTGTCAACCCATTTTGTATGGTAAGAAAAAGGGTCCCTGTGGAGTGTCTTCTATGTCTTGGCCTTTGTAGCCTCCTACTGATCCTACCTCTAAGGTTGTGAATGGGAAGAGGCCCATCGTTGAGGCACTTAAGCCTACTCCTCCTGCTATTGTTGCATTATCTTCTCAATCTCTTCCTCCAGTTCCTATATCGTAAATGACTATGATGGATACTTCGATGGTTGAACATGAGTCTTCCATCCTTTCTTAGGCTACAACCTCTAACTCTCAGAGTTGTATAAACCACCTTGCACGTGAGTGGAATCATTAGAGGAAGACTCTGGCCACTGAGTGGCCCACCTTACAAAAGAAGGAAGAGGAGCAAATAGATCTTGCTTCAACATCTTTTGTTGTTTCATCCTCTTTCGCTCTTTCTACTTCAGTTCCCTCAACCTCAATCTTGCTCTTGGAACCCCCTATGAGTGTGAACGATCCTCACCTGAAGAGAGTGCAATTATTCATTACTCCTTTAGTTGAGCCTCCCCTTCTAATTTCCCTTCTAGAAATCTTTCCCTTTTCCAAAACTGTGGACATTTCAAACACCTCAGTGGTATCTTCCATAGTTTTATCCTCCTTGTACACTCTCTCCACCTCATATGTGGGGATTTCATGATGTTTTGGTGCTCACGTGTTGTCCCTCACATGTTCAGAAAGACTACCATAGTTACATATCGTTATGTTTTGGGGGCCACAACATCACATCCATTCTTGATTTTCTCTCCTTAGGATGTCACGTGTCTTTGTATTTGACACACACCATCCTAAGGGGTGAAATCATACTAATTCAATTTTTAAAAGGTGCATTCAATGGCCAATGAATCCCTTCTAAAAACTGTGTATTTTTCAAAAATTACATTCTTCAACATAGATTTCTGAACAAATTTTTCTTTCATCTCGGATTTGTAAGATAAAATCTAGAATTTCCCTTGTGAGGGAACGTTCTTTCTTTCAAATTCCTTGATGAAATGAATCTTTTAGAAGGAATCACTGATGCTAGAATTGTTAAATTTTTTTTTCTCTCTTTTCAAATTTATTTTTTCTCTTTTAAATTGAATGTCCCTTGAGTGGACCCCCTCTCTTTTGAAGGGTTCCCGAGGGACGCCTTTGAAAGCTCTTCCTTCAATTTTTGGCTATTTGCATGACTATCTTCCTATCTACCTACGACACTTCCTTTTGATATCTAGCATGTTTTGTCTATGGATTAACATGTTGCTTTGTAGGTGTGCTTATGAAGTTTATTTTCAATTAGACTTTGTATATCCTCTTCCATTTGGCTTCCTTTAGGACCGAGCACCTAGGGGTGCCTCCTTTTCAAGTTTGATGACCTTTGAAGCACTTACATCTTGTAGGATCTCTTTGTTCGAATTTGTAAGTTTGGAAATATCCAAAGCCTCTTTGTTCACCGTCTGTAGGTATGTGGATTTGTGGTGCATTTTTTTCAACTCTCCTTGGATCTAAAGACCCGTGGATCCAACTTCTCTACCTATGCTTTCAGGTGGGTCATATTACAGTCTACTTCCTCTAAAATTCAAGTATACATTTCTAAAATTTATCAATATACTTTACTTCACATCTGGTAGTACATATGCTCGCTAAAGTGGCGGGAAATGCAATGGCATGAATTTTCACCTGTCACAAATTCCCCATTTGCATCCTATCACCTTAGAAAAATTAAACCCAATGATGCTTTTCCATGTCCATTATTTGTACCCCACCCACTTGGCATCTATATGTAGTGTCGATGGGGGAATTTCTATTGGGGATGTTAGCATAGCACATAGACATCTGTGTGACACACTACTATCCTAATAGGATTCAAGCCTCTAGAATCTATAGAGGCATTAATTTATTCATTAGAGAAGAAGTGTAATGTCCCTAAACCCTTCAACGGACCTTTGAAAAACTCTTTCCCTCCTAAATCATCTTAAAATGCCTATCTTTCTTATTCATTTAGACTTCTTCATGTTTGGTCAAGCTTCTCCTCACTTCTTGAATTATCTTGCTGCAACTTCACTCCATTTTGATAGCATTCTTCACATCAGCCATTGAAGCTACAACTTGGTGTCTTACAAGAATACTTTCATCATTGTTGCAGTAATGTTGACTCTTCCAAGCTTGTGGGCTCGATCCTTCTCTTATTGGCCTTGAGCGCTTGTGATTGAAGGTGATATTGTTCCATTACATTGTTTTTTGATTTATGTAGCATAGTGCTCTTCAAAAAAATTGGTATCTTCCTTTTAATACTTTCTTTATCATATTTCTATATCATTTCTATACTAGTCATTCATGGAGGTGGGAACACCAAAATGGGGGACTAATTGTGATAGTCCTCTTAAACGGACCCAACATTTTTCCCTCTTTTCTATGTGTAGGTTTTGCATTCATGTGGATCTTTTGGGAGTCTAGACCATTCATAAGTTATAGTTTTATCACATTTTTATCCTTGTTAAGTTTTACTTAAAAACTTAAAGTATTTCTCTCATTATTCTATTATTCTATCATTATCTATTTTCATTATTGCAATAAACCACATTAATTAAGTAGTTATCTAATTTCCTAAGGTTTTTAATTGCATTTCATACTTTATGTCTTTGCGGATGTCAGTGCACCTGTGAGATGCTAATGCACCCTACTATCATCCCTATTTTACATTGCTATCCTCTAGCAGAGAGTTGTCTGAGGTGCAATCTAAAATATAGGAACCTTCTCTATTAACTCCCTAAAAATCTCAGGATAGAAGAAAGATAGTATTACTAAGAGTGCTCTTCTTTCTCTATGTTAAACATCTTGTAACTTCCCTAAAACCTTTCATCTAGCTTAAGGTAGATCATGAAAGTTGATCATTCTAGAACCTCTTGTCACTTAGGGTCCTAAGAATTTGGCCCCCCTCCTCTACACCTAGTATATACATTGTCTTTCATAAAAGTGAGTTATGCCCTTTGGAAACACAAAAAAAATTATGCCTTGATGATAATGGTTGTTATTAACAGGATTGGGATTAGGCATAACCTTATTGAAAATGGTTCAAGGATTAATGTTTGTAGAGTTAAAATTTTGGATAAAATTAGAGTGGAAAAAACCTTAATCCAACCCGATGCACTCTATTCATAACATAGATTTTTGTACCCACTTAGAGTTCTCTAACACTTCTAGGGTTTTGCACCTAAAAGGAGAGAGGGATACCGAAATGTTAATGATAACATTCAAAGATTAATGTAGATGAGGGATGTGATGTAAAATGATGTGAATTTTTTTTATTAATGATGTCTAAATGCAATAAACTAAACAGGAAATGATTTATTGATGCTAATCCTGAGAAATGCAAAGTGTTGGAAAACACAATATTGTATGCAAACATATATAAAATGACCTATAAATATAAACTAAACTAAATAGAAGGTTATGAAACGGAATGTGTGCACCTAAAGATGAGTTGCAGACTAGATTGGAGGCTAGAAATGCTACTGAATCTAGAATTTTGGCCTACTGGGACACTTTCGCCAAGCTGGGCGACTTAGTCTCAGATCTAGAAAACTACATCGGAGCCCGTTTCAGCCAAAAGGGTATCCAAATCTTCTGAAAAATATGAAAAACATGTATAGTGGGACTAAGTCACCACTAATGGTGACTTAGTCCACTTTGCCTTTTTTGCAAGTTCGAAAGTGGAAACAGAAGCCCTCGGTCTGCACTTTCTGCTTCCCCAAGTATCTAGTTCTAAAAATATGGTTTTCAACACTATAAGATACTTTTAATGGATGTTTAGCCCTAGTCAACAAAGAGGTTTCTTCAAAAAGTTTTCAATCCATTCTTCAATGATTTCCAAGCCTTCAATGTACCTAAATATGCACACACACAAGGAGAGAAAGATAAAATGTTGATTGTTAGGATTGGGGGTTTGCCTTGGTCAAACTCATTTTAGATAATTAAATCAAATGAAGAGACAAGATAATGAAGAATGAAACAATAGAATTAGTACCTTGCCATGATGATTGATGTTGAATGTCTACAACAATGACTGAAGATTCAACCCTTGAATTCTTTGGAGATATGTCCTGATGACTTAAAATACTCAAACCCTAGCTTGCTTGAGAAGATTAGTGGATGAGAGATGGGCGAATGAATTAGCCAACTAGTTAGATGAATGAATTAGAATAGAATTATTAGGTGGATGAATTAGGAGGGTGAAAATGAGGGGAAAACCCTTTATTTATACATGTTGTGCCCTAATTTCCCAAAAATAACACATCATAGGTCGACCTTAGGGTTTAGGAGACAATATTTCTTATTAAAATTTTGAGTTAATTTCAATTTTTATGCCACATGGGACTAAGTCGCCCAAGGTGGTGACTTAGTCCAGTTGGGAAATTTTGAGTGTATTTCAAGAATTAAAATGTGATTAATGTTGTTTAGTGGGATTATATTCCGAAACACACTCAAGTAGGACCTATAGTGCATTAAGGGGTCATTTTAACATGAGAAAGGGTCAATTTATTAATGAAAAGCCTAGGAAAGTGTAAGAGTTTGTTACAACTCTTTACAACACTTTGAAATAAGGCTTGGTAAGTGATAAAAATAGGTTATTTAGGTGAATAATGATAGAAAGGTCTTAGAAAAGTGGGATAATGTGTTCCAACACTTCACAACACCTTTATAAGACACCATAGAATTCTTATTGATTTGCAAGGGTTCAAGACCTAATGTGAATATTTTGACCACATTACAAAATTAAATCTAGGCAAAACCAGACCAAAATCCATAAGAAAGGCCCAAATGAGTGAAAAGTGTCAAGGCTACACCTTTTTGTGACACACTATCAATTAAAGGTTTTGATAATGTGGGAAGACAACCACTCAATGTAATAACATTACTTGTTAAATTTGGTAAGATTGTGTTACAAACCCCCATCCATGTCATGCCCCATGATCTTTCATATAATATTCTCTTGGGTAGACCATGGATTCATGAAATAAAAGGAGTGCCTTCAACACTTCATCGTTTAATGAAGTACACATATAAAATAAGGTTTACATAATACAATTTGATCCTAAATATAAAAAATGTTTAAAAATTGAAATAGGAATAGAGAGTCCTTTTAGAACATTGATACCAACTTCAAAAGTGGAACCCTTACAAATTGAAGAAAAATATGAGTTTATTTTGTGGTGAAAAAGTTGTTGGATAAAGACTAGGGGTTATTAGATTTCACACCTACATTCATGGGGGATAAAATATTACACAATAAAAATCAGCAAAAGAAAAAGAAGCCGCAATGATATCAACATAATTTATCATTGAATCATCAAAAATATCCACAACTTCTAGCGAAAATGAAAACATAGATTACACATCTACATATGATGACAATGATTATGAAAAACCACCTTCTTTGAAAGAAATAAAAGCCATTTATGAAAGAGTTTATCAAATTTTGAAAGAATTTGGCTATAATTGAAAAGGATGTCATATTTTCTAGTGAAATCACCAAGATTAAAATGATTGAAGGAAAGAAAAAAAAGATATATGGAGATGAATAAAGTCATCACTCCCTTAACACCAAACTAGCATTCCATATTACTAGCAAAGGGGAGCGGTGAGTGTTGTTTATATAGAAAAATAATGGTAGATAATTCCAAGAGGAATAATAACTCCAAAGTGCCCATAATAGGTGGGCATTTTACCTACTTGGTAAATTCCATATTACATGGTTATGCCTACTATGGTAAAGACAAGAAATGGTTATGAGAGGTGGCATAAGAATCCAAAAGAGGGTGTGAGACTCAACTACCCAAAGGTGGGTGTAAGTGACACATGTGGTTGATGAGTTATGCCACATCTCCTCATCCTAACCATTCTAATATAACTTAAGAAAGCTTAATAATGTGTGTAGGAAAAATAAATATTCCTTAACATAAGGAAAATAAAAACCTTCACTAACAACCCCCTTAAGCATAGCTTAGTTGGGTAAAAAGACATAAATACGGGTCTCGGCTACTAGGCCATGTTAGGTACCCATGTACAAAATAATCTCTCACAAAGGGAGAAAGGGATAAAACCTGGTGGGAAAAAATCCTCCCCAAAAGAGAGAAAATAAAACAAGTTTCCAAACACAACAAATAATCCCATGCAAGGAATAAGTCCCCTCCAAAATAGAAAGGATAAGAAAGACTTTGTAGTCTTCCCTCAAGTATTAAATTGTGCCAATGGTTGATGTTCAAAACTAGATGTAGAAGATGGTCCAAGATCATTAAAAAAAGTTCCTCCCCTTAGGAATAAACAAAACCAAAGGTGTATGAAGAACATCTTCCCATTCCTAAAAGGAATATAAGGGAAGAAGGCTCAAAATGTAAGAAGTCTCTAAAAAATTCTCATGTGCCTCCATGTTGATGTTGAAAGTTGCCACCATCAAATTACACATTCTAGGCCACACTACTAAAGATGAAAATCCAATTTAACCTAGTAGAGATGTATGTCAAACAAAATCCAAAGATTCCAATATCTCCTCTGAAGATAAAGGTGCCTCCTCCAAATTTTTCTCAAAAGTATCGACAATCATGCCAAATTGTGATGAATGATCATGTGGAGAATGAACAAGAGGATCCAAAGGTTCCTCCATATAAACTAAAGAAGAATCAACTTCATCAAAGAGAAGATGA
Organism: Sequoiadendron giganteum; assembly: GCA_007115665.2. Taxonomy (NCBI): domain Eukaryota; kingdom Viridiplantae; phylum Streptophyta; class Pinopsida; order Cupressales; family Cupressaceae; genus Sequoiadendron; species Sequoiadendron giganteum. The sequence goes on along the minus strand of CM021104.1, from coordinate 640,196,715 downwards.
ATTTCATGAATAGTGTCTCCCAAGTTTGAAATATGAGACTCTACAAACAAACCTACAATGTCTGTCAAGTACTCATCCCAGGTAACTATATTTGGAAGATGATGTAGATCATGTTACACTAAATTACAAGTAACCATGAATGTAGAAACACTGGTATCCTTAGAAGAAATAGTAAGTGGAGGAGAAGTAATGTAAGGCTCAATAACTAGATCTGATGTGAGAATAGCAAGATTCAAGTAGCCAAAATTCTCCTCAAAATCAAAGTTCACACTAGAACTGTGCTCAACGACCAAAGGATCAAAGCCATCATTAGGTGCAAAGTCTAAAAAGGTGTAAAAACAAGATGCATGATCAACCATCCCTGTAGCAATTATCTCTCTTAAGAATGTGTTGGACAGATGCATGATAACATGCAAGCCTTGAGAGTAAATACTGGGTAATCCCACAATACTGGTTTACCATTTTTGGCTAAACTAGACACTAAACTAATTTTTATAACCAAATCTTCACTTTCGGGCACCTATAGTGACTAAACCATGAGGAATTTGAAGATGATGCAAACTAGTGATTTGCGACATTTTTTCTGTAGATTCTAAATATATATATTTTCAAAAAAATTGGAATCAGATTACACTTCTTTTTCCATCTCCTTTGAAAATTAGTTTTTTTTTCAAAAAACATCATTTTTAAGGAGTGATGCTCACCATATACAACATAACTTTTTTCCATGAAGGATAAAATTATATTTTTTTTGAATTTAAATATTTAACTATGATATCTAGAGCATGGAATTGGTTTCATATAATTTCATAGAATATTTTTTTATTAATCAAGTTTTGAAGTCAAACGAATTACTTTTCAGACATAGGCGGACCATATACAACATAACTTTTTCTGTATGTATCGAAATTCAATTTTTTTTGTTGGATCAAGGACATCAATATCTAGCACACTGATATTTTTCAATTTTTTTTTGATAATCTACTATTTTTCCACTTGTGCAAAATAAAGAGCTTGATTTTTTGTGAAAAACGTATGTTTAATAAAACTAAAAAAAATACACAATAACACCAAAACATATTAAAATTATATTCGTTGGATAGCTCGTTCCGAGTACTACCATCATCTAGTTGGGTCTGTGAATTCTTCTCCATTTTCATTATCAACTCGAGCTTCGAAGGGAAAAATTCTAGAGATTTTTGGTGTTTAGAGGGGGAGACGTGGGGAAAAGGGGGGTTCAACTGAACCCAAGTTTGAGCGAACCCCCCTTGGAGGTTCTCTCAAACATGGGTTTGCTCAAACCAAGGTTTGAGTGAACCCCCTTTCCACAAAGCTTTCCTTTTGGTTTTTTTTCCAGGAATGGTGGGACCCTACATTTAATGGGTTTGCTCGAAGGTGGGTTCTAGCGAACTCCCTTTGGGTTCACTCGAACCAAATGTTTGTTCAAACCCCAAAAAACCAATTTTTTTTCCATGGGGGCATTTTTTGCAATTTTCCTTCCTCACTAGAATTATAAACTAGTTTTGTGGGTTCACCTACATATATGATTATCATGAAGGATAGTCAAGTTGTAATAGCAGTGAAGTGGATTTGAAGGAGCAGTTACCAAATCAAGATTTATAGAATATTGAGCAGATTTTGGATACTAGAATTAGAAGGAGCACTAGGAACAAGTAGGAAAAATAATGTCTTGTGAAGTGGAAAGGCAGATCAGTGGAGGATTCATCATGGCTTTCTCAAGCTAAGGTGAATCATATTGGTTTTCCTCTTAACCCTAAAAAGTGAGGGAATCCCTTTTCTTCCAACCTCGAGTATTTGATGCAGGAGCATCCTTGGTTGTGAATAAATCTCGTATCAACCAAAAAAAAAAATTCTTACATTTCATTTAGTTGTAGTTTCAATATTTCATTATGAATTTCACCATATTATCATTTCTCATCTCATAGAGTAGGATATATCATCTACACATCGAAATCTATAACATATCCAGATTTTTGATCATTTGCATTTGTCTACTGAAAGTTATTTCTTTTAGAATTTCATTGTATCTCACAGTCAGAGCATTTGGGGCTGAATTGGTCTAGATTTCTTAGTGTGGACCTATTCCATAATGTGCAGAGATTAATGGGACACCATACATGCATTTTTGGTCTAATGGGATCTATCTTGGAGATTCACAAGTCATTTCTTTTCATAAAGGATTATCTTTTTATATTTTGAGGTCGATCTTCATAATTGTTCATTCATCAGGTTTTGTAAACCCTTGTAGCCAACGTAAATTTTTTTTGGAGCTTGAGAATCATATTTCAATCATTTGTAACTCATAGGAAGTTGGTAGTTTTAGAAGTATGTTTTAGGATTCGATTTTTTTTGTAGTTCCCCATCGAGGGATTTTAATAAGGCTTTTGGCTAGTTGTAATGTTGAATGCCCTTGTGGTAGGCATGTGATCCTTGCTTATTCTCCCATGAGGAATATTTTGCATGTAGGATTTCCAATTTAATAAAAAAACATATTTATAGATCATTTTCTTGTGTTATTTCTATTATGTTGACTCTAAGCTGCATGGTTTGGACTATTATTTCTAAACCCTCGATCAGTGAGTGCACCAGTAGTAATATTTAAAAATCATTGAATATATTCATAAAATTTCAAGGTAATCTCTTCATTTATGAAGGAAATCACATCATTCCAACAAAACATCATCGTTGCATTACTCTACCAAGGCATAGACAAGAAAACTACCATCTATAAATTTTTCTATAGAGGGTGTAAAGATCTACATTCTTGGAAATAACACCTTCACTACTCATCCATATTATCTTCTAAACCACAAGACTAAGTCTTGCTTAATGGAAGGATGTAGATAGAAATACCAAGAATCTTTCTTAGATTCTACACTATGAATACCTTAGTAAAAAAAATCACCTTATCTCTATGTGTGGTATACCAAACTAAAATGATATCAATGTAAACATATTGTGGAAAAATCAAAACATGTGTACCAACCTCCACATCACACTTAGCTACTAGTTTGAACATTATTCTCCCTCATACAACTATAAAAAATTTCACCAACTGATATCACATCATGCAACTATATTCAAAGTATGTGCATACTTCAGTACACAAATTTGACATCAATGACAACCCATATTAAGTTGAAATAAATGAAAACAACTATTTCCAACAATCTTCCCCTTTGCCATTGATGGCAACACACATATTCTTATCTCCCCCTGTGACATCAAGGGAAAAGGGAATGATATCTTCTATTTACAACATTGTATAAGATTCCCCCTACTATATACTCCCCTTGAGATGGAGATGCCTCAAAATTGATGCTATGTACAAAATATTTTTAACAAAAACCAAAACTGATACTACAATTCTCTATAAAAATTATACATAATATTCTTGTGAATTTATTTAAGTTGCATGCCACAGTTATAATGCAATTTTCCTTTGCTAAGGTGAGAAAGTTATTTTGACATCCAAACTACATACATAAGTCCTCAACCTCATCTGTATTTTTTGGAGCTTTCATTTTTTAAATTTTTCTACTTCATCAAGCAATCAAAATGATGAAGAAAGTCTCAAGTTGATTGCTTCCCTTAATTGTCCAAATTTTTTCTTTATCTGTTCTCTTTGGTCTTGAAGAAAACACATTTGCAAATGAATATTTTCTATTTGTTCTCTTATTGATCCATCCATGTGCCTTGAAAAATCATATGATGAAAAATTTAGTAATCTATGACTTAATGGAGTCAATCTAACCTTTGATGTTCTTGGTGGAGCTTGACCATTTTAATTTTTTTTAATAAAGAGTAGTAAATTCATCCACACAATTTCTAAACATCTCTATGCTTTTCTAAAATTTATTGTGTACACTAGCACATCATTTAGAGGCTTCAACCATTCTGTTATTAGTTACCTTTCTCAAAGCCTCTTTCTCTACCTTTTTCTCAATGTGTGAAGAATGACCCTTAAAATAATCCATTAATAGCTTTAACTTCTATTCCAGAGGCAAGGAAGGCTCTATGTTTACTTTTGGTAAACCTTCCTAAATAATTTTTATTACATAATGAATTAAACTAGTTTTCTTCAATTAAACTAGAAGACATAAATGTTAGGAAAGAATTACAAGAAGCCTGAGAAAAGATCAACAACTAGAGGAATTGGTATAGACTTATGAGAAGAGGGACAAAGAAAGGGAAATGAAGATACAAGAGTTGGAGGAAAAGTTACAAACATACATGGACATGGGGCCAAGTTAGACCTATTGGCATAGCTTTCCCTGGTCAAAGAATGGAATAAAGAGGTTAAAATAGAAAACAAGAGCCCCCCTACTATACATACTGTAGCTTATCATAGAACCTTGTCCTTAAGATATCAATTGTGGAAGGTTACTTAGGAGTTTTTTGAACAAAATGAGAACATAAAGAAGGAAAAAGAAGCCATAATTGCAGAACATACTAGAATATTGGAGGGTAAGTGTTGACATATGGATTGTAAGTTTTGTCATTCATGGAAAACTAATTCATGCATCTGGTCTATAGTCTTGTTTTGGTCTATATCAATAGAAGAAAGTAATGAACAGGGCATTTGGTTAAAGGCATAAATGTCGATTTAAATACCTCATCGGATTGTTATTTTGAGTTGTGAATCTCGAGAAATTTTTTATTTATGTTTGTAATACATTACTCATGGAGTGCCTCGATTCAAATTAACTGTTGAATGATCTAGGAGATCCAACACGCTAATTTGTTGGCTATCTGTGCTAGAAGGTTGACTCATTAAATATAGTAATTGCGGATGTATAAGGATTAATTAATTTTATTTTTTTGTGTTCATAATATATTTATTTGGGTCCTCTCTATGTCTTAATTGACTTTGGGGGATATATATAAAGATTTAATTAAGGATCTAGCCGACAGTTGAAAAGCACTTAATGTTTTATGAAGTTGACATATGAATGATCAAATCCTTGATAGTGGATATATATAAGATCAATTTTATCATTTTGATATAGTGAATGTGTGTGTTGCGAAGTATATCAGTGAGTGGTGTGAAATTAAACAAAATAATAGTGTGAATTTATCTATGTGTGATGTGAATAGCATAGCAGAGTAGAGCGAAATCCAAAATTTGATCTATGAGTTTCATCGGGAACTGTAACCTGAAATAAGTAGATGCTACTATTTTAGTTCATTCTTTAGATGGTTTTAATCTAAAATTTTGTAAGGAATTGAGTCTTCTCTTTGAGCAGTGAGCTCTAGGCAGTGTTCCTAAATGCAAGTGCATTCTCTTTTGTAAATTTTTTATTTGAGTACTCAAATTGTGGATTAACCTCCATCGTGATTTTTCCCCTAACAAGGTTTCCATGAAAAAATCCTTGTGTTATGATGTTGTGGATGGTTTATTTATGTGTTTTTATCTTTCCTTTTTTTGAATTCCGAAATGGTTTTAATATCAAATTAATAAAGTTAAGATTTGTTGAACATTGAATCACCCCCCATCTTAGTGTTCCCTTGAGTCCAAAAATCAGTATCAGAGCACAATTCCTCTAAAGAAGTTTAGTAGATTGAGGTGAATCTTGGATTGTAATGCACTTTGATTGTCTTCAACAATAACTTCTTGTGGCACTTGATGATCTTGATTAGTCTAAAGTAGAAGTCAGGGAATTGAGAGAAAATCTTAAAGATGTTGAGAAATTCATTCAAAAATTGAAGGATCATCTATGTTCAATCCAAGGAGAAGAGAAAGGATCTATGTGATTAGATACAAAAAAAAGAGAACGAAAACATGGATGATGATCACCTAAATCAAACCTTGAAAGAAATAACTGAAGAATGTGAAAAAAATTCCAAAGACAATGCTACCCTAAAACATGAGATGAAATCTATGGTGATGAAGCTGAATAAAGAGATTGAAGAAATGAACATAGAATGAAGAGAACCTTGCTCAGTCATTAAAAGAGAAATCTGATGAACACATAAGAGTAAATGAAGAATTCACTTAGTTGGAAAGTAAACTTCAATGATCTAGAAACAATGAAGAAGAACTTGGTAAATAGATTGTTATTCTCAGGAATGAACTTACCACTGCAAATGAATACAAAGAAAAGTTTAAGATCATTTCAATGAAGCTTGATGAGTCGACTCAAGGACAAAAGAGTGGAAACGACAAGAGAGGTCTTCGATATGAAAAAGGACAAAGTTCTAGATCTGGACAAAATAATTTCAGAGAAGAAAATCAGATGAAAAAAGGTGGAAGGTATCTGGCAAGGAAACCTAATGCTCAAAAATTTAATGCATACTATTTTTCTTGCAATAAATTTGGCCATATGTCTACTTAGTGTAGAAGTAATACAAAATCAAGAGAGTCACCATTTTTTGGTCAGTGTTTCAATTGTAAAAAGTTTGGTCATAAATCAATTGAATGCATAAATGTGTCAAACTACTCTGTAAACATAAGGAATGTTCAATGTTATACTTGTGGAAATTTTGGGCATATTGCTAATCAATGCAGATCAAGAAGAAATCAATGGAATAATTGGTCTAGAAAAGGAAGTACTATGTGCTACAATTGCAACAAATTTGGTCACATTGCAAGATTCTACAGAAACAAAAATATGGATAGAAGAGGTGCGATATATAGAGGTGGAAATATATAGAAAGATGACAAAGGAAAAGGAAAAGTGAATGTGGATGAAATAAGAAATAAAATGATGAAAACATGGGTAAGAAAGAACAATTTTGATGCTGGAAATGGTTGTGCACTGAAACCTTCTTTTGATACTCCTTCTGGAAATTAATTTTAGGCCACTAGCCTAGGGGGAGTTGTTCAAGAAAATATTTCCTCCCTTGTTCGTAGATGGTATCAAAATGCGAAGGATTATCAAAATGGTATATTAATGATCTTCAAAATATTTTGGAGAACCTTCACGAGATAATCCAAAGAATCATAGGTCCGTGAAAGAATTTTTTTCTTACTATCTGATCAAATAGAGTATCTAGAAAACCTAGGGCAAAAACATTTATTACAAGTGTGAGAGCTATAAAAGTGAAGTTGGAAATCTCATTTGTCACTTTGTATTGAAGAAGAGAAGGAGGAGAGCACTTGGTAGAAAAATTTTAAAAGAGAGAAGTTGATTCATTGACGAAACTCAAAATCTATTAGGTATTTCAATTGTTTTCAAAATTTTCACATAATTTGGTGTATGGTTGTTAAACCCAAGTACGAAAGGAAAAATGGAACAAATCAAAGGTTCAATCAATTTGGATGAATACAATAGTGGAAAGATTAAAGTTCCATGAGAAATCTATTGTTTCCTGATGAATTGAAGAGGTTGAATGAAGCCAAACACAAGAATTCAGATATTTGGAATGAGTTTCCGTACTTCAAGAATGTGGAATTTTTTAAATTAATTTTGAACAGATTGCATAACGACACTTTAACTCTGGACAAAACCTACATAATTTCTAAGGAGGCAATCAAAAATTTGACTGGATTATGTAAAGTTGGAGATATTTTGGAAAAAATCCATCCAAAATAAAGAAGTTGAAACCCTAAAAAGAGTAATTGGAGATCAGAGGGAACTGATAATTGCAATAATCAAGAGTCCTATTACAAAGTACATTGTGAGCAAATATCATATAAAATATTTTTCAGAAACTAAGAAGGAGCAACATCGGTTAGCGCACTTTACATCTCTCACAAGATGACAATCAAAGGTTAGTATTTTGACTTGTGTGGACTGCTAAAGGATCAATTGATGGAGAACGTCCAACTAACAAAAGAGATAGGTTACCCTTTCAGGTTTGGTACTTTGGTCATATGTTTAGTAATGTATTTCTTGAATTGTTTGCTGAAGATCAACAACCTGGTGTGGAAAACAAATGAACTAGTATGGAAGCAAATATACTCATATTCTAAGAATTTGGCAAATTGTGATCAAGAATTTGAAATTTTCTTGAAGGATTTGATAGGGAAGTTTAGTTCACTTGGTATTTATCTTCCGGTAAGAACACTTGAAGTTAGTTCCTCTCTCGATGGCATGGAAAAAAAGAAGAAAAGAGAAAAATAAACTGTTGAATACAACCCTCCAGAATGAAATATTCCCAAAATTGAAGGAAAAGGAAACTGTGGATATTCCAGATGAAGAGTCTGATGAAGAAATTGAAGATCTAGAGGGAAATGAACAAGAACTATTTGAATCATAACCAAAAAAGGCAAGTGAAGAAGAAAATGACTTGAAAAAAGAGAAGCTACAATAACTTATTCAGGAAGAAGGTGGAATGCATAAAATTGCTAAGTTATGGTTTTCTAGACCATCATATGATCAGGATATGATTTTGAGTGTATTAAATTCTTATGTTGAGCACTGCAAGATCAAATTGGAAAGTTGTAGAACATTCCACTTGAAGAAATTATTGAATGCAATAAAAAACAATAAACTTTGAGTTTCAAGACAAAGAAGAAGGTGAAGTTATCTCTCATTTGAAAGGGAAATTTAGGCTATCAATTACCAAACTGAAAAATAAGATGAATGAGCTAAGGAAATGCATCAGTGCAACTAATAACATCTACAAATATTACATTCATTGGCCTCATGCAGTTGGGAAATAGAAAGAGAAATTGGAGCAGATTGAAACAAAGTTGAATGGGATTGGAAAAAGATTTGATATGCTTCAGGTTCAGGATGGTACAATCAAGAAAAGGATCCAATAGCTACAGTCTGAACAAAAAAAAAATTAATTCACCAAGAACACACTTGTGGATACTTTTTGGAAGGTGAAGGATCTAACCGAATGCAGATTGGAATAGATGGTTGAGATACTAAGGAAAGGTGTGAAACTAGAGGAAGCGATTACAATTCCAGAATCCCTTACTAAGATTATCAACAAGAAATCCAACAATAAAAACATGATCATAATCATTGGGATCACAATAGATGCTTGGAAGAAGTTCCTTCTGAAAATGAAGGAAAATCATAAGATAATTTTCTAACTCTTTTTCAAAAGTTTTGAATTAGTTTTGAAGTTTTGGAGATTTTGAACACATGTGGCATATGGCTTATGCTTTGTAATTGATGCCAAAGGGGGAGAGAGTGATGTGAAAAATATCTCATCAATCTTAGGGGGAGCTATGTTGTGAAATTTTTGAAGCATAGGGGAGAGAGAGCAATAAAGCCTGGCAACATACTCATAATGACTCTGACACTTAGTCATTTTTCATTGAGTGTTTCTATCAATTCCAAAGAGGGAGATTGTTGGAATATGGCTTGTAAGTGTTGTCATTGATGACAACCTAAGTCATGCATCCAGTCTAAAATCTAGTTTTGGTCCACACCAGCATAACAAAGTAAAGAATAGGGCATCTATTTAAAGGCATAAATGTTGATCTGAATACCTTACCAGACTGTTATTTTGAGTTGTGGATCTCAGAGAAAGATTTATTGATGTTTGTAATACACTACTCATGGATTATCTTGATACACATTAACAGGTGAACAATCTAGGAGATTCGGTGCACTAATCTATTGGTTATCTATGCTAGAAGGTCAACTTGACAAATATTGTAATTGCGGATGTATAAGGAGTAATTAATTAAATGTTTTTATGTTCGTAATATGTTTATTTGGGTCCTCTCTATGTCTTATGAAGCTGATAGTTGAAAATAACTTAATTTTTTATGAAGCCGACATATGAATGATCAAATCCTTGATAGCGAATATATATAAGATCGGTTTTATCATTTTGATATAGTGAATATGCGTGTTGTGAAGTATATCAGTGAGTGGTGTGAAATTCAACAAAATAATAGTGTGAATTTATCTATGTTTGATGTGAATAACAGAGCAGAGCAGAGCGAAATCCAAAAATTGATCTATGAGCTTCACCATAACTATAACCTAGCATAAGTAGATGCTACTATTTTAGTTCAACCTTCAGATGGTTTTAATCTAAACTTTTGTAAGGTAGTGAGCCTTCTCTTTGAGCAGTGAGCTCTAGGCAGTGTACTTGAATGCAAGTGCATTCTCTTTTGTAAATTTTTTATTTGAGTACTCAAATTATGGATTAACCTCCACCATGATTTTTCCCCTAACAGGGTTTCCACGCAAAACTCTTTGTGTTATGATGTTGTGCATGATTTATTGATGTGTTTGTATCTTTCTTTTGTTTGAATGCTGAAATGGTTTTAATATCAAATTAATAAAGTTAAGATTTGTTGAACACTAATTCACCCCCCCTCTCACTGTTCCCTTGAGTCCAACAATAAGAATATTGAATTGAAAAGATTAGAAATTAAAGTAGAAGAGGTAGCAAATAAAGCTTCCTAGATTGTCAAATGAAAACCCCCAGTTAGAACCTATGCTTTGGTTTTACAATAATTTTTTCCAATTCAGTAGACTACTAAGTATTCGACTAATTTCCATGACTAAAAAAATTGATTTCTTAAATATTATTGTCGATGCTACACCAAAGGTGCAAGATCAATCATGTGAATATTATTTGCATAATTATGTAATGTTAGAGGATATAAAATGGAATCCCTTGATATTTTTATGGGATTTGAAATTGAGAGCACTAGCATCCTACTTCATAAATGAAAAATTCAAGGGTGAACTTAAGGAAGAATACATGGAGAGAAAAATCAGTTGCTCTTCCAATAAGGAAGGAATCCCAGAAACTTGATATGATTATAGATGAATGGATAGAACTTTTGGATCATAAAGGCATGGGTAGAAAAAATATGAGTTTGATAATGAAAGATTACAAAATAATACATATGTTAATGGTTGGAATTCTTCATCATTGCTACAAGTATGTGCAGGAAAGATGGGATAGCTTGACACCTGAGCTATAGAGAAAAGAGCCCCACTCAGTCTATGTAATATTATGGTAATGATTGAAATGACACACAAATATATGGATATTTCTTAGGAAAAAGGAGTTGAATGGGCACCACTCACTTTTTAGCCACCAATATTGGGTATGTGCAGGATCATCATGGAAAAAATAGGCCCTTAAATGGTGATAATAATTCAGAAAATCAGAGTTAGGCAACTTGACGTAAAAAATTGAATATGTTATCTATATTATTTAAAAAATATGTAACAATAGAATCTGTAGAAAATTGAATTTAGTTTCTAAACTACTAGGTTTATTTTTTATTTTTAAAAATATTTGGTGAAAAGTTGAAATTTTAATGCAATAGTACTTCAATTTCAGGGAAAAAATAAGAAGTAGGTGTTTGGATGACCACCCTAACCAAAATAAAATGATAATATTTTTTTATAATATTTTAGATACAAGCAGAGGACTCATGTCCCGATGTGATGCATATTTGTTTTGTAATTTTTTTCAAGTAAATAATTATGATTTTTTTATTACAAATTTTAAAAAATATAAAAACTTGTATGTTTAACCACCTTAACTTGATCACAACTTCATGAAATTGAATTTTTTTTTAATCCTATAGTATGTGAAGCATAAAATGAGACACATCTTTCAAATTCAAAAAATGTGATATCATTTCAAAGCTTTAGATGTTTTTCAATCAACCTATCAATCAAGAATTTAGTCGTAATTCAAATAGAAAATGAATAATAATTAATTATTACATTTAAAGTAAAACATAATTTATATTGGTGGAAAGCTGAGAATCTCCTTTAAAAACCCTTTTCATTTCATCAATTTTGGACCATCATATCACTTAGATATCACCACTTTTTGGCCCTCATGATCCTGCACATACCCTACTTCTTTATTTGGTAGCACACTAGACAAGAGATAAACATGAGGAATATGAGAGGTCTAAAATTAACAGAATGAGAAGACTTGCATGTTACAAAGGATTTTATTTGAAGCAATCCAAGGGAGTGGATAGTGTTTCAGACTTGAGAGAGATTACCTTTCAATACAACCTCTAACCCTAGCTAATTTTCTTGAGGACAAGGAAAAGGGTAGTTGGGGGGAATGATGAGCCCAAACATTAGTTATTTTCTTATGTTTTTATCAAGTTCACACACAACCAAGAAATTTATCCTATACATGTTCATACACTATGTCGTATTTTATACTTATTATGCAACCTTGAACCTACTTTAAATTATATGTGAGATAATGCATAAATTATGTGTGGATATGTATGAAATTTGATTGATATCTATTCTTAGCTATGGTTGTTAGTATTGTGTGCATTTTTTGTGAACTAAATCTTGCAGCTCAAGGAGGTGGATTGTAGCCCACAACAACTACAAGGTGCAACCCAAAACCAAAGGAGTTCCTAGACAACAAAACAAGGGAAGTTCCAAAATAAATGAAGCACAACAACTACAACATGGAGGCACATAATGGAGATGGTTGTGCATCATTATGATGTCCAATAAAGATACTAGAGGAGAAGAACCCTATTATAATTAGGATTCTAGCATAACTAATTTGAGTGTTCAACGTTTTAGTTCTATTAAAATAGAGTAATAATCCTATTAGGAATCTTCTTCATTTTCAGTTACAATTTAGATTACTAATTCATTAAATCACACAATTCTATCTAGGGATTAGTGATTAATAGTTTCAGTTTAGAGTCATATTTCAATAAACTACCCTATGCCTATATGTATAGCTCAGTGGTTGAGGTTTTATATTAGTCAGTATTTGGTTTTTGTTCTAGAGAAATTATAGTCTCTAGATAATTTTCAGATAGTTGTTATTTCTTATGTAGAAAATGTTATTGTTCAATCATGGTTTTCAATGAATAAGATATCTAAGAATATTATGTGATCTTTTGGATTGTGCAATGAATGATTTGAGTTATTATGACCATGTTGATCTTGTTGGTGTTTTATTTTTTTCACATAGAAATTGCAGTTCTCTAAGAGGTAGCCAACCCCTATTATGGATGACTGCAAAAGGCTAGTGGCCAACTGACAGGAAATGGAATGGATACACATTTCTCCTACACATTAGGCTCCGTAAGACCTAGGGCGTAACCCTAAATGTGTTCATAAGAATGCCCGATAAGAATACTTTTTGTATACAGATTACAATCCCTACAAACTCAAGGGGATAGTCATTATTCTTGGTATTGGCAGACCGAAGAACAATAACAAGCACCAAAGAGAAACAAAATTGACCAACTTAGAGAAAGAATTATTTCCCGTAGGAAGACAAGGTTTAGTATGTGGTTATGTTCAGTACTTGGATCATCTTGCTTAGAACTACAGTCTTATACCAAAAAGAAAGGTTGCAAACATTATTCAGTGCCTCATCCATTAGGCAACGGAGTCATACAAAGTATAATTTTGATACTGTGAACTTATCGTCATATAGCCTTACTACCATGAGATATTTAAATATATTAAAATAGTGCTTCTTAGTGAATCCTGAGTATAAACAACCATGAACATGTAATTTAGCTTTTCAAGTATTTGATTAACTCATTAAGTTAAAGCAAGAAAACAAATTACCCTTTCAATTAATCATTGAAACTGAATAGAGAAACCCTTGATAAATCCATTCATAATCCATGGCACACACACAGGAGAGAAAACCATCTTAATTTTCTAGATTTGTTTCGATATCAGCAATTAAAAAAGCATAGCATACTAACTTTATACAAATCCCCACCCAAGATGATTTCTTGAACAATGTTCACGAAATTCCAACATTAAAGCTAACTGTACAGACTCCAAGGTTTCGGACCCAAAATTCTGACCCTACAATGAGCCGTGAAATATCCTTTATATAATAGGAGAGCAACAAGAATTAGGCTACATTGTCAGTACAAAATTGAATTTCAACCTAAAAGTGAAATTCAAATTCACTTTCCTTATCATTCAATAATATCATGTATGATCAAAGGAATCAAAAATAGTTACACAGTAACTAGTCGAAGAACAAAATTTTGTGCAAAGCAAGCACACGTCCACGTCCACATGATGAAACAACAGGAAAAGACACGTCCAACAAACCTACCACCAGTAACCATCAAGAAAACACATGGCCCTAGTACAGGGAACCACTCCGAGTCCTTGCCTGAGATAGCGATGGAACTACCTTTCCCCCACCAGCCTTGTCACCACATCCCCTAACAAATAGACCCGGTGCCAATGTAATTACAGGTTCAACTACCAGGACCTCCTCATTTACTCCCATGAGCTTTGCTAAGGTGGCCAAGTAACACCAGTAGTCCGAATTGGTGTCGGATTCATTACCATCAGAATCAGATATGACCACAAGGGATGAGCAATGTATTAGTTTCTTTCCAGTACTCCTAGTAGTAACCTTGGGTGCTTTGGGAGTAACTAGCTCCATTATGACCGACAACCGTCAGGCTCCCAGCCTCGCACTCCTACATTCAACTGATTTGTCCATAGAGGAAATAAGACCTTGCAATACACCGAAGAAGAAAACTTCTTGCACAAAGACAAAAGAAAATGCAATGCTAATTGCACGTAACTTAGTCGTCATTTATAGAATGACCTAGTGTGTAGGATACAATTGCTTGAAAGCAATTCAAGCACTTGAACAATTAGTCATTAATACAACCATGAGTATTTTTAGCAGGATGGCACTATCCGCACACCCGAGAAAATCAAGAGGAGATCCTCTGGAAAAGGAAAATCCATGCCATTAATGAAACAAGCAACAACAAGGTAGTATATGCCATACAGACGAATCGCACACCCCTCCTTTGAATTTGAACCATTGATTCAGAACACATCTGGTGAATCGGAGGGTTGAGATCAAGTCAATGATAATTGACAATCCACCTCAGTGCCTGGGAAAATACGTCTAATCAAAACCCACAAAAATAGGAGGTCTGAACCATATAGTGGGGCCCACATAGCCCCATCGGCCAAGGAAGAAAAACCACATGTCACCCCCTCACAGACCTCGTAGTACCATTATGAATATTTACTCTGATCGTGTGAGGTGTTCGAGAGGTCATAATTAACCCCGTTATTAAAGACTATCGTGAGTGGAGATACGACCATACATTACCGTCAATACCTTGGGAAAAACCCACACATCCGTTCATGCCAGATGGTGACATCTCACAAACCTCGCACCACTTTGGTGACACCAGCAGGAAAACCTATGAGGTTGGTGAGAAACGACCTAGATCAAAACCTACGATCAGACGGCTCGCCCGACTTCAGATCAAAAATTCAGGTGGGACCGGCCAGTGAAACTCTTAGTGGTATGAAAACATAAGCCATCTTGGCAGAAAGACCAGCAAGCCAGGTGAAAGGGGCCACTAAAGACACAACTTGAGAGGGATAAAACCTCACTTAAGTGATCAGTTACCCTCAGTAATAAGTCACTGTTGAAAGATAACAAGAGTGTCTCCAAAATTCGATAATTAAAAACACCATGGGTAACTTTGAAACCCCAAAACCTCAGCTTGCCATACTTAGAAAATTGGAAGTCCCATCAGTGGCTCCGACTGGGGATGTATGCCCCCTGTGGGCATAGCAAGAATCCAGAATCTCTAGTTTTGCCAACCTCATTATTGAATTACACAAGCCCTTTAACATATATATTATCTTGTTCTGTCATTTGGACTTGTGTGTACAAACTTGCTAGCCTCAGGCCACCAAACAAGAGAAGTCAATGTCTACCCCTATCAAAAACAAAATTCTCCATTTTATGACGCAAAAATAGCTTGCAACATTCACTATCCGATGTTTCAAAACTCATGGGATGACCAATACCTTTGAGAATATTATGGTGACTACCTATACTCTGCCCCTGTACTGATTTAATCAATGCTTTGCCCCACCATTTTAAGAGCAACATATGACCATGATAATACTTCACCTTATCTTGCTCCTGGTCATATTTCATAGGATGCTAGTTTAACTGTACTAGGAAATGGAAACTTTCATAACTTACTTGGTCGGTAACATTATCCATTCTAGTATCATCAGTTTGCACATTGAACTGAAAGTTTTCATATAGAATGATGTGCATGGTATCCTTAGTTTCATCACCTAAAAAAGATGATACATAGCTCCTGGAATTTCCTATTCAAGTTTGGTTGCCACTCTATGAAATTTGTCAATTGGGAGTACACCAGGGCATTACACAAGTTAGCAGTATTGGCTACATCATTCTTCAGGGAATGCATAAACACATTCATCTCCAGCCACTCCATATACATCCTTTCATGTACCTCTTCATTCATTTCTATATGAAAACTCTCAGAGACAGATTTAAAAGCATCAATTTCACCTTGATCAGAAAAGATAGAACAATACGTACTAGCTTCCTTGTACTCAACACCACCTACTAAATATGTTGATTTATAAGTGAGTATCTCAACACAATCTGAAAACCTTTTACTAACCACATCAATGCCAGAGGGCAGTAACATCTCCACTTCACATAGATAATCAAGAAAGACCATAGTACCCATGTGTTCATCACTATAATGGCTACCTCCAATTGTACTCTTCTGACCACACACATCATTGTCCTTAGATTGCTCAACATTCATACAGCTTCCCTGTTCCATTGCTAATATATTTGGGGCACACTCTAGATATACATCATCTGACAATTGTTCCTTCACTTGGAAACAAACATGGGGTACTTCATTCCCACACAACTCTAGTAAAAATAAAAACTCTGCTGCATTCTAAGTACTGCAATCATTACCCTTAAAATCATACTCACTAGATTGCAATAGAATCTCAATGACATGAGAATCACAATTAGGATTAGGAAACACAATTGGTGTCTCATACAATCCTACATCATTTTCCCCCTCAATTCCTTCAATATTCATGCAAAAAATTTGTAATGAATGAGCACTACCTTTATTTTGTGTAGATGCATTCTTGGCCTATTCTTCAATCTCTATCCATTGAATCACTTGAGCCAAATTAGCAGGTTTCAATTCCTCTGGTAAAGAACTCAGTCCTGGTTTATATAGTTCACAAAATAAGTCAATGAATTTATAATCATTAGGTCTTTGATCTATAGGAATTTGTATCAAGATTCCCAGGAATCTCAAGAAAAACTCATATGGTGATTCCTTCTCTTGCCTTTTCATATCATACAGTTCTGATACACAGGGAACTTGATCATCATTACTCAAATTGGACTGGGTTTCAACTTGGCTCTCATTATCATCAAACTGTATTGGTGAAGTTGTAATAGTTCTAGCAAGAATTTTATCATCAGTTTTTTGAATAGTCGGCTTTGACATTCTATTAATACTAGTTAGGCTAGGGTAATCAATACTTGCAGCCGGATACCTCTTCATCATTGAATATTTCATATTATTTTCAATTTCCATAGCAAGTTGGTACGCTTGGTGTAGAGTGGTAGGATCTTTATCCCTTAATAAGAAACTCATCCTCTTGTTGAAAGCACCAAGATACACAACCAAGCTTTCAACCTCATTTGGTCTTATTTCTTTAGGGATTTCCCTTAACCTGTTGAAAACCTGAGATTAAAATACGGGACTAATTCCTCCTCTTGTATATGAATTCCCATAAATCCTTTTCTCAATGTGTTGGGATTGATTCTTTCACCAAATTGTTCCATAAAATCCATCACCAACCGATTCCATGAATTAATAGAAAAGGCAGGTAGATAGGAAAACCAATCCCTAGCATCACCTTTTAAGGATTGCACAAATAGTTTCATGACAACATCCTTTTGACTAATTTCATAATCCCCCATTACATCTACAAAATGTTGTAAATGCTTAGAAGCCGATTCTGCAACTTGCCTTGTATGAGGCAAATACTGCCTAATTTTCTTAGGAATCGAATTAGGGTAATCACCGATACCACTAAACATAAGAGGAAAATACCTTTGAGTTACAAAACTCCCCAAAGGGCTCAATACTATGTGCTCTTTTTGCACATTCATGTCTGAGCTTACACATGGGAGACTACTCAACAACATATAATTATCAGGCAAATCACTTATTATCTCAACTAGGAGTTTACTAATGACCGACAATAGCATTCCTTGCTTTCCAAGATTTTATGCAATACAAACATGTTTCATAAATCCTTTTACATGTTGCACTACTAGAAATATGGTAAAACCAATAATTATTCCCTTTTTGATGCTTGACATCTAATTTGGAACCATTTTTACCCTTAATCACAAACACCCATTATCATTAGAAATAGTGAACTATTTTAGTTTTGATGAAATACCTAGTAGTTGTTTGCAGCATGTATCAATCTCTTTTCCAGGCTATAAATAGCACAAATCTGGGACTATTCCTTCATTTATTTACTAGTTCTTTAGACAGAGTTGCCACCTCATCAACAGAGGATAGTACTTTAGAAAACTTCGACATTCTATTCTCTAAGTTCTGCTAGATTCTGGGCTTCACTACCCATTACAGAGTCGTACCATACCACCAATAATATCTTTCACAATCATAATCCATTGCCATGGAAGTCCAACACTTATCTTCACTTCAAACAACAAATTCTGGATAAGTACCTCCAACCCTTATGGTTCCTCTATCTTGCTTCTCTCTCTCTCTTTTAAATTTCTTAAAAGTCCTCCCCAATAAAATCATCCTTCAATGAATAACTCTTAGAACTCTTGAATCCTTTTCTTATAGGAAACCATAGACCACAAGATTATCAGGATTATTTTGAACTATCTCTTTCCGCTTGGGTTGAAAACATTCACTGTGTAAATTCAAAACAACATATCATTTAATATGACTCTATAAACATTTGCAATCGGTGATGCATAAATTTTCCCAATAGGAGAAATAATTCACAATTTTTTGACCTCTGGTTACAAAAATAATTCAATACTTTAATGAATCTATACCAGCACCGTCTGCAACCAAAACTACCGAGTTTTCCCCCAGTAGAGTCGCCATTTTGTTGGTTTTTAATTTTTTCCACATAGAAATTGCAGTTCTCTAAGAGGTAGCCAACCCCTATTATGGATGATTGCAAAAGGCTAGTGGCCAACCGACAGGAAATGGAATGGATACACATTTCCCCTACACTTCAGGCTTTGTAAGACCTAGGGGGTAACCCTAAATGTGTTCATAAGAATGCTTGGTAAGAACACTTTCTGTATACAGATTACAATCCCTACACACTCAAGGGGATAGTCATTATTCTTGGTATTGGCAGACCAAAGAACATGATAGGCACCAAAGAGCAACGAAATTGACCAACTTAGAGAAAGAATTACTTCCCGTAGGAAGACAAGGTTTAATATGTGGTTATGTTCAGTACTTGAATCATCATGCTTAGAACTACAGTCTTATACCAAAGAGAAAGGTTGCGAACATTATTCAATGCCTCATCCATTGGGCAACAGAGTCATACAAAGTATAATTCTAATACTATGAACTTATCTTGATATAGCCTTACTACCATGAGATATTTCAATATATTAAAATAGTGCTTCATAGCGAATCCTGAGTATATACAACCATGAACATGTAATTTAGCTTTTCAAGCATTTGATTAACTCATTAAGTTAAAGCAAGAAAACAAATTACACTTTCAATTAATCATTGAAACCGAAGAGAGAAACCCTTGATAAATCCATTCATAATCCATGGCACACACACAGGAGAGAAAACCATCTTAATTTTCTAGATTTTTTTTGATATCAGTAATTAAAAAAGCATAGCAAACTAAATTTATATAAATCCCCACTCGGGATGATTTCTTGAACAATGTTCACGAAATTCCAACATTGAAGCTAACTGTACACACTCCAAGGTTTTAGACCCAAAATTCTGACCCTACAATGAGCCATGAAATCTCCTTTATATAACAAGAGAGCAACAAGCATTAGGCTACATTGTCAGTACAAAATTGAATTTCAATCTAAAAGTGAAATTCAAATTCACATTGCTTATCATTCAATAATATCGTGTATGATCAAAGGAATCAAAAATAGTTACACAGTAACTAGTCGGAGAACAAAATTTCATGCAAAGCACGTGCACATCCACATCCACATGATGAAACAACAAGAAAATACATGTCCAAAAAACCTACCACCGATAACCATCAAGAAAACACATGGCCCCGGTACAGGCGACCACTTTGAGTCCACGCCTGAGACAACGATGAAACCACCTTTCCCCCACCAGCCTTATCGGCACATTCCCTAACAACCGGACCCGATGCCAATGTAGTTATAGGTTCAACTACCAGGACCTCCTCATTTACTCCCATGAGCTCTACTAAGGTGGCCAAGTAACACCGGTAGTCCGAATCAGTGTCGGATTCATTACCATCAGAATCAGATATGACCACAAGGAACGAGCAGCGTATTAGTTTCTTTCCAGTACTCCTCGTAGTACCCTTGGGCACTTTGGGAGTAACCGGCTCCATTACAACCGACAACCTTCGAGCTCTTAGCCTCGCACTCCTACATTCAGTTGATTTATCCATAGAGAAAATAAGACCTTGCAATACACCAAAGAAGAAACCTTCCTACACAAAGACAAAAGAAAATGCAATTCTAATTGCACATAACTTATTCAACATTTATAGAACGGCCTAGTGTGCAGGATACAATAGCTTGAAAGCAATTCAAGCACTTGAACAATTAGTGATTAATACAACCATGAGTATTTTCAGTAGGATGGCATTGTCCGTACGCCCAAGAAAATCAGGAGGAGATCCTCTGGAAAAGGAAAATATGTGCCATTAATGAAACAAGCAACAACAAGGCAGTATATGCCATATAGACGAATCGCACACCCCTCCTTTGAATTTGAACCACTGATTCAGAAAACATCTGGTGAATCAAAGGGTTGAGATCAAGTCAATGATAATTGATAATCCACCTCAGCGCCTAGGAAAAGACATCCAATCAAAACCCACAAAAACATGAGGTCTGAACCATATAGTGGGGCCCACATAGCCCCATCGGCCAAGGAAGAAAAACCACATGTCACCCCCTCGCAAACCTCGTAGTACCATTAAGAATATTTACTTTGATCGTGCGAGGTGTGCAAGAGGTCATAATTAACCCCATTATTAAAGACTATCGCTAGTGCAGATACGACCATACATTACTGTCAATACCTTGGGAAAAACCCACACATCCGTTCATGCCAGATGGTGACATCTCGCAAAACTCGCACCACTTTGGTGACGCCAATAGGAAAACCTGTGAGGTTGGCGAGAAACAACCTAGATCAAAATCTATGATCGGACGGCTCACCTGACTTCAGATGAAACATTCAGGTGGGACCAGCTAGTGAAACCCCTGGCGGTATGAAAACATAAGCCATCTTGGCAGAAAGACCGGCAAGCTAGGTGAAAGGGGCCGGTAAAGACATGACCCGAGAGGGATAAAACCTCACTTAAGTGATCAGTTACCCTCGGTAATAAGTCACTGTTGAAACATAACAAGAGGGTCTCCAAAATTCGATAATTAAAAACACCATGGGTAACTTTATAACCCCAAAACCTCAACTCACCATACTTAGAAAATTGGAAGTCCCATAAGATCTAAGAAGTTAGATTTGGTTTAGATTAGTGAAGACAACCACTTGATTAAGGGCCACTCAAGGTAACTATCCTTCACTCCATTTCCTATTATTTTATTTCTATTTTTAGTAGTTATTTCATAAATACAACTTGTGTCAAATAGATTCTTTATGTTACAACTATTAATGGATTCATGAGTAATTTTTGCTTCATAATATTACTATAATTGTTTGAATGTGTTGTACTTCGAAGTGTAGTATAGGTTTAGTTATCAATTAAGTTAATTCCTAGCCTTTATTTATTGACAATAGCTAGTTATAGTTTAATACTGTAGGTACCCATAGCAATAGTGCCAACTTTACTTTCTTACTATTTTAAAGTCTTATGATTTTCCATCAAGTGTAGAATTTGTAATAGGTTGAATTAGGTAAGCTTAATTCTTTGAAAGCACATATAGTGCTAGTACCATCACAAGCTTACTAGCCATAGTCAATAATTCAATGAAGGTCTTTCCAAAGGTTTAAATGAACTAATCAGTTAGGTATTCCCTCATAATTGTGTGGGTAGGTGCAAGAAGTTGGGTCCACAAAATGTTCAAAAAGTGGAAGTGTTTTTCATCATTTTCAAAAAAATCATAGTTGGACTTCAAATTTGAAGCACGTACACATTGAATCTTGAAAAAGTTCAGTACTATGAAATTTAGTATTTGAGACTAGTTCTCAAATATGTAATTTATTCTAATACCAAAATGATACAAAATAATTTTTAGTATGCATGTATAAAAACAATGTTTTAAAAGTTACTTTTTTAGGACCATACCATGCATATGTAAGGACACCATAATTTGACATAAATAAAAGTATTTTTATAATTATTTTGGGGGAAAGATGTATATTATGATGAATATTGATGAGGATATTTTTTTATAATTTTTTTCATAATAGTTTTATATTAGCCTTATTTTTTATTAGCCTTAATTTCTGGTTTTAAAAAACCCTTGTGTACGTACACCATAACTTGACCTAAAGTTATCATTTTTTCAATTTTATTTTTTCCATTGTGTAAATAATTGTTTATAGATTGATGCCATATAAATTTTTTAACAAAAAATTAACAAATTAAAATTTATTAAAAATACAAAAACCTGACATTTCGAGATTATGGACCCATTTCCTCAAAAATTAATTAAAAAATAGAAAAAATAATCAAATTATTAAAAAAAAATACATATTTGAAAATTAGACTATCATATATAATGGGTTTTAATTTCATAAAATAAATTTTAAAAAAACCTCATTAGCTATATTGCAAAAGTTATTTTTTTCTCTTGAAATTGCCATTACCTTGTACTTGTAGGTCTAAGCCTTTAGTATTGAGTTACCATGCCTTTTTTGAGCCTAAATCCAAATGAAAAACATGTCTTATGAGTTTCAAATCTTTTGGAACAAGTACCCACTTCAAAATGGGTACCTATTTAAAAAAATGAATGGGTATTTGTTTTAAAGCTAAAAAATGACACTTCCCCTAAATGTGGACCCAACTTCTTGCACTTACCCATGTGACTGCCACTAAGTTTATAAGACATTAATAGGAAATATACATCATGTACATAATTTTTTCTATCATTTTCCTCTTGAAAATTCTACTTGATCAACACCACCTACTATTCAATTCCTTGAACCAACTTAGGACAAATCGTAACTCTATCCTCAATGTGGTTCCAACTCAAAGGAGTCCTACAAGGCCTACCATAAAAGGCCTAATGTAGTGGTATACCCAAGGAACTATGGTAGCTATTATTATAATCAAACATAACCAAGTCCAAATATTCTTCCCATCTCAACCAGTGATCCATAACATACATTCACAAAATATCCTTCAACATTGGATTGACCCTCTTTGTTTGACCATATGTCTCTAGGTGATAGGAAATATTGAAGTTAAGTTGAATTCCTGAATCCTATTGAAGAAACATCCAAATTTTTTATGTAAACATAGGTTCCCTATCTTAAATTATTTTCCATGGAATACCATGAATCCTCACTATATCATTTAGGAATACCAGTTCCACTACTGGCACTGCATAAGTAGTCCTGATGGGTGAAAATGAGCAACCTTGGTCAGTTTGTTGACTGTCACCATTATGGCTTCATGTTGCCTAAACAAATAAGGAAACCCAATAATGAAGTCCATAGAAATTACATCTCACATCTACTCTGGGATCCCATGAGGGTACACCAACCCTATTGGATGATGTCCAACCTTAATCCTTTGACATTCTAGACACTTGGCTACATATTTTGCAATATCCCAATGCATCCCAAAACAATGGTAAAGTTTTTTAAGGCTGACATGCATCTTCTTAGCACCTAGATGGGCTACATAAGGCAACCTATGAGCCTCTTCTAGAATAATAGTTTAAAGATTACCCACTAAAGGTACATAAATACACCCTCAATGATGCAACACACCATCTTGCTTGAGATAAAAACCTACATATTTCCCTTCCAAGTCCTACTGAGAAACCAAATGTTGTTGAACTTCGCAATACCATTCATCTTGAGGCAAAATTGTAAAATTTGAGCCCTCAAATCTGAATGCAAACATAAAGACATCAACTTGTGCCTACACCTACTCAAGGCAATGGCGACAACATTTTCCTTTCCTCAAATGTAATGAACATCAAAATCATGGTTGCACAAAAATTCCATACATCTCCTTTGTCATGCATTCAAATTTGGTTGTGTGAATATTATTGGAGACTTGAATGGTCAAAATGCAACTCAAAATGGTGCCCCAAGAGAAAACGTCACCATCAAGTTAGCACATGAAGTGCAACTACAAGCTCTAGGTCATGATTTGCGTAATTAAGCTCATGGATTTTAAGCTTCCAAGACTCGTAAGCTATACCTCTATCTTCTTGCATAAGTATTGCTCGTATCTTGGATCTAGAGAAGCATCCATACAAATCATAAATTCTCTAGTCACTACAACTATTGTGCTTCACATTATTAGATGTACATGTATTATAAATAAAGTTTAAGGATGATTGTTTGTAGAGACACTTGAATTTTCTATGAATTTCACATTGACATATCTTTCTTAAATCAATGTAAATTATTCTACAAAGTCTTGAATAGTTCTTAGACATGAATCAAAGTACTTGTCTTAAGATTATTTTTGAGGTTTTAGAAATTATCATTGATTGAAAAAAATGTCAAATCAATGCTTCAAGACATAAAGACTAACTAGCATTGTCTATTGATGACTTCAAAGTGTTCTCCAAAAAAAGTGACCATTGTAACATTTTAATATACTTAGATAAAATTATTATGTCTACTAATGATATGAAGTGCTTTCCTAACAATTGACTATGAATGTAAACCATCTTACTTCCCATTGTAACACACCCTTTATTTAGAAAATAAGTTTGAATGTATTAGAGTGCACAAACACTTATTAAATTTTTAACCTTTTACCAATTTGATGTAGATCTAGCATATAAAGGAGCTTTCATTATCCTATATAATATAAATTGTCCCAAGTTTTTATTCAATCTATTTAAAAAAAATAATGCATGATATTTTTACATATTTAATATTATTTATTTCAATAAATTTTTTATATTTGTCTTGTTTACACATAATGTCCATATTTATTTAAAACATCCATAACTAGTAATAAATATACAGTTATATCTACTAGCATATATATATTTAATAATATATATAACATATGTCAAGAAATATTCTTCTCAAGGCGCCTATTTTTAATCAATTTCTCATATAAAAGTGTAATAGGTGCATCGAGAAGGATTTTTCTCAGGTATGTCTGTATGTGCAGGATCATGATGGGCCAAAAAGTGGCGATATGTAAGCCATATGATGACCCATGTGGCTGACGACCTTTTCTTTACCCAAAATTGATGAAACGAAAAGAGCTTTTAGAGGAGATTCTCAACGTTCCACCAATATAAACTATTCCTTACTTTGAATTTAATAAATAATTATTATTCATTTTCTATTAGAATTATGAATAAAGTCCTGATTGATAGGCTGATTGAAAAACATCTATAACTTTCAAACAGTATCATAATTTTTGAATCTAAAACATGTGTCGCATTCTATGCTTCGAATAATATATGATTAAAAAAAAATGAATTTCATGAATTTTTGACCAAGTTAAGGTGGTTAGACATACGAGCTTTTATATTTTTTAAAAGTTGTAATAAAAAAAATCATAATTAATTATTTACTAGGGAAAAAATTATAAAAAAATATGCATCACATCGGGACATGAGTCCTCTACTTATATCTAAAATATTATAAAAAAATATTATCATTTTATTGTGGTTAGGGTGGTCAGACAGACACCTACTTCTTATTTTTACACTGAAATTTAAGTACTACTGCATTGAAATTTCAAATTTTCACCAAATAGATTTTTTTTTTTTAAATAAAGGTCTAGTAGTTTCGAAACTAAATTCAATTTGCTAGAAATTATATTTTTTACATTTTTTTGAAATAATATAGATAACTTATTCAAATTTTTACATCAAGTTGTCTAACTCTAATTTTTTGTCTTTTTATTGCCAGTTAAGGGCCTTTTTTTTCCATGATGATCCTGCACATACCCATGTTATATATATTATTAAATGTATATATGCTAGTAGCATTCTAAATGCAACATCGAAGACATAAAATTAATCACAATTGGGGTTAGGGTTAGTGTTAAGATTAGGATTAGGGTTAGGGTTATAGATGGAATTATGGTTAGGGTTAAGATTATGATTAGGAGTAGGGTTAGGATTAGGGTTAGGGTTAGGGTTAGGGTTAAGATTAGCAATATAATGAGGTTTAGGGTTAGAGATAGAATTAGGATCAAGGGTTGTGTTAGGTTAGGTTTATAAATAGAATTATGGTTAGGGTTAAGATTATGATTGGGAGTAGGGTTAGGGTTAGGGTTAGGATTAGGATTAGGGTTAGGGTTAAGGTTAAGATTAGTGATATAATGAGGGTTAGAGTTAGAGATAGAATTAGGGTTATGATTATGGTTAGGTTTAGGGTTAAGTTTATAGTTAAGATTACAGTTAGAGATAAAACTATAGTTAGGATTAGGGTTAAGATTATGACTAGTGTTAAGGTTAGGGTTATTGTTAGAGTTAGGGTTAGGTTTAAGGTTATGATTAGGGTCAAGGTTACAATTAGTGATAGAATTAGGTTTAGGGTTAGAAATGGAATTAGGATTAGGTTAGGGTAAGGGTGAGAGGTAGAATTATGATTAGGGATTGGGTTAGCATTAGTATTAGTATTAGGATTAGGGTTAGGGTTAGGATTAGAGATATAATTAGGATTTTGGTAAGCGGTAGGGTTAAGGTCAAAATTAGAGTTAGGATTGGGGATATGGTGAGGGTTAGAGATATAGATAGTGTTAGGGTTAGGTTTTAGGTTAGGATTAGGGCTAGGGTTACAATTAGAGAAAGGGTTAGGATTAGAGGTAGGGTTATGATTAAGGTTAGGGTGAAGGTTAGGGTTAGGGTTAAATGTATTAGAGTGCATAAATACTTATACTTACAAATTTTTAACCTTTTACCAATTTGATGTAGATCTAGCATATAAAAGAACTTTCATTATTCTATATAAAATAAAAATTGTCCCAAATTTTTATTCAATCTATTCTCAAAAAAGAATGCATGATATTTTTACATATTTAATATTATTTATTTCAATAAAATTTTTACATTTGTCTTATTTATAAATAATGTTCATATTTATTTAAAACATCCATAACTAGTAATAAATGTACAATTATACTTATGAATATTTTAATTAACTCTTTAGTGTTTTTTTTTTTGCTACCCATTAATAACTTCATTCTTATAATACTTTGGTTCTATATATATATATATAAAACATACTCCAACTGCGAACTTGGCTTCTTTTATTCAACACTGTTATTCTTCTAACAAAGCTCTACATTAAACATCAGCAAAATCCTGGCGGCCATTACATCCTACCGACCATCGGCAGCACATTGTTTTCACAGGATTTGATCTACGCGGCAACATTCCCTGGTGCGTCATGCCAACGCAAGAACAGTATTACACGAGCGAAATCATTGATTAGATAGACTAGGGGCCCCTCAAATATTCAATCTAACAAGCTAACAGTCCCAAACGGTATTCATAAAACATATTATATGGTGACAAAATATATTGGTTAATAATGTTCTGGACCCCCTCCTGGATGAGGCTTAGGTTTTGTAGGTTCTAGAAGGGTGCGACCCTTAACAATTCTCTCCATCGTAGCTACCCTTGTCTGCATTAAAAAGATAAAATATTAAAAGTGGGCAACAATTAACAAATGGTAAATAGATCTTTACGTTTGCTACAATTCTTCTGCAGTGAAACAAAAATACTATCAGTCAAAGCTCATAATGTAAATTGAAAGACTATTTGTACTTCTTGAATAAAAGGTGGTTACTTATGTTGTTTTCTGATTAAATTTCAACAATTGAAGTGTTTTTATGTAAATTTTTAATTATGGAAAAAGGATAATTTGAATTTTTTTTCTATTTTAATGAAATGACTGCTATTTAGGAATTGAAAATAAACTGTAAAAAAATGAAGCAGCAACTGCATATTGTCAAAATGTCATGTGATTCCACAATTTCTTCTCTTTTTAAAACATTTGCTTTCAATTTTTTTTACAAATAAACAGAAATATTCACAAGACCATCAACTCCACAAATAATTTCTAAATAAATTGAACAATCTAATGAAAATAAGCTAACCAACGGCATGAAAACCTACCCTTACTTGTTCATTGAACTGTTTATATAAACCAGCCCACGATTCTTGTCCCTGTCCATCAATAAGACCTCTGTCCATCAGAGCGAAGCTTTTCACTTTAGCCAATTGCAACCATTTATTAGTATTTTTCTTGCTTTCTGGATTTTGGATTGCAGCTATTATCCCATCAACCTACGAATGCAAACAAATCATTTAGTTAATGAACATATATAAAATAAATTGATACAAATAAGTTACTAAATGTAGAATAAGCATTTTTCCTTTTAAATTACGGACCTTATATGTTAAGCCAGGTTGACAAGGCCCTTGGAAGAGCAAATTGTTAAGAAGAAATATCTTGTTGGGTGGCACTAACAACATGGCTGATGGCTTTCTGCATGCTGCGTACCATGCTCTTACAAATGCCTGCCATAAAATCACAAAATTGTTTGCAATCAAAATTTTCCCAAACTCTTATTTTTTGAAAGCCTACACATAAAAAAATTGTTCCTGCGTGCAAATGAAATAGAAATAAAAGCCATTCATCTTTAAAGAAAAAGAAGAAAAAAAGGTTTTCCGCACCAAAGACTTTTGTATACATAAAATCTTTCCTGTTGCTAAGGAAAAAAAAGAAAAATGATGATTGACCTGAGTAGAATCATACTTTCCATCGCCTACTGCGCCATATTTTTCTACATTGAACCAAATAAACCTCACAGTAGCATGACCCAAATAAACAACTGTTCCTGAACCACAATTTGTTGTAGCATATTGGTTTGATATCATTGTTTGAAATTGATTGGGCAGATTGAGTTGCTGTTGCTATTATAATTAATTGCAAGCCCAAAATGACCATCGCCATTTTGATACTACAGAAATGTTTTCTTCGGACCGAGTTTTCATGATTTTATAAAGTTTATAAGGCGGTGCAACTATAACTTCCCCCCTTCAACTTGTGCTCATTCTACCATTAATGGACTCCATATTTTTGCTACAGGGGAGAGGAAATATGCTGTTGATCTTTTCTTTTTTGCTTTTCGCTCTGTCAGATCGCTAATATCTAAATGGATTCCAACTCTCTTACGTGAACAAATTGGATTGTGACAGAGCATTGAACAAGGATAAATGTTACACAGTTTCTTAAAAGCTATTGTTCAATTCGTGAATGTTGACAGGTAAAGCAAAGCACTAACTTTCTAGAGTGTTCTAGGAAGACGGAATTTCTGGTTGAAAATATGAGGATGATAGCATGATTTTTTTACCATGGAAATGGGAATTTTCTTGGGATTATAAACTTTAGACCGCAATAGTTATCCAATGCCGCAGTGCGTCATTGAAAACATTTTTTAATGCCTAGAGAGTGCAGTAGTAACAAGTAAGACTCTTCCAGATCTGTTTTAATGTGAATTTCGGTCAACAGCGCACAGAGTGCAATCATAATATTTTGCATTTCTTCACTACCAAGTTTTAATTTAAAAACAAAAAGCATTATAAAGTGGCATTACAAGCGAGAATACTATTCTGTAAATGAAGACAATCATAAACGGCATATATTGAAAATATAAAAATAATTATTTAAATATAATAAATATGTCATGGTTAAGTTATGGTGTTGTTGTTCTCCACATCAAGATTCAAATTCTATGAAATGTTATTGTTGAATGCTTATATTGAGCTTATGGATTAATAACAATCTCCTGTAGATATATAAATTTACTAACATTATAATGCAATCTTTTATAAATATAAAATTTACATTAGAGATGGATAAAATTTACATTAAAATTAAATAAAATACTTAAAAGAACCATACTCTACAATAATATAATTTAGTATTATTTATTATAATTGATAATATGAAATTTGGGTAAACTTGCGAAAATATATAATATTATATTATAAGATAGTGTTATTTATTTAATTGATAACATAAAAGTTGGATAAAGTATATTGAAAAAATGGTAAATGAGATTAAGGGATAATCTATACTTTAAAAATGTGTTATGAAATAACTATTAAGTAATAAAAATAAATTTATATTGTTATAATATCTCTCATTCAAGGAATTTCTTTCTATTAATTTTTAGAAAAAGATTATATGTCTTATGTGTGGGGGAAATATATTACATTGGTCTCATTTAGTTATTTAGTTAATTTATATTGTAAGAATAACATTCCTTCCTTCAACTCCTCTAATATCTTAGATTATTGGGATGACAAGAGGTCTAGATTTGCATTCAAGTTTTTTTGAAAATATTACATGTTGCATTTCAGTAGTCCTATTGAAAAGAGATTAAGACAATCATGAAGCAAGTTGTTATTCTTCAAAATATCTTTGTTAAGGACTCCACCAATAACTATAATATTAGCTTGATGGTCATGGTTGGAGATGGCTAAAAAAAGATCCCTATGCCAAGAAGATTTGATATGTCGACTTATAGCCAACATCCCATGCATTTTCCTCGTAATGTCAATTAAATTCATGTAAAATTCTTCAAGGATTATATTGTTTTTGAAAAGTTAAGCAACATTTACAAGGTGTCGTACCCTTCACAAAGAGCTAAAAAGGCCAAAGGAAAACATAGTTCAAATAGAACTTGAACTATAGGCATAACCAGAAATAGCTGTCAGACAGCTGTCGAAAAACAAGGACATTAAACAACCCCAAAACCAAAGGAGTCCAGGTTGACTCCATGAGACCTAGGCCGGGAAGCAACAACAGAAAGGGGGAGTCCCTTCTTCTTCCGAAGGACAACCGACCAGGGAGGCCTGAAGTCAACAACCACCAGGGAAGGAGAGAGGAGTGGCTCCACCCCATGCACCATAGGAGAGTCTCCACCAAGCAACGAAAGCGGAGCAGCAGAACACAGATCATCCAAAGGAACAAAAGAAGTAATCAATAAAGGGTGGACAAAGACAACAACGTCAGTGGAATAGATAGGCACAGTCTCACCAACATCAGCAAAACGCTCCAAAAGAGGATCCACGGAAGGGAAGTCCGGGAGAGGATCAAAAGTATGTTCATCACCCCCCATCGAAGAAGCATCTGAAGGAGAGCCCACCGTGAGGTGATCGAAAAGAGCATTCTTCCACAAAGTCGCAGCGCCCTTCCGGTGGACATGAGGACAAGTAGAAGCCAAATGACCCACTGAAAAACACCTCTGACACAGAAAGGGGGGACCCTCATAGTCAAGGAGTTGCTTCCATGGTCTGTCCTCCACCAACAAAACATCATCCCCATGGAGAGGCTTGGAAATGTCAAGATCAACTAACAAATGAGCGACTGTGGTATGCCCAAACTCGGTAGTTGTAGAATCCACCATCAGAAATCGACCAATGATATTGCCAATGGCCTCAAAGCATGATTCCTCCCAAAAATGGAGAGGAAGGTTTCGCACACGGACCTAGACAAGTCTGGTGTTCAATGACTCCATAAGGGGGTTGAAAGAATGAGACCAAGGCCTGATGGCCGGTGAATGGATACCCCACATCCACCCTCTATCCAGAACACAGTTTCACTCAAGTGGGGATCCAAAGGTAGAAATAAAGAAGCCCTTAGCACTAGGGTAGAGTTTGATTTCCCCAACAACCAAGGGCTTCCAAGAAGCTGCCACCCAATCGTGGAGATCTAGAAAGGATGGCCACAGGCCACTGAATCTGCAGACCACCCTTGTTTTCAAATAATACTCTTCATTTTCTATGATCTCTAGACCACAAACCACCACAGGGGAGTCCCAAGCACAAGGTAGAGATCTGTGAGAAGGAGGCCGAACCCCCACCCGAGCAGCATCAGAAAAGGATTTTACCTTCCCCGCAGAACACCCAACAATAGGAGGACAAGGAGCAGGAGCAGAGCCCCTAATCCTATCAACAAGACCAGCCACCGGCGTCGAGATAGGGGAAAGACCGAAACCCTCAACAGGAGAGAGACTGGGAACACCACAAAGCAGAGAGACAGCCTGGGCACCGAAGAGGCCGAAACTGAAGCAGGGCGAGCCAAAGCAGGGCATGAAGTCATTGCAGAGCTAGGAATGCCACTGGAGACACCACCCAGACTGGCAACAAAGTCGTCATTGCCATCAGGAGGAGAGTAAACGCCCCCAGTCGGAAGCACACAGTCCCCAACCGAGACAACCATCGCACCCACAGCCATAGACTCCCCAGCAGACCGTTGCAGAGCAGAAGTGCTCACATTCTTCCTCCCACCCACGCTCGCCTTCTTCCTCCTGCCCATGCACATTTTTGAATTCAAGGATTATATTGTTGTGAACATGAACATTCTTGAATAAGCTCCTATTAACTACAAGTAAAATTGTGCCTTCCATTGGTGGTATTAGATTAATGAATAGTTAGAAAAACTACATAGATAGACCATCTTCCTTGCATTCACATAATTCTCCTACAATTACACCTCTACACTCCATATTTTTGTGCTTTCCATTAGTGGTATTAGATTATTGAATAGTTAGAAAAACTACATAGATAGACCATCTTCCTTGCATTCACATAATTTTCCTACAATTACACCTCTACACTCCATATTTACTATCTTTGAAGATATTGCCACCATTTTGCATGAGTTCAACCATGTTTATATAATATCCATGGGATTGGATATTTTGTTCATGGTCATAATTGAAAGTTTCTATAGGATAGCCATCATCATGATAGGTGACCAAGTCTTTATATCATGTAGATACAATTTCCCTCTCAATCTATAATATCCTATGAATATTTCCCCCAATCCTTGATTGCATTAGAGACTTTGACTTCCTTCTCTTGCTCAATTCCTTGATTAGCAAGGAGACAAAATATTATGTTGGATTAGTGATAAACATGTGTTATTGTGACTTTAGTCCTCCAATTTATCTAAAATTGACCAAATTATTTCTTTTCATTTCTTTAATTTCTAATTCTTGAGTTTCTTTGATTTTAGAGTATTGATACAAATCATTGAGTCTCCTTCAATGCCTACTTTCTTTAGTATTTTTTACTCACATAAATTTAGACCATATAAATTTTCAAATTCTGCCTTAATGCAAGATCATTGTGGGAGTTTTTTGAAACTACCCAAATGAGGATACTTGTCTAGTCCTTGATAGTAAAACCTATACCCAAGGCCCCTCAATTACCTCTAGAGGCCCATTGAAATTTATTTTCAATATACCTCTTGGAGAAGAGAATAAATCACTTTAATACATATTATAGATACAAATCCCTCTTTACATAGAGGTTTACATATAAAAACCTATCTACAATATTTTTATTATAATGCTTCATATTAAAATATTATATTTTATATTTTCTAAGAAATATCAGATTTTTACTTCACTAACTTTGGGACCCCCTTATATCCTCTCATTCCACCAACCCCCTCCACTACTCCTCAATCTACTATACTCACTATACCCCATTGTTCCCCCTTGCTTCTAATTCACACACTTCTCCCAACACATGGTAAACATCATCCTACTTCACTAAAATATCACAACCTACACCTCACCCTTCCTCATTTCCCAACCCACCCTTATCTTGCTCAATCACTTTCATCCCATGAGTTCATGCAATATCCCTCATCATTCTCCCTTGCAAATACATAAATCTCTATGATATGTGACATCCAATTTTCTATCTTCTCCATCTGATATGTCTCTCCCATCTTGGAAATCCTCTTTTCATGTGACTGACTCTTTCCAAAAATTCGCAACCAATGTAGTGGCTCT
The DNA here is from genome assembly GCA_007115665.2 of Sequoiadendron giganteum. NCBI lineage: Eukaryota > Viridiplantae > Streptophyta > Pinopsida > Cupressales > Cupressaceae > Sequoiadendron > Sequoiadendron giganteum. The sequence goes on along the minus strand of CM021104.1, from coordinate 640,162,732 downwards.
TCCCATGATTTCTAATCTTAAATTTTTTCCTAAAATGAACATTCTAGCTTCCACTTAGTCACACAATCTAGTAGCAACATCTCTCTTTTCCAAGGAACTATGTATGTTACTTACCATTTTATCCAATGTTCAAGTCTTTAATATATAATTTTTGTTGAGATTGTCACCACCCCTATTTCATCCTATTACATTCCTTCATCTCTTCCTCCCTTATCAACCCCTGATCTTTCTCCTTTTTTAACCATTCAATCTCTCTCCTTATCAACTTTGCTAACATATCTCACAAAATGACTTACCAAGATATGATCATCCCTCTCTTCTCACCATCCACCACTCACCTTCTATCTTGTTGCAAATTGGTTGTCATTGATGTCAAAATTTCTATACAATATTTTGCAGTCTAGTTGTTTGGTTGCTAGAGTCTTTGAGAAATTCTCTGAATTTCTCCGCTAATGGTGTTTTGCTCCTATAATTTGTAAGATAGCTTCATGTTTTTTCAACACATGTGTTATCCAAGTTCCATGTCTTTTGGGTTATTGAAAAGGTGTTTTTGGTAGTAATAGTTTGAAGACTATGTTGATTATGTGTTGATGTTCTTAGAGGTATGAAACATTTGTATTTTGATTTCTCTTCATTTGCAAATATGGTTGTATAGTTCAAAATTTGAGTTCTTGGAGATGTGAAGGGATTATATTCAAAGTTCCATATCATTATTCCTTCTGCAGAGAAAGTTTGAAGGGACAAAGTGTAGGACTATGTTTTTCGATGACTGAATTTAATGTTTGTCTACTTGTGCTAGCAAAAGGTTGTGAATTTTAGTTTTTTGAGTTTCTGTGGATACTCCATGTATATCATAGTGTCTAAGGTTTGAATCACATGAATATATTTCTTGTTTCTAGTTACACATAGATATTTCAAGTCATTTTGTGAAGTCATGCTATTTTTTGAGGCCAACTAAGGCATGGGTTGATGATGTGCGCCACAAGTTCAAGTGTGAGTGGAGCTTATGGAATGTTTGGAGGTGTTACATGGGTCATGGTGACTCATTTGGTAGAATCACAAGTAATGATTTGTCATTCATATGTACCAAAAATATTGTGAAGGCCTACATGCTACAAGTTACAAGTTTTCTTGCTTATGGATGACCTAATTTGAATTTACAAAGTGTGTAGATGATCTTCATTGAAGATCAAAGGTGTGAAGAAATTTTAGGACCAAGTTAAGTGTTTTTTTGAATCCACAAGGAATTTTCCTCTTCCTGGTGTTGTGTGTAGTCTTTTGGTCTTTCCCTTTATAACACATTTCATGTTGTTTGTTTTATCTTTGGCTGACTTGTAAATGCAATAGTCTTTGTTGTAGGATGACATATGAGATGTAATTAATGTAATATCTTGTATATATTATAAACCTAGTTGATCTAGGATAGATTATGGTGTGATGCATTATGATAATTATGCAAGCGACTATAAGATAAAGTGTAGTAGTGGTTGATATTTTTTCGGTTTCATTTTTATCATATATTTGTGATAAAAGGGAAGTAAAGAAGTGAGCTTAATTTTTGTTGGAGGTTGTGAGAAAAAGGCATATATTCTCGAATACTAAAAGTAGTGAGCTAGTAGACAACAAATAAGAAAATTGAAGAAGAGACAAAGCATAAGGGTGTTGCCACAATAATGGGTTACACTTTTTGGGACATCCTGATTTTTGCTGGAATCACATATTTTTAGAAAATATAATGATTTAAGCCTTAAAAAGGTTCCATTTTAAGGGTTTTAATTGAAGAGGGTTTGATCAAACCCACTTATATCAAATCCCCCTGGATAGAAAGCCGCTAGTTTTAAACCATACCTATAATGGAGTCTCCTCTACACCTATCAAAATGCTGATAAAAAACTACTTTTGATTTACCTTTTAGGGGATCAAATTAATTAATTTAAAATTAATTTTTTGTACACATGTAGTACTTATTATAAGCTTCCCAGAAAGTATAATTTTAAATATATTTAATTTTAATATTATATTTATTTTTTATTTCTTGTGAATGTAGGTTTTTTAATGAACATCGAGGTCTTTATTTCACACATACGAAAAAATAGGAAAAAAGAGAATTTTTTTTATTAAAAGTGCATGGACACTAGCTATTGATGTCCTTATTCCAAAAAAAAAAAGAATAAGTTAATTCAAATGAATACAAAAACATTTATGCAGTTGAAAGTATAATATATCCAAATTATAATTACTCTGAATTAGAAAATTAATTAAAAAATATATATGCAACAAAAAATAATGAAAAAATATCCATCCACTAGATAATGGTATGAAAACACTGTATCTAAAAAATTAGAATTGTATGCTTTCTATAAATAAAGTTATGCAGTTGAAAGTAAGCATCAGTTTTTGAAAATGATGTTTAGTAAAAAAAATAAGTTAATAAAAACGACATAAAATAATTCACAATTTATTTTTTAATTTTTTTAAAAAATATAATTATATTCTCAACACAAAATATCACAAATCACTAGTTTTCTTCATCTTCAAATTCTTAATGGTTTAGCTTCTATAGGCGTACGAAAGTGAAGATCTGGTGAAAAATGTTGATTTCAATGTCATGTTTGGCCAAAAAGTGTAACCCTATTGTGGGATCACCCATAATTGCAATCATCAAAATAGAAGTAACAAGGAATAACTGCAACAATCATCAAAATGATTGCTTGCTTAATTGTTAGTTTCAAACAGAGGAAGGTCTATCATTTTATAATAATTTTTGAGTGTGTGCTCAATTCAGGGAGTAGTAGCTTCCTTGGGTTGTATCCCTAAAAGAAAGTGTAATCAAAGAATTTTACATTCCTTGGGAGTGATCCTACAACTATTATTTGGGAGTAGTAGCTTCCTTGGGATCTTGCTCTAAAAAAAAGTTGTAAATGTTATCCATGTTGTGAGTCTGGATTAGGAAAGTAGCTCCTAGCATCTTTTCTCACCATGGTTTTTCCCTTGTGGGGTTTTCCACATATATCTGGTGTTGTATTATGTTGTGCATTGTTTTCATCTTTGAAGTTTATGTTGATGTAGTAGGGTTTGAAGTGTCTATTTATTCTGGAGGGTTTGAGATTTGATAGAATATTGATTCACCCCCTCTCAATATTCTAGTGTGTTCAACAATTGGTATCAGATCTTAGTTTCTTAGAATAAGTCTATCAACTTGAGGAAGATCTGGGATTACACAAAAAGGGTCTCACAAGGGGCCTAGGTTTCATAGAGGAAATTTTACTTTTTGGCGATTCAATATGGAAACCTATCTATCCTCTTTAGCATTTGGTGTTTGGAAATCAACCAAGGATGGTTATAAATTGTTCTTTCTACTCCTCTAACTGATTTGATAGAGATTAGGGCCTATGAAAATAATGAAAACTCTAAGAATTCTCTCTTTAGTGGGCTAGGGAATTCTGATCTTGTAAAAGAAATGTAATAAAATTCAATAAAGAAGGTCTAGGATAAGCTCAGTGAAATCTATGAAGGAGACATCAAAGTAAAACAAGCTAAGTTACAGATCTACAAAGGCAAGTTTGAGAACCTGAAAATGTCAAAGACTTAAGATATTACAGGATATTTGCTTCAGGTAAATGAAGTAGTCAATACAATTAGAGGACTTGGTGAAGATCTGGAAGAATTTGTGGTGATCAAAATTTTACTGAGATCTCTTCCTAAAGCTTATAGTCCTAAAGTATCTTTTATTGAGGAAGCTAGAGATTTAGATAAAATTTTAATGGATCAACTACATGGTGCCCTTATTGCATTTGAAATGAGATATTTTAATAAATAAGCTCCAAGGAAGGAAAAAAAATTCAAACCCAATAAGAAGATGACGCATTTGATCAAGATAGTGACACTAATGAAGAAGAAATAAAGTTGGTAATAAAGTTGAAAATGGGTATCGACAAGCAAAAAGGTAAGTTATCTTTCAAATTTTTTAAGTGTGGAGAGTTTGGTCATTTTTCTTCTAAATTTCCCTTTGTAGAGAAGGGAAATTCACTGCTCCAAAGTCTTTAAGACACCAAAGAGTCTACAAGGAGAAAACTACTTTAAACTACCTCAAGAGTACCTCAAATTTAGATGGAAAGAACAAGCTAAAAGGGAAGGGAAAAGTAGAATCTATTTTCCTTATGATTTATGATAGAGTTTTATTGAAAGTGGGTGAGAAAACCACATAGGTCTTAGATTATAAAATGACTAGCTCTCTTCTAGAGGACAAAAATGTGTGGTTCAGACTTCATCTCACCACACTGGAGTCCCAGATATGTGCTAGTGTCCTATATAGATAGAGGGTCAATATGTAGATTGAAACAAATAGAGTCTACTAATAACCTAGAAGTTATAGTTTTATAGTTTAACATAAATATATGGAAGTGTAGAATATAACAAGAAGAATACTATAACTAATAAATGTAAAATAATCTAACAATGAAATGCCAGGGAAGAAAGAAGAAGAATGCTAACTTACTGAAGGTCCAGTTCTCTAGCTAGCTCCTCATGATTGGATTGTAACTATACACATAGTCACAAAACAATTTTGTGGCTGTGTTTTGAGGTTTTCCTCAGTCAAATCATCATTTTGGTGTTCCCACCTCCACAAACGGTTGATAGACCATTAGATCTAGAAAAGTGAAAGGAATAGAGAGAATAGGAAAAACATAGTAGAGAGAAAATAAAAGCTTGATGCTACTCTACAAGTAATAAGATGCAAATAAGAAAATAATCTAATATCAACTTTTTGGGTATGTACAGGATCATCATGGAAAAAACAGGCCCTTAAGTGGTGATGAAAATTCAGAAAATCAGAATTAGGCAACTTGACGTGAAAATTTGAGTGAGTTATCTATATTATTTTAAAAATATGTAAGAATAGAATCTATAGAAAATTGAATGTAGTTTCTAAAATACTAGGTTTATTTTTTCATAAAAAATCTATTTGGAGAAAATTTGAAATTTTCTTGTAGTAGTACTTAAATTTTAGGGAAAAAATAAGAAGTAGGTGTTTGTCTGACCACCCTAACCACAATAAAATGATAATATTTTTTTATAATATTTTAGATATAAATAGATGACTCATGTCTCGATGTGATGCATATTTTTTTGTAATTTTTTTCCAAGTAAGTAATTAATTATGAATTTTTTAATAGAAATTTTAAAAAATATAAAAACTCGTATGTTTGACCACCTTAACTTGGTCAAAAATTCATGAAATTCAACTTTTTTTTTTTCTTAATCCTATAGCATGCAAAGCATAGAATGTGGCGCATATTTTGGATTCAAAAAATGTGATATTATTTGAAAGGTATAGATGTTTTTAAATCAGCCTATCAATCAAGAATTTAGTCATAATTCAAATGGAAAATGAATAATAATTATTTATTAAATTCAAAGTAAAGAATAATTTATATTGGTGGAAATTTAATAATCTCCTTTAAAAACCCTTTACGTTTCATCAATTTTGGGTAAAAAAAAGTCGTCAGCCACATGGGTCATCATATCACTTACATATTGCCACTTTTTGGCCCATCATGATCATGCACATACCCTCCTTTCAATGAGCCTATGAAGCAGAGAGAGGAAGGAGAAGAAAAATATCGCCACACCAATGGAGTAGAGGTTCTATAACCTACAATAACAATGGTGCTAGAGCAGTAAGAGTGGCGTACAAGTGAAATATGAAGTTGATATAAGAAAGAGAGAGTGATGGAGAAGAAAAGGAGTGATAAAATGAATGTAAAGAGCTTTAGAGGATCCAAGAATGAGGTTCAGAAGGCCAATTTGGAGGAAAAAAGGTCATTGCTGGTGGTCAGGATTGGAAGAGGGACATTACATTCACAATTGAAAAAGAATCATATTGCCTATAACATTATTTGACCCAGGAATTCTGTTAGGATAGAAGCACGACATGCAGATGTCCATAGGGCGTGTGACCGTCCTTGACGAAAATTCCCTCACTAACACAAAAATATGAGGAGACATGGAAAAAGTGAGGTAAATATGGTGAGTCTGATGGAACCTATTGTTTCATCTCAAAATATTGTCACATTTTGAATATTGGGGTTGTATTTGAGGGCTTAGGGTTTTGCTTGTCATCACTATTGAAGGGTTATTGTATTAACTTGCAATCTGTCCTTAAGAAACCCTTGGCTCTGAATGCTTGTAGTGTTCTATTTTTTTGTTGACTTGCTATTTCCCATTGTCGGTCACATTAAAACATCTTATGCCATTCACAACCATAGGGTAACCGGTCCCCCATGCCTAGGTCTGAGTTTCTTTTATTTGATAAGGTTAAGTAAAGGGCATTTTTGGCCTTTACATCCTTTGCATTTCATGACTTAGAAAATTTTGAGCCCTTCTCTCGTGTCATCCTAGAGGGTCCTCTTCATCAGAACAACTTATGAGAAAGTGCTTGAAAGTTTTCACTTAAGTTTCATCGGCCATCTCTCTTTATTGCGTATCATGATTTGCTTCTAGAGTGTATGTTTTGAACTAGCGATGGTCGATGAGCAATATCTCTTTTTATCGCTCATTGTAGATAATTTTTGGAGCTACTAATCTCAATGAGTGATGAGTGATGCTCTTTGTTTCTCCTTGTATCATTGATTTATCACTTATCGCTAATGGATTTTGAGCTTTCAATATTGTAATAGTGATAAGTGATGGCCTTCGATCTTATGTTCTTCTCTTCATCACTCATCACAAATGGTTTTGAAAAGGTAAATTTGAAATAGCAATGAGTGATATGATGGATCTCCCGAGCTTCACATATCACAAATAGGTTTTAAATAATAAGTTCTACATTAGCAATACACGATACGAGTACTCAATGTCATCGCAAGGATCTCTCATCGCTAATTACTTGCAAAATATATGAGGAGGATTAGTGATGAGTGATGGCTTGGTGATTTTGTATTTTCTTCCATTGTTGATTGCAGATTCAATCCAAGGCTTAAGTTGCAAAAGCGTGATGAGCAATGGAATTCTCTGTTCAATTTTCTTTTGCTAATCTGAATAGATCTTATATGCAATGTCTTTTGTACCATTGATTCTCATGCAAGTTTACGTGTCTTAATCTGGCTTCTTCACTATATCTGCCATAGCTAATGAGATTCAAAGTATGAAAAATACATTAGTGATGTGTGATGGGAAGATGAGTGTGATCGAGGATGGGCTATAGATCCAAGGGCTGATATTTCATCGTATGGATACTCGCATCGTTGATAGGGATGATAAAGGATGAGATGCATCAATGATAGGTAACGACTACTATTGGAAAAAGGAAGATGTGGTAGAATCCTGAGGACATCATATAAGGTAAAAAAGAAAGTAGTGGGATGAATGGAGAACTATTGATATGGTTTTAAAGTAGGATGATCCAACAAATTGAACTTCATTGCGGTAATAATCTCATCGTTGATTGCACCCTAGAATTTGGGGCAAGTCTGCGATAAGCGATGAAGTGTATAAGGATTTGTTCTCTTCAAAACACCAATTTTATGTAATTCACTGATATTAATGAGGAGCACAGATTTAGTTGTCGATGCATGGTAATTTTTAGATCGCGTATGACTAATCAAGATTAAGGGAAAATGTGGCAACATTTGAGGTGGCATTGCTGATTTCTAGGAACAAGGTGCTAAAGGCTGAAAAATGATACTCATGATCACGATGGATGAAGTTTTAAATCCTCTAAGATCAATGAACCAGATTCAAAGATGATCTACTAAGTTATCAACTCACTTGCATTAGGATTTATTGAATCATTAATGTTTGCATGCTCCAAATTGTCTATTTAATGTAGATTGCTTGTTGTTCATTTTCACCATCTTCCAAGTTTGTAATGAATGTGAGGTGTGGGTTAGTGAAGAAGTGTGAGGGTGCTAATTCACCCTAAGCTAAAAGGTGAGAATTCTTGTCCTGGGTGAGTTAGTCTTCAATTGAGCTCTTTGCCATTCATGTTATAGTCCATTTAGGAATTCCTTTTTCTGGGACTGGTTATGATTGTCTAGGTTTGTAGGTGTATTTCCTTGTAGATTTGATTCAAAATATTTTAAGTTATCAATTTATGCTCATTTTAGACTAGCTAGTTTCATCTTTTTTCTAAGAGACTAGAAAGACTGGTGGGCGGGTGCATGGAAATGGGTAGCAATTTCATGGACACCCTAAAAAAAAAAAGTTAAAAACCATAACGCGAGCGCGTTATAACGCGCTTATGTTATGTCTCTATTAAACCTAGGTCAGGTCTTGGTGGCTACAAAAAAATAATGCGAGTGTGTTATAACTTGCTCGCGTTATTAACTATTAAAAGCAAAAAAACAAATGCAAATCTCTCATTTTCATTTCGACTGGTTCTTTTGTTGCACCCGCAGCCAGAAACCCCAGAATATCGTACTCGCATTCTAGGAGGAGAATTTCTTCACCAACAATCCCTATTTCTTCACAAAGATGGTGCCACAACAATGAGGAGATGTAAGAGGTAAGGATTCTATGGTTTTTGTTTTCAATTTGTTAGTTTTAGGTTGAATTTGTTAGTTTTAGGTTCAATTTGATATCTATTTGTTTGAATTTTTAGGAGATGAAAATAAACCCTCAAACCCTCAAAATCCTCAACAGGAAGACCAACCAAATCCTCAAGATCAAAATCTACCACAACATCAACCTCCTCCACCAATCACTCAACCCCCTCTTGGCACTCAAGAAAATTCAATGAGTGAAATTGAGAACAACAAAAAACAAATTGAGGATTTGATCAATAGGTTGAGTGATCCAAATGGTTCAACCACAGAAAGAATGACCCTAGAAAATTCATTGAAAGATATGTTAACAAACGTAGATTCAATTAGCAACTAAATAATTGGATGGGAAGATAGGAGGCAGGTGGCTAGGGATTATTATGCAAATAAAATATCATACAAGGATGTGAAAGATTTAAAAATTACAAAAGGTGATTTGTGCTCATTATTCACCAACCCACGCACAAATCAAAATCTTACCCTCAATGCGAAGAGGTTTCCTATCCATTGGTGCCACCACCAACAGATGAAGGACCAGTTTTATGATAGGTGGTACATGGTCTTCGATTACCCACTATGCAAAAATTGCGAGGTCCCGCAATATTTCCTTAGGAAACTATACAGTGAGTTCATATTGAAAAAAATCCCAAATTATTTTGATATGAGGGATTTCCAGGGGAGAGGTGGGGGGTCAGCTCAGGATAGACTTGGTGCATAGCCAGATCCTACGTAGCAAGGTAGATGAGCTTTGCTAGGCCACCTCATGAGCATGTTGTTATGACTTCCATCGTGAAGGAAAGTGCTGACGTAGAGACATTCCAAGCAATCAGCACTTTGACCCAGAGTGTCATCCATCATACTAGCCCTATTCTACATCGCCATCCAGGGGAGTCTTCGAGTGGTGGCCTTTGAACACATGTGTGTCAATCTTGCGGGGCTGCTTGTTCACATGACCCCACCGACCCTCAGGAGACTGGTACGCAGGATCCGTCTACAGCTATGGAGATGGAGAGGGCAGCTGACATTTTACATGAGGCATATGGCATTGATAGTCAGCTAAAAGTTAATGCATGTGTTCATTGAATTTAATTTATTAAATTTTTATTTTGAAATGCAAGATTAACTAAAAATGTTTTATGATTTTAATAAAATTGCAAGGTCACAGTGTTGAGACTGGATACACTGCCCCCCGCCCCCCCCCCCTCCCCACCAACCTATTTTTACAGTACACCTATCGCTAGGGTATGTAACTAGTAAAAAATTATAAGTTTATTGCATATTAATGGCATTGTTTTATGAATGGTAATTTAATATGCAATTTTGGATGTTGAACAGACTAATATTGGAGGTTTTGATGGAACACTTCCTAGTGGCGATGGATTTACTCAAAGCAGGTAATAGAATAAAGAGTTTAACTAATGAATCAAATACTTAATAGATTTTTGTAGTTTATACATGCACATTGTTGATTATGTTGAATAATTTGTTGTTTTATTTTCAGTTGTTGTGAGACGGTACACCTCCAAATGTGACGAGGGAAATGGATATTGGTGTGACATCTACTATACAATCCTCGATGGCTCTGAAACAAGAGGTACGAGGAAAATTAGTAAATTTTAATCTACATTTGTTGTTATAGATGTTAGTTAGTGAAAAATCAAACCATTATTAATTTACGTAGTTTTTGTCTATTTGTATGGTTTATACAGGGCTTGAGCACGCCTGAGCATCGACATGAGGATATTTCCCTCGTGGAGAGAGATCGTGAGAAGGATGTAAGTGATTATTTTGTCAAATATATCATTTTTTATAATGTTATTTCTATATATTCATGTCTTTACTTCTTATTGTAATAGTTAAAAATTCACCATGAACTAAACCCTAGGAGGAGTAGCAGGAGCACTCCATGAGTGTAGCAAAAATGAGTGACAAACCTATCACCATCTAAGCAAAAAGGAAAGGGAAATATTTTATTTCCTCCGCATGGAGAGCAATGACTTTCGATTCCAGAGTCCTTTGTTGTATGCCTGTATAGTAGTTTTGTACATATTTTTATTGGACATATTTGACATTGTATGCCTAGATAGCATTCTCATATGCCTATATGGCTATTTTGTACATATATTTCATACTTATATCGACATATATTGATGTATGCCTAAATGAATATTTGGTTAATACAAATATCTTTTATCGATGCCTATCGATATTTGCATTCTAAATTGATGGTTCAATAGATATGAGTTGTGTGTATTCAAGTGTATACTTTACAACTTATGTTTATACTTTGTGACTTACGTGCATTCGAGTGTATACTTTGTGGCTTACATGTTTTCATGCATATACCTTGTATTCGTGCATATAATTTGTTTTAATTTGTGTATACTATGTATTTGTGTGTATACTTTTTGAGGCTTATGTGTTTTTGAGTACTTGTACTTCCCTTATTGACATGTACATGTTTGACTTATTCATGTGTATAATTATTAATTGGTTAGCCCTAGCATTGATCTATGTCATCCTCAATGCATGATCCTTGAGATGGAGTAAGAACACCCTCAAGGTCAAAAGGAGTTTCACATGCATTCTTCATAGGCTAATTTTGGTAGTGAAACCAAAAACCTCTTGCATCATTGAAACAATTTTTTTTTCCTTTATAGCAAGTCTGGAGCCATTATCGTTCTCCATCAGTTCTTCATGTATCCACTCCCCATTAATGGTTGTCTCATGACCTTCATGAAACCAATAACTTATCTCATTTGTGATAGAAGAAATGTATGAAGATTTATCTTCCTCCTTATGAACCATTCATTATCATGAGAGATGGGTTCTTGTGAACCACTACTGATGAATCATGGGTCAATGAGTTTCACTTGTAAAACTACACAATTGAATCCTGATAGCAATATCACAATATTTATATATCTAAATGTGTTATTTCCTTCAGCTAAAATTTGTGCTTATACTTATGTGATTGATGTATGTTTGTGTATGGGATCATAGTAATTTCTATTTGATGATGCTATTGTGTATTTAAGGTTTATTTATTAAAGGGTGCATGAAACCAGTTTTAAATCCTTACAAATATTTGAATTTCTTAGGTTTTTCTATTTGTTGAGTTTAGGCTCCAAGCCCGAGTCCAAGTCAAAAAATGGCTTGTCAAGTCTGAGGCGAGTCCTAGTCTTGTAACAATGGTGTGAACACATCAAGGAATAATCTATATGTAGATGAAGAGAGAACCCATCCTTGTTTCCAAACAAACCATGGTATAGATATGGTTGGTTGAGATAAAACATCACTATTCTAGATAGTTCGAACCATAATCTTTCATGGCTACAAACACACCTTCATTACATGTGTGTTCTTGATCCTACTGAAGAAATGCTGGAACATGTTGTAGATAATATATTGCAACCTTAAGTCCACAAGAAGGTTACTTGTCCTAATTTCTACAAATGTCTTTAAGATGTTCATCCTTCTTGAATAATATGAACTACTGATGTCATCTAGATCTTTGAAACTGTCTGCAATCATGTGCAATACTCTAGAAGCTATAACTATATCTAATACTACCAATGACTACTCAATGGAATCCTGATAGCAATATCACAATTTGACACATTGTAGAAAATACCTTCTACTTATCAATTGATGAGCTAAAGGGGCTCTATAATGAATGTTTCATAAGGCACAACACTTGGTGAAGGTTTTGCAAATGGGGTTACAAGCTAAGTGGGCTTAACCTTGGGGGAAAAACTTTGTGGTTAAGCTCTTGAGCTGGAGTATACTGGAATGGGTGACCTCCTAAGAAGGCCTAGTGCCTCACCTCTATGAGAATCACCTAGATGTAATGAGTGCTAACTGGGCCATTCAATATCATTTCAAATTTGTTGCTTTAAGCAACTTACAAATTTGCAACTTTAGACTCTTCCAACCTAAGGGATGAATCTGGTGGAACATAGCTCAGAGGGATTCCACATGTTTTGGTGCAAAAGAGGACCATTCCTAGCATAAAAATACCTATTTGGATGTGTTGGAATAGTCCTCTTGGTCACACAAGTTGCAGAACAAAAGTTGCACCACTTTGCAACTTTGCACTGCTTGCATTTGATGTTTTTTCCATCAAGTGAAAATCTGCCACCACTGGAAAAACCACTCCAAGATAGCCAAAACCGAGAGAGGTTTTCATAGAAAGGATAAACATGATCCTATAGGATTAGATGAGAAGTTTCTAAGCATCATGGTATCTGAGTAATAACATGCTAAAGTTTGTAGACATTTTGCACTTTGGACCCTTAAGGGATCGATCCGGTGGAACATAGCTCAGAGCAATTCCACGTGTTTTGGTGTGAAAGAGGACCATGCATAGCATAAAAATACCTATTTGGACATGTTGGAATAGTCCACTTGGTCACACTAGTTGCAGAGTGAAAGTTGCACCACTTTGCAACTTTGCACAGCTTGAATTTAACACTTTTTCCATCAAGTGAAAATCCACCGCCACGAGAAAACCACTCCAAGATAGCCAAAACCGAGAGATTTTTTTCTAGAAGGGTCCAACATCTTTCTGTAGGATCAGACATGAAGTTTCTAAGTGTCACGGTATCCAATTAATAGCATGTTGAAGTTTGCAGACATTTTGCATTTTGGACCCTTAAGGGATCGATCCGATGGAACATAGCTCGGAGCGATTCCACATGTTTCGGTGTGAAAGAAGACCATGCCTAGTGTAAAAATACATATTTGGATGTGTTGGAATAGTCTGATTGGTCACACAAGTTGCAGAACAGAAGTTGCACTACTTTGCAACTTTGCACTGCTTGCATTTGATGCTTTTTCCATCAAGTGAAAATCCGCCGCCACGAGAAAACCACTTTAAGATAGTCAAAACCGAGAGAGGTTTTTCTAGAGGGACCTAATGCCTTTCTGTAGGATAAAACAATAAGTTTCTAAGTGTCATGGTATCCAACTAATAGCATGCTGAACTTTTCAGCCATTTTGCAATTTGGACCCTTAAGGGATCGATCTAGTGGAACATAGCTCAGAGCGATTCCACATGTTTGAGTGCAAAAAAAGACCATTCCTAGCATAAACATACCTATTTGGATGAATTGGAGTAGTTAGTTTGGTCACACGAGTTTCAGAGTGAAAGTTGCACAACTTTGCAACTTTGCACTACTTGAATTTGACACTTTTTCCATCAAGTGAAAATCCGCCGCCACGAGAAAAAAATTGCAAGATAACCAAAACTGAGAGAGGTTTTTCTAGAGGGACCCAATCCATTTCTATAGGATTAAACGAGAAGTTTCTAAGTGTCACGGTATCTGAGTAGTAGTATGCTGAAGTTTGCAAGCATTTTGCACTTTGGACCCTTAAGGGATCGATCCGGTGGAACATAGCTCAGAGTGATTCCGTGTGTTTCGGTGCGAAAGAGGACCATGCCTAGTGGTAACATACCTATTTGGATGCGTTGGAATAGTTTTCTTGGTCACACGAGTTGTGGAGCGAAAGTTGCACCACTTTGCAACTTTGCATAGCTTGAATTTGACACTTTTTCCATCAAGTGAAAATTCGCTGCCACAAGAAAACCACTCCAAGATAGCCAAAACCGAGAGAGGTTTTTATAGAGGGGTCCAACAAATTTCTATAGGATTAGACGAGAAGTTTCTAGGTGTCACGATATCCAAGTAATAGCATGCTAAAGTTTGCAGCCATTTTGCACTTTGGACCCTTAAGGGATCGATCCGGTGGAACATACCTCAAAGCGATTCCACGTATTTCGGTGTGAAAGAGGACCATGCATAGTGTAAAAATACCTATTCAGACATGTTGGAATAGTCTACTTAGTCACACAAGTTGCAGAACGGAAGTTGCACCACTTTGCAACTTTGCACTACTTGCATTTGATGCTTTTTCCATCAAGTGAAAATCCGCCGCCATGAGAAAACCAATCCAAGATAGCCAAAACTGAGAGAGGTTTTTCTAGAGGGGCCCAATTCATTTCTCTAGGGTCAGATGATAAGTTTCTAAGTGTCACGGTATCTGAGTAATCGCATGCTGAAGTTTGCAGCCATTTTGTACTTTGGACCCTTAAGGGATCGATCCGGTTGAATGTAGCTCAGAGCGATTCCATGTGTTTCAGTGCAAAAAAATACCATGCCTACGTAAATATACCTATTCGAACACGTTGGAGTAGTTAGTTTGGTCACACGAGTTGCAGAGCGAAAGTTGCACCACTTTGCAACTTTGCACTGCTTGAATTTGACACTTTTTCCATCAAGTGAAAATCTACCGCCATGAGAAAACCACTCCAAGATAGCCAAAACCAAGAGAGGTTTTTCTAGAGGGTCCCAATGCCTTTCTATAGGATTAGATGAGAAGTTTTTAAGTGTCACAGTATCCGAGTACTAGCATGCTGAAGTTTGCAGCCATTTTGCACTTTGGACCCTTGAGGGATCGATCCAGTTGAACATACCTCGGAGAAATTCTATGTGTTTCGATGCGAAAGAGGATGATGCTTATCATAAACATACATATTCAGACGTGTTGGAATAGTTCGCTTGGTCACACGAGTTGCAGAAAAATGTGTACAAATTGTTTACATGACCTTTATATGACCTTTTTCACATTGTTTACATTTCAAAATTCAAAGTTTGCAAATTTTCCTACTCAAGGCATTTACAGAACAAGGTGCTACTACACCAAACATGAACTTCAACCTCACAATATTTGAGTATATCTCATTATGTAATTAAATCTTATTACAATGCCTCTGGCACTTCATTCTCTCAGATCTTTTACAATGTTACTCATACATTCAAGACTCTCTTTAAATGTCTACATCATAGGTGCTTATTATGAGGTTAACTTCAAATGAGTAACTTGATATTCCCTCACTAAGCTTCACACGCTCTCTTATAATGGCTTCAAATCAAAATTGAGATTTGTCAAAATCATCAAAATTAGTATGTTACATTGCTTTTTTGGTCGAGATTCTCTTTGAATGCTCTTAAATCAGCATTTTCTGCAACGAAAGATCAATCAACCCTTAGTAGTTTACTTACAAATATGCAAAGTAAAAGAGAAAAAGAAAGAGCATCCAAAATGGAAATGAAATAAAAATAGATGGAAGGCACTTACAGATGCTGCATTTCTTTTCTGGTTGACATTCTCTTGGATGGCTCATATATCTGCATTTTTTGCAAAGGGACACCAATCATTGTAAAAGAAGATGATAGATTTGGCATCAAAAAAATTAATGTGCATACAAGTATAAATTAATAAGAACCAATGTGCATAGAATTACAAATTAATCCAACGAACCATTCGGGTCTTCTCTACTCTTTATTGTGTCAAGTATTGCCTCATGGTCAGACTCCTGGACCTTCCATAAAGTCTTGTTCAAAGGTCTACCCCCATATTTGGTCAGATGAACATTGGATGCCATGACAAGGTAAAAGTAATGAAGAATCTTATGATGCATGTCAAAGTCCTGAAATAGCCAATGTTTAACACTTGAATGTGGGTACCTTCTAAGCCATGTTCCAGTAACCACAACTGAGCCTATAGGGTAATCCATGTTTTCTCCATCTATAACTGGGGCCTCCAATTTCATTTTGGTCTCAACACAACGACACAAGTAATAGTCTGTTCCCTCTTCATTGTCTTCATCTACAATACATGCATAAACATGCCCTACATTGATATGTGCAAAAATCTCTTAAAATTTGTCAACATTATGAATATAGTACAAAGTAAGATAATGATATGGAATTTCAACAACTAAGAAATTAGATATATCACCTGGTTGAACTAGATCTAATACGTGGTCAAAGTCGACCGATGATTCCATCTGTGTTAGTTCCAATGTCGTCAGAGGGCGATACGTGTGAAGTGGGCTAAGATAACTTGTGAACCATTTGTCAACCCACTCCCCTAACTCACAATCATTCCAGGCTTGTATTGTACATGAAAAACAAAAGCATGCCATCTTTCATGTATCGATACTCCATGAACCTACATTTGAGCTAAGGAAAGAGTGTACCTCACTCAATCTTGTTAGTGTACAACAGTCTTCATATGGTGCAATGTTAGTATCATCCATCAACCAAAAAAATCTACGAACTGAAGACATACCTTCATTACCTGTACCCATCAAAGCACTACACCACTCGATGATTGATTTTGCATCTGTCAACTTTGCACTATCCTTATAATTTAACTCTTCTCATGCTAATGCTCTTTTCACGCATACTCCTGCACCATCATGCTCCCCCTTTCCATGTTTGGCCTCACAATAGTTCCACATATGTTGAACACCTATAATGACATGCATCCTACACAATCAGTAGAACATGCATGAGTTCTTGAACTGTGCTGAACAGTTATCGGACCATATTATATGTTGATCATATTCTATGCCCCTCTGAGCCAAACCACTACAGAACATCTAGAATAAACCTTGCAAAAACTCTAGAGAATGTGTGCGATCATCACTAATGTAAAAGTGGTATTCCCTCAATACCTTCCTTTGCTCATCTGTACTATCAGATGCATGGATGAATGCATGTGCACAAATATCCAAAATTGTGTGGAGTTGTAATACTGTGACTGCACCTGTGTTGTGGCTATAGAGTGTAGTTCTCTGCAAAGTCAACCACGGATACTATGCTTCCAACTAGAAAGGTGTCCTTGCATAGCTTGAACTACGTGTCCAACCATCGAGCTCTATGGGTATGCATTGCATACTTAGATAGTATACTATGACAAAATGTGGTCATAAATTGGTACACTGGAATCTTCCCAATAACCAAATCACACCTTTTTTCTTGAGACCCATCTTTTGTAGCATATGCCACTGTTTATAACTTCCTGAACTCTACTAGTTTATTTCCCACCTCATCTATGCTTTCCATATGTTGACACACTGGCATATGTTGGAAGCCACCGCAACGCTCGCATGAACCATCCAAGCATGTTGTCCTATAGAATATCTAGCCATCCTCTATTTCACATAATTTTTTTGATAAGAACTCTCTTGAAGATTTTGGTGGGGTTTCTATGCCACAATCCTGCAAAACTTTGTTAGTATGCAAATCTAAACATATAGAATGATAAACATCATAATGGTTAGAAAACTCAATATGTAGTCTACAACAACAAGTAGTGCATGTGTGATTTATCTTGACATAAAAAGGTTTAAGAATTTCAAAAAATCTTTGAGAAATACTAATTTGAGGATAATCATTTTCAAATTTCCGAAAAAATTGGGTTTGAGTCATATCCAAAAAACGCTTTGGATGTGGCTTGTGATTCTGACTACCGATTCTCCTTCTTACCACATCCCTTTGATTCGGAGACGGCATTGTGTTATCCTTACAATACTCTTCAATTAGTGTTCTCAAGGCTTGGACAAATTCTTTATCTTTTCATGATAGTCTCCCCGAGAATGCCCATAATTCATTTGTATCATCGCCCTCGATTCTTTGTTGCCTTTGAATGGCTCTTGATAATTTTTTTCTACTAATTCCCATTTTTCACTAGTCTTTTTAATCAGATGAGTTGTCTTTGTTTGATAGCTTACTAAAGTTGATGTAATGACATGTCGGGTGACATTAATATTCATTGAGCATGAGGTCTTACCCACACTCTCATAAGCATCCATTAGATTCTTCACAATAGTGTCTTCACTCAATGCATTCGATGTTATCAACCCAAGAGTCTTCATGATGTTCCTATACTTTACACCACGCATCATTTCAAGAAATAGTTGACATCTTGCAGTCTCATTTAGCCTTTCAAAGAATCATTCCCAAATCTTATCAGCATATCTTCTACAAGTGCGTCTTGAAATATTACCTTCCATGTGCTGCAAAATATTAGCATCAATATTAATCAAATACTTTGGATTTGTATGCAAAATTCTAGGTGGTGTTCTCCTAGGTACATACATCTCAATATTAGGAATTTCATCAATATTTAATTGAGGTGGGCTAGATTGCATACCTTCGATCGAGGGTGGAGAAGAAGACATACCTTGAGGTTCACATGGGGATGATGGCATACCTTCTTCATCAATTTTGAGTGATGATGTACTCTTAGCTTGAGATGTGTTGGATGGTGTCCAACAATATTCACTTGAGGTACATGGTGTCCCTCCATATTCACTTGTAGTAGCTGGTGTTTGTCCATAGTCACTTGTGCTAGATGGTTTCCCTCCATATTCTCTTGTGCTTAATGGTGTCCCTTCATATTCACTCGTCGTAGAGGGTGTGTCTCCAAATACGGTATCTGAATTTGTCTTACGACGATGCTTTCGCATTCGTGCCTATTGTGCTATTAATTCCCATTCTCTTTTTGATGGTTGAGGTTCCTCTACAATCGGGTTATTTTCATCAATCATTCCCAATTTCTTCTTTTCACGATATGTTGCCACCTGAACTCTCTCCTTTTCTTTCAAGGTTTCATTCTCTTCATCTATTAGTTTCCTCTTTGTCTTTTTCTTCGGCATGGTGCATAATTTTATCTGTAACATGGTAATGAGACAAAAATTAGTTCCTAAAAAATGTATCCATTCAAGTGAATTGAAAAATATATGTCATTAAAGGCTTCATTTAGATAATAATTACAATCATCGTGTACAAAATTTAACCTAGCATGTAGACAAATGTGTACAAACTATGGAAGCACTAGGCTGGCCAGAGCACATTTCTAACTAAAAGTGAATAACCATGATGGTGATTCTGAAAACTAATGAGTGAATGGAATTGTGAGTGTTTGATAAGTTTGTGGTGTAGGAGCACCTTGACAATCTATGCTTCCATTTTGAAATTTGATTCAATTTTGGGTATCTTCATGTTGTAAGAGGGTCATTAAAGACATTTTCCATGTACCAGTTAAATGAGCTTTCAAAGGTGGTTGTTTGTTAGTTATAGGAATTGGGGGGAGTTGGTTGTCATTGAAAAAGTTTTAAACAACCTCCATTGGCTCGACGGGAGGATTTTGTTCATTTTGAAATCCATTTTTTTGATAAGAAAAAAGCTCTTTTGCATAAATTCACTGTTTTTCCATTTTCGTGCACTTGTACCCATATATACAGCCTCCCCTTGATAGAAAACTAATATAATATTGTTGGAACATGTCTTAAATCTCTAATGCATCAGTTCTGAGGGCTTAACATTATGTTTGAAGGGAGCAATTGACAATTTTCTGAAACTGCTCATTTCAAGCCAGTCAAGGGTTTGAGTAGGATTTAATTATGAAATGACCATCCCACCTACTATTATGACTTTTTTCTTAGCAGGATGTCATGTAAATTGTTAGATTAGGGTATTTTATTGTTGAACATGCCTCATAATGAAACTAATGACAATAGGATGGGGTTCTTAGCTCAAACAAGCACTTTTCCATGAGAAGTTGAGGAACCAAGGAGTGATTTTGAAAAAGTGTTGAAGGAGTAGTCTATGTAATGAAATTTTGACCTTTTGGAGGGTATTTTGAATATGTTTGATGCTTTGGAATGGTCTGGGAAGGCCTGGGTATAGGAGTTTCTATAAACCCTCCCTCTTTGCATTGAAAAATGGGGGTTTTTGTATTGGAAGCCTAGTTGAGTGGGTAAGGTCCTAATACCTAGAAATTATCTTGTTTTAAGACCTAATAAAATATTTTTTTTGGGTTTGGAAGTCTGGTGTGAAGATCTAAGGTTAGTTCCTTTGTAAAATTGGCCTACTTGGAGGCCTAAAATAGTGAAAAGGTCATTTTTCTTAAAGTTGTCCCAAAGGAGTCATGTGATGGGTTAAGGTATGTCTTGCAACTCTAAAATGGGTGCTACAATCATTCTTTTATTTTCGTTGTGTTTTGGAAAGTTTTGGAGTTAAGGGCCCAAAACTAGTTTTGCACAGTAACTAGATTCCAAGGGTGAAATGTGGGAAATAATGTTTTTTTTTGTTGTCCAACTTGGAGAAGTGTTGGGATTGGTCTATTACGCCTTTTTAATCTTCTTAGATGCCTCTTGAAGGCAAGTTGAAATATTCAATGGTTTTGGGTCCTCTAACTCTGCATCAAAAATGAGTATCACAGTTTGAAGTGTGTGCATTGTTTGGGAGATACATGTGATAGTTTGTAGATGCTTTGCTACTAGTAATGTGGACAATGAACAAAGGAACTAAGTTTGTGTGTAAGGGAAGACTTCTGAAAGGTTTCATTTTTGGTTGATGTTTTGAGGAACCTAGTTGATTGTAATCAGTTATTTTCAATATTTTCAAGGTGTTTTGAAGGTCCTTAAGGAATTGGGAACTCTTAATGCTAATTTGAGTATACGAATCAAATGTTTTGTGAAGGGAAATATAGTTGAATAAGTGTGTCAAGAAAGGTGTTGATTTCTTCCTTTGTACTACATTAGTTTGTGTAGAGGTATTGGAAGGTGTTTGGACCCTTCAGAGGAATGGGAGAGGCTTGGAGTTGTCTTAAAAGATGAATTTTCATGAATGGCTCTGAGTTTCTAATTAGCTTTATGCTATGTTACAATCAATTTTATGATGGTCAATCTATTTTTTTGAGTCTGAAAAAGAGTTGAAACCAAATTCTAATGTTTTGATGAAAAAATTATTGAGTTTCTTTGCTAATCTTCTTCAATTTAAGTTAGGGTCAGAAGTACCCTTAATGATTTGTGGATCCTAGTAGATGCTCTGCATCAAGATTAAAATGGTAATTGAAAAGTGTATATAATTGTGTATATAATGGTAATTTAAAATGTGCATTGACAACCTAAGGTTATAATGACAAACAAAAATGAAAGCAAGCCATAATAGAATGAAATAAAATGTGTAAAGGCTTCACATACCTTAAAAACCAGACTTTCAAATGGAGGATTTCAACCCAATTATGTAGCCTTAGCTTCTTCTTTCTTCAAACTACACAACAATTTGACTTGTTCAAAAGCTTGTTCCCTTCCACATTTCAATTGTATATCAGTTTTCAATGGAATTCAAACTTCAATTGATGTTATATGTCTTTCAATGTGGAAACTCTGCTATTTCATGCAAAGGTGGTAAAAAGATCATGGAAAAGGTTATGGAATGTGAAAAACATGCTTGTACACTTCACAACATCATCAAAAGGATTTTTTTTTTTGGAGCATGCACATAACCATGGGAATATGCAAACTATGTGGCTTGAAAATCATAGGTATATTGAGGTTTTTACCATTTTAGTGGAGTACAAAATGCACACGAGTTATAGTGCACTTGCTTTATAGTGCACTTGCTTTATAATGCACTTGCTTTATAACGTGAGCGCGTTATGTGAAATTTGGTTTTCTTAGTATATTTATGAGAGTGGGAGGGGAGAGAGGGAGAGTAGGAGATAGAGAGGGAGGGAGAAGGGGAGAGTGGGAGAAATAGAGAATGGGAGGGATGGAGGGGAGAGTGGGAGATAGAGAGGTAGGGAGAGATGGGGAGAGTGGGAGAAAGAGAGAGTGGGAGAGAGTGGGAGAAGGGGAGAATCATAGAGTGGGAGATAGAGAAGGAGGGAGAGAGGGTGAGAGTGGGAGAAAGATAGAGTGGGAGAGAGTGGGGAAGAATGGGAGAAGGGGAGAGTGGTAGAAAGAGAGAGTGGGAGGGAGAGAGGGGATGAGTGGGAGATAGAGTGGGAGATAGAGAGGGAGAGAGAGAGGGGGAGAGTGGGAGAAACCCTAAACCCTCAACCCTCAAACCCTAATCCCTCAACCCCTATACCTTGTTAATCCCTTAACCCTCAACCCTCAACCCTTCAACCCTAATCCCTCTACACCTATACCCTATTAATCCTTAACCCCTCAACCCTCAAATCTCAAACCCTCATCTCTCAACCTCTATAACCTCTTAAAACCTCAACCCTATACCCTTCAACCCTAATCCCTCTACACCTATACCCTCTTAATCCTTAATCCCTCAACCCTCAACCCTTAAAACCTAAACCCCTATACCCTCTTAATCCTTAATCCCTCAACCCTCAACCCTTAAACCCTAATCCCTCAACCCCTATACCCTCTTAATCCCTCAACCCTCAACCCTCAACCCTTAAACCCTAATTGATCTACCTCTATACCCTCTTAATCCTTAATCCCTCAACCCTCAACCCTTAAACCCTAATCTCTCAACCCCTATACCCTCTTAATCCCTCAACCCTCAACCCTCAACCCCTATACCCTTCAACCCTAATCCCTCTACACCTATACCCTCTTAATCCTTAATTTCTCAAACCTCAACCCTTAAACCCTAATCCCTCAACTTCTATACCCTCTTAATCCCTCAACCCTCAACCCTCAACCCTCAACCATCAACCCTTAAACCCTAATCCCTCAACCCCTATAACCTCTTAATCCCCCTCAACCCTTAAACCCTAATCCCTCAACCCCTGTACCCTCTTAATCCCTTGACACTCAACCCTAAACACTTAAAATCTAACCCCTCAACCCCCATACCCTCTTAATCCCTCAACCCTCAAGCCTTAAACCCTAATCCCTCAACCCCTATACCCTCTTAATCCCTCAACCCTCAACCCTTAAACCCTAATCTCTCCACCCCTATACCCTTTTAATTCCTCAACCCTCAACCCTCAACCCTTAAACCCTAATCCCTCAATCCCTATACCATCTTAATCCCTCAACCCTCAACCCTGAACCCTTCAACCTTAATCCCTCAACCCCTATACCCTCTTAAGCCTTAATCCCTCAACCCTTAAACCCTAATCCCTCAATCCCTATACCCTCTTAATCCCTCAACCCTCAACCTTGAACCCTTGAACCCTAATCCCTCTACCCCTATACCCTCTTAATCCCTCAACCCTCAACCCTTAAAACCTAATCTATCAACCCCTATACCCTCTTAACCCCTCAACCCTCAACCCTCAAACCTTAAACCCTAATCACTCTACATCTATACCCTCTTAATCCGTAATCCCTCAACCCTCAACAATTAAACCCTAATCCCTCAACCCTCAACCCTTAAACCCTAATCTCTCGACCACTATACCCTCTTAATCCCTCAACCCTCAACCCTCTATGCTTAAACCCTAATCCATCAATCCCTATACCCTCTTAATCCCTCAACCCTCAACCCTTCAACCTATACCCTCTTAATCCCTCAACCCTCAACCCTTCAACCTATACCCTCTTAATCCCTCGATCCTCAAACGTTCAACCCTAATCCCTCTAACCCTATACCCTCTTAATCTTTCAACCCTCAAACCTCATCCCTTAAACCCTAATCCCTCAACCCCTATACCCTCTTAATCCCTCAAACCTCAACCCTTAAATCCTACTCTCTCAACCCCTGTACCCTCTTAATCCCTCAACCCTCAAACCCTAATCCCTCAACCCTTAAACCCTAATCCCTCAATCCCTATACCCTCTTAATACCTCAACCCTCAACCCTCAACCCTTCAACCTTAATCCCTCTACCCCTCTACCCTCTTAATATTTGAAACCTCAACCCTCAAACCCTAATCCCTCAACCCATATACCCTCTTAATCCCTCAACCCTCAAGCCCTCTACCTTCTAATCCCTCAACTCTCAACCCTCAACCCTTCAACCTTAATCCTTCTACCCCTATACCCTCTTAATCCTTGAACCCTCAACCCTCAACCCTTAAACCCTAATCCCTCAACCCCTATACCCTCTTAATCCCTCAGCCCTCAACCCTCAACCCTCAACCCTCAACCCTTCAACCCTAATCCCTCTACACCTATACCCTCTTTATCCTTAATCCCTCAACCCTCAACCCTTAAACCCTAATCCATCAACCCCTATACCCTCTTAATCCCTCAACCTCAACCCTTAAACCCTAATCCCTCAATCCCTATACCCTCTTAATTCCTCAACCCACAACTCTAAACCCTTCAACCTTAATACCTCAACCCCTATACCCTCTTAAACCATAATCCCTCAACCCTTAAACCCTATTCCCTCAATCCCTATACCCTCTTGATCCCTCAACCCTCAACCCTAATACCTCTACCCCTATACCCTCTGAATCCCTCAACCCTCAACCCTCAACCCTTAAACCCTAATCCTTCAACCCTAATCCCTCTACACATATACCCTCTTAATCCTTAATCCCTCAACCCTCAACCCTTAAACCCTAATCCCTCAACCCTTATACCCTCTTAATCCCTCAACCCTCAACCATTAAACCCTAATCTCTCAACCCCTATACCCTATTAATCCCTCAACCCTCAACCCTTAAACCCTAATACCTCTATCCCTATACCCTCTTAATCCCTCAACCCTCAACCCTTCAACCTTAATCCATCAAACCCTATACCATCTTAATCCCTCAACCCCCAAACCTCAACCCTAATCCCTCTACCCCTATACCCTCTTAATCCTTGAACCCTCAACCCTCAACCATTAAATCCTAATCCTCAAACCCTATACACTCTTAATTCCTCAACCCTCAACCCATGGCTTTCTAATCTCTCCTTCTATACCCTCTTAATCCTCAAACCTCAGAGCCTGGCCTCCAAACCTTAAGCCCTGTCCTCAACCCCTTACCTCTTAATGCCTCAACCCTCAGGCCCTAATCCCTCCTGACCCTAAACCCCGTACCTTATTCGTCCTCTACCCGGTGCTCTGATAATGGACCCTCAACTCTCAACCCTTAAATCCTAATCCCTCAACCCTATGCCCTCTTAATCCTTCAACCATCAACCCTTAAACCCTAATCCCTCAACCCCTATACCCTCTTAATCCCTCAACCCTTAAACCCTAATCCCTCAACCCCTATACCCTCTTAATCCATCAACCCTCAACCCTTAAACCCTAATCCCTCAATCCCTATACCCTCTTAATCCCTCAACCCTCAACCCTCAACCCTTCAACCCTAATCCCTCTACCCCTATACCCTCTTAATCCCTCAACCCTCAACCCTTAAAACCTAATCCCTCAACCCCTATACCCTCTTAATCCCTCAACCCTAAAACCTACAACCCTAATCCCTCTACCCCTATACCTTCTTAATCCCTCAGCCCTTAAACCCTTATCCCTCAACCCCTATACCCTCTTAATCCTTGAACCCTCAACCCTCAACCATTAAAGCCTAATCCCTCAACCCCTATACCCTCTGAATCCCTCAACCCCTATACCCTATGAATCCATGAACCCTCAACCCTTAAACCCTAATCCCTCAACCCCTATAACCTCTATCCTATAACCAATTAATCCATCATCCCTAAACCCTAAACCCTTAAACCCTAACCCATAAATCCTCTACCCTCTACTATCAACCCTAATCCCCCAACCCTTAAACCCACTCAGTAAACTCTCTACCCTAATCCTTCAACCCTCTTGACCCTTAAACCCCCAACCCTTAAACCCTTAAACACTCAACACTAAATCCTTGAACCTCAACCCTAACCCCTTAAACCCTAAACTGTTAAACCCTCTACCCTCTACCCTCTACCCTCTACCCTCTAACCTCTATCGTCAACCCAATACTCTCTACCCTAAACCCTAATCCCTCAACCCTTAATATCTCAACCTCTATAACCTCTACCCTATATATTTGACTCTCAACCCTAATCCCTTGACCCTATACCTTAAACCCTCAATCTTCAACCCTCAACCCTTTACCCTATACATTAAACACTCAACCCTCAATTCTCAACCCTCAATCCTTAAACTCTAAAACCTCTACCCCTTACATTGGACCCTGAACCTAATCCTTCAACCATATACTCTCAAACCTATACCCTAAACCCTCTACCCTCAACCAAGTAAACCCTTAACCCTAAACCCTTAAACCCAAACCCTTCAACCCTAAATAGTTAAACCTTAAACCTTCTATCCTATACCCTCAACCAAATACCCTCTACCATCAAACCTATTCCCTCAACCCTCAAACCTTAAACCCTAATACCCTAGAAACCATCAACCCTATAGGTCCTTCACCCTAATCCCTCAACCCTATACCCTCAACCCCTATCACTTTATCTCTATCTATACATCTCACCTCTCCCTGCCTTCCACCCTCTCTAATTGTCTCTATCTATCGTCTCCCTCTTTTTGTGTACCTCTTGTTCAATCAATCCCTACCAACCTCTCTCACTCCCTCTATCTATATCTCTTTACGTCCCTCCCAATCCATCCCACTCTCTCCCACTACCTCTCTCTCCCTCTCTCTCATGTCTCTTCCTCCCACCCCCTCTCTCTCTAAGGTCTCTCCCTCTGGCAACCTACCTAGGTAACTCTCTCTTTGTCTCTCTCCCCTCTCTCTATCTATCCCTCTCACTCCACCCCCCTCTTTCTCTACCTCCATCAGGTCACTCCCTCTCACACCCTCTCCCTCTCTCAAGTCTCTCTCTCCCACTCCCCCTCTCTCACACTCCCTCTCACTACCTATCTCGCAAGTCTCTCCCTCTCACCCCCTCACACTCTCAAGTCTCTCCCTTTCACACCCTACCTAAATAGCTCTCTCTTTCTCTCTTTCTCTTTGTCTCTCTCTCCCCCCCTCTCTCTCCCTCTCCCTCAATTCTCTCTCTCCCACCCTCCTCTCTCTCTCCCTCCCTCTATCCCTCCCACCCTACCTAGCTAAGCCCCCCTCACTCCAACCCCTTC
This sequence comes from Sequoiadendron giganteum, assembly GCA_007115665.2. Lineage (NCBI taxonomy): Eukaryota > Viridiplantae > Streptophyta > Pinopsida > Cupressales > Cupressaceae > Sequoiadendron > Sequoiadendron giganteum. The sequence goes on along the minus strand of CM021104.1, from coordinate 640,135,596 downwards.
TCTCCCACTCCCACTCCCTCTCTCTTAAACTCTCACTTCCACCCCTTCTCCATCTCTCTAGACTCTCTCTAAATTCTCCCTTCATCTAAAGACATACATAAATGCATACATAAAAGCATAATACATATGATCTTACATGCATACAAGCATACATACATATATGACATACATGTACATAAAAATATATCAGCATACATTAATATATTGGCATTTAACATAAAGTAATACATAGTGCGAGCGTGTTATAACATGCTCGCGTTATGTGTTAGTTGAAATGTTCCCCACATAAGCAAAAACCATGTCAAAAGTGAGATATAATGCAAGCGCGTTATAACGTGCTCACATTATATCTTGCTTTTGGAATTCCTGAGCTTTAGGCTTGGTATTTTCTTTGGAATACCAACAATGCGCTCGCATTATATCTTGCTTTTGGAATTCCTGAGCTTTAGGCTTGGTATTTTCTTTGGAAGACCAACCCAAAGGCTTGGAGGGCATTCCCAATGTCTAGAGACGTGTTTTACAAAAATCCACCATATTTCTCATAATCGAGTTCATGGTCACCATCAGGATTGCACATGGTTCAATATCAAAAAAATCAAACACATGGGTAATGTTGGGTTATCTCTTAGCTATCCAATGATGTAATTTTTTTCACTTTCTGAAAATGTTAAGTCTTTCATCCATAATTTATTTTATCTGTATGTCTTTTTTTCGCCAAAAAGCAATGTTTGGTATTTTTTTCGTTATAAATTAACTGTTCATCAATTTTTCAAATAGATTACATTTTTAGAAACTAGACTCCATTCTAAAAAATTAAAAAAGTAAAAAAAAAAAAAAATCAATTAGTTTCCAAAATCTGTAGGGGTAGCACGGCCAAAATTCTATTTTCAGGATATGTCCAGTTCACAAATTAGTAAAAAAACAAATATTCATTAAAAAATTATCAAAAAATCGTGCATCAACTACATAATGTTAGCTAACTTTTGACCATTGTGATTTTAAAAATACTAAATTTTTTTTCATCATACGAGGGTCGTACAAGAGTTGTTATGTTACATTTTTCTGACAAAAACAACACCAATTTCTGTACATCCCTCATTTAGACCCCTTAATCTCAACCATTTTCAAAATAAATTAGTAGTTTAGAAAGTAGACTCGGAGTACTTGAATCCTTAATTTTGTTCCATCTCAAAATTTTGAGTGTAAGTATCCTCAATTTCACGTCCAAGGTCAGTATTCTTGATTTTTGAAAAAAACTGTCCACTTAAGTCCCCTTTTTTGGAACCATCTTGGTGCACTTACCCTGGTATGCCAATTCAGCCTTTTAGGAGGTCTAGCTGACTTAATGTGTTTGAGTGCTATGATGATATGTCTGTAGGTAAGAAAGAAAACTAGGAAGCCTCTAAGTTTTCAAAGGGTAAGAGGAGGGCTCAAGGTCACAAGAAGAAATAAATTATCTAGAGTACTTAGAATTTAAGAAACAAGACCATTCCCAAAGAATTCATCAAGTTTAAGGGCAAGGAACATGCTAAGCCTGTGAAGAGGGTTAGGAGAAAGGACAAGATTTATAGGGCCTATCTAGGGAAGCATAAATCTCTCATTGTGTTCTCTAATAGTCCTTCAGATGCTAAAGGTGACACTGACTCAGGGTACAACCAATATCTTCTCTCTCCGGTGTCATATGAGAGCTCTGATGATGATGTATTGATGGTTCCTCCATTTTCATCGTGAACAAGGAGTGGTTGAGCATCCTCTGATGCTGACAACTCAGAATAGGGTCTACTCCTTGTTTTTGTTTCTGATGAAACCATGGTCTTTACATGGGAGGAATTCTTATCAAGATGTTCGTGGTTTTAGTCTTTTACTCTTCCATGCTAATGTGGAAGTCCTCTGGCTAATATGGGTAAGTGCACCAATTTGTGACACAATTTAGGTTCCAAATTGAAAAATAAATTAAAAAAACCTAAAATAAGCCCTTTGGCGCAAGCCAAATGACTAAAAATCTATTTGGTGCACGCCAAATGTCTTTTTAGACATAAAAAGAAAAAACTGGTTTTGGAACTCTCATTTTGTCTTCAACCTGTGGCTTGAGGAAGAGGATTTTAGGTTTGAAACTCTCACTTGCCAAATCTCTTCCATTGTTTGCATCCTTAGCATTCTATTTTCCATGAGGATGCCGCCAACCCATTAGAGAGGTCAATGGCTGCAAAGAGGTGTGTATTTTGATTCTATTTATTTCGAATTTGATTTGGAATACAAATTTAAATAGATTTTTATAATAAAACTTTGTTCTAATTATCAGGGAATGAATCTCCACCTCAAAACATTGAGAATTCACAATCACCCCCTCATGAAGAGCCTCCTATACAAGAACAACCCGAAACCCCTCCATCAATTCATAGGCATCCTCAAGGAGTACAAGAAAATATTCAAAATCAAATTGAAAACAATAAAAGAGACATTCAACAATTAATTGCAAGATTAATCGAGTATGCTAAAACCCACCATTATAGGAGAGGGATTGCTGAATCATTGAAGTCAATTTTAACTCATGTAAGAGAAATGAGTGAGAAAATGAATTTTTGGTCAACTAAGAGACATGAGATGAGACAATTTCATGCTAATGGTTTGTCATATGCAGACGTCAAAAAAATAAAAAATTAGCAAAGCCGAGTTGTGTGCCCTATTAAAGACCCAAAAACCAATGAACCTTTGTCCCATGCATGTAGGAGGTTCCCCATCCATTGGTGCCACCATGATTTAATTAAAAACAAATTTTGGGAGTGGTGGTGGATGGTATTTGACCAACCTCCATGCAATAACCATGAGGTGCCACAATACTTTTTTAGGAGACTCTATTGTGAGTTTGTCCTCATTAAGATGCCAAAATATTTTGACATCTTAGACTTTCAGGGTAGAGGTGGGGGCTCCACACATGATAGACCTACTGCACGATGTAATCCATAGTTGGCATCGAGAGCCTTGGGCAGACCCCTGGTGGAGCATGTCATTGTTCCTTCCATTGTTAAGGACAGTGTAGAGGTGGAAATGATGAAGTTGATTGGCTCACTCACCTAGACCATTTTATAGTGTGCGAGTCCTCTAGTAGAGCCTGGTGTGGAGGAGACATGTAGGCCTTGAGATCCACCCCACCATTGTGGTGCTTATGGTGTTGTTTGCACGTACAATTATCAAGGTGCTCATAATACAGCTACCCAGCCTACGTCAGTTGCAGAGGCGATGGCTTTCACAAATGATATTCTGAATGATACATTTGACATTGACACTCAGGTAAAATTTAGCAAGTTATTTTAATGTTGTTTATTAAAATATATTTTGAAATTTAAGAATAACTAAATTAGTAGAATTTTGATATGATGAAATTTCAGGATCACACTATTCATGAGGGATGCTCTATTCCTATAGACCCTTATACATTCTCGATGATGAGTCCACAAGTATGCAACTAGTATTAAAGATATTATTATTGCATTTGAACAGTTGAATGTTATATTTGAATGTTTGTCTCATAACATGCTTCAGATTTCAAACAGTTTTCTGGTGCACCTTCTTCCTCCACACCTCATGATTCATATCCTCAAAAAACGTACACTCAGGTAGCCTTTATTCATTAATGGTGTTGTAAATCTATGTTAGCTAGTTTTTGTAATTTTGCATATATACAAATCTAAACAAATGATGAGAAACACAAACATTGCATTCAAGTATTCCTTGATCGTGTCACATTATGTTCTCCTATATCAACATGATACCTGAGATATTATTTCATTTGCAGCTGTTGACAAGAGATAGCCTTGGTGATGTTGGTGGCATGATGGACCATGGAGTTGCTGCAACAATAGCCAGTTCTGATCCATTGAGAGAGTTATGGAATAGATTAGTTGATTTGACATTATATTTTCTCTTTTATGGTCTATTATAGAAAATTTTCACGATAATTTTATGTAGTTTGATTTCTATCTTCATGGTTGCTACAGGTGGTTGTCACTCCAGATCATGGATGTGGTGCTGCTTCTAATGTGCATGATGACTATATGTATACGATAAGTGATTATATTTTGTTATATGTCATTCCATTATTCAATTTCTATGTTTTAACATCTTTACTTTTAAATGTATCAGTTGAAGGTCCAAAGCGAAGAGAGGAGGAGTAGCGAGCATGTTCGAAAGACAAGACAAGCAACAGTCACTCCATCCAACTGAATTTCAAAGGCAGCACGGGATCTATTTCCTTCCCCTAGAGGGAAATGACTATGTATTAGTGTTGTTTGTTGTATGCCAATGTGGCATTTTGGAACATATGTTTTGTACTATTGATATATATATATATACATGATATTTTATGTCCAAATGGCTCCTTTGTACTAAGTCTATATAGTTTTTTTGGATATATTTATATACTTTTATCAATATATATCATTGTATAGCCTTTCGGATTTTTGATTAAAGAAAATCTTATTTTGCTACAGCCATTCTTGAATGATGTTATCATGCATATTGAGTAAGTTGTATGCTTGAATGTTGTAGGCATGGATTTTGTTTACATCTAATGCTTAATTAATTATTGTTGAATGCTCAATAAGCCCCATCTAAAGTGTATTGTATAAATAATCTCCATTCGTGGTGGTTTGTATCCTTTGGAATGCTTCAATTACTTGTGCCTCACCGATGCAAAGGCAAGGAGGCTCAAACCCAATCAATCTGACAACTTGCATTCAAGGGGCTCCTAACAAGATTAATACAACCTATTTTGAGCAATCTACACAACCTCAAAGCCCCATCAAACCAAACTCTTCATTCAACAACTTACCCAACAATCCACCCTTGTAGCACTTTGATGCAGAGCCAAGGTGGAGAAGAATTAAAACAATAGAAATGTCAATTCTCAATCAAGAACTCTTCTTCATAATTTGATTCAGCCTAATAGGCATCAGCCCACCTTGAAGGGTCTCAACTCCTCAACCTTGAAAATGAACAAAAATACTCCACCAAGGCCCTACAAAGACCATCAACATTCATACAATGACAATTGAATCAATTGAGAACAATCCCTACGTCAAATTCATGAAGGTTTCCAAAACTCACATTTGTGACTCATTATTCTTGTAGTACTCAAAACTCAGTTTTAGCTAGATTTATCCCAACCTTTCCAAAACACTTGAAAATTACAAGATGGATTGAGATACCCTTTTCAGGACTACACAACATACTAAAGAATCAGTGGTCACTCTTTTGGACCGACATAGACTTTCAACACACCTACTTCAATTTTGGCTTCACAATTAGCCCTTTTTCCAAAGCGACCACCCTTCCAAATTTAGGTATCTACCAAAACACCTTGGAAAGTCTTAGGTAATGGTGCTAAACCTCAAATTTTTTCATTAGTTTGTGTCTACAGAGCCTCTAACTCACCGTCCCAAGAAACCCTCCTAAACCTTCACAAAATCAAGGGTTTTAAAGAAACATACAACTCCAGACCTCTCTCAACACTACCAAAGCCCCAAACACCTCAAAATACTTTTGCAAAAACTCATCAGACCCTCACATAACCCTTATAGGCATTAATTCTTAAAATTCTCTCTTTGGTTCCTCACTTCCATGTTGGAAAACCCCTGTCCAGTCTTAGAACAGTCACAAAAATGCCACATAATTATGACTCCTTATTCCAAAATGAGTTGACACACTTATTATAAAATGTTTTAAATGAATCCACTAAGATACAATAGCAAACATCAGGTGGATTGATTGTTACATCACAAATTTCGCCTCAAACCCTTGATTCAACAACATTGGGACAATCACTGTTTGTGTTGGTTCTCTCTACAAACAAAGAGTTAAGACAAAAAATAAAAAATAAATGAATTATAAAACTTATAGACACATCCTTTGAATTTATTAGACCATGAATAACCTGTATGTGCCCGTACAACACTCAAAAAGATCAAGAAAACAACATTTTTCTAGAAAATTGCTCAAAACTGTGGTGTTTATTGTGTAAAATTATTACAAAACTTCTTCCACTCTCTTATTCGAGCCTTGGTAAGGATTTTTAAACCATTTTAAAACAAAAATATTCTCCCCAATGACCATAACCAACCTTGGGATTAGTTGGTCCCTTAATTACATTTTTTTGTGTAAAAGTTGCTTTGTCAGCATTTTACAACTTATATGATTTCTAATTGACTTCTAAGACACAAAACACCCTTTATTTGCATTATGCTTGATCTCTCAAAGCTTATTAGACAAAATAAACCTAAAGACACTAACATTTCCCTATTGATGTATTCAAATAAAAAAAATTGGTGATGTGGTGAAGGTGCTCCTGCACCAAACTCAAAACCCGGTCCAAGCCTAATTTCTCCCAACCTTTCCAAAATAGCTGACCATTTAAAGGTGGATTAAGATACCCTTTTTAGGGAGAAAAACATATGCCAAAACCAATAGTATATCTTTTGGACCAACATGAACTTTGAATACACCTCCCTCGCTCTAGGCCTCATAATTAGCCCTAATTTTCAAAGGAACCCCCTCACAAACTCACCTCCAAACCAAGGAAGCTTGAAACAGTATTAGGGATGCTCACCAAACTCAAGATTCTCCCATTTTAAGAGCCCCAAGAATTTTTTCTATTCCTCTACTCACAAATCATCCTAAACCTTCACAAAAACAAGGATTTTAAAGAAACTCATAACTCCACACCTCCCCCAATCCTTCCAAAGGTCCAAAAACCCCACAATAACTCTGCCCTAACTTAAAAGACACTCACAATACCATTCCTTTCAGTATTTCTCAGATTCACTACTTGAGTTCCTTACTTTCATGGTGGAAACACCCTTGAACAACATTAAAACTTCACACCCCACTGAGTTTATTCATTCTCTCAGCCTCCAAAGTATTCATACACCAAACTAATCATGGTACAAGCCAATCCACTAAGAAAAAAGGTCAGAATAGTAGGTGGATTGGCTAATGTGTCATGGTGTTGCCCTCAAAACCCCTGACACAAAAAACAAAGTAGTAACCAAGTTTGTTGATCCCACACACACCAACGGTGGATTTAAACCTTCAGAATAGATGCAAAGAGAGTAAACACATATGCAATCAAGTATCCAAAGGGTAAAGTCATGATAAACTTATATGGGCCTATGCAAGGCAAAGAAAATTTAGGAAAACAAAGAAAACCAGTGATCAAAGTTTTCAAAAGTATATTTTATTATTAGAAACTGAACAAAATCAACCCTCAACTCAGGGTATTACAAAAATATATCTTGATACCACCTTCCAACTACCCCTTGAGTCAATCAACCACCATAACCACCCTTTTTTAAACTTCTAAGATGGAAATTTGCCAATTTTTCTCTTAATTACCATTCATTCACAACTTGATTTTGCAAATACCACCTAACTGACCTATTAAGCCTTTTAAATACAATTGCAAGGTATTTCCATAGCATATAGAGATATAGAGAGAAAATACAATAAATATTTTAACTAATGAATTGTAAAAAATAGATTTTTGTAGTTTATATTCATGTCATTGATTACATTGCATTGCACATCTTTCAAAGTTAAAGCACTAATTCAATTTTCATAACTAATAAGTAGATGATGATAGATACCAAAAATTTAATTACAATATAGTTTGAACAAAGTCAACCTAAGCAGTTATGCAATTTCTTCACATTGCATACCTAATAACTAGGAGTAGCTGCCAATTGCATTTTCTTATCATGGCATTCTATGAGACCAAATTTCTTTGAGATATTTTTTCAAATAGTTCCTTGCCTTGTCTATGTTACCACATTTTTCATACATGTCTACCAAAGAATCTTCTCAAACAGTTCACTGCCTTGTTGATATGGCTAAAATCCTAAAACAAGTGATTTTGAACAAGCTATGGATGCTTCAAAAAAATATATCAAAATCATAATAGTAAGAAATAGCATAGACAAGGCAGTGAACTATTTGAAAAAATGCATCAAAAAAATTGCTTTGAAATGATAAATTTAGTTGTGCTTTCACTCTTCTTTAACATTGTATATCTGCTCCTTTTTATAACAAGAGATAAAAAAATGTAAAAAATTGTATAACAAGAGATAAAAACTATCTTTTTTGAAATCGAAAGGCATTTCCATAGCATAGAGATATAGAGAGAAAACAAAATAAAGAGTTTAACTAATGAAATGTAGAAAACATATTTTTATAGTTTAAATTCATGCATTGCACATCTTTCAAACTCAAAGCATCACTTCACATTGCATAACGAATAGCTAGATGCTGATAGATGACAAAATTTCAATTACAAGATATCTTTTTACAAAGTCAACCTAAGTAGTTATGCAATTACTTCACATTGCATAACTAATAACTAGGACCAGCTTCCAATTGCTTTATCTTGTCATGGCATTCCACGAGACAACATTTCTTGGAGGCATTTTTTCAAATAGTTCATTCCCTTGTCTATGCTATGACATTTTTCATATATGTCTACCAAAGAATTTTATCAAATAGTTCATTGCCTTCTTTCTATGGCTAAAATCCTAAAACATATGCTTTCGAACAAGCTATGGATGCTTGGAAAAAATCTATCAAAGCATAATAGTAAGCAATAGCATAGACAAGCCATTGAAATTTTTGAAAAAAATGTGTCAAAGAAAAGTGCTCTCATGGTGATGGAATGCCATGACAAGCCATAGATAAGGCAGTGAATTGTTTGAAAATATGCCTCAAATAAATGTGGTCTCATGGTGATGGAATGCCATGATGAATGCCTATGGTGATGGACTGTCATTGAATTCCATCACCATGAGAACACATTTCTTTGAGGCATCTTTTCAAATAGTTCGTTGCCTTGTCTATGGTATGACATTTTTCATACATATCTACCAGAGCATTTCATCAAACAATTCACTGCCTTGCTGCTATGGCTAAATGCCTAAAATAGGTGCTTTCGAACAAGCTATGGATTCTTGGAAAAAATCTATCAAAGAATAATAGTAAGAAATAACATAGACAAGCCAGTGAATTATTTGAAAAAGTGCCTCAAAGAAATGTGGTTTCATGGTGATGGCAGGCCATGACAAGCCATAGACAAGGCAATGAACTATTTGAAAAAATGCCTCAAATAAATGTGATCTCATGGTGATGGAATGCAATGACAATAATCACCATGAGATCGCATTTATTTCAGACATTTTTTCAAAACATTCACTGCCTTGTCTATGCTACTGCATTTTTCATACATGTCTACTAAAGCATCTTGTCAAACAGTTCACTTCTTGATGCTATGGCTAAAAGCCTAAAACAAGTGATTTTGAAAAAGTTATGGATGCTTTGAAAAAATATATCAAAAGCATAATAGTAAGCAATATCATAGACAAGGCAGTGAATTGCTTGAAAAAATGCATCAAAAAAATTGCTTTGAAATGATAAATTTAGTTGTGCTTTGATGAGAGCCAAGGTGGAGAAGACTCATGACAATGGAAATGTCAATTCTCAGTCAAAGAACTCTTCTTCATAATGATTCAACCTAATAGGCATCAACTCACCCTCAAGGTTTTCAAACATTTAATCTTGCAAAATAACAACAAATCTCCACCAAGGCCCTAAAAAGGCTCTCAACATTCATACAATGGCGATTTGAAAACAATCTCCAAGTCAGGTTCATTGAAATCTCCAAAACTCATCATTTTACCCATTTAACAAGTTGTCCTTGTACCCCTGTCATCAGTCCCAACACACTGCCACCATACTTCTTCACTATTTTATCAGTGTTATCTATCTCTGTAGTTAAAAACCTTTCTTTCTTTACTCTCACATCTACAAGAACATGACATTCAATGGTGGCCACCATAAGAATTTCACACAAACCTAGTGTCATTACCTCCTTTGCTGCTACATCGGTCCTTATATCCACTACCCTTGTATTACCAAACCTATAATGGTTCCCAAAAACATAATTTTTGATTTCCCTCACAACACTTACAGGCTCCTTGTTCTCACACATGATTACTTTGGCTTTCCCGTTCACATCCTCTAGAAGTAGATTCAAAACAAACGTATGGCTATCTTTCCTTATGGTATACTTATTTTCTTTCCCATCATGCATGTCACACCTATCATACTTCCATGGTCTACCAAGGAGCATGTGACAACAGTCCATTGGAAGAATGTCACAAATAACACTATCCACCAATATATCTAGCAATCGCTTCATCTTCATTCTCATGATGACCAGATCTTAAACTCAATTTATAAAACTCCTCAGTATAAGACTTAATATCCATCTCCCTTTATCTTAAATTTTGCAACCTCTTAAACAACTAAACTTGATGATCCTTCGGTAAGAATTTACCTTTGAGATTTGATATCATCTTATCCCATGATGTGATTTTAGACTTTCCTTGCTTCCTCCTCTCAAATTGAAAGTAGTCCCATCATACCAAAGCATGACCCTACAACTTAGTTTTTTCAATCTTGACCCTTTGTTCTTCAAAAACCTCATCCCATTCAAAATGGTTATCAATTTCAGCAATCCAATCCAATATTTTTTCATTATTTAAACTACCACCATACTTAGGAACATCAAGTTTTACCTTAGGCTTATCAGTCTTCACTACCTTTAGCAACCTTGCAATTATTTAATCCTCTGGAGTAAGCTCTTCTTCCACATCTTCAAACTCCTCATCTTCCTCTTCTTCAGTCTTAGTCTCTTTCACTTCCCTTATTTTATTTTTCTCCAATGCTATGACTCTCTCTTCCAACTCTCTAAGTTCTCTTGCATGCCTATCTTTCATCTCCTTCATCTCTTTAGCCATATCATTCTTCTTTGGAGGCATCTTAGCAACCTTGCCTCTTCACCTTCTTCTTCAACCTCAAAAATGAAAACAAATCTACATCCTGATGCTCTAATACCACTATGATGCAGAGAATCAATAACCAAACTCCTCAACACCGTCATTTCTTCAAGGGATTTCAATCCCAAATAAAATCAGGAGAAGATCAAATTAAACAAACTTGTTTAGTAAACTTTTCATAAATTTCTCTTCAAATTCACTTGATTTCTTTTGTTATATAAAACTCCAAGACAACATGTTAGTTTCCCAAATCGCCAAAATCATATTCTAGACCATTGTCAACATCTAATTGACTGATCTTAAAAAAAACCCGATCAAAGGCATTGAACCAACCAATACTTCAATATTCACCAAAACCTCCTTGATACAACTCACACTCCCCAAGGATAATAGACATACATTCTTACTTCAAACTATTATCATACTTACAAGAGCCTCATAATCATCATGCTTCTAATAGAAACAAACCAATAACATATTCACATAACTCTGAGTTGTCATATTTACTAATTTCCACAGTCATAACACCAATCTTCATCAAGATTCCACCCTAGTCTAAACATCAAATCAACAAACTTAACCTTTAACATTTACCCAAATCACTGAAATACCTTTGAAAACATTATTTAAGTAGTTACATCAGAAATACCATTGGCCTCTATTTTAACACTCATTTCATCAATTCCTTGTAGGTTAGCAAAGCCCTAAATCGGGTGATACAACTCTACCATATTTGCATCAACACAAGCTTGATATAGTTTTGGAGACCCATTACAGAGTATTTAGACATATCACAAAAACATTGCCACTTGTTTTGAGAGAAACATCAGAAAACTGGTTTGATACGCTGCTCCCAGCCACAAATTAGGCCAAATTTGAAAGGTGACTACCAAAAAATCATCTCCAAATCACTAACCAACCTTAAAAATTCTTTTTTCATACCTCCAAACTCAGAATCCCATCATTTTCAAGAGTTATTAGATCCACTAAAATATTTAAATATCAAAACCCTTGAATATAGGCTTTGCAAACAAAATAATGAGGGTTTCTTGGAATATCACCTTCCACATCTTCTACCAACATGCCATATCTTTCAGCACCTTTAAATACACCTGAAAACATCATCTATACCCTTATCAAGCCATGGAAAACTCTATTTCTTCATTATGCATGACTGTAGCATCAAATTTTGTGTGGAAACCTTCAATTTATGTGTGTAATAATAACTTCATTTGAGCATTCTTGCATTCCCCTGTACCTACAATCATAAAAAACATTCAAAACACCCTAACACCAATATACTTGGCCTACATTGGTGGAGTAGTGATGAAATGCTCTATTAGACTCTCAAACCCACTACAAAAAGAACTATACCAGCCCCCTATTTGCACGCCTTACAATGCCTTTTATAAATTTTTCCCTCTTAGCAGCTACCTTTTCTAACTTCTCATTGGTGAAACTACCCTTTTAACTCTTAATCTTCCTTGATTATGCTCTCTCTTGCTGCATAATTACATCATGATTACTTATTAACAACATTGTATTATTTGTATTTTTTATATTTTCAGCTCCTAGTGACTTATTTTATAACTTGATTACATTCAAATTAGCCATTACAAGGCCTTGACACATCATTTAGGCTTGAACATACAAATTGGACAAATTAGCCTTTTGAAGGCATTACAATCCATAGGCAAGGTAGCGAATTGTTTGAAAAAATGCGTCAAATAAATGCGGTCTCATGGTGATGGAATGCAATGACAATAATCACCATGAGACCGCATTTCTTTCAAGAATTTTTTCAAAAAATTCACTGCCTTGTCTATGCTAGCACATTTTTCATACATGTCTACCAAAGCATTTTGTCAAACAGCTCACTACCTTGCTGCTATGGCTAAAACCCTAAAACAAGTGCTTTCAAACAAGCTATGGATTCTTGGAAAAAATATATTGAATCATAATAGTAAGCAATAACATAGACAAGGCAGTGAGCTGCTTGAAAAAATGCCTCGAAGAAATGTGGTCTCATGGTGATGGAATGCCATGACGAATACCTATGGTTATGGATTGTCATGGCACTCCATCACCATGAGAGGGCATTTCTTTGAGGAATTTTTTCAAATAGTTCATTGCCTTGTCTATGCTACGACATTTTTCATAAATGTCTACCAAAGCATTTTGTCAAACAGTTCACCGCCTTGCTACTCTAGCTAAAAGCCTAAAACAGGTTCTTTCAAACAAGCTATGGATGCTTGGAAAAATTATATCAAAGCATCATAGTAAGCAACAAGCTATGGTCTCATTGTGTTTTTTCACATGAAAATCAACATGATTTTATTCGTGTTTTTTTGTAGGTTTTAAAAGCATTTTTTGCATATTTTTTTGTTTTTTCCGATTAGACGAGAAGTTTCTAAGTGTCACAGTGTCCGAGTAATAGCATACTGAGGTTCACAACCATTTTGCACTTTGGACCTTTAAGGGATCGATCTGGTTGAACGTAGCTTAGAGAGATTCCACGTATTTGGGTGTGAAAGAGGACCATGCATAACGTAAACATACCTATTCAGACGCGTTGGAACAGTTTTTTTGGTCACACGATTTGCAGAATGAAAGTTGCACCACTTTGCAACTTTCAACTACTTGCATTTGACAAGTTTTTCCTCGAGTGAAAATTCACCACCATAGGAAAAAGCCTCCGAGATAGAAAAAACCAAGCAAGATTATTGTAGAGGGTCCCAACATGATCCCATAATATCAGACAAGAAGTTTCTAAGTGTCATGGTGTTCAAGTAATAGCATGTTGAAGTTCATAGCCATTTTCCACTTTGGACCCTTAAGGGATCAATTTGGTTGAACATAGCTCAGAGCGATTCCACATGTTTAGGAGTGAAAAAGGACCATGCATAGCATAAAATTACCCACCCAGATGTGTTGGAACAATTTGTTTGGTCACACGAGCTATAGAACGAAAGTTACACCACTTTGCAACTTTCAACTACTTGCATTTAACAACTTTTCCCTCGAGTGAAAATTCATTAGCACAAGAAAATGCCTCTAAGATAGAAAAAACCAAGAGAGGTTATTGTAGATGGGCCCAACATGATCCCATAGGATTAGACTAGAATTTTTTAAGCGTCATGGTGTCCGAGTAATACCATGCTGAAGTTCACAACCATTTTGCACTTTGGACCCTTAAGGGATCAATCCAATTGAACGTAGCTCAGAGCGATTCCGTGTGTTTGGGTGTTAAAGAGGACCATGCCTAACATAAATGTACCCACCTAGATTCATTGAAATAGTTCATTTGGTCACACGAGTTGCAGAACGAAAGTTGCACCACTTTGCAACTTTCAACTACTTGCATTTGACAACTTTTTCCCCGAGTGAAAATTCACCAGCACAGGAAAATTCCTTCGAGATAAAAAAACTGAGTGAGGTTATTGTAGAGGGGCCCAACATGATCCCATAGGATTAGATGAGAAGTTTCTAAGCATCATAATGCCCAAGGAATAGCATGCTGAAGTTTGTAGCCATTTTGCACTTTGGACCCTTAAGGGATCGATCCGATTGAACGTAGCTCGAAGTGATTCTGTGTGTTTGGGTGCAAAAGAGGACCATGCCTAACATAAACATACCCACCCGAATGCATTGGAATAGTTCGTTTGGTCACACGAGCTGTAGAACGAAAGTTGCACCACTTTGCAACTTTCAACTACTTGCATTTGATAACTTTTTCCTTGACTGAAGATTTGCTAGCATAGGAAAATTCCTCCGAGATAGAAAAAATCGAGCGAGGTTACTGTAGATGGTCGCAAAGTGATCTTGTAGGATCAAATGAGAAGTTTCTAAGCATCGCGGTGTCTAAGTAATAGCATGTTGAATTTCACAACCATTTGGCACTTTGGACCCATAAGGGATCGATCTGATTGAACGTACCTCAGAGCGATTATACATGTTTGGGTGTGAAATAGGACTGTAACTAGCGTAAACGTACCCACCTGGATGCATTGGAACAATCCATTTAGTTAGACGAGCTACAAAATGAAAGTTGCACCACTTTGCAACTTTCATCTACTTGCATTTGACAACTTTTTTCTCGAGTGAAAATTCACCAGCACAAGAAAATGCCTCCAAGATAGAAAAAACCTAGTGAGGTTATTGTAGATGGGCCCAACATAATCTTCTAGGATCAGATGAGAAGTTTCTAAGAATCATGGTGTCTGAGTAATGGCATGCTGAATTTCACAGCCATTTTGCACTTTGGACCCTTAAGGGATCGATCTAGTTGAACGTAGCTCAGAGCGATTCTGTGTGTTTGGGTGCAAAAGAGGATTGTGCCTAGCATAAAATTACCCACTTGGATGCATTGGAATAGTCCATTTGGTCAGACAATCTATAGAATGAAATTTGCACCACTTTGCAACTTTCAACTACTTGCATTTGACAACTTTTTCCCCAAGTGAAAATTCGCCAGCACAAGAAAATTCCTCTGAGATAGTAAAAACCAAGAAAGGTTATTATAGATGGTCCCAACATGATCTTTTAGGATCAAATGAAAAGTTCTAAGCATCACGGTGTCGGAGTAATAGCATGCTGAATTTCGCAGCCATTTTGCACTTTGGACCCTTAAGGGATCAATCCGGTTGAACGTAGCTCAGAGCGATTTTGCATTTGGGTACAAAATAGGACCATCCGTAGTGTAAAATCACTCACCTGGATGTGTTGGAACAGTCCATTTGGTCAGACGAGCTACAAAATGAAATTTGCACCACTTTGCAACTTTTAACTACTTGCATTTGACAACTTTTTTCTCAAGTGAAAATTTGCCAGCATAGGAAAATGCCTCCAAGATAGAAAAAACCGAGAGAGGTTATTGTAGATGAGCCCAACATGATCCCATAGCATTAGAGAAGAAGTTACTAAGCATCATGGTGTCCGAGTAATGACATTATGAATTTTGCAGCCATTTTGCACTTTGGACCTTTAAAGGATCGATCTGGTTGAACATAGCTTGGAGTGATTCTGAGTGTTTGGGTGCGAAAGAGGACCATGCCTAGCATAAAAATACCCACCCAAACATGTTGGAATAGTTTTTTTGGTCACACGAGCTGCAGAATGAAAGTTACACCACTTTGCAACTTTCAACTACTTGCATTTGACAACTCTTTCCCTGAGTGAAAATTTGCCACCACGGGAAAATGCCTCCGTGATAGTAATAATTGAGAGAGGTTATTGTAGAGGGATCCAATGTGATCTCATAGGTTGAGACAGATATTTCATAATCACCATGGTTTATGAGTAATACCCTGCCAAATATTGTTGCCCTTTTGCACTTTGCACCCTTAAGGGATCGAGTCGGTTGAACCATAGTAGTTGTTTCGTTGAATTTCATACCCTAAGGTATGTTAGAGATGAACTAGGCTGCATCAATTTCTATGAGGAATTCACTACCCCTACCTTGTCAACCCTAAGCAATATGATTTTAGGGGTACTCTCGATGTTCGGAGTAACGTATAATGAACCATACCCAAGCCCTTGATATTTTTGTCATTTCTCTAAAAAAATAGGTTATCTTATTTCTTGTTGATGTAGACCAAGGATACCATGTCATGTGAATCCCCCATGTTATTAATGACTTGGAAACCCTTATCACATTGATGTATTGGTACAACAATTTGGAGATGTCTTCCTCTATAACCTCTTTGTTTAGCTCTCCCCACTTGGAGAAAACCATGGGTTCAAATTTGATGATAGAAGAGGATTTTTTTTGTGTTATGGTTTTCCATATGTCTTAGGAGAAGATGGGAGTTGTCGTACATAAAATACCCTTTAAGACAATAGTCTCTACAACCCTTGTCTTGTCTCGTATTGGACCTTGATATTTGGAAAGGATTTATGTGAGGTGGATGATGAGGCTAAAGTGGATGGATCAATATAGGATGATGAATGTGAGGCAATATCATTGTTAGGAACTTGGATTAGTTTTTGATATTTTTCATCAAAGTTATGATAATAATGGAAAGGCCAAGGTTGAAGGGCACACAATCAACTGAGAGGGGGGATGAATTGGTAGATCTAAACAATTACAATTGTTAGTCTATGTTCAATCCTTTAGGGTCAAAACAACCTTTTCTTTTAAAATTTGTAAGAGGTTAGTCTCTAATGCCTTGAATGAGTCAAATTCACATGCATGAGTAGGTTTTCTTGTTATGATTGAATTTAATAAAGACTGAGTTGCAATGTTAGGGTTTTGTTACCTTTTAGGTATCTTCTACCAGTTTTTCAAGCTTTCATGGAAGTCAAATGTGCTACAAGCTTTCAAATGGAATACTACAAAGAAGTTAATGTTGATTCTCATACTTCTACATTTAATTTCCATCATCAAAAGGGGTATTGCAATGCCCACACTCATTGCTTTCCAGTTTAAATGCCTTAGAAATATTGTTGTAGGGCAGTTTCATGTGGAAATGCATATATGGTGAGTAAAGGAAGTATGGGAAAGCTTATGTAGCCTTGGAGATCATCATTTTCAGTACATGCAAGGACATGCACATAGAGGTGATTTTTACAGGTCTGGTGTTTTGCTTATTATAAGAACCCTTATATCTTTTATAAGGAGATACCACAACCACCATGCTTATGTTGCTAATAGTATTGCTTTCCATATTTTTTAAAGAGGGAATGTATACATTGACAGATAAAATCAATAACAAAGATAAAAGGATACCATATAGAGCTTCGAGTTGATAAAATTTTAAATGACTTGTTTTCTTTCACTGATTTGGGAATGTGAGGTAAGAAAGTTGAGGCTTTCAACTTTAAGAATTTTAGGTCGCTATGAAGAATTTTGTGTCCCAAAAATTGAGATTGCAAAAATACTAGACAAGTGAAGGATTTAGTTGTCCCAAATGAAAAAAATACTACTAAGGGAGTATGCTTTGATAATTTGAACAATAGTGACAATTGTGTCAAAAAGAGAATATAAGGGCAAGGACAATGTCTAATAGGTAGAGATCAAAAGGGACTATGCCAATAAACTCAAAGGAGTAGATTTGATACTGAAAAGGAGTGAAGTGATGGAATATGACAGTTAATTGGAAAAAGATAGAAGCAACATATCAAATCATCAAGAGATAACATAGATTGAAGAAACCCTAGATGTTCAAATAGAGGGACCATTCAAGATTTCAAGGAAGATCACTACTAACAGTTGGTTAGGGTATTTGAAATTCCATCAGAAGTTTTTGTGAATGAGGTTAGACAGTATTTAGATGAATATAATATTTTCTTTTGTGGATTTTGGGCTAGATAATCTAGTGTTTCTTGCTAGTCTTCTGCACTTTCAAGGAATAAAACTAGAGCCAAGGATTAATAAACCGTGGTCATCATTTAGCAAGGAGAGTGCAATAGTAAATGACGTAGTTTCTATAAGTGGTAATGAAGATGATTCCCTTTTTGGATATCCTTTCTTTGAGGTCGGTCACTTCCTTATTATGAGGGTATTCAAAAGATCCAATTTAGGAGAGCTGGAATTGGATAGGAAACAAAAACTTATACAGTCAATTGACAGTGTTAAGGGAAGTGAGGTATGAAGACAATCATCATTTCATCAAAAGACAATAGATTTAAAGGAAGGTTATTCATTAAGACAAGCATCATGAATGTATGAACACAAGGGAATTGTGAAGGGTCACTATACATGGCAATGTGCAAATGAAAAGGACATATTAGAAATGAGTAGTGATCAGTTGTTAAGTACAGTGAGTGTATGATTATAAAGTGTTTGACAATCAAATTCACTGACCATAGTCAATGTCCTATGACTATCAAGTATGTGGCAGTCAGTATCTCAAGACTCCAAGAGCTATGGTTGTGTATGCAACAATAGGTCCTTATGAATGTGGAGTCTTCAATTAACTCTTTACATGTAAACCATGAAGCATTACAACTAATTTTAAATGTAATATACATATTTAATTGAGGCATATATTATGGAATATACACATTTGCATGTATTAATTTCTCATGATTTTAATATATCAAAAAATACACTAAGTCAATGACAAATATTACAATAGTGATGGAAGAACATCTTGAAAATATTCCCATTTGTCAATACTTGTAGCAATACATGTAGGGAAATAATCCTTCCATTTCCAACACAAATCATGAAATATATTATACTTGAGAAAGGACAAAAGGAGTTGCTGCCTAGTTCCGTTTTTCCATTCCACCTCAGTTGGCCCAACTATTTGCATTCCAAAATGGTTCAAAACATGTACATCCCCTACTCCCTATGAAACAAATGGGTAGTAGCCTCTCTATGGTTGTGTAGTATCATAGGAATTTGCTCCACAAAAAACATGCAAAAGCCTCTCAATCTTAGACATAGACTCATAAAAATCATTAAAAGAGAAATAACTAAATAATGTCAGTCATACAACTGACGAGACCTACTATCACCTTCATGCATGCTAGATAAGGAGGTCAATTGAAGGTCCTAAAATGGTGATGTTCCCCTTCGCTACTTTATGATCTCTCAATGACCCTACATATAAATTTCAAATATATCACTGAGAGGCTTAACATAAAACGTGTAGCATATAAGAATCCGATAAATCTAGGAGATGGAAAAGAAAGAGAAGATTGACAACCGGAAAATGCACCAGCAACTGATGTTTCTCATACCACTGAATACTTGCACCGGCAACCAATGTTGTTATTTTCTTATATACTTTGAAAAAATTCAGTATTACCTACAATCACAATCAGAAAAGAATCAATGATAGTCGTAAATGCATATGACATCAAATAGTAATGGTGAAAAAGCCTTATTGCAAGGTGTTGGTCCAAAAGAGTGATCAATAACATGGCTTTACAAATTCAATGTGCATAATTACAAATCAATCCAGGGAATCATCTATGTCTTCTCTTCTCTTTATTGTGTCGAGTATTGCCTTGTGGTCAAACTCACGCACTTTCCACAAGTTCTTGTTCGTAGGTCTACCTTTATATTTGATCAAATGAATGTTGGTGGCGATGACAAGGTTTGAATAGTGAAGAATTTTCTAATGTGTGTCAAAGTCTTCAAACAATCAAACTGCAACATTCTTAACTGGGTTCCTTCGAAGCCATGTTCCACTAGAACAACCACTGAACCTGTAGGATATTCTATGTTTTCTCCATCTATAACTGGGGACTCCAATTTCTTTTTGGCCTCGATAGAATGACACAGGTAATAATCTATACCCTCTTCATTGTCTTCATCTGAAATCACCGCATAAACATGCCCTGCATTGATATGTTCATCTTGTTAGATTTATTTACTGAGAAACATAAGAAAACTTATAAGTAAGATATATTACCTAGTTCTACAGGTCCGATACATGATCAAAGTCAATGGATGATTGCATCTCCGTGATTTGTAGAGCCGTCAAGAGCTAATAAGTGTCAAGTGGGGTTAGACTTATTACAGACCATTCGTCAATCCACTCTGTTGACTCACAATTATTCCATGATTGAAGTGTATGTATGTATAACAAAAGCATGCCATATTCCTTGTATGGATGGTCCATGTACCTACATTGGAGCTTCTAAAAGAGTGTAGCTCACTTGATCTTGTTAGTGTACAATAACCCTCATATTTTTCAATGTTAGTATCATCTACTAAATGAAAAAATATTGAACTAAAGAATTACCTTCACTACCTAAACCCATTGAACCATTACACCACTGGACAATTGATCTTACATCTGTCAACTTTACACTATTTGTGTACTTTAACTCCTCTCATGCTAGGGCTCTTTTGATACATGCACTTGCTCCATCATGATCCCCCTTTCCATGCCTGACTTCTAAGAAGTTCCACATATGCTAAACACCACTAATCCTATGCATCTTGCTCAACAAGTTAAACATTCTGGTGTTCTTGAATTGTGATGTTCAATTATCTAAACATTCTAGTGTTCTTGAATTGTGATGTTCAATTATCTAACCATATGATATGCTAACTAAATGATATGCCCCTGCTAGCCAGATCGACATAGAACATATGAAAGAAACCTTGAACAAACGCTGTAGAATGTGTGTGATCATCACTGATGTAAAATTGATACTCCCTCAATACTTTCCTATTTTCCTCTATACTATCATTTGAATGAATGAATGCGATATGTACAAATATAGCAACCTACACGGAGTTGTAGTACTATGATTGCACCTCATTTTGTGGTTGTAGTGTGTAGTTCTCAGGGAAGTCGACAACTAAAACGATATGACGAAGTGGAAATGTGTCCTTGCATAAGTTGAACTATGAGTCCTACCATTGTGCTTTGTGTGTATGTGTTGCATAATCATAAACCACTCGATCACGAAAAATGCCCATAAAATGATACACTAGAATCTTATCACTAACCAATTCACAATTCTTTTCTTCTTTCCCATCTTTTAGACTGTATGCCACTGTCTTATATTTGCCAAATTCCACAATTTTGTCTCCAATTGTGTGTGTACTAGCCATGTGTTGGAAAATTGGCAAATGCCACCACAATGATCACATGTGCCATCCAAACATGATTATTTTTAAAAAAATTGACCATCCTCTCTTTCACATAAAATGGAAGACAAAAATTTCCTTGACGATTTAGGTGGAGGCATTATGTTACATTCCTGCAAAACATTGTCAGTATGCATATCTACACATATACGTCGATAAACATCATAATGGTTAGAAAAATCAATATGAACCCTACAAAAACAAGTAGTGTGTGTGTGATTTATTTTGACATAAAAAGGCTTTATCATTTCAAAATACCTTTGACATATTTTAATTTCAAGAAACTTTTGTACAAAATCAACAAAATATTGGGTTTGACTAGTATCCAAATAATGCATTGGATGTGGCTCATGGTTTTTACTGCCAATTCTCCTTATTACAACATATATTTTATTAGGAGATGTCCTTGTGTTATCCTTCTAATAATTCACAATTAAAGATCTCAAGCCTTGAGCAATTCTTGTGTCTTTTTGTGGCACTCTACCTAAAAATGCCCATAACTCATTGCTATTTGGGTCCTCCACTCTTTCACGCCTTCCTTTGGATCTCATTAGAGATGATTGAGTTATTTTCAAAGACTTACATTCCTTTTTAAGGTTCACCTTGTTCCTTGTTTTAATGCTTAATAGTTTTGTTGTCATCACACGTCGTGTGGCACAACTATCCTTCGTGCGTGAGGTGGAACCCACACTCTCGTATGCACTCATGAAGCTATTTACAATGGAATTTTCACTTGAGTCATTCAAAAATATTAGCCCAAGAGCCTTCATGGTGGGCTTAAATTTGAGTTGCCTCATCATTTCAACAAATAGTTGGCATCTTCCACCCTCACTTAGCTTCACAAAAAACAAACTCCATATCCTTTCTGCATATCTTTGACATGTATGTTTTGGAATATTATTAGGCATCCATTTCAAAACATTGGAATCAATATCAATCAAAAATTTAGGTTTTCTATGCAAAACTCTAGGAGGAGATCTCAAATGTAAATTTGTGTCAATATTGGGAAGGTCAACAACATCAGGGATAGATCGTGTACCTTCAATTAGAGGTGCAATTGATGACATACCTTGAGATTGACATGTAAATGATGTTGTACCTCCAACTTGAGATGTCGTTTGTGGAGTTCCTTCAAATAGAGATGTGTTTTCTGATGTACTTTCAAAATGCAATATTTTTGATGGTGTGTCTTCAATTGGAGATGTGATTTCTGATGTACCTATAAAACCACATGTTGATGTCAATGTCTCTTCAACTGGAGATGTGCATTGAGCTTCACCTATGGTTGATGATGTGCCCCCAAATTATGTATCCATTCCTTTCCTTCCAAAAACTTTCCTCATTCGTGCCCTTTGTTTTTCCAATTTGACATCTCTCTTAGATTGCATGAGAATTTGTGGCTGTATGGGCTGCAATTCCTTTGCTTCACAAGCTACATTTTTTTATTCTCTTCTCCTTGCATTTTTAACTACAGATTCTTCTAGTGTTAGAGGCTTCGGTCATTTCCTCAACATGACCTTGAATGCTAAATATCCACAAACACACATAGAACAAAAGTAAGTAATGCATTTTACAAAAGTATTGATGCAGAGAGGGCTTGAAACCATTCAATACAACAAATCAATGAGAATCACAAACCTAGGGTATAAATTACTGCCACCTAAATAAAAACTAGACTTTTGTGTTTATTTTTCTCAAAACCAAATTTTTGATTCTCAACAAAGTCATGAAGAATATGGATTCAAAGAAGGGTTTGTGATGCTATATCTTATAATTATTCACTATTTCTTTGGCAATGAGGTAACTTAGAAAGACAATAAGCATTCTCAACTTTGTCAACTCACTTGAATTTATCTAAGCACATGTGATGAAGCTGAATTTTTTATGGAACAAAAAAATTACTGGACACTTGCATTAACATTGATGAAAGCTATTGGGTTTTCCAAATCAGATGAAAATAAAAGTTTTCCAAATTAGTTGAAAAAAAGAATGAAATACAGTGAATTCCACTAGCCACGTTGGAAATGGAGTACTATAAGCAATGCAAATAGAATTCATAAGTAAATTTATGTTAATTAAATGTCATGTTTTTTTTTTTTTTGTTCTTCAAACTCATAAAAATTGAACTTTTTTATGCAAATCTAAAATTTGAACTTTTTTCTGCAAATCTAAAAATTGAACTTTTTTATGCAAATCCTGTCTAATTCAATGTTGAATTATAAGTCCAATTGTTATGATTAATGAAATCATTAAGGAAATTTAGTTTATATTGGAAAAAACAAACAAATATACTAAATACAAACACTTCAATTTGCCAAAATGAATATATTACCTTAGATAATGTAAAATTATGTAGAAACTTCAAAATGTCTTCTTCTACATTGTCTACCATGCAGATTGGTGGTAAAAAGGTGATGGATCAAGAGTAGATTGGTACAATATGAAGTCAACTGTAGAAAAAAGGCATTTTTGACTCAGATAAAGTGTTAAACCAAACAAATACACAAGAATGTGGGCTTGAATGTGTTCCTCTAAAAAGGAGAGAATTCAGAGAGAGGGAGAGACACAAAGTGGGAGAGAAATAGATGGAGTGAGAGAGAGAGGGAGTGGAAGAGAGAGAGAGGGAGTGGGAGAGAGAGAGAGGGGGGTTGGAGGGAGAGACTTGAGAGAGAGAGAGATAGGGGGGGAGAGGGTGTGGGAGGGAGAAACCTAAGAGAGAGAGAGGGAGAGAGGCTGGGAGGGAGACACCTGAGAGAAGGAGAGGGAGTCAAACTAGGAGAGAAGGGGTGGGAAGGAGAGACCTAAGAAAGTAGGGTGGGAGATAAGTGAGGTCTAATCCCTCAATTCCTATACCCTGTCAACCCTCAACCCTTACCCCTCAACCTTTAAACCCTAATCCCTCAACCCCTATACCCTCTTAATCCCTCAACGCTAAACACTTAACCCTCAACCCTAAACCCTTAACCCTTAAATCCTAATCCCTAAACCCCCATACCCTCTTAATCCATCAACCCCTCAACTCTCAACCCTCAACCCTCAACCATTAAACCATAATATTTGAACCCCCATACCCTCTTAATCCCTCAACCCTCAACCCTCAACCCTTAAAACCTAATCCCTCAACCCCCATACCATCTTAATCACTCAACCCACAACCCTTAACACCTAATCCATCAACCCCTATACCATCTTAATCCCTCAACCCTCAACCCTCAACCCTTAAGCCCTAATCCTTCAACCCCCATACCCTCCTAATCCATCAACACTCAACAATCAACCCTTAAACCCTAATCCCTCAACCCTTAACCCTCAACCCTTAAACCCTAATCCCTCAACCTCCATACCCTCTTAATCCCTCAACCCTCAACCCTTAACCCCTAATCCCTAATCCCTCAACCCCTATACCCTCTTAATACCTCAACCCTCAACCCTCAACCATTAAACCCTAATCCATCAACCCCCATACCCTCTTAATCCCTCAACCCCCATACCATCTTAATCCCTCAACCCTCAACCCTCAACCTCTAAACCCTAATCCATCAACACCCATACCCTCTTAATCCCTCAACCCTCAAGCCTCAAGCCTTAACCCTTAAAACCTAATCCCTCAACCCCCATACCCTCTTAATCCCTCAACCCTTCAACCCTCAACCCTCAACCCTTAAACCCTCAACCCTTAAACCCTAATACCTCAACCCCCATACACTCTTAATCCCTCAACCCTCAACCCTCAACCCTTAAACCCTAATCCCTCAACCCCCATACCATCTTAATCCCTTAACCCTCAACACTTAATCCCTAATCCCTCAACCCCTATACCCTCTTAATCCCTCAACCTTCAAACCTTAAAAACTAATCCCTCATCCCAAATACCCTCTTAATCTCTCAACCCCACAACCCTTAACCCTCAACCCTTAATCCATCAACCCCCATACCCTCTTAATCCCTCAACCCTTAAACCCTAATCCCTCAACCCCCATACCCTCTTAATCCCTCAACCCCTCAACCCTCAACCCTTAAACCCTAATCCCTCAACCCCGATACCCTCTTAATCCCTCAACCCTCAACCCTTAACCCCTAATCCCTCAACCCCTATACCTTGTTAATCCCTCAACTCTCAACCCTCAACCCTTAAACCTAAATCCCTAATCCCTCAATCCCTCAACCCTTAACCCTTAAACCATAATACATCAACCCCCATACCCTCTTAATCCCTCAACCCTCAACCTTTAACCCTTAAACCCTAATCCCTTAACCCCCATATCCTCTTAATCCCTCAACCCCTCAACCGTCAACCCTTAAACCTTAAACCCTAATCCCTAAACCCCCATACCCTCTTAATCTCTCAACCCTCAATCCTTAACCCTTAAACCTTAATCCCTCAACCACCATACCCTCTTAATCCCTCAACCCTCAACCCTTAACCCTTAAACCCTAATCCCTTAACCCCCATACCCTCTTAATCCCTCAACCCCTCAACCCTCAACCTTCAATGCTTAAACCCTAATCCCTCAACCCCCATACCCTCTGAATCCCTCAACCCTCAACCCTTAAACCCTAATCCCTTGACCCCTATACCCTCTTAATCCTTCAACCCTCAACCCTCAACCCTTAAACCCTAATCGCTCAACCCCCATACCCTCTTAATCCCTCAACCCTCAACCCTTAACCCCTAATCCCTAAACCCATATACCCTCTTAATCCTTAAACCCTCAAACCTCAACCCCTCTACAATCTTAATCCCTCAACCCTCAACCCTCAACCCTCAACCCTTAAACCCTAATCCCTCAACCTCTATACCCTCTTAATCCCTCAACCCTCAACCCTTAAACCCTAATCCTTCAACCCCTCTACAATCTTAATCCCTCAACCACAATATCCTCTTAATCCCTCAACCCTCAACCCTTAACCCTTAGACCCTAATCCCTCAACCCCCATACCCTCTTAATCCCTCAACCCTTCAACCCTAATCCCTCAACACCTATACCCTCTTAATCCATCAACCCCCAACCCTTAACCCCTAATCCCTCAACCCCTATACCCTCTTAATCCTTCAACCCTCAACCCTCAACCCTTAAACCCTAATCCCTCAACTCCAAACCCTCTTAATCTCTCAACCCTCAAACCTTAACCCCTAATCCCTCAACCCTCAACCTTTAACCCCTAATCCCTCAACCCCTCAACCCTCAACCTTTAATCCCTAATCAGTCAACCCCTCTATAATATTGGTCCCTCAACCCTTAACCCCTGCCCCTCAACACTTAAACCCTAATCCCTCAACCCATATACCATGCCAATCCTCAACCCTTAACCCTCAATCCTCAAACCCTAATACCTCAACCCATATACCCTCTTAATCCCTCAACCCTCAACCCTCAACCCTCAACCCTCAACCCTTAAACCCTAATCCCTCAAACCCCATACCCTCTTAATCTCTCAACCCTCAACCCTTCAACCCTAATCCCTCGACCCCTATACCATCTTAATCCCTCAACCCTCAACTCTTAAACCCCAATCCCTTAGCCCCTATACTATCTTAATCCCTGAACCCTCATACCCTCTTAATGCCTCAACCCTCAACCCTTAACCCCTAATTCCTCAACCCTCAACCCTTAAACCCTAATTACTCAACCCCTATACCATGTCAACCCACAACCATTAACCCTCAACCCTTAAACCCCAATCCCTCAACCCTTATACACTCTTCATCCCTCAACCCTCAACCCTTAATCCTTAAAACCTAATCCCTCAAGTCCCATACCCTCTTAATCCCTCAACCCTCAACCCTTCAACCCTAATCCCTCGACCCCTATACCCTCTTAATCCCTCAACCCCTCAACCCTTAACCCTTAAACCCTAATCCATAAACCCCCATACCTTATTAATCCCTCAAGCCTTAAACCCTAATCCCTCAACCCCTCTACAATCTTAATCTCTCAACCCTTAACCCTCAACCCTCAACCCTTAAACCCTAATCCCTCAACCCTTAAACCCTAATCTCTCAACCCCTTTACCCTCTTAATATCTCAACCCTTAACCCTCAACCTTTAAACCCTAAACCTTCAACCCCTATACCCTCTTAATCCCTCAATGCTCAAGTCTTAACCCTTAAACCCTAATCCCTCAACCCTCAAACCTCAATCCTTCAACCCTCAACCCTTAAACCTTAAACCCTAATCCATCAACCCCCATACCCTCCTAATATCTCAATCCCCAACCCTTAAATGCTAAGCCCTCAACCCCTATACCATCTTAATCCCTGAACCCTTATACTGTAATTCATCAATACCCATACCCTCTTAATCCCTCAACCCTCAACCCTCAACCCTTAAGCCTTAATCCCTAAACCCTCTACTTGAGAGAGAGAGAGAGAGGGAGAGGTGGTTGGAGGGACATGCTTGAGAGAAACGGATAGGGAGAGGGATAGAGGGAGAGGGAGTGAGAGAGGTAGGGAGTCAGTGTGAGAGGGAGAGGGTGTAGGAGGGGGAGATTGACAAAGAGAGAGAGGAAGATGGGGTAGGATGAAGATACTTGATAGAGAGAAAGAGGAAGATAGGGTGGGAAGGAGAGACACTAGAGATAGGGAGAGAGAAAAAGTTGGAGAGAAATAGAGGGAGTGAGAGAGAGAGGGAGAGACAAAGTGGGAGAGAGAGAGAGGGAGTGGGAGAGAGAGAGATGGAGAGACATAGAGACAAAGAGAGAGTGAGAGAGAGGGAGGAAGAGGGGGTGGGAGGGAGAAACCTAAGAGAGAGGAAGAGGGAGAGAGGTTGGGAGAGATAAAAAGTGGGAGATAGGGGGTGGGAAGGAGATACCTAAGAAAGTAGGAGAGAGAGGGAGTTAGAGATAGAGGGGTGGGAGAGATACAAGGAGTGAGAGAGAGAGACTTGAGAGATGGAGAGGGGGTGGGAGGGAGAGGGAGTACTCAGGGGAGAGGGAGTACTCGAGATAGAGGGATTCGAGAGAGATGGAGGGGGTGGGGGAGATACATGAGATAGAGGGAGAGAGAGAGTGTGGGAGGGGGTAGGAGGGAGATATTTGAGAGAGAGGGAGAGAGATAGAGGGAGTGAGAGAGAGAGAGGATGTGGGAGAGAGATAGAGGGAGTGAGTGAGAGAGACAAAGAGAGGCCTGAAAGAGGGAGAGGGGGTAGAAGGGAGAGACTTGAGAGACAAAGAGGGAGGGAGAGTGGGTGGGAGGGAGAGACTTGAGAGAGAGAGAGGGAGAGAGAGTGAGAGAGAGATACAGGGCATGAGAGATAGAGGGCATGAGAGAGAGAGGGACTTGAGAGAGAGAGGGAGAGGTGATGGGAGGGAGATACTTGAGAGAGATGGAGAGGTAGGTGGAGATAGATAGAGGGAGTGAGACAGGGAGGGAGTGGAAGAGAGATAGAACGAGTGACTGTGAGAGGGAGATGGGGTAGGAGGGGGAGAATTGACAAAGAGAGAGAGGGAGAGGGGGTAGGATAGAGATACTTGAGAGAGAGAGAGAGGGAGAGGGGGTGGGAGGGAGAGACCTGAGAGAGAGGGAGAGAGACAAAGTGGGAGAGAGTGAGAGAGAGGTGGGATGGAGATACCTGAGAGAGAGTGAGAGAGAGAGGGAGAGAGATAGAGTGAGTGAGAGAGAGGGAACGGGAGAGAGATAGAGGGAGTGAGTGAGTGAAAGACCTAAGAGAGGGAGAGGGGGTAGGAGGGAGAGATTTGAGAGAGAGAGACAAAGAGAGAAAGATAACAACCTAAGAGAGGGAGATGGAGTGAGAGAGATAAAAAGACCAAAGAGGGAGAGAGAGAGGGAGAGTGAGAAAGGGGGTTGGAGTGAGATAGATTTATTTAGGTACCTATGTGGGAGGGAAAGAGACCTGACAGAGGGGATTGGACTAAGAGAGTAGTCTAGGTCGTGTGGGAGGGAGTGAGACCTGAGAGAGAGACTTCAGAGGGATAAAGAGTTATCCAGTTACGGTAACAAGTTAGAGAAGGTATGAAAGGTAAAACCTCAACTATCCATCTACGATCATAAATTGTGCACTCTGTTGGCACTCCCAAATTTTGAAAATTTGAGATGCCCATTTCAAGAATTTTGCCCCTTCACTTTCAAAAGTGCACCTGAGGGGTCAATTTGAATGACCCACTTTGGAGAATCGGAACTTGAGGCATGTTGATTTCCAAGAAAAACCCATCTGCAAACGTATTTGATTGACATATATGAGTGTGTGTCAATTTTTAGCTTCCCACGACACGTTTTGTTAGGGTTTTGAAAAGTGAAGTTGGAGGGTTTTTGCATTGTTCTACTGTTTCCAGATTTGTCAGTTTGTGAAATAGCCTCTTGTTTGAGCTTAGATTTCACAACCAGTTGAATGTTATGTCAAAATGAATGTTGTTCTGTGTTCTCCATACCTAAATGATCTCAGATGTCAGTTTGCAGAACTTCATGATCTGATTTGCTATTTTTAGCAGATTGAAACCAGATGTTTGTTAAGTTTCACATCTACATTCCTGATAACCCTTCTAAGTGGTCAACTTTGATCGTTAATATATTTTGATCAAAGATGTTTCATGGAAATCATTTTTGCACACATGCTCAGGGTATCTTAATGTTCCACTGTGTTTGATGGCAGCTTGTCAGGAGTTGTTTCACTATTTTTACAAATTGGCAATTGAGTTAGTTTTAATTGGCTCAGAATAGCTATTGTTTTAGAAAAAGTTCAGCTGAGCAACTTTGCCAATTAAAATTTTTCCCCTCATGACTTTTCTTTTTGAGCTGTTTGTTGCACTATTTTCTTGGGATGAATGTCTACAAGTTTCAAATTTTTATTGCTTCGGGAAGTTGTTTGACTTCTTTTCCAATCCGATTCCTGGGCCAACTTGGCCAGTTTGCACCATTTTGCAACAGGGTCAGAAACTGGGTTTTATTGAAAACCCAATTTGTGTTTTCAATCGAAAAAACGATCTGAGGTTGTGTCAAATCAATTTGAGCATAAAGTTGTTTGAAAACAAATTTTTAGTTGGGCCCACATGGAGCCCGACATGCTTTGCACAATCGTAAAGTTGTGAGTGTTGCACTGTGGCAGTCACTCCAAGTGGATTGCTTTGAGTTGGTTAGCATATGTTTGGATACATGTTCATAAATACCTTCAAGGTTTTAGTTACATGCAAGGTTTTGTCCAACATAGGGAAAGTAATGCAGGGCAATCAGGGATTGAAGTTAAGCGGTGTTGAGCATGAGCATCCTTTTATTGATCATAATATATATTCATGGTACTAAAGTTGATACTCCTTCATACAAGGGATCTATTGGTGTGAATAGAAATAATGATGCATGTTCAGCTGTCTATGAACCGATAGTATGTTATGATATATCTAAGATAACTGAATCATTTCCTTCTCAAGTAAATAAAATGATATATGATGAGGAATGCTCAAGTTGTTGCACCAAAGGTTGATGGAAACAAAGAGTGAAGAGGTTGATTTGTGTGTAGGGATTTGCATATGTTTGCATTAGCACTAAAGGAGTTGAATGAGCTAGTGAGTGTGGCGGCTAGATAGAGGAGGGTTCGATTTTATCATGGTTTAATGGCTTCACGAGAGGATTCAAATATGGGCGCAACTAGTAGGTAAAGGGAAGCCTACACCATAGAGGGAAGTGAACAATGCGCAAAGGATGAAGAATGGGGCACCATAATATATACACATAGAGGGCTCAAATCATTTTGAGAAGGGCTCGAATCAGCCAAAGAAAGTGGATGAGTTAATGTCTACTAGGAATTTGATGCATAAAATGGCTTGTTGAAAATGCGTTAGAAACTTTCAAAAGAAATGCAATTAGCTGATGGAATGCTAGGTAATATGGAACCAGTGGATGAAGTTAAATGCTTATGTTTGCAGTGAATGCACAAAATAGGTGTGTGGGAAAGACTTTATGATATTTCTAGTAAATGCAAATAAGGAGACGCAAATATGGATTGGGCGTGTGAACTGTTTGATTGAATCCCTTAAAAGTGTGATCTCACTAAATGCCATAAATTGCAAAATAGGTGCCAGAGGCCGATGGAAAGCAGCCTGGAGATGGTGTGTGGACTGTTTGACAATGCCTAAATATGTATGGTCTCACGGTGCCAGGTGCGTGGGTAAACCCAACATATGCTTACCTTGGCATAAGTAATATGCGCCCTTTTTGACTATGCAGAAAGGTTGTTCGAAAGTGGGTTTTGAAGTAGATATCAATTGAAGCATAGAGATAGGGACTCCTGAGTGAGTTTTTGTGAGAGGGCAGCATTTTTCTTGCAAATATGGTCTCACGGGATGCCAGGATTGCACTGTATGCTCATCCATCAAAGCTATGGCGGGTGAAGGCTCCATGAAGTTTCAACCAGTAAGAGGACGGGCATCGAATGCCACTGAGGGAGGAGTTTCTGCCATGAGTGATAAGAAATTTGTTCATAATGTTGAATGCATAGAAGGATTAGGGCACAAAATATGAAGCAGTCAGAATAGAAGAAGATCAATGGTCAAAAAATGAAGTTGATTCCAGCCAAATATCTGCCATTGCCCGCCATATTGCAATCAGGAAGAGCATGGTGGATATTGATTGCGGGATGGCGGGGAGATGGGGAGAGGAGTAAATAATTTTTTTAATATTAAATGCTTTCCTAAAGTTTTATCAAATGAGATTAAATGGAGTGGTGGGGCCGGTATAGCCAAATCTCCGCCGTTGCCCGCCATTTTGCAATCAAGAATTGCTCACGAATTAATGATCATGATGGCGCGGGGAGACGGAGAGAAGAAGATTAAAACATTTAATGTTAAATGTTTTGCCTATAGTCTTGCCAAACATTTTAAATATGGTGGGCCCCCAAGAATTTTAAAAGTGGTTCTGAGAAATGGAGAAGCCCGAAATATTAAAGGGGTTAATAGATTAAAATGAAACATTTAATATTAAATTTTTTGCTCGGGTTTGTGTTAGATATTTTTAAATGGGTGGGGCCCATTTATTTTCTCAATAATTTATCAGTTATTTCATTTTAAAGTGAAGTAGTGTTTTAAAAGGAATACATTTGAACACACAAGGATGGGTGAATAAAATTAAATATTTTACATTCTATTGTGCTAGGGTAAAATGTAAAATGGTATTGACTCTGTGTTGGGGTAAAAGTGAACTAAT
Organism: Sequoiadendron giganteum; assembly: GCA_007115665.2. Classification (NCBI taxonomy): domain Eukaryota; kingdom Viridiplantae; phylum Streptophyta; class Pinopsida; order Cupressales; family Cupressaceae; genus Sequoiadendron; species Sequoiadendron giganteum. The sequence continues at coordinate 640,103,012 of CM021104.1, read as the reverse complement.
AAATACTTTGTTGCTGGGTAAAGTATTAAAATACTTTGCATGAAAATTAATGTAAAATGTGGATACTTTATTTATTGATTGTGAGTAAATTAAAAACAATAGTGACTAAATATACAAAGTAAAATGTAGCAAAAGGAAAAATAGAAAACAGAGGAAAATAGATTTTTTCACGAGGGTGGACAGTTTTTCTTTCTGCTGCAAATAATGAGTGAAGAGTGGACACATGACATTCTTTTGTTGAGGAATGAATTCGGGCATGTGCTGTTTTGAGAATAGAATCAAGTTTGTTATAGGGAAATGGAGAAGATATTTTGCAGATCATTGTTCAATGGTGGAGATGCTTCCAGATGGTTGTTTATGTTCGGATTTAGGGTTTCCTTTGGAATCTCTTCTCCTCTTCTTATTCTTTTCTTCTCTTATTGTAAAAGAGGTGGGAAAGTTAGCAAGTAAGCTAGTCGAAATTCAGGTGTGGAGCTGCATAAAAATTATAAAATTTGTAGTTATAGAGGCAATGCAAATGGGTTTTGTGTCATTTTGTTGTAGGATTTGAGTTTATTGGGATTTAGTGTTTCATAATAGTGCTAGCATTTGAGTTTAAATGACAAATCTAGGCTCATGTCTCTCCTATGTGCAAATATATTCAAATTTTGAATGAAGTAATCAAGGGTTATTTTGTTCTTCTCACTATTGTGGTGTGTGCAATTCTAGTTTTAGCTTTGATTCAAGGAATTAATTAAACTGCTTAAATGAGATTGCAGATTGATGTGTTTTGTACAAGGATTGGGTAAGAATTACTGAGATGAGGTACAAATTGGTGATACTATAAGGCAGTATAATCAGAGATATTACATGCTATGTGTTAAAAATATGCTATTAACCATTAGGTGTTGATGAATTTGACTCCCCCAATGGATATGGCACTGGTCTGATTTGCATCTGTTCTTTGTGATGCAATGTTTTTTTTGTGTTCACCTAGGGGATTGCTACCAAATTTTAAACTTAATGATTATCCTTCACTATGAAGCTATGTTATAACCATCTCATGCTCCAAGTGGTTGATATTACTAATGAATAGCCAGTACATTTCAGTTCTATCCCATTCTGTTGAGCTATTAAGTGAGATTTTATGTTTTCGAAGTTAATGATTGTTTATGATTTTTGTTGCAGAAGTTGTAAACTCATTATAGGGATCACCCTCCCAGGTCTTGCAGAGCCCAAAGTGTAGGAGGTTTATTGTTAAAATCCTCATCAGTTGGTCTAGGTCCTCCGATCTCCCCTTGATTAGAATTGGCAATTCCATAGGTAGATTAGGAGACAAACCTAGTTTACAAAAAAAAACACCAACACACTCTAAGCATTATCAAAGTTGTTCACCAAAGAGGATAATTTCTAGTTCTATGCAAAGCAGGCCATTTGGCAAGCGCCAAATGGCGTGCTTTGGACATGTTAATTAATAGGATTTGCCAAATTTTCTCATATTTTCCTCCGTGATTCCTGTCTCATTTGCACATCTTTTAATGCAAGTTTATAGAAAAACCGTTATAATGTTAACCTCCCTCTTAGCTATCTAATATATAATTCTTTTTTCATTTTGATTTAGTTAAGGTTTTGATCCATGGCTTCTATTGTAAATGCCTTTGTTTTTGGTCAAAAACCAACATGTGCTAGGTTTAGGATATATTTTTACACGTTCATCGGAACGTGAAAAAAATTACATTTTTTGAAACTAGACTCCATTCTACACATGATGAAAAATAAATAAATCAATTTTTGACTAGTTTACAAAAAATTTGGGGGGGAGCATGCTCAAATTTTAGTTTTTCAGGATGTGTCCACTTTGAAAATTCATATAATATTATATATTCATTTTAAAAATTATCCCAAAGAAGTAGGATAAACTAAATGGTGTTAGCTAATTTCTCACCATTGGGATTTTTGAAATTCTTAAAAAAAGTTAATCAAAAAGGGGGGAGCCCTCAAGCGCTAAACTATTTTTTTTGATAAAAACAGGACTTGTTTTGGACCCCCCCTTTTTGAGACCCTTAATCTTCATTAATTTTAAAATAAAATATTAGATTAGAAACTAGACTCAGAGCACTTCAAATTTTTTTCTTTCCGCATCTTGAAATTTTGAGTGTAACTATCTTCATTTTCTCGTGCAAATCAAATTTTGCTGATTTCAGAAAAAAAGTGGCATCTTAAGAGCCAAAATTGTGTCACTGATTGGTGCACTTACCCATATGCTACATAATATTTTTTTTTAGCGTGGACATGGAAGCAATGACTAATGGTACCCTGTGCATGTTGTCTATCTTTTGTCTTCCCCTATTCTCAAATGATTACATAAAACCACCTAGAGAGTTTTTTGAGAATTGGTTGAAATTAGGTTTTGAAATGAAGTGAAATGAAATTGTAACTCAACCAGATGCTTGTTTCTTCCCTATTTATAAACCGGATTTCATGGATGAGAAGGAGGGTTCAGAGAAAATTTTGAGTCTAAGAAAGGTCTAGGTGAAAGCTATGCTCAGAGAGTAGAAGAATGTAAATAGATAAATTAGTGAATATATTAGAAGCCAGTCGAGGGCATAAGTCATACTGTATGATGATCTTAAAATAGTTTTACAAAGCAATATCAATAATGAAATAAAATATTAGTTCTAAAATATGTGCTTTCTTGTGTGTTTTTCCTACGAATCATGAATGAAATTATTAATTTTAGTTTCATTTGTCTTTTGTCATTTGCACTGAATGAATGGGTTCATTTGTGCTTCAATTCAATGAGTTGATTTAATGATAAAATAAGGTCATTAGTTTGTGCGAAAAGGATGTGGGATTTGGTAAGGAAGAAATGTGTTAAAACATAGTGAGTTGGATGCCACTAAGTAGCATGCTAATAGTCCCTTGATTACTGATGTTGAAATATAGTTGTATTACTGATTGATTTCAAATATGACTCCATTATTCCCTAAAATTAGGCACTAGTTTTTTCATTAGTTTATCTTGTGGTTGACTGAGCTAGTGATGAACCTACCTAGAGATTTAGAATGGGAATGAATTCATAATATACTATAAATCACACCGTATCAACCTTTAATATTAGTGTATTCTTTGAAATAAATAAAAATTGCATGAGAGGTTTGCCAAGCCTCTGATGATATTGTTTTATTTGCACTTTGTAAGGAATACATATGTGATTGGAAATTCTCTTGATCAAGTAGGAATACCCTCATGGGTCTCACAAATCTTGAAGACAAGAAGTGGGGTTCTAAGTACTTCACTTAGGTGTTGGCCAATCCTCAACCTTGCTAATAATTGAGTTTTGGCGGATTCATAGGTGGTGACTCCAAAGTGGGTGGCGACTCCAAAGAACTCCGTACTAGTGAAATTTGTTTTCAAGGAAGAAGAATATTAAAGTAAAATCAATTGGTGAAAGAAACTTTATATGGATGAAGTTTTGTCATCTACAAAGGAGGTGGCGACTCTATGCAAAGAACCTGATAAAGTTCAAAATATTTGCAAATATATCAAGGTATTTTCCCCTATTTCAACTTGAAAGAAGAAATAATTATGTATAAAATCCATTTTAGAGATATGGAAGAAATAATTTATTCCTAATTAAGTGAGTTAAAGCACTAAGGAAGGGAATAGTGATGGTCATTTTGCATAAATCTAAGTTGAAATTTTTAATATCTAAATGGAATGGAATAATTATTCTTGTTTCTGTAATTTTCCTTTATAAAGGTGTTAAGGCATAAGGTACATTTGAGTTGGGTGTCTTTATAATCAAGAAGAGTTAATTTATCATTTACCATAAAGTTAGTATTTGAAGAATGAATAAAGATAAAAGGGAAATGTATCATTCCCCTATATTTTCTGGTAAAAAATCAAGTACAAGTATGTCAGGCATACAATTCCCAAAATACCCTCAAAGGAAGTTCTCTATTAAGAGATATAAGTCTTCAAGTTTTGGAGGTATCAGGGGTTTTCCTAATAAGATTCCTAATGATATTAGGAAACATTTACCAAAATTTATAGTGTAAAAATCTGAGTTAGATTCCAAACACTTAAATGAATTCATAGATCTAATGGGTGATTTTGAAATAAATCATGAGGATGTTTTCATGAAGTTTTTGGCTTAATCATTAAAAGAGGATGCTCAAGACTAGTACTCATATTTACCCAATTGTTCTATAGTTTCATGGTATTCTTTTATGATAACATTTATAGAGCAATTTGGTGAAAGGATTAGTCCAAATGAGATAAGAAGAAGATTTAGGAAATTCCAACAAGATGAATAAGGGTTAGTTCCTTCTTTTAATCTTAGATTCACAAAAGAAGTAAATAATATTCCTGAGTATTTGAGACCTAGTGATGCAAAATGTTTAATTACATATCTAGGTTCTTTTGACAATAAGATGAGTTATTTGATAAGGGATAAGGAACCTACAACATTGCAATGTAAGCATATTATATTGCTATGGAAATTGAAAATACTATTAAATACTCAATGATGAAGGGGTATATGGCTGCAAGTGTTTTTTCTATAGATAAACATCAAAAAGGATGATTATTGTGATGGCATTTGTGATGTCTCATTTTGTTTGTTCTCACAACACATTGATCTTGAGAAAAGTTAGGAAAATTTTCAACAATATTTAGATAATAATGATTAGGAATTGTTAATTCTAAGATTGTCTAACATGAAGAGGTATAGAGAGGAACCACCATATGAGTTACTAGCAAGGTTTTTCGATTCCTTGTTAGAAATCCCTAAAAGTTTACAACTTGAGGATTCAATTTGAATTGACTTATTCTATGACATCTATGAGCTAGGGCTCAGTACCGTGTCGAAGGAATTAAAGCCTCAATATTTTGATCAAATAATTGATTAGATAAGAATTGTTGAGGAAGCAAAGCATGACTATGAACAAACAATGAGGTTTCAAAATAACAAGAATGCTAACCTTAGTAACAAATATCAAGAGGTTGTTGGGGATTCAGTTTGGACTGTCGTCAAGATAGGCATCTAAGATAGTAGTGCCTTAGTGATTTCAATTCAAAATCACAACAAAGACACAACCAACTATGCTAAAAAGCAGAAACAAGCACAGTTGATCCCCCGTTGATCCTCTGAGAGAAGTGAATGCAACAAGAGACAGATTCAACATAAACAGATACCATAAAATACAAAAGAAGACACAAAGATATACATGGGGAAAACCCTTTCAGGTAAAGAAACCCCACACTCCAAAAGTTTGAGCCATTGTATTATTCAGCAACAAAAAACAAGTTACAATACAATATCAGGCTCAAAGCCTATACAAGAGTTACATCTTGTTCTACTGGAGAAATAACAGGTAACCACAAGACTCCTTTCAGCTCCTCAGATGACTGTCATAGCCAACCTCATGGCCAACCCAGTCACTCAGCTACTAATGTTTCCCATGCCCAGATTCGAGAGATAGAGTGTTCACAATTACAATGCCTAAGCAAACTGCTCGAACACCCTCTCCATCTCTCTACAAATCTCTTCACACCATCAACTCTCCAAGCTGCAAGTCCAACTTCTGCAATCTCACATCATGCATCATGTATTATGCTTGCAGCCCCATGCTCATGCATTCACATGCCCGTGCATCCTGCTCATAGTCTCATGGTCGTGCATTCAGCTCGCACATCTCGCACGCTACACCCACTATTCTTATAGACATTCGACTGAACCCTTGACTTGTCTAACTTATGAGAAATAACACATCTCTCATCCATATGTAACTGACTCAGAAGAGCAATGAAGTCCATCCTCAAATCACGCAACTGGTCGGATCTGATAGATTTCCTGCAATGAGCCGACTTTGCATTCAAAGCCATTACTCAAAATGGTTGAGCTTGCCACCCTTCGTTGACAAATACAATTGCCACAATAACTATCTTGGTATCCGTCCAATCACTATTCAACCAGGTGCCATGCGTCCAAGATCCATCAGCAATCGCAGCTAACAGAGCAACCAAAATGGTCAAACAGACATCAGGCGCGACAGAGACTTCAAGTCATTTCTAACACTATCAGAGCCGGAGTCGAAATAGGACTCCACCAAAAATACACACAGCTGGAGTCAGAGTCAGAGTCAGAGATGGAACTAGAGTTGAAACATGACCCTACCAAAATTATAGGTTCAGGAACCAATTCAGTTCCGCATCTGCCCACGGTAAAGGGGAACTCATCAAAAATAGTTATGACCGGGTAAAGTCAACCTGGGGTCAAACCAAGACGGGAACACAAAAGACCGGAATCAGAGTCAGACTCGGGGACAAAATAGGAATAGAAACAAGACTTTACCAAAAGTCCAAGATCAGGAACCAACCTGATTCCGGTTTCGGTTCCGCCTCCGCCAACTACAAGAAACAACAATCCAGAACCAGGACAAGGTGGAGGAAAACACCCCGAGGAGAAACCAAACATCTAGAGGAACTAGATAAAAAAAATAGGAGTCGGGCGTGGAGTCGGAACAAAAACTAAAATAGAAACCTAGCAAACGGACATTGCCAACTTCCAAAACTGGTTCCGCCTCCACTAGAACCAAGTGGAGAGAAACAAACTGCTGGAGCCGGAGTTGTATCCAGACCCGAAACATGAAAAAAGGGACAATGCCAAGTTCCAATCCAGTTTCGCCTTCACCAGAACAAAAGACTTTGCCAAGGAAAATAAGAGAATTCGCCTGAGTCTTCAAAGGGGGTCAACCAGAAAGTTGAGGCAGAATTCCCAACAATCTCCCACTTGCCGAAGACTTTCAGGCATCCTCCAAACAAGCCCAAACAAGGACCAACACATGCTCTCACACTCCAATCAAGACCACTGCAACAACATTAGAAAGATGTCCACCACCTTAGGCAACAACTCCAGCCACAGGAACACACCAAGGTGAAACATAAAATAGTCTCAGGAATGAAAGAAAATGATCCTCCAGCAATCAAAGGCAAAAAATAGCAAAGCACCACTCCAACCACCTCTAGAACTGACTAGCTAGAAAAGAAACCATGAACTGACTGCCCTCATCCAACTGATCAAACCCACGTGACTGAAAACTAGCACCCACAACTCATGCTAAAACATCCAACCACCCATACATTAAAGGTATGACCTAAAAGTGAACTCATGCCATCAAAAGAAACCCACCCATCTTAGTAGCAAACAATCACCTTGTGGCAACCAATCATAGACCAAACACATCCAAGTACTCCCACTACAAGGGCATTGTCTAGATGAGTGCAAATAGAGCACCATCAGAAATGATCCAGGCATACCAATTCCACCAAACCTAGCATAAAGAAATGTAACCATGTAGTTCCAAGGAACATCCACAATCTGCAACATCTGTAACCACCTGCTGCAAAAAAAATTTCTCTCAACTGTCTTCCACAGTTCTTCCAAACACCTCCAAAACTAATTGAAGAAAGAAGCATAGGAACCTTTGTGTCACCACCCAGGTGACAACATATGACCACAAACAGTGACCAACGCGGCACCACAAAGGCAACTCACATCTAAGGTCACAAGAGCAATCAAGACCAGATAAGAGAGAAACTGCAAATCAACAAGAAACATGCCCTTATACAAACAGTTCTAAATGCCAACTATGTCAAGAATGATCTTCTTTACATTCCAAAGGGAAAAGCCTTGACAACATCCAACAAAACATGGATGTAAGCTCCTCAAAGAATATTAGAACTACCTATATAACCATCTCTTGTCAGTCCTCAAAAGCACAAGGAGATAAACTATGCTATCCAACCTTTCATTATGAATCCTCTAGAATCTAAACCAGTTCAAGATTCATATCATGAAAGATAAAGCATAAAATTCCTGAAAAGTATAATGGGTAAATGTCTTTCACAATGAAACCATTGCCAAGTAGACCAAGAAGAAAAGAGAAACATGCTCATCCAAGATATAAAAGCCATCATGGCTAACCTAAGAGCATTCTCCTTCAAGGTCTCTGTTGAATTTACATTCAACCAAAGTGCAGGCTTCTCGGACTTTCAGCTGTAACAACAACATTCACTTAAGAATTCAAGCCTCACCTTATTCTTCATGCATCCATGAGTATCAACACCTGTCATCTCATGCTAACTCCAAATTGCAACACTTCAATAACCATGAAGTCCTCCAGCATATGACCAATGAACTCAAAGTAAAGAGAACCCCCAGACCATTGTCAAAGTTCCATAACCTAGAATAGGAACTTATCATGACACCATGATCTACACATCTCCAAGGGAGATACCATGCTTCAAGTGAACTGTCCATGGTCTTCAAGAGCAAAACAACATGCCAAAACTCTAATGCACAAGCAAGAGTATACCATGACATAAAGCAAACAACTCTAAACCAACATCACCTATCAAGCACCACCAACAACTCAGCCAAAGACTACCAAGGTCCTTCATGGCTCCAAAGTGCTACACATCTTCAAATAGTGAACATGCAGATGCGAATTCTGCCACACCAAAGAAGACACCAGTCATTGCTAAAGCTCCCACTGAAATGTGACAATAAGCTTTCCAAGCACCATGATTGACCACACTATCACTGTTAAAAGCTTACACTATGCCAGTGTATCCAACTCTCCATGACATCATGATCCACATGCTTCAAGTCCCCATCACTGAATATTTAGGTACTCAAACGCCATTACTCCCCTCATCTCAAAATAGCCATGCCAATGCACAAATGACCACAGACAAGGTCAACTAATAGATCTACACAACACGGTTTTACCCTCATGGATATAGACAATCCACTTCTGAGTTGTCTCACAACAAGCATGTAGGTAAGGACAACCTACAATATTGCACAACCCATGGATGCAACCAAAGGTAAACCTGCAAATCTATCATTGCACTAGAAACTGCAAAACTGAGATAATCAAAGAGAACTGCCAAAGCAGACAATCATGACTCAAACAGCAGATCAGCAATAGATCTGATTTGCCAGTCACATCCACAACCCAAGCACCAAAGTCTAGAAAACCATCAAAGCATACCACAAGAATGCTGAAGGAGAAACATACCAACAGTCCCATGCAGAGAAGACAACACTCAAAATTAGTCGAACTATAGCTATCTCATCAACTCACACCCCAGAAACTAGGATCTAGAAAAAATAACAAACAACAGTTCCACAAAACACAAGTTTTCCTTTACCGTGCTAAACCTGCAAAAAACCACAGTGTTACCAAAACACCCACGCACCTCCATATTCACTGCTCATCTGGGCAACTCAAAAGTCTGCACACAACCATCATAGTAAACCAGAACAATGAAATAACAAGAGAATACACCGTAGACTTTTTGGGAAAATCTACACAAAACCCTCAGAGCCAAAGACATGAATCTGAACCATGCAAGTGCAAGAAAGAGGCACACAAGAACAACAGGTCTGTTTCAGACCAATTCTATGCCACAGTCATGCACAAGCACAAGGAAGAGCCAGGCTATCCAGAAGTTGCAGACCACCAAGGTCACCTCATAGCCTCCATGCAATCAGAGCACCAGAGAAAATGCCTTCAGTGCTAAGTCAAAAACACCCAACACAAGCACAACATTCCATAGCTGAACAATGACACAAGCTAGTCCATACCATCAAGGAGCCTCTCACATAGACACCTAGTATGAACACCACACTTTGCTGCAACACAACCATGAACACATCTCATGCTCTTTGCATCAGGAACAATTATACCAGTCAGGAGCTTCAGATCATTTTTTTAATTTTTTATTTTTTTCACAACATGACCAACTCCATACTTTTCCAACGTCTTTCAAACTGTATGTTGAATCAATGAAGCACACACTTCCACTCACCGAAGGACCAATTACCAACCGATTTCTCTAGACTTCCTTAAGCTTGCCAGGCTAAGAAATCACCACAGGAGAAAACCCATAACTTCAGCAACCAGGAGAAGGCTCTGATACCACTTGTTGGTATCATCAAGCCATGACCTCCATTAAACATGCTCTGATACCACTTTTTGGTATCACAAGCAACAAGCTACCAGCTCTGATACCACTTGTTGGGGATTCGGATTTGGACTGTCGTCAAGATAGGCATCTAAGACAGTAGTGCCTTAGTGATTTCAATTCAAAATCACAACAAAGACACAACCAACTATGCTAAAAAGCAGAAACAAGCACAGTTGATCCCCCATTGATCCTTTGAGAGAAGTGAATGCAACAAAAGACAGATTAACATAAACAAATACCATAAAATGCAAAAGAAGACACAAAGATATACGTGGGGAAAACCCTTTCAGGTAAAAAAACCCCACACTCCAAAAGTTTGAGCCGTTGTATTATTCAGCAACAAAAAACCAGTTACAATACAATATCAGGCTCAAAGCCTATACAGGAGTTACATCTTGTTCTACTGGAGAAATAACAAGTAACCGCAAGAATCCTTTCAACTCCTCAGATGATTGTCACAGCCAGCCTCATGGCCAACCCAGTCATTCGGCTACCAATGTTTCCCATTCCTAGATCCGAGAGATAGAGTGTTCACAGTTACAATGCCTAAGCAAACTGCTTGAACACCCTCTCCATCTCTCTACAAATCTCTTCACACCTTAAGCTCTCCAACCTACAAGTCCAACTTCTGCAATCTCGCATCATGCATCATGCATTATGCTTGCAGTTCCATGCTCACGCATTCACATGCCCATGAATCTTGCTCGCAGTCTCATGGTCATGCATTCAGCTCGCACATCTCTCACGCTGCACCCACTGTTCTTGCAGGCATTCGACTCAACCCTTGACTTGTCTAACTTATGAGAAATAACACATCTCTCATCCATATGTAACCGACTCAGAAGAGCAATGAAGACCATCCTCAAATCACGCAACTGGTCGGATCTGACAGATTTCCTACAATGAGCCGACTTTGCATTCAAAGCCATTACTCAAAACGGTTGAGCTTGCCACCCTTTGTTGATAAATGCAACTGCCACAATAGCTATCTTGGTATCCGTCCAATCACTATTCAACCAGGTGCCATGCATCCAAGACCCATCACTAATCGCAGCTGATAGAGCAACCAAAATGGTCAAATAGACATCGGGCATGACCAAGACTTCAAGTCATTTCTAACACTGTTGGAGTCGGAGTCGAAATAGGACTCCATCGAAAATACACATAGCCGGAGTCAGAGTCGGAGTCGGAGATGGAACTAGAGCCGAAACATGACCCTACCAAAATTACAGGTTCATGAACCAATTTGGTTCTGCGTCCGCCCACGACAAAGGGGAACTCATCAGAAATAGTTCTAACTGGGTAAATTCAACCCGGGGTCAAACCAAGACAGGAACACAAAAGACCGGAGTCAGAGTCGGACCCAGGGACAAAACAGGAAAAGAAATAGGACTTTAACAAAAGTCCAAGATCAGGAACCAACCCGGTTCCGATTCCGGTTCCGCCTCCGCCAACTGCAAGAAACAACAGTCCAGAACTAGGACAAGGTGGAGGAAAACACCCCGAGGAGAAACCAAACATCTAGAGGAACTAGATCAAAAAAGTAGGAGTCGGAACAGAAACTGAAACAAGAACCTGGCAAACGAACATTGCCAACTTCCAAAACTAGTTCCGCCTCCGCCAGAACCAAGCGGAGAGAAATAGACTACCGGAGTTGGAGCCAGATCCAAACCCGGAATATGACAAAAGAAACTGCCAAGGCAAACAAGAGAATTCACCTGAGTCTTCAAAGGGGGTCAACCAGAAAATTGAGGCAGAATTCCCAACAGAGGTTACTCAAGGAATGGATAAAGATGTGTCTAAAGTTGAATGCATGCATAACAATATGAATGGTAATGTTGTCATACTTTCAAATAATATTCATGTAATTTTAAAATATAACTAGGGTAATGAAGGTGAAAATTTTAATTACTCTCATAAGGAATACAAACCCATGTAAGGAAAACTTGAAGGCACCTTTATTACTTAGGGAATCTGACTGTGCCAATACTCATTAAATTCCATATTTACTAGATGATAAACATATTGCATGTGATAGAATCTTGCAAATTACTCTAACTACTTCAAAATTAGAACATCTAGATGATCTAATTAGTGTTAAATTCGAAGACAAGAATGTCTAAATTCAGACTCTGGAGCCTGATTTTAATGATGGGATTGATACTGACAGTCACCAGGGTTGGGTTTCTGAATTTTTACATGAAGAAAAAGTAGGATATGTAGATCTTGTGATAGAGATAGCCATGGTTGTTCTTAACCAAAGCTCTATTGAGGAAGGAAATGAAAAAGTCTACTTAGAAGAATAGAAGCTATGCTCAAATTTTGATCATGAATCAATAGACCTATCATTTGAAAATATAGTTGAAAAAACTACTTCTAATCATATTAATCCTGAGTTAGTTGATCCATATTTTAAAAAAAAAATTCCAATTGAAAGATGATGGCTGGAAGGAAGAATCAAATTATGGTATTAATCCTAAAACAAAGATTATTTCTCATGTCTGGAATGATATAAATGATTCCTTTTATAAGAAGAATTTTTATTTAGATAAAAGTGAATGTGCCCTAGATTATGAGACGTTAAGTTTTGAAGAAAATGAAGCATTTGGAAACATAATTGACTTATATTGTTATGAGGAATATGAACACCAACTTGAAATGGAACTTGCATATCAATGTTTCCTATTTATTGCATAAAATGGGTGTGATGGTTTCCCTAGTGAATCTAGCATTAGTCAAATAGGCTAAGAATTTTTCATTTTCCCAAACCAACTAAATGGGCATTTGGTGAAGTATAATGATGAGTTCAGTCAGATGGAGTGCTACACTAATCATATGTTCCAATCAACCCCTAATTACAACACATAGAGGGACGTGAATGAGAGAGATAATTGCAAGATTAGGCACATGTCTATAGTGGTTGAATGTAGTAATTGTAGCATGATCAGCTGGTGGTATCTTCATGATAATATTTCTAGCTTGGGCATGGTGCAAACGGTGGAAAACATGGTTTTTGATAGAGGTAGACACCATTTTTATGACTGGTTTGGCCCTGTAACTTATGTAAATATTGTACATATTTTGTTTGGTTTGGTTTTGGTTCTCTTTCTTTGTCCTTGGTTTTTTCTCTTTGTTCTTGGCCTGCTTCACCTGAGATTTTGGATTTTCACTCTATTCTAGAGAAAAAATTGTCCCCAACTAGAGCCACTGATGGTACCTGCAAAATTTTGGGGTTCCATCTCAAAACCTTGTCACATTTTGAATATTGGGTTGGTATCTAAGGGATTAGGGTTTTTCTTGTCATCATTGTTGAAGGGTTATTGTATTAACTTGCAATTCATCCTTAAGAAACCTTTGGCTCTGAATGCTTACAATGTTCTATTTCATTGTTGACTTCCTATTTCCTATTTCTGGTCACATTAAAACATCTTATACCATTCACGATCGTAGGGTAACTTGTCCCTCATGCCTAGGTCTAAGTTTATTTTATTTTATAAGGTTAAGTAAAAGGCATTTTTGGCCTTTACATCGTTTGAATTTCATGACTTATAAGCTTTTGAGTCCTTCTCTCATGTCATCCTAGAGGGTCCCCTTCATTAGAACAAGTTAGGGGCAAGTGCTTGAAAGCTTTCACTTAAGTTCTATCGGCCATCTCTCTTCATCACATACCGTGAATTGCTTCTAGATTGTATGCTTTGAACTGGCGATGGGCGATGAGTGGTATCTATTTTTATTGCTCATCGTAGATAGCTTTTGGAGCTCCTAATCTTAATGAGTGATGAGTGATGCTCTTTGTTTCGCCTTGTATTTTTGATTTATCACTTATTGCTAATGGCTTTTGAGCTTTGAGTATTGTAATAGCGATAAGCGATGGTCTCCGGTCTTATGTTCCTCTCTTCGTTGCTCATCGCGAATTTTTTTGAAAAGGTAAATTTCAAATAGCAATGAGCAATATGATGGATCTCCCGAGCTTCACATATTGCAGATGGGTTTTAAATTATAAGCTCTACATTAATGATATGCGATACGAGTACTCAATGTCTTCGCAGGGATCTCTCATCACTAATTGCTTGCAAAATGTATGAGGAGGATTAGCGATGAGTGATGGCCTAGTGCTGTTGTATTTTCTTGTATCACTGACCACAGATTAGTTCAAAGGCTTAAGTTCCAAAAGAGCGATGAGTGATGGAATTCTCTATTCAATTTTCTTTCGCTAATCTGAATAGATCTTATGTGTGATGTCTTTTGTATCATTAATTCTCATGCAGATGTATGTGTCTTAACCTACCTTCTTCTTTGTATCTCCCATCACTAATGAGATTCAAAGTGTGAAAATGCATTAGCAATGTCTGATGGGAAGATGAGCATGATCGAGGATGGGCCATAGATCCAAGGGTTGATATTTCATCGCATGGATACTCGCATGCTTGAAAGTGCATGTTGTATAATTACATGAATTTTATTACCATTTTACAATGAACCTAGAGAGTATGGGCTTAGATGTGTAGTGGTACTAGATTGCATCATGCATTATTATATTCATATGATTAATGATGTCAGTGATGACATGGCTAGGTTTTTAATTCACCTAATAGCTCATATTTACTTTATAATGTCCAAACTTTAAATATTTGGAGTAAACCATCTACAAGTATCCATTGCGTCTTGAATTTATAATGCAAATATGGAAAACATCAATAAAAATGATATTTATTGACCAAATATCCATATAGGCTTAAGAATTCCATATAGGTATAGAATTTCATGTGCATATGCAATACAAATATATGTCCAAAAATTCCACATAGGCGTGTATAACAAAGGACCCCGATAAATAATCACCCCCCTCCAAGTGAAAAAAATAAATCATGGTTGACCTTTGATCATCAAGGGGATAGAGATGTGTATGATGGTGGTCTACTTCGAACACGAGGTCTAGTCCTCCTGTTTAATTCTTCACAGAGCTGTACCTATTACGATAAAAAGTATAGACATTAATATATAAAAATTATATTATAAAAAATGAAATATTTAACAAAATAATCACTTACCACCTCCATATGATCTCTCTCCTCATCCAAAAAAATGACATGCTCAGGTGGTGGTGTTCCAAACTCATATAGAAACCATCTAGATAGAAATTAAACCACAAATAAATAATCATTTGAGTTTTCAATAATAAACAACTATAACAATGAATGTATTTTAAAATTTACTAATCTACCTCATACCCCCATCAAAGGCATCGAGCTATGTATTTCAGTAGAGACACCAAGCTTCATTTCCTTATCAACATTAGGAGGAGTCTTTTCTTGCAACATCTTAAAATAAAACAACATTATTCATAGATTATTGAAATGGTATGCTAGTGATGATAGTTAGGAGGATATGAGTGAAATGGTATGCTAAAATCTAGTGATGCCACTAGCCTATATTTTTTGAGGTCAACCACATGAACATATGAAATTAATAGATTATGAAATGCATAACAACCTGAAATCAAATTAATTATAAATTATAAATTATACTTACAAACTATTTAGAACCTTCAAGTCATTAAACATTATTGAAATATGAAATACAATGTATATTCTATATTACCTAATTGAAACTTCAATGTCCACCTGCACTGGGAGGTGTTTCCATTATAGGTCCAAGATTAACCTATTCAATATCCAAAATGAGATATAAGAATACCATTCATATAAAAATTATATTCACATGCAATATTTGTAATTATTTACTAGTTGCATACCTTCGTAGAGCACATAGTTGCATAATAGGGAGGTAGAGGATTGTTGAAAACAAAGTGAATTCTATGACCCTAAAATTTCATTATAATAATTAAACTAGTTTTGTTAATATTGCATTCCAAAAATTAAATTTAATAAATTAAATTCAATGAACTTGCTAGCATTTACCTGACTATCAAGGCCAAATGCCTCATGAGGAGGGCATGTACCATCACTATCTAATCAGTTGCAGATGTATCCTGCACATCTATGTCTTGAATAGATTCCTGGGGTCATAACCATAGGATGACTCGAAAGCTTGACAAATATGAGGTGGAACTCTACTCCCCAAAGACTCATTTGAATCACCCTATGCTAGAGGATTAGCATGTTTTATGAGGCTTTGGGTTAGGGAAGTAATAAATTGTAGTGTATTGACCTCAACATTCTCTTTCACAGTGGAAGGGATAAACACATGCTCATATATCAGTCTAGTGAGTTCTCATCTCATTGGCCACTATGGGTCGAGATGCACCCCCACTCTATCTTGTGCAGAGCCCCCACCTCTACCCTAGAAGTCCCACATATCAAAATATTTTGGGATTTTATTGGGGACAAACTCATAGTATAGTTTCCTCAAAAAATATTGTGGCACCTAAATATTAGTGCATGGAGGATGGTCAAAAACCATCCACCACCTCTGCCAAAAATGGTTATTTATCCCTTAGTGATTGCACCAATGGATAGGGAACCTCTTGCTTGAAGGATGCAAAGGTTGATTTGTTTGAGGGTTTGTGAAAATGGTACACAATTCAATTTTTTTTTTTTTTTTTCATATTTCACTTGTTTATAGGATAATGTATCTATATAAAATTATCTAAACTCTCGTCTCTTGTCCGACCAACAACTTATTTTCTTGCTAATTGAATCTACATATGATACTATCGATTCAAGTGATTGAGAAAGCATGGTTCTATGTGAGGTTGAGCTTGTAGGATCTTTCAACCTTGTAGCTATATCCTTCATTTTTTTTTATTATTTTCAATTTGCCCCACTAATTTTTTTTGAGTTCTTAGAGCATATTGAGGAATTGTTGGAGGTGTTTGTTGGGCTTGTTCTTCGACATAGATTTGGTGTTGAGGAGAATCATGATTTTGAAGATGAATTTTAGGAGGGTTTGGAGGTGCATTATCATTTCCTAAAAATTAAATAACTTTACATAAAAAAGTATTAAATCTACATATTTAATAACAAATTTATATAAAAAATAAAAAATTACTCCTTTGACCTCCCTGTTTTCATGGAAACATTTTGGTGAAGATTCAATGAATATTTAGTGAAGAAACAACAAATAATGAGACTTCCTATAATGCAAGTGCACTCTTGAGGGTTTGCAAGCCATTGAGAAATAAGAAAATAAAAAATGCAGAATGGATGGAAGTTACTTTTCTTAATTTTAAATTGACCATAATGCTCTCGGGTTATAACATGAGCACATTATAACATGCTTGCATTGTGACCTTTTTGAAATTTGAAAGATGGTTGGCCACTTTTTGGCCCCCCATCTTTCTGCACCCACCCTCCCCCTAATAGGAGAGAGAAAAAGAGGATATGAATCCCCCATAAAGAAATATATCTTGTGCTAATGATGAATTCCTAAAGATAAACCATGATCTATTAACTACAAAAAAACTATCAAGCCATAAGAAGAAACAAATCCACTAGCGATTGGATAAGCCAATCCAAAAATATGGAAGAATTAGGAATCCAACTCCAAATGATGTGTGTCTAAAAGTTTCTCAAGTGTTCGTAAGTAGGAAAGAGATGATTTCAATTCATAAAACTATGAATTTTGATGTAGAACAAGCTCCAAATATGAAGATAATGGGCCAACATTGATGGTCTGGATGTAAACAAAGAGGAAATGAATGTGCTCAAATTAATCCTCCAAATATACAATCTAAGACTCTACAAACAAGGATGATATGTTTGCAAGATGTTTTGAATAAGATGGATGCCCTACTACATTGACCTAATAGGGTCCAAGGATGCAGTGATGCCAAGATAATCAAGAATAATAGAATATGGAGATTAGATACCAAATGAAGAGTGGGAATATGAAGACAAGTCTTTGAACCATTGAAATATTTAAGACCTCTAATATACTCAGGATCCTCTAAAGTACCATCATTAGAGGGTAAGAAATATGCATATGCATATGCAAGATAATTGAGACAATCTGTAGTAGGATCCATTTGGTATGGAGAGATATGAGGGTATCCATGAATCTCCCAAAGTCAAGTGCAAAGTGTGTGGAGACAATCAATGTCTAATAAAATACACATGATGTCATGATCAACACTAGAATGAATAATGCCTACAACATTATAATTGATAATATCCCATGCTAAATAACTCCCTAGTGTGTTTGGTGTAGGTATGAGTCCATGTAGATAAGGAAAAATATCAATCCACCTGAGATGTGTCAAGATGTCATGTCACCAAGACTCGTAGTTATCCTTTTCTAGGATGACCATAAAAGGAAAACAAAAAACCCATGATAATTTATCAAATTATAAAATTAGAGATTAAAAAACTCAAAGTGTATAAATCAAATCAAATAAAGTTATCTCATGCAAGCATATCCAAATAATTAAGTAGAATGTAAAAAAATAAAATGAATAAAAATTACCTATGGAAGATTTTAGAAAAAGTGCATATATTAATTTGAAGAGCTCTACAATACCTTTCCAATACCGCAAGAGTTGCAAAAACCAAAGATACATGTGAAAAGTTATGAGCTTAGAAGCATCAAATGATGATCTTACTTTGACTCAAAATAAAATGAACTAACAAAAAAATCTGATGATGAGATCTATACCACTAAAAATTACACAAAACTAGCTTTTTGATGATATATCTCGTTTGCTCGATTCAACATAGTATGTCCAAGTTATGCCAAAAAGAAGAAAACAAATCCTTTAGGGAAAATGAGGGCTTGGAGGGGGGTAAGGGGGGCCATTCGTAAATATAATATCATGTTGATGTCAACAACAAAATATTCCTAAAATATTCTCCTCACAGAGAAAAAGGTTGGTGACTTGAAAATTTGTCGATGATTGGTATATTTAGATGCTTAATATTTGAAGGAATTTTCCTAGATGAAATATTTGGTCCATTGATGCTCTACCAAAATTTTGTGGTGGTGCCACCAAAGATATTGGCAGCATCAGATGGTCTTTTCACCAGTCAACGATGGTATTTTGCTACATGGTGGCATGCTTGAGCATGAATTTGTATTAACATCAGTGGCACTAAAAAGATCTATGTTGTGTCTCCAACAATGTCTCAATAAAGTTTTCTTATCATTCCACCCACAAACATGTGTATAAAACTTAGAGTTATCTCTAAAGAATATATTTGAAATTTGTATTCTTGTGAAATTTGCTATAAAAAATTCAAATTGTTTAGCCAGTAGAATTGTGTAGAATTATTCTTTTTAGATATGTTTGGGTAAAAATGTTTATGTCAACATTAGTAAAGATAAATATAAACTTCAATTATGAAAAATTATAGCACACAATTGATTAGTGGGTAAAAAGATTAATAACAATTATATAATAATCTTCAACTGCAATAATATGATAAGCAATAATAGTTTCAAAATTTTATTAATTTCAAAAAGTTTCATTTAATAATTTATATTATGTCAATCAATATGTTAATTGAATTATATTTAATTAAATAATTATAATATAATACAAATAAAAAAATGGAAGCTTCATCCCTAACAATGCTATCATCATACTATTGGTGGATTGTAACTCTCAATATCTCCATTCAAAAATGCCATCAAAGTATTAAATCTATATAATATTTTTGTATTGCAAAACTTTTATAAATAATTTTTATTAATCATTATAACTATAAAATACATTTAGTAAAATTTCACAAATTTTCAAACATAATAGATACATATGTTTTTGATAAGATAAGAAAAATTTACAAGGTGTTGTACCCTTCACACAGAAAGCCCAAAGGGCCAAAGGAAAGAATTGTTCAAAAAAAACTTGAACTAGAAGAACAAATAGAAACAACTAATTGAAAGTTGTAGAACAAACAAAAATTAGAAAACCCCTAAACCAGAGGGCTCCAAACTGACTCCCCAAATTTGAGGCCGAGAAGAGGCAACGGATTTGGGGAGATACTTCTTCTTCCACAGCACAACCGACCAAGAAGGATCAAAATTGAGAACTAACGAGCGAGGCAAGGGGAGCAGATCCACAATAGCCACCTCACGAGAGGAGCGACCACACGATGAGGGAGTTGACGATGAAGCAACAAAGATAGGAGAACATAAATGTCCAATAGAGTCGATCAACGTCGGGTGTGCAGGTTTTGATGGAACAGAGACAATAGAAGGATTCGCGGAAAGGATAACTGGAAGAGGGTCCTAGGTAGTCATAAAGGGGCTAGCCTCCAAAGAACTAACCAAAGAAGCTCTCGAAAGAGGAGAAACCACAGTGAGATGGTTTGAGAGAGCATCCTTCCACCAAGTCACAACACCCTTGCGACAGGCAAGAGGGCAAGTAGAGGCCAAGTGACCCACTGAAAAGCAACTTCTACACCGAAAGGGGAGACCCTCATAGTCCAAGAGTTGCTTCTAAGGTCTGTCCTCCACCAGCAACACCACATCACCATGGAGAGGTTTAGAGATGTCCAAATCGATTAATGACTGAGCTACCATAGTATGTTCAAGCTCCCTAGTTGTAGAGTCCACCATTAAGAAATGTCCAAATGTGTTGCCAATAGCTTCATAACAAGATTCCTCCCAAAAATGGAGCTCGGGAGATTTGGCAGACGAACGTAGACTGGTTTGGTGTTCAGTGGCTCTGTAAGGGGATTGAAAAAGTGAGACCAAGGCTTGATGGACAGAGAATGAATACCCCACATCCACCCCCTATCCAGCACATAATTTCTCTCAACAGAGGAAGCAAAGGTAGCAATAAAAAATCCCCTAACGCTAGGGTGGAGCTCGATCTCCTGAGAAACCAACGACTTCCAGGAGTTAGACACCCAATTATGGAGATAGGGGAGGGAAGGCCACATGCCATTGAACCTACAGACTATTCCCTATGCCAAATAATAAACCTTGTTCTCTACAACCTCAAAACCACAGACCACCATAGGAGAATCCTGGGGATAGGGCAAAGGTCGATGAACCTGAGCAGGGGGTTGAGAACCCACCTTAGCTGCCTCTGAAAAGGATTTCGTGTAGTCAAAAGAATCCCCACCAGGAGGAGGGAAAATCGACCTAGGAACAAAGTTCGTCACAGTAGGGACACGAGTAGGAGACGACTGAGCAGCCCAAAGACACTCCACCGGAGGAGTAGAGGCCAAGCCCAATCCCAAAGTAGAAGACTGATTAGCATATGTGCCCACCTAATGAGCGTAGGCACCCAACATAGAGTCTGGACGAAAGACAAGAGAAAAGGGGAAAACGGCCGCCACAAGGCCTCCGTCCAAGCACTTCCGCTCTAAAACCTGCAAAATCACATTTTCCCATTGCTCGTTGTTTTTAGAACTCCCGCTCAGCAACATTTTGAATTACTTGTCTCAAACCGTTGTTGTAAGCAATTGTTCCACTTATTATTGGTATATAATAGATACATATGTTCAATCCTATTAATAATTATAATATAAATAAATAAATAAAATAATTCATTAATCAAACTAATATAAATAACTTAAATAATTTTAAAATAAAATAACTCTTTACTAAATAAAAATACCCTTCAAAATAATGTAAACAAAAAATTAAAAATATTCTAAACTAAAATAATTCAAAAACTGATATCTCTAAACTTTTGGAGATATAGTTATTATTTATACTAATATTTATTATAATGCTTACCATCATTAGCTAGTCTTTTCAAATGTGTTATGCTTTCCATAAAATTTTCCATTCACCAATTAGATATGATATGTACTTCGTATTGTGGAGCACGAATTAGATGCCTCCCTCATATTGGAAGTATCAGAAGTCCCATATACTGCAAGCCATATAGACCCAAAAACAGTTTGTATGATCTCATAGACTATAAAATAAGCTTTCCTTTCCTTTCCTTTCCTTTCCACCACCACTACTTCTTCCACACTTCCTCCAATCCTTCAATGTTAATAATCCCTGTAGACACTTTGCCATGATTGCTAGTAGCCAAATTATGGTAGCCGCCAAGTGAATGGCCTGCTGTGCGCAACGGTTGGCCCTAATCGTGAACTTGACTATTGTCAGCATATTCCGCTTTACTACGTAATTGCAGTTCCACGTGTCTTCTTTCACGTGTGATGATCAAAAGTGCAGGATAGACAATACTTTCTCGTTCTTCAATATTTTCCACCGTCCATGCTAAAAAAGAAAGGAATTTCTTAACCATGTACTACTTTGATCATCTTTTAGGGACATGGAACAATGAGGCATATCCACTTATGGTTTACTCCCAACTCCGAAGATTTGTGGGGACGCTGAAAAAGGGCAGGTGCAAATGGTGGTCGGTAGCACCGACTAATAACGATCTTGTCTCCTTGTCACACTATATTCCACACTTAAAGCATACGTTTGTCGTAACTGTTCAAATTCTTTTTTTATTCGTACCAGTTATTTCAGAATCCAGAAATGATATAAATACTATTGCTATTCGTACCAGTTATTTCAGAGTCCAGAAATTCTCTGTGTTGTTTTAGATTTAATCCTGTGTAACCTTTTTATCAATATTTTAGATTCATGGCTTTCTTACTCATTTTGGCGTTGCAATTCATTATTATAACAGCAGCAGCAGAACTGAGTCTGCCCAAACAGTTTCACACAGTGATATCAACCATACTGTTACAGTGAATTGTGCTTCAGAAACAGTTGTTCATTCGGGCCATACTGCTGTCACCGTCTTCAATGTAGAGAAATATGGTGCAGTAGGCGATGGAAAGCATGATTCTACCCGGGTCGTTCATTATTTTATTTTTTAATTTTTCGTTACTGTTAATTATTAGCAACAGGGACAATTTCGTGTATGCAAAGGTCTTTCGTGCAAAAATTTATTTCTAAGAATTTTGGGAAAAACTGATTTCGAACAATTTGTGTTTTTCCGGCAGGCATTTGTAAGAGCATGGTACACAGCATGCAGAGAGCCATCAGCCATGTTGTTAGTGCCACCCAACAAGATATTTCTTGTAAACAATTTACTTTTCCAAGGGCCCTGTCAACCTGGCTTCATTTTTAAGGTCTATAATTCGAAAAGAAAAATGCTTATTCTACTTGTAATAACTGACTTGATTTCATGAACGTTTATTAACTAAATGATTTATTTGCATTTGCAGGTAGATGGGATGATAGCTGCACTCCAAAATCCAGAAAATAGGAAGAATAGTAACAAATGCTTGCAATTTGCTTAAGTGGAAAGTTTTACTCTGATAGGCAGAGGTATTATTGATGGAGTACAGGGAGAAAATTTGTGGGCTGGCCAATGTAAATCGGTAAGTAAACAAGTAGCAATCTTTTATAATAAAAAGGCATTAAGGTAAATTCGCTGTCAGCAATTCATTATCAGAAAATTTACTGCTATGATAAATTGATCGCAAGCAAAATTTATCACCACAAAAAATTCATCTCATTAACATTTTTAATATATATTTCCAACACTTTTAAATTTTTTTTACAAAAAAATAATTGAAATCTGTTTTTCTATTGAAATTTCTTTTGCAAAAGAATAATGGAGGTCTGTATTTCTGTTATTAATGCGTGATAATATCATGAATTTTCCACGGCGGTGAATTGTTGGTGGTGAATTTTTCTTACGATGAATTTGTCATGACAGTGAATTTTCTTGCAATGAATTGTTCACAATGAATTTTTCGATGGTGAATTGATAGTGATGAATTTTCCTACAGCCATATAAAAACTTTGACTGATATTAAAATATTGTGACAAACTTAAACTGTTGCCCGTGATTTGTTTAATTATATGCAGACCGTTAGAATTGAAAAGCATAATTCAATAGATTGTTAAAGCATTTGTTTCACAGTAATAAACAGACCCCCATTTTAATGTTTAGTCTTTTTAATGCAGAAAAGTGTAGCTGCTGTGATGGAGAGAGTGATTAAGGGTCGCACACTTCTCCAACCTACAAAACCTAAGCCTAATCGAGGACACGGTCCACAACATAATTAGCCAAAATATTTGGTTAATGTAGATTATTCTTAAACATCAATATTTAATGATGTTTAAATGTTATTTTTTTAAATTTCTTTAACAAAGATGAGGTGTTAAATTAATATTGGCTAATTGATTACTGGTTGGGACAGATGTTTGGAGGCCCTGGCCTATGTAATAAAAGATTTTGCTTATGTGATAGTGTGTTTTTTTCTTTTTCGGGGCATAAAGCAGCAGAGAAGGTTGCGTAGATCAAAAGGAATGTGTAATCACTGTAGCAAAGCATTGTGAAAAAAAAATGTATTCTGCCATTTGGCTGCCAGGATTTTGCTGATGTTCAGTCTAGAGTTTAATCAGAGTAACAGTATTGAATAAAAGGAGCCAATTTGGCAGTTGGGCTTGCACATGTATGGTTGGTACATTTTAATAACTCTCCATTGTATGAAGAGCTATGGATATATTAAAGCCAAAGTTTATCCACTCTTTTCAAGCTGATTTGAATCCATGACTTGCAGAACTTTGGAAGCGCATGGTGCTTTCGAAGGCCCGAGAATATCAAAGAACAGAAACGAAGTGCTTGTGAAAAAATTGAATCGAAGTATTAAAGAAAGATTTTAAAGTTAATAATGGGAGTAGAAAAGTTTGTAAAGATGAACAATTTTAAATACTTTAGACTCCAACCAAATCAATTTTTTAAATTTAAATTATAAGTTCATTTAATATAATAATGACTTAATATTTATAAAAAAATGTACTTCTATGCATTCTTTAAAAAATTATTATAAATATACAGTTAATATATTAAATTGATATCTATCAAACAATCTTTAATTTATTAGATATTTATCATTTGGTTGTTTTACAATATTTTTATTTAGAATTTAAGTTAATAGAATGTAGAGAAAGGTGCTATTGAGATAGGCCGAAGTATTAGAACCATTTATTCATTAGTATCAATTTCTGAAAAAAGTGTCACATTGTGTTTCTTTGTTATTTTTCACTTGTAAAGAAGTCTCCATTTCAACCGTCTGAAATTAATTAATCAATAGAATAAACTTAACCCATTCAAAATAAATTAATTTTGGTTTAGGATTGACTTGTTTAATCTTTTCTTCCTATTGATCCCCCTATTTTAGATCATGCCCCCATTTTTGTGGGTGGTTATGGTGTTCCTCCTTTAATTAATGTGTAGCTTGTTAGCTATTGATGCCCCTAATTAGGTATTTCTCTCAATGTGTGTAGTTTCCCTATTGGAGCTTCAAAGAGGGTTTCCCCTCATCTCTCTTGTTTCAATGTACTTGGATAATGAGGTTTCTT
Source organism: Sequoiadendron giganteum (assembly GCA_007115665.2). Lineage (NCBI taxonomy): Eukaryota > Viridiplantae > Streptophyta > Pinopsida > Cupressales > Cupressaceae > Sequoiadendron > Sequoiadendron giganteum. Next base: position 640,077,737 of record CM021104.1, on the reverse strand, counting down.
GAACTATTGTGCTTCTCAATCCCATGTTAAGGTCAAGTTTAAGTTATTTTAAGACAAGTACTTCTTCCTAATATCTAGGTGTCATGTCTAAACCCTGTTTGGGGCTCTCTAGAAAAAAACATTAATTTATGAAAGAGATGTCAATGCCAAACATTCAAAAAGTTAAATTTTCTTTTCTAACAATCATTCTTCAAGTTTCTTTATAGTACATGGATATGTACTACTAGGAAGCACAATAGTTACAATGACTAGAGAATATAAAAGTCATTGCAAAGTATTGTCTATATGTATGATGTATTGAGGACTCAAGAAATGTTTAGGTTTTGGAATGCAATATCTATTGAAAATATTTCACTTTTTCAAACAATATCTCTATAAAATAAATGAAAATAAATTATTGACAATAAATACAAGTATTAATATAAATTATTTCTAAAATTATAATTTCTTTCTTTTAATTGTCATATTTAATTGCATTACAATTTTTTAAGCTGACATTTCTTAAATATTTAACTAATTATAGCTTATAATAAGAATAAAATTAGAAATTATGTTCACAATTCTAGAAAAATATAGTAGAAATGAAATGATTTTTCTTTTTATAGTATCATGACTTATAGAGTAATGATAATAATTTAAATGTTTGATGTGTTTACAATTAAATGAAAAAATTGTCTTGTATGCAATTCTCATTCTTTGAGGCCAAGTTCTTTTGAGTTATTTATATTAAAATAATAAATCTTATGCTTGTATATATTCTATCTATTTCTTATCACTTTCTATAGACATATTAAAATAAAAATATCAATATTGTTTTAGATATGATAAGTAGAAGGAATTAAGATGAAGAATTATATTGCATAATCACGATTAAAATTTTGAAAAAAAAACAAATATATCAAATTTCAATTGTACAATCAAAATTTTGAGTATATCCATTTTACCTAGTAAACTATAATTTTTTAATAGTTCAATGTATATTATATATTTAATTCTCATTCTACAAGCCCAATATAAATATTACATACAATTTTCTATGAAGCCAATATAAATATTACATACAGTTCTTTTTCTAAAAAGCCAATTTTTTTGAGTGAACAGAAAAAAAATCAATTAAAATAGAAACAAACTTAAGAAACCAACAAATTGAAAATTTGAGATATTTAAAATAATCTACCAACTCACGAATTTAATCTATTTCAAAAGTACATAATATAATTGTGCACAAAAATCATGCTTGCTCTACCAAATGTAATGAAAAAACTTAGTTTTAATAGCCATTCTCTACTTTTCTTGATACTTTCAACTTCAATAAATGAATCTAACATAATACATGCTATTTTGGAAGCATTAAAATTTTGATCTTTCAATTTTTCAAAATACAACAATTGAAAGTATAGTCTTTTAGAGTGGAAAAAATATACCTATCAATAATAACCATATTTATTTATATAAAAAATCATCTTTTTAGTTCATTTTATATTACATTGTTTAATAACATCAACTTCTTAGTAAGAGAGTATAAGTAATTTTTTTTCCTAATGAACATGAAATCAAAAATGACAATGTCATCAATGGGTCTTGGTTTTTTAGTGAAGTTGAATGATTATGAATAAACATGCCAAGGATCAATTCTTGCTATATGTAAGACCTTGAAGCCATTAGCCTAAATGAGGTTGATATTGTGGCCTAGGTGATTTTGATAGAATGAACACGCCTCAATCCTTAACTCTTAGCTAAAAGGATTATTTCTAAGGTCCATTCTTCCATATTGGGTAGCTAAATGACTATGAGTTTGATATTAAACCCTCCAAAACAAATATAATGTATATTTCTCATAAAGAACTATAAAAAATGACATGGTCTCTTATAACCAACTAGATCCCACTATATTTAAGAGAAAAAAAGAGATCTTAATTTTTTTTTGTATTTTCTTGAAAGACTAACTTACATATCATCTAGAATATATGCTATCTTTTTTTCTTGATCTAAATATAAGCTATGTTTCTCATGAAATAAATATCAATTCACGTGAAGAGCCAAAAGAGTTTTTTTTTTTATTTAATCCTTTTCAACAAAAGGGTAGATGCACGAAGTTGTGTTTGAATTTTTGCTAAAAAGTGGAAGGGTTCTTCCTTAAAATCAAATTTTGTCATAGTTGAACTAAAAATTTAGAGCAATTACGCATTAAATTTTTAAATTTTTTAGTAATATGAAATGCAAGATTTTGAATTTTGTTTTCAAATATGTGATTCAATCTGATACTTGGATGATAAAAAATAATTTTATATAGGTTCGTACAAAACCATTTTTTTAGAACTCATTTTTTTGAACCATACCATGGACATGTTCCACATGAATAATTTGACCTAAATAAAAGTAATTTTATAACTCCTTTCGAAAAAAGATGTGTATTATATTGAAGATTGATGAGGATAATTTTTACAATATGTTTTCAAATATTTTTAATTAATTTTTATTAGCCCTAACTACTATTTTTTAATACTGACAAGCATAATTCCAACCCTGCATGGAGACCACAAAATAACTAGGTTAGTAATTAATGGACTCCATCCTAGAATCAACCACCACCTCCACAACCTAATTGGGGAACTCCTTATTGGGGATCCCTTGAATGGGAAAATCAAACATGGGGAAGTCAGCAGTGGCCAAACCAATCAAAACAAAAATGGTACCCACAACATACTGCTCCCCAATGGAATCTGGGATGTAATCAATTTTATACTAGGCCTAGGAGGAATCCACAACATAATCTATTACCACCATCAAAACCCTCCTCAAAATGAGCAGGTAAATCAACCTCGACTTCTAGCACAACCACTTCCCAATCCTAAGAACAATCGACAGAATACGCCGATCTACTCTATTGAACAAGATAATGTTACCGAACTTAATGCAATACATTGTGGAAATTTTGTTCAGTTGCACTTTGGCAGAACACTTCAACCACCGACCATCAAAGAAATTATGGATGAACTCGTGCTTAATAGTGTTGCGAAGGATGCACCACCCAATCATACCACTCTCACAAATGATATTGTGCCTTCTCCAGTAGTAGGAGCTGCTGACTTTCCTCAAGAGGAGGAAGGTTAGTCCTCAAATGAACATAGAAAGGATATCGCTCCAAAAGAGAAAACTCAGGCACGATTTCCGGAACGTCTAAAATCACAACTCTGAAAGGTACTCCAAAAATGCCTTTGACTTCTGAAATTGCATTAATTCAATAAATCAAGCAACTACAAATAGAGGTTCCTTTACTGCAAGCAATAAAGGAAATTCCTGAGTTAAATCAGCTAATCAAATAGCTGTGTATTAAAACACTGGGGAGGAAGCTAAAGAAAATAAATATTGTTCACATTGGTGGCTATTTAGCTGACTTTTTGTCTGGGAAGACTGTCGCTCCAAAATATGATGTTCCTAGGAGTCCACTTATAGCTGTTACAATTAATGAGGTAGCGATACCAAATGCTTTAGTGGATTTAGGAGTAGCTATTAACGTGATGATTGTGGATGTGATGGAAAAATTAGGTCTTACTGATTTATGTCCCACAACCATAGTCTTACAAATGGAAAATTAGTCTAGAGCCATTCTGAAGGGCGTTATTAAAAACGTTCTTGTCAAAGTTGATGGATGGGAAAATCTAGTTGACTTCCACGTAATCTAGTTGCTTACGCCCAAAGATAGCTATCCAATAATTATCGGAAGACCATGGTTGGCCATTGTTGCCATGAATATTGATTACAGAGAAGGGGGAATGACCATTTCTCATGGTCTAGACAATAAACATTTATTCTTGTACCCTCCTGCTAAACCCATCGAACATGATAAGGTTTGGGTTGATGAAATGGTCAAGACAGTTTGGCCTCGCTAGCCATGGTAGTAATTAAACAACATGGAGAGGAAATAGAGGATGAGTTAGTAGATGATGTAGCACACCTTGCTATAGGACCGAGTGAGGAGGAAACGATGGATGCTCCAAAATTTTTGGGACAACCAATTGATATAAGTGGGATGGAAGAAAACTACAGTACAATGGGAATGCCTTATCCCTTAGCTAATATGATTCCCAGAACGAGTCATTTCGTTGAGGATATCATGAGATTTCACCGACTTATACCTCATAGTTGTCCTCTCAACACCCTCTTGCGACCAATACATACTATCACTTCAGCCCATCCTGGAACAAAATCGATTATGCTACTGCTAGGAAAAACCTCGAACGTCAATAGTTGGCTGACATAAACATAAGAGGATAAATTATTTAATGTATTGGTAAGTGTTGGGAATTCTGCCTCAACTTTCTGGTTAACCCCCTTTGAAGACTTAGGCGAATTCTCTTATTTTCCTTGGCAAAGTTTTTTGTTCTAGCAGAGGCGGAACCCGAATGGAACTTGGCATTGTTCTGTTTGCCTTGTTCTGAGTTTGTTCTCGTTCCATCTCCAGCTCCGCTCCCCGCTTTCGAGGATCTTCGAGTTTTGTTCTGGTGGAGGTGGAACTGGATTGGAACTTGGCATTGTTCCTTTTGTCATGTTCTGGGTTTGGCTCTAGATCCGGCTCTGGATGTCTGTTTCTTTTCACTTCGGTCTGGCGAAGGCAGAACCAGTTTTGGAAGTTGGCAATGTTTGTTTGCCATGTTCCTATTTCAGTTTTAGTTTCGTCCCCGGGTCTGACTCCTGCTTTTGTGATCTGGCTCTTCTGGATGTTTGGATTCTCCTTGGGGAGTTTTCCTCCGCCTTGTCCTGGTTCTGGATTATTGTTTCTTGTAGCTGGTGGAGGAGGAACCAGAACCAGTTTGGTTCTTGATCTTGGACTTTTGGTAAAGTCCTGTTTCTTTTCCTGTTCCGTCCCCGACTCCAACTCCGGTCTTCTGTGTTCCCGTCTTGTTTTGACCCCAGGCTGACTTTACCTGGTCAAAACTATTTCTGATGAGTTCCTCTTTGCCGTGAGCGGACGCGGAACCGAATTGGTTCCTGAACCTGTATTCTTTGGTGGAGTCATGTTTCGACTCCAGTTCTGTCTCCGTCTCTGACTCTGACTGCGGCAGTGTGTATTTTTGGTGGAGTCCTATTTCGACTCCTGTTCTGACTCTGGCTCTGACAGTGTTAGAATTGGCTTGAAGTCTTGGTAGCACCCGATGTCTATTTGACAGTTTTGGTTGCTCTATCAGCTGTGATTGCTAATGGGTATTGGATGTGTGGCACCTGGTTGAATAGTGATTGGATGGCTACCTAACTTGTTGTGCTGCATGTTTTGTCAACGAAGGTTGGTGGAGCTAAACCTATTTTTGGAATGGCATTGAATGCTTGGGCAGCTTGTTGCAGGTCTTGGCTGATAGCATTTATTGCTATTTGACTTGCACTAGGGTTAGGGTTGATATACGCCATTTTGGGTGTATGTTTGACGGATCTGCAAGAACAACGAGATGTGTGAGATGTGCGAGCTGAATAAACGACCATGAGACTACGAGCAGGATGTGCGGGCATGTGAATGCATGAGCATGGGGCTGCAAGCATAATGCATGATGCATGATGCAAGATTGCAGATGTTGGACTTGTAGGTTGGAGAGCTGAAGGTGTGCAGAGTTTTGTAGAGAGATGGAGAGGGTATTCGAGCAGTTTGCTTAGGCAATGTAGCTGTGAACATTCTATCTCTTGGATCTGGGCATGGGAATCATTGGAGGTTGAATGACTAGGCTGGCCATGAGGCTGGCTGTGATAGTCATCTGAGGAGCTGAATGGAATCTTGCGGTTACCTGTTATTTCTCTAGTAGAACAAGATGTAACTCCTGTTTTGGCTTTGAGCCTGATATTGTATTGTAACTGGTTTTTGTTGCTGAATAATACAATGGCTCAAACTTTTGGAGTGTGGGGTTTTCACCTAAAAGGGTTTTCCCCACGTATATCTTTGTGTCTTCTTTTAGTCTTTTATGGTATTTGTTTATGTTGAATCTATTTCTTGTTGCATTCACTTCTTTTAGAGGATCAATGGGGGATCGATTGTGCTTGTTTCCACTTTATAGTATAGTTGGTTGTGTCTTTGTTGTGATTTTGAATTGAAATCACTAAGGCACTGCTGTCTTAGATGCCTATCTTGATGACAGTTTGAATCCGTATCCCCGACAAGTGGTATCAGAGCTAGTAGCTTGTTGCTTGTGATACCAACAAGTGGTATTAGAGCATGTTTAATGGAGGTTGTGGCTTGATGATACCAACAAGTGGTATCAAAGCCTTCTCCTGGTTGCTAAAATTTTGGGTTTTCTCTTGTGGTGATTTCTTAGCCTGGCAAGCTTGAGGAAGTCTGGAGAAATTGGTTGGTGATTGGTCCTTCAGTGAGTGGAAGTCTGTGCTTCATTGATTCAACATACAGTTTGAAAGACATTGGAAAAGTATGGAGTGGGTCATGTTGTGGCAAAATGATCTGAAGCTCCTTACTGGTAACATTGTTCCTGATGCAAAGGGCATGAGATGTGTTCATGGTTGTGTTGCAGCAAAGCATGGTGTTCATACTAGGCATCTGTGTGAGAGGCTCCTTGATGGTATGGACTAGCTTGTGTCATTGTTCAGCTATGGAATGTTGTGCTTGTGCTGGGTGTTTTTGACTTAGCACTTAAGGAATTATCTTTGGTGCTCTGATTGCATGGAGGCTATGAGGTGACCTTGGTGGTCTGCAACTTCTAGATAGCCTAGCTCTTCCTTGTGCTTGTGCATGACTGTGGCATTGGAATTGGTCTGAAACGGACATGTTGTTCCTGTGTGCCTCTTTCTTGCACTTGCATGGTTCAAATTCATGTCTTTGGCTCTGAAGGTTTTGTGTAGATTTTCCTAAAAAGTCTACGGTGCATTCTCTTGTTCTTTCATTGTTCTGGTTTACTGTGATGGTTGTGTGTAGACTCTTGAGTTGTCTAGATGAGCAGTGAATATGGAGTTGCATGGGTGTTTTGAAAACACTGTGGGTTTTTGTAGGTTTAGCACAGTCAAGGAAAACTTGTGTTTTGTGGAACTGCTGTTTGTTATTTTTTCTAGATCCTGGTTTCTAGGGTGTGACTGGATGAGATAGCTGCAGTTTGACTAGTTTTGAGGAGTGGTGTCTTCTCTACATGGGAGTGTTGGTATGTTTCTCTTTTAGCATTCTTATGGTATGCTTTGATGGTTTTCTAGACTTTGGTGCTTGGGTTGTGGACGTGACTGGCAAATCAAATTTGTTGCTGATCTGGTGTTTGAGTCATGATTGTCTGCTTTTTTGCAGTTCTCTTTGATTATCTCAATTTTACAGTTTCCAGTACAATGATAGATTTGCAGGTTTACTTTTGGTTGCATCCACAGGTTGTGCAATATTGTAGGCTTTCCTTACCTACATGCTTGTTGTGAGACAACTCGAAAGTGGACTGTCTATATCCATGAGGGTGTAACCGTGTTGTGTAGATCTATTAGCTAACCTGGTCTGTGGTCACTTGTGCATTGGCATGGTTGTTTTGAGATGAGAGGAGGAATGGTGTTTGAGTACCTGAATAGTCAGTGATGGGGACCTGAAGCATGTGGATCACGATGTCATGGAGAACTGGATACATTGGCATAGTGTAAGCTTTTGACAGTGATGGTGTGGTCAGTCATGGTGCTTGGAAAGCTTAGTGTCATGTTTCAGTGGGAGCTTTAGCAATGACTGGTGTCTTCTTTGGTGTTACAAAATTCACATCTGTATGTTCACTATTTGAAGATGTGTAGCACTTTGGAGCCATGAAGGACCTTGATAGTCTTTGGCTGAGTTGCTGGTGGTGCTTGATAGGTGATGTTGGTTTAGAGTTGTTTGCTTTATGTCATGGTATACTCTTGCTTGTGCACTAGAGTTTTGGCATGTTGTTTTGCTCTTGAAGACCATGGATAGTTCACTTGAAGCATGGTATCTCTCTTGGAGATGTTTAGATCATGGTGTCATGATAAGTTCCTGTTCTAGGTTATGGAACTTTAACAGTGGTCTAGGGGTTCTTTTTACTTTGAGTACATTGGTCATATGCTAGAGGACTTCATGGTTATTTTAGTGTTGCAGTTTGGAGTTAGCATGAGATGACAGGTGTTGATACTCATGGATGAATGAAGAATTAAGGTGAGGCTTGAATTCTTAAGTGAATGTTGCTATTACAGTTGAAAGTCCAAGAAGCCTGCACTTTGGTTGAATGTAATTTCAACAGAGACCTTGAAAGAGAATGCTCTTAGGTTAGCCATGATGTCCTGTATATCTTGGATGAGCATGTTTCTCTTTTCTTCTTGGTTTGCTCGGCAGTGGTGTCATTGTGAAAGGTATTTACCCATTATACTTTTTAGGTGTTTTATGCTTTATCTTTTATGATATGAATCTTGAGTTGGTTGAGATTCTGGAGGATTCATAATGAAAGGTTGGACAACATAGTTTATCTCCTTGTACTTTTGAGGACTGATAGGAGATGGTTATATGGGTAGTTCTGATCTTCTTTGAGGAGCTTACATCCATGTTTTGTTGGATGTTGTCAAGGCTTTTCCCTTTGGGATGTAAAGAAGATCATTCTTGACATAGTTGGCATTTAGAAATGTTTGTATAAGGGCATTTTCTTGTTGATTTGGAGTTTCTCTCTTATCTGGTCTTGTTCTTCCTAATTGCTCTTGTGACTTTAGATGTGAGTTGCCTTTGTGGTGCTGGGTTGGTCACTATTTGTGGTCATGTGTTGTGACGTGGGTGATAACACGAAGGTGCCTGTGCTTCTTTCTTCAGTCAGTTTTGGAGGTGTTTGAAAGAACTGTGGAAGACAGTTGAGAGAAATTTTTCTTGCAGTAGGTGGTTGTAGATGTTGCAGATCAGTATGGATGCTCCTTGGAACTACATGGTTACATTTCTTTATGCTGGGTCTGGTGGACTTGGTATGCCTGGATCATTTGTGATGGTGCTCTATTTGCACTCATCTGGACAGTGCCCTTGCAGTGGGAGTACTTGGATGTGTTTGGTCTATGACTGGTTGACATAGGGTGCTTGTTTGCTACTAAGATGGGTGGGTTTATTTTGATGGCATGAGTTCAATTTTAGGTCATACCTCTAAGGTATGGGTGGTTGGATGTTTCAGCATGAGCTACTGGTGCTGGTTTTCAGTCACGTGGGTTTGATCAGCTGGATGAGGGCAGTCAGTTCATGGTTGCTTTTCTAGCTGGTCAATTTTTTCTTGTTCTGGAGGTGGTTGTAGTGGTGCTTTGCTGGTTTTTGCCTTTTCTAGCTAGAGGATCTTTTGCTTTTGTTCCTAAGACTGTTGCTATTTCACCTTGGTGTGTTCCTATGTTTGGAGTTGTTGCCTAAGGTGGTGGACATCTTTCTGATGTTGTTGTAGTGGTCTTGATTGTTGTGTGAGAGCATGTGTTGGTCCTTGTTCGGGCTTGTTTGGAAGATGCCTAAAAATCTTCGGCAAGTGGGAGATTGTTGGGAATTCTACCTCAACTTTCTGGTTAACCCCCTTTGAAGACTTAGGCGAATTCTCTTGTTTTCCTTGCCAAAGTCTTTTGTTCTGGCAGAGGCGGAACTGGGATGGAACTTGGCATTGTTTCGTTTGCCTTGTTCCGAGTTTGTTCCCGTTCTATCTCCAGCTCCGCTCCCCGCTTTCGAGGATCTTCAAGTTTTGTTTTGGTGGAGGCGGAACCGGATTGGAACTTGGCATTGTTCCTTTTGTCATGTTCCAAGTTTGGCTCTGGATCCAGCTCCGGCTCTGGCTCCGGATGTCTGTTTCTTTTCGCTTGGGTCTGGCGGAGGCGGAACCAATTTTGGAAGTTGGCAATGTCCGTTTGCCATGTTCCTGTTTCAGTTTATGTTCCGCCCCCAAGTCCGACTCCTGCTTTTGTGATCCAACTCTTCTGGATGTTTGGATTCTCCTCGAGGAGTTTTCCTCCACCTTGTCCTGGTTTTGGATTGTTGTTTCTTGCTGTTGGCGGAGGAGGAACCAGAACCGGTTTGGTTCCTGATCTTGGACTTTTGGTAAAGTCTTGTTTCTTTTCCTGTTCCATCCCTGACTCCGACTCCGGTCTTCTGTGTTCCCATCTTGTTTTGACCCCGGGTTGACTTTACCCAGTCAGAACTGTTTCTGATGAGTTCCTCTTTGCCATGAGCGGATGCGGAACTGAATTGGTTCTTGAACCAGTTCCATCTCCGTCTCTGACTCCGACTACGACAGTGTGTATTTTCGGTGGAGTCCTGTTTCGACTCCTATTCCGACTCCGGCTCCGACACTGTTAGAATTGGCTTGAAGTCTTGGTAGTGCCTGATGTCTGTTTGATCATTTTGGTTGCTCTATCAGCTGCGATTGTTGATGGGTCTTAGACGCGTGGCACCTGGTTGAATAGTGATTGGATGGTTACCTAACTTGTTGTGCTGCATGTTTTGTCAACAAAGGTTGGCGGAGCTGAACCCGTTTTTGGAATGGCATTGAATACCTGGGCAACTCGTTGTAGGTCTTGGCTAATGGCATTTACTACTATTTGACTTGCACTAGGGTTAGGGTTGATATACACCATTTTGGGTGTATGTTTAATGGATCTGCAAGAACTGCCAGACGTGTGAGATGTGCGAGCTGAATGCACGACCATGAGACTGCGAGCAGGATGCGTGAGCATGGGGCTGCAAGCATAATGCATGATGCATGCTGCGAGATTGCAAATGTTGGACTTGTAGGTTGGAGAGCCGAAGGTGTGAAGAGATTTGTAGAGAGATGGAGAGGGTGTTCGATCAGTTTGCTTAGGCAATGTAACTGTGAACACTCTATGTCTTGGATTTGGGCATGGGAATCATTGGAGGCTGAATGACTAGGTTGGCCATGAGGCTGGCTATGACAGTCATCTGAGGAGTTGAATTGAATCTTGCGGTTACTTGTTATTTCTCTAGTAGAACAAGATGTAACTCCTATTTTGGCTTTGAGCCTGATATTGCATTGTAACTGGTTTTTGTTGTTGAATAATACAATGGCTCAAACTTTTGGAATGTGGGGTTTTTACCTAAAAGGGTTTTCCCCACGTATATCTTTGTGTCTTCTTTTAGTCTTTTATGGTATCTGTTTATGTTGAATCTGTTTCTTGTTGCATTCACTTCTCTCAAAGGATCAATGGCAGATCAACTGTGCTTGTTTCTGCTTTATAGCATAGTTGGTTGTGTCTTTGTTGTGATTTTGAATTGAAATCACTAAGGCACTATTGTTTTAGATGCCTATCTTGACGACAGTCTGAATCCCTATCCCTGACAGTAAGGAGGTCTAAATATTTTGTGTGGGACTATACAGATATGGAGGGAATTCACCCGAGCGTTTGTACACATCACATTTACACTAATCCTAATATAAGTCTTGTACACCAGCCAGAGAGGAGACTCAATCCTGTATTAAAGGATCTTGTCAAAATTGAAATTGAGAAACTCCTCCGTGCGGGATTTATTAATCCTATCTTTGATAGTAAGTGGGTGTCACCTATGGTAGTTGTGCCAAATAAAAATGGGAAATGGAGAATCTGTGTAGATTATAGAGAACTCAACAAAGCCACTCATCGAGATTATTTCCCCCTACCATTTGTTGATCAGGTTCTGGACAACTTGGCTGGGAGGAAATATTTCTCCTTTTTAGATAGATTTAGTGGTTACAACCAAATTCAGGTTGCTCCAAAAGACCAAGATAAGATCACATTTACTTGTACTTGGGGCACATTTGCATACAGGGTGCTTCCCTTTGGACTTTGTAACACTCCTATGAATTTTTAGAGAGGCATTCTGGCTATAATTGCTATGCTTGTCAATGACTATGTAGAAGTCTATATTGATGACTTCACAGTCTATGGGTCAACCTATGATGAAGCCCTTCAAAACCTAGACTGATTTTTACAAGTTTTTGAGGAAAGTCGACTATCCCTTAGCCACGAAAAGTGTTTAATAATGGTGGAACAAGGAATAGTCTTAGGTCATCATATTTCCTTTGAGGGAATAAAGGTTGATCCCAAGAAAATTGAAGTCATCCAACAACTTTGACTGTTCCTCAAACACAAACAGATGTTTGAAGTTTCCTTAGGCATGTTGGATACTACAGAAGATTCATGGAAAGCTTTAGTAAAATAGCAACTCCTATGTTTTTCCTTCTACAGAAAGAAGTAGAGTTCAATTGGACACCTGAGTGCCAACTATCATTTGAAAAAATTAAGGAGAAGCTTGTCTTTGCTCCCATATTGCGTGGGCCAAATTAGAGTCTTCCCTTTCACATTTATGCTAATGCTTCAGATGATGCAATTGGTGCAATGTTGGGGAAAGAAGATGAAAATAGGGGAAAATATGCCATATAATATATTAGTAAAAAATTGACATCTGTTGAGAGAAACTACACAACAATAGAAAAATAATTCCTAGCTATTCATGCCATTAAAAAACTCTGCCACTATATTACAGGATATAAGGTTATAGTTTATACAGACCATTCAACTATAAAATATATAATGAACAAACCTATAGTTAATGGTCATATTATGAGATGGTTATTACTCCTTCAGGAGTTTAATGTAACAATATTTGAAAAGCCAGGGAGATTTAACGTAGTGGCAGACTTCTTGTATCGAATCAAACAAGAAGAGGGTGATTGTGCACCTGTACAGGATGAGTTTCCAGATGAGAATTTGTTTTTTATTTCTGTGAAGACACCTTGGTTTGTTGACATTGCCAACTATTTAGCCACCTATGAAGTACCCTTAGGATTTACATCAAAACAAAGGAAGTGACTTATCAAGGAAAGTGCCCCATTTAAATGGATTAATGGGATTTTATTCCATTGTGGACCTGATATGGTATTGAGAAGATGTGTCAGAGCTGATGAGACTTACAACATTCTGAGGGCTTGTCACGATGATCCTTCTGGAGGTCATTACTCTGAAAAAATAGCTTCCCATAAAATTTTAGGCACTAGATATTATTGGCCTTCAATGCAAAATGATGTTAAAAACTATGGTCATCGTTGTGATGAATGTCAAAGGGTGGGAAGACCAATAACTTCTACTGAAATGCCTTTACAGGCACAGGTAGTCCTCAAACCATTTGAAAAATGGGGTTTACATTTCATCAGACCCATAGATCCTTCCTCTCAAGGGAAATAATACATAAAAATTTTATACTGATTACCTGACGAAATGGGCAGAAGTTCAAGCCTTACGAGTTGCCAAAGAAGAGCAAGTTGCAGACTTTCTATATAATAAGATCTTCCATAGATTTGGAGCCCCCTAAACCATTATTACCAACTAGGGACCTCAATTCATGTCCAAAGTACTCTTGGAATTCACCAACCATTTTCAAGTGAGCCAAAGGAAGTCATCCCCTTATCACCCTCAAGCAAACGAGAGCTAGAGAACATATTAACGAAAATAGTTTCTTTAGGAAGAAAAGATTCGGCCAGGAAATTTCCTGAAGCTATTTGGGCATACAAAACAACATGGAAAACCACAACTGGATTCATCCCCTATGAGCTTGTCTTTCGGAAGAAACCTCTTCTTCCCATTGAGTTTGAACTCCAAACTCTACAAAAACTATGGAGTTAGGTCTAGATTTGAAACGAGCCCAAGCAGAACGAGTTCTGCAATTAAACAAGTTTGATGAGCTTCGTTTAGACGTTGTTCATCAAACTGAACTGGTTCAACATCAATAGAAAATGTGGCATGGCAAACACATTAGAGGGAGAGAGTTCCATAACAGTGATTGGGCATTGCTATTCGATTCTAGATATAAAGATCATAAAGGAAATCTTAGGACTCATTGATTAGGGCCTTCTAAAATTTCTAATGTCTTTTTGAATGGCACAGTTCAGTTGAAACCCATTGATGGTGATACACGAACTCTCTTAGTCAATGGTCATCACCTACATATCTACCATAAGCTTGTCAACAAGGAAGAATTTAAAAAATAGGTAGAAATGCAAGGAGAGATCCAATGCATTGACTCTGCCAAGGTAGAGTCCATCTAATCCAAAAAACATTAAAAAAAAAATTATATATATATATATGAAAAATTGTAATAAAAAGAGATGTGTACCAATTTGTTTTTAAAAGAATTTTTCATCAGTTCAGCTTTTTGGACTTAGCTCATTTTTGTTTCCATTTTGCAAGATTTCTTATAAGGAAGAAATAACTTTCGGAGCAACTTTCCAAGATGCTCCGGAACTTGATGGTCCAAATGCCTAGTGCTCTGGAACTTGACGGTCCTCACGCTCGATGCTCTAGAACTTGCACACCAACTCACCATGTCAAAAATTCATTCCTGCAGAGCAGTTCAAAGCTCATGAAGTTCAAGTTCATTGTTACTACCATTTCTTCTTCTTTTCGGTTGCATCTTTCAATGATGCTCCAGAACCTTCATTCTGTAGCTGCTCCAACTGCATCTTTCAATGATGCTTTGGAACCTTCATTCTGTTGCTACTCCGATTGTATCTTTCGATGATGCTTTGAAAATTTCATTTCGTTGCCGCCCCGGTTGCATCGACTTATTGATGTTTCATTATTTAGAGAATGATATCATATAATTTATTTTTAAAAATAAAAAATAAAAAATATTAATTATTAAAAAATATTATCTAACATTACAATTTTATGGATCTGTTTCCTCATAAATTAATTAATAGTTATAAGAAAAAAATTATAATATATGTATGCGTGTATGTATACACATTAGACATCGCCATCTATAATGGGTATTAATTTCATCAAAAAATTCTTAAAAAAAATCATCGGCTATATTGCTAAAGTTAGTTTTTCTTTTGTTGTTATCATGGCATTATACTTGTAGGTTCAAGGCTAAGGAGAGGGTTTCCAAATATTAAAAAAGAAGAAAATACATGAGTTTCAATATCAAATTTTATGAAACATGATCCTACTCTAAAATGCACAACCGTTCTAAAAAGGAGATAGAATATATGATGTAATTAGAAACAGGTATTGTTTTTTTAAAAAAAAATGAGTACCCATTTTAGAAATTTAGGTTCAGGTACTCATTTTTTAAAATAGGTACCCATTCTTATCAAGATTTTTTTTCTCAACACTTCCCCCAAATGTGAACTCAAGTTCTTGCTTCCACCCAAAAATTTCTACAATATATTAAGAACAACAAAGTTATAACTAAATCATGATCAACATATTTTTTATTTTAATTTTTCACTTTTATTAAGGTTATGAAATGATTATTTTCAAAGTCTAAGTCTGATAATAATTTATTTTGAGAGAAAATTCAACTCTGAAATCATTTTACTTTTAAAACATCATCATTATGGGTGATCCCATAATAATGGGTTACGCTTTTTGGCCAAACTTGACATTGAAATCAACATTTTTCACCAGATCTTCACTTCCGTATGTCTATAGAAGCTAAACCATTAAGAATTTGAAGATGAAGCAAATTAGTGATTTGTGATATTTTTTGTTGAGAATCTAATTATATTTTTAAAAAAAATTATAAAAAAAATTGTGAATTATTTTGTGTAGTTTTTATTAACTTATTTTTTTACTAAACATCATTTTCAAAAAACGATGCTTACTTTCGACTGCATAAATTTTTTTATAGAAAGCATATAATTATAATTTCTTAAATACAGTGTTTTCACACCATTATCTAGGGGATGCATATTTTTTCATAATTTTTTGTTGCATATATATTTTTTAATTAATTTTCTAATTTAGAGTAATTATAACTTGGATATATTATACTTTCAGTTGCATAACTTTTTTTGTATTCATTTGAATTAACTTATTCTTTTTTTGTTGGAATAAAGACATCAATAGCTAGTGTATATGGATTTTTAAGAATTTTTTTTCTCTCTTTTCCTATTTTTCCGTATGTGTGAAATAAAGACCTCGATGTTCATTGAAAAACCTACATTCACAAGAAATAAAAAATAAATATAATAATAAAATTAAATATATTTAAAATTATACTTTTTGGGAAGCTTATAATAATTAATACATGTTTACAAAAAACTAATTTTAAATAAATTAATTTGATCCCCTAAAAGTTAAATCAAAAGTGGTTTTTTATCAACATTTTGATAGGTGTAGAGGAGACTCAATTATAGGTATGGTTTAAAACTAGCGGCTTTCTATCCAAGGGGGTTTGATATAAGTGGGTTTGATCAAACCCTTAAAATGGAACCTTTTTAAGGCTTAAATCATTATATTTTCTAGAAATATGTGATTTCAGCAAAAATCAGGATGTCCCAAAAAGTGTAACCCATTATTGTGGCAACACCCTTATATGACTCTAATGTAAAAAAATATGTAGCCTTACAATTTCACATTGTATATTGAATTGATTTTAGTGTTCATTTCCATAGCATTTTTTAGGTCCGCTTAAGTTTGAGACTTGGCCCATTTCTTTACATCAATATTTTCTTAAATTTTGGAACATACTACCCTTGTAACCTAAATATTCTAAACACATGTAATTTTATGAAGGATTTTTTCAAGATGTGAGATTAATGAATGAACATCCACAGTATATTCTAGCGTCCCAAAAAAAATTGAGTTTAAAACATGGGTTATCTAAATAGATATTTTGTGAAACCTATTGTAATGTCATATTGAGAAAAAAATGTTCCTTGTTTTCATACCCATCCAAAAAAATCATCTTTATTTATTAAAAATATAATCTTTTTAATTATTAGCTCTCTTTTTCTCCCTCTTGACTCCTTTGGAAAACTCTATCAAAGTATTTATGGAAAGCTAAAATATAAGTGCACTTTATTGTGAAAGGAAGAAAGGTATGCAAAAATGCTTCCTATGCTAATTTTTTGAGGAGAGTGTTGTGAAAATTTTAATATTTTAATAATTATATAAACATAAATATATATTTAAACATAAAATAAATAATATACTATAACATAGGTGTACACGGGTAAAACCCTTTAATGAGAAAACCCCCACTCCAAAGAAACTCAATGTATTGTTCAATAAACCAAAATTAGAATATAGGGTTGGATAAAGACTTCACAAGAGTATCAAAATCTATAGATCTAGAGGAATACTAACAACTTACGGGTATCTATAAAAATTTACACAACCTCCATCTCAAGTACCTAATATATAAGAGATACAATATATGAAACCATGAAATGGTAATTAGAAAACTATGAGTAAAGCCACCCAAAAAAGTGAAACCCAAAATTATCCCCAATCAAGATGCTTTGTGACATGTCACAACATGCATCATAAGCTAGTCGACAAGTGTAACTTTCCTTTACAACTCTTTTATATATCCTTGACAAATTATTACATTTTATATACAAAATTTTAGAGGCCATAAATTTTGATCTAATGTGCTAATTAGGCCCATTTTTTAATTTGAATATATTAAAGGTATCTATTAAAAAAGAACCCCTATAAATAGTGTCAAAAAACTAGGAACATTTATTTTAGGAAAAAACCAAATTTATAGCCCCAAATTGAGTTTTTTAATTTTATACCTAAAAATTATAGTTTTCGTAATCTTAATAAATCAAGACAAAGGTTGAGACACATTTCACAACATTATTCCATTTGAAAAACACCTTACAAGATCAAAGAGAGTATCAACAACATTAGCTAGTTGCTAGGAGCTAACAAGCCCATAGACTTATAGTGCCACCTAAACTTTTATGTGCTTACTAGCTTCATCAATGAATCTATAATATTCTTTAGTCTCAACATTTTTTAGCATCACGCTACCATACTCATTATCATACACCACTATTCTTTGTCCTTGCATGAAAATTTGGGTTCTTTACCAAAAATATGGCACTTTGACTGCCATAATGAATCATAATGGATCCTGCCTCTTTCCCAGCATCTAAACATAATATCTTAAGACAAATGGATTAATTAAAGTATGAATCTATATGTGTAGAGGAGGGGATTTACTATCCTCAAGACAATGAGGTCTCAAGAGAAAATAGCCTTCAACTACCTCAAAGGATCTAGCTCAGGTGACAAGATAAAATGATGAAGAGTGTTTATTTATGTTTTATGCAAAATTAAAAGTTGAGAGCCCCAAAAATTGAAAGAGTAGGTCATACAGGTCTTCTAGGAAAATTGATGAGTTCTCGACCAAGGATGATAATGCGATGTGTAGTTTTTCATGTGATATGATAGCATCTCATACATATCGAGAATTGAGGATGTCTCAAAAAATAACAAAGTGGCTATTAACAGTTTTGATAACTATAAACTCTTAAAATGCAAGAAAACAATAGAGAATAACAAAAAATAAAGTAATTTAAAGTAAATGTAAGATGATTGATAAAACAAGAGGAAATGAAGAAAATAGTCTTAGAGAATAGGAAATTAAGCTTCTAGCAAAAAATATCTTTAGTACATGCACACATAAGACAAAGGAATTTTTTTGGGGTTGTTTAGGGATTTGTGTAGTCCAATCCTGATTTTGGTGTTCCCACCTCCATTAACAACCATACAAGATATAGAGAAATAAAATAGACATGATAGAAGAAGAAATAAATATACTAGAAAAATATGCTAACTAGATTAAAAGACCATGCAATGAAGAAATCACAATTATCTTTCATTAGCAAAATGAAAATATCGAGAGAGAGAGGTTGCAGTCTCCAAGCTTGAGAGAAATATGTTGATAATACCAAAGATTCAATGTAGTATAGTAGTGAGAGAAAGAAGATACAATGGAGATGGTGGAATGGAGGCAAGGAAGTTGTTATGATGAAGAAAGTGTAAGAGAGAATGAAAATATCATGAATTCATTCTTGTGTAGAGAGGATCCAAAATGAAGTTTTTTAGGGAGGTTTATATAGGCACAAGTTGTACCAACACATTTGTGAGCTAGTAGAGGTGTTACATTTGCTAATAGGTGGGAAAAATAATATCAATGACTACTGTAGTTGGGAATCTATTCAAGATGTTCACGTAGTGAATAGATGTTTGTGGACACATTCATTTGAGACATAAATCCACCTTAACAACAAGAACTAAACAAGTTAAGCAATTAAGGATTAAATTAAAGTTGGATAAAAGTAACATTGCATTATTGTATTTAATTTATCTAAAGGAGAGACTCATGGGATGTAAAATTGCATTGGATGTAACTTATGACATTACAATATCATGTAATCTACTTCCATAGTGAAAAAGAAACAATAGCCTACTTTTTTACTCATCAAGCTAATTGCATGAAAAAACATAGTGAAAATGTATGTCAACATTGTTAACTTAGAGTAAATCCAAAAATATATGAATATATACTAAATTCATGTTCTCTATAGGATAACCATGATAGCATAATGAATAATTAGAGGTATTCCATAAATACCTAAAGACTCTCTTCACTAGATCCAAATGTACTCATCTAGGATTAACCATAAGTTAGCTAAGGAATCATAATTTTTGGGTAATGTATAATTTTAAATTTAAACCATTTCATACATAAAACTCTAAATTTTAGTAGTATAAGATACTTTACTCATATATTTCATATCATTAGAATAAATTAGACATTTATAAATAGATAACTTTGTTCCCACCATAAGAGGAATACACAATGGTTTACAATTAGTCATGTTAAGTCTCTTCAACATTTCTTTCACATAATAACTATAGCCTAACCAAAGTTTTATATTTAATAATATCTTATGATATCCATCCCCAAGATGTACATAACAACCCCTAAGCCCATCTCAAATTATGCTAAAAATTAAGACCTCAAATAAAACATAAAATATTTCCCATTACAAAAAAATAACATGTCATCAACATATAATGCAATAATGAGAATAAAATAACCATACATATTATAGGAGATGTAATAATCTAATTTGGATGTCTGAAATCTCAAAAATAACACAAAAAAATCAAAATTTTGGTACTACATCTGGGTGCTGGCAAGAAGTTGAGTCCACTTTTTGGCCATTCAGTGGAAGTGTTTTCCTTGATTTTCAGAATTTGACACATTTAACCTTAAAATTTGAAGCACTTAGAGATGGAATATTGAAAAAAGTCACAATCATAAAATGTAGTACTTGTAGTCTAGTTTTGAAAAATGTAATTTATTTCAATACCCAGATGATACAAATTGATTTTCAGTAGGAATTTTTAAAAACCACTATTTAAAAGTCAATTTTTTTGGCCATACCATGCACGTGTACGTCATCCATATTTTGACCTAAATAATCATATTTTTCTAAATCCTTTTGGGAAAAGATTTATAACTCAATGAAGCACACTTTCCATATTTTTTTGTAATTTTTGATTGAATTTTTTTTGTTAATTTTTTACTGGCCATATTTGCTTTTTAGAAAAATCGTCGTCTATATCACACATAAGATGACCTAAACTTATAATTTTTTGATTTTTTTTAAAATTGAAAATAATTATCTAAAGTACGCTTTCAAACAATTTGTTTTTCAAAAGATTATGTTAATAAAAAGTTATTAAAATACTAAAAAATCTTGATAATTCAAGTTTATGAACTTGTTTAATTAGAAATAAATTAAAAAATAAAAAAAATAATCCAATTGTAAAGAAAATTAGATATTTGGAATCTACATTATCTCATCTATAATGGGTTTTAATTTTGCCAAAAAATTTTGCAAAAAAATGTCTTCATGCATATGCCTAAAGTCACTATTTTCTTGTGACATTTCTCGGACCTTCAACTTGCAGGCCAAACCAGGTCCAAAGCTTAGGTTCAGGTTGCCAAGCCTTTTCGCGAACCAAAAAATAAAGCACAAACTCGACCAAAAATTTATATTTTTAAAATAGGATCTTGTTCTAAAATGAGATCCCATTTCATAAAAGAATAATTTTTTTTATGCTTTTATGAAATAGGATACCGTTTTGAAAAAATGCCAAAAATGGAATGTTTCCAAAATGGGATCCGTTGTTTCCATATTTGGAAAGTTTTCAAAATGGGATCCCATTTTGAAAACTTGCCAAAAATGAAAATTTGTCAAAATGAGCTCCCGTTTTTTAAAAAGTGGGATCCCATGTTTTGAAAAGGGGGATCCGATTTTGTAAAAAGAGATCCCATTTTTTGACTTTAGGCTCAAGATCTCAAACCTAAACGGGATCCCGTTTTCTTGAAGTTGATTCGAGCTTTTGTCTAAGGCAAAAACTTCCAAGTTTCGTGGAATCATCTTCTTGCATTTACCCATCCTAGGAGATTTATTAAGACCATACAAATAATTCTTCAACTTACAAACCAAATATTCTTTATCTTTCTCAATGTATTTATTTCGCTATATCATATGAATCCCTTCCTCCAAATTGCAATGAAGGAATGATATATACACATTCATCTTCTCAACCTAAAGATCATATGCTAATATAGAAAGAGATAATAGAAATTGAATGAATGAAAAATTTACTACTAGGGATCAAATTTCACCATATTCTATTTTCTCAACCTAGGAATAACCCTTGACAACCAATTTTTCCTTGTACTTATCAACTAGTCTTGTCATCAAATACTTATTTTTAGGCTTTTATCTTTGCTAAATGGACTCCTTAAAGACTAAGGTGGATTTTCTATCTCTTATACAAAATTCTTTGAACTATCTTATCTCTCTTCCTCTTTAGGTCCTTAGTTGACTTTGAGTCAAACTTCTTGATCTTTTGAGTTAATTGTGTTGGAGTGTTCCATTTTTTTAGTTGATCCTCAATTTTTTTTTAACCCTATTCTTAATTAAGGTTTATCTTCTTATGTATTTGATCAAAATACTAGTCTTTATGGGGGTTCATGAGATATTTTTAGTCAAGTTTCCATTTTGAAGGTGACCTGCTACGTAGATTGAATCTTCTAAGTTGTTGCATTTATCCCCTTGTGGTCTATTTCTCTAGAACAACCTTGCTTCCCATTGGCATGTCACTACCATTTTTCCTTAATTAGCTAAGAACCTACATTCTAATATTTCTTTAATACTAGGTTTTGATTGATTTTCTACATGTCAATTTGTTACTTTATTATGAGCATCCTTCACATCACAATTTAAGTCAACAAAATATTATTATTCTCGCAAGCTATTTGATGCATATTTTTGTCTCTCTTGTTCAATCACACAACCTTAATCTAGTACTCTTATTCCCCATCACAAATTTCTCAAGTTTTGGTTCAGCTACATACACATGTACACATACAGGTACTTTCTATTTTAAGACAAAGATAATTCTATGTTTTTTTAATATCATTTAGGAAATATATATGAGAACTACTCAGAAAATTTAACCTTTTATATTATGAGATATATATATATATAAATAAAACTACTTTAGAAAAAATTAATGAGAGAATATATATATGAGAACTACTCAAAAAATTTTACCTTTTATATTTTGATATATATATATATATATGAAAACTTTAACCTATGATTTTTTTGAATGCACTCTCATGGTTTACTAACAGTGTCCATTTTTTTCTATTTTAGATAAATAATTTATATTAAAGTTGGCATCGATGGAAACAACTAAGTTTTAATACGCGCGCATTTTAATATTTATTTAAAAATATATATTTATCAAAATTGGAAAAAAAAAATCCATGCCCTAAAGATTCAAGTTATAAATACACACAAAAAAAATGAAGGAAAAAAAAATACTATATAAAAGTGGCGTCTCATGTAACTTCAGTTTGCAACATTTTATCAGAAACTAAAGTATAGTGTTAATTTATAAAAAAACTATATATAAATAAGTTTAAAATTTGGATGTACTTTCACCCAAATAAATGTAAGATTTGTTAATTATAGTTTTTAGTATTGTTAATTAGTTATTTGCATGATCTAACCCTAAGATTAACCCACACCCTAACTCTAATTCTATCCCTAACCCTAACCCCAACCCTAACCCTAACTCAAATCCTAACAATAAATCCTAAACCATTATCCTAATCCTAGACCTATCTCTAACCCTAACTATAATGGTAACACTATCCATAATTATAAACCTAACCTTAATCACTAAATTTTAAATAAATAATATATTTAATACATGTTATATTACTAATTATTATATATTAAATAAATTTAATAAATATAATATATATTAAAAATAATTATAAGTTAAAGTGCCACATAGTGGCTAGAACTTACCTTTATAGTATTGTAAATATTGTTTTCTAGATTTGAAAAAAATAAATGTAAGTTTTATTAATGTGGATAGAAATACATGTAAGATTTGTTAATTAAAGTTTTTTAGTATTGTTAATTAATTAATAGCATGACCTAACCCTAACTCCAATCCTAACAACAAATTATAAACCATTATCCTAATCTTAGACCTATCTCTAATCCTAACTATTATCATAACACTATCCATAATTATAAACCTAATTTTAATCACTAACTTTTAAATAAATAATATATTTAATAAATGCTATATTACTAATTAATATATATTAAATAAATTTTATAAATATAATATATATTAAAAATAATTAAAAGTTAAATATTAGATATTGGCAATATTTTTTCTCTTATTATTAATATAAAATTAAATTATTGAAAGTAGACATAAGTGCAATTAAATCTCTTCATTCAAATAAATAATTATTTACAAGAATTTTTTTTAGTGAAATTTCAGAGCAACAAATTCTGGAGCACCAAGTTTCAGAGCAACAGTTTCAGAAAATAGAGTTCCGATTTGGCTAGAAATATGTTAGTGGTATCAGAATAGTAGGACCTTAACAAAAATCAGAATTGGACCCATAAGGTACATGCCAATGATTTTGATTTTTTTTTTTTGATTAGTAATAGGTTATATTTTATTAATATTTTTAAAAAGTAAATACATGCATGATAAAGATTATTACAAAAACCCCATCTCCATAAGTTCTACATTTACACCCCAGGAGTTCAAAAAGCTCCATCCTAAAAACTACCTAAAATTTTAACACCCTATACACCTATGTTTTCAATTACCCTTGACTAGTGTCCTTCCTAAAGACTATCATTTTGATTCTAAAGTCCGCACCATTCCTAATGGGATATTTCCCAAAGCACAAAATTTCTTCAGTGCCCATTTGTCCATCCTTGCTTGTTTTGCAATCTTCAACTTTGAAACAACAACCTTTTTTTTTACCACCATTCCCTCCCAAAAAATGAATTTCGAAACTTTTTAGCAAAAAAATAGGCCAAAATTTCATTCCTTACCATCTCCCTTTTTTCCTTACCCCATCTTTTTCATTATCCTCACATCTTGTCCAATTCCTCTCTTCATTGACCTCTTCTTTTTTGGAATTTGGTGGGGAACGCTTGTTGATTCTCATCGTCGACTTGCTTCCTGTCTTCACAACACTAGTTTCAAATTCTCCCAAGCCATCAAAAATTCTAGCTTGTATGCTTCTTTGTCTGTTGTCCTTCGCCACCTAATGAATGGGATCAAGCCTTCCTCTATCGCCTCATCCATTGCCTCTATGCCTTCAGATACATCAAACCCAACACCTAATACTGCCCATTCCAGGAAAGACTCCATTTTGTCTAAGAGCTATACATCAAACAAAGTGAGCATCAACCATATGAATTCTTTCTTGTCCTCACCTAGCTCCAAAGCCCACACAAAAACCATCCATGCTATGTTTGCATTCTGATGTCCTCTGTCGGTTTCTTCCCAGAAGTGTGGCCCCAAAGTCTCCAGAACCGTGTCCACCACTTCATCATCCGCCAACTTTAGTAGCTTCTTTATTTGTTTCATAGATGGTGGGCCGAAGAAAGCTTTATGTTGTAGCATCATTGAGAAACCCCACATCGCCTCTATTTTCGATGGGCTCTATTCCACCTGTTCCTCTACCAGTAAATCTAAGAATAGGAAACACTTTATTTATTCCCATGGATGAAGTTCTACTTATCCTTGCCATTAATATTTTTGTATTCCTACCCCTTGACTTCATCATTTAGACTTCACCCCCATCACTGCCACCTTACATCATTTACCTTTATACATATCTTGGGGATCGGTTCCAAATCCTCTCACACATCACCCGATGTACCATCGTCCTATCCTACAAAACAAGCCCTTGGAAACGTCCTTTCTACTTCTTGAAGAGAAATTCATCTATACTGATGGGACTTCCTGGCCATCTTAACCATTATGACACCAAAATTTCATAATGTGCCACCTTTGCCTTGAAAACTATGCCATCCCCACATAAAGCCCCTTACCTTGAAGTTTTGGGTACTACACTAAGGATCCTTCAAAAAACTAACCGTTACTCCCCCATTAAATCGAACTCTCTTAAATCCTCAATTACTAACTCATCTTCATCGTTGAGTGAAATTTCCCACTTGAAAAAAATGTCCACCTCTTTATTTCCCTCCCGCCTTATATGGCTAACATTGAAATCTTCAAAAGTGTCTAGCTCTTTTTTAATTTCTTTGATGATACTTTGTAGGTGCCATGCCTTCACCCCCAAGTCTACGATTGCTTGGGTTATTATTAGGGAGTCTCCTTCCATATGTAATTTTTTAACACCAAACAATTTAGCAAGTTTAACAGTAAGGAGGGTAGCCTTAGCCTCAACCACATTATTGGTTCCTAAATCCAATTTCCTCGTTGCAAAAGCTATAGTGTTACCAAAATAATCCCTTATTATTACACCTACACTAGATGGGCCTGGGTTACCTCTTGCAACCCAACAAAGTTAGCCTTATACCAGCCTTCCAAAGGTTTCTTCCACATAACCTTAGGTTCTCCTGTAGCTTTTGGCATAGATATATCCCACCATGGTCCTTAATCGAATACCAAGCCAAGCTCATTGCACTAAACTATCCTCCAAGGAGAAAGGATAATGCCAATTTTGTGTTTACGAGGCTACACCACTCACAAATTCTTCAATACTATGATCATTTCTATTAATCAGTCTAGCTAGTGTTTAACATTTTTCCACAAAAATTCTTCTATATTTATTTATTTCCATAAATCCCAAATTATCAAGGAAGATAAAATAATCCACACACTAGACAATAAGGTTTTCTTCTGCATCTTTGGCTAACTCTCGAAGACTTCTTTCAAAGTCCTTGGGAGGGGGCTCTACCAGTTCAACCTCCTTCTCACATGATCCCAGCATTTCCTAGCCATCTCACATTGAATAAGCAAGTGATCAACCAATTCGTTAGCCTTGTCACACAAAACACATTTTGAAGGACCCGCAAAACCAAGACATTTCCTTCTTTCACCTGTGATAATTTGGCCCTTTATTGCTAGCCATGCAAATGTGCCTGCTTATGGTAAACAATTCTTGTTCCAACAAAGATCTTTTGCCCAAAAATTCTCCCACTCCTCAGAGTCCAATAATTGGTAGCCAATATTCACCGAATAGCACCTATTGGATGAACCACACCATATAATCTTATCTTCATTCTTTGAAATTAAAATTATCCAATTTTCAAAAATCCCTTGCATTTCCTGACAAAGTTGAGGCATCAATCCCTCCTTAGGCACCTCTTTCCATCCCCATTCTTGACCAAAAGGACCCAATTTTAGAACCATGTAGTCTCTCACCTTAGTCCCCCACCTCTGGGAGAAATGATTTTGAGAAGTTGCATATCAGGCTCCTCACACAAGTTTGGTAGCCCATCCCAGGAGTCATCCCAAACATTCGCCTTGAGTCCGTTTCCAATCTGCCAGGAGATATGATTAACAATCACTGACCTACATGAAACTATGAAGTCCAAATTGTTGAACCCTTGGGAGGGTTACGAATTGTGAAAATTTGATGTGCTTCATTCAAATCTAGATATTTTTCTTTTAAAAAATTTACCCACAGTAATTTTGGGTTGGCATACATACTCCAAACAAGCTTAGCACCAAGAGCCTCATTTAATAGCTCCCAATTTCTTAAACCAACCCCTCCCTTGTCTTTGGCTTTGCAGATTTTATCCCAAGCCAACGATGGGATCTTATCCTCATCATTAGCCCCATTCCAAAAGAATTTTCTCATGCATTGTCCAATTGAGTTTATTAATTTCTTAGGAATCTTTAAACACATCATTGAGTAAATTGGGATTGCCGATATCACTATTTTTAGCATTAGAATCCTTCTCGTAGAAGTTAACCATTTGCTTTTCCAACCATCCATTCTCTTAAGATAAGAGTCAACCAAGTCTTTCCAAATGTTTTCTCTATTAGCTCCCCGAAAAGGGGAATACCTAGGTATTTACTCAAGAGTTTACTAGCCCTCATGTCAAGAATTCTACATATATCCTTTTGTCTTTGTATAAGAGTGTTGAAGAAAAAGATTTTCGATTTGCACTAGTTAATGCATTGAACTAAGGCCAAACCATACTTATCAAGAGTTCTCTTCATAACTCGGGCTTCTCTCAAATAAGATTCCCCCATCAAAAAAGTATCATTAGCAAACTGTAAGTGTGAGATTGTTGCAATTCCATCAGCCACTTTTATCCCCTTCCACTGACCTGCCCTACATTTTTGTGAAATTAACCTTCCAAGCACCTCAACAAGGATAATGAAAAGAAAAGGTGATATGGGATCACCCTATCTAATCCCCTTAGAAGATTAAAAAAAACCTCGTGGGCTCCCGTTAACCAAAACTGAAAAGTGGGGGGTGCTTATACAACTTTCTATCCATTTTAGCCATTCTTTACTAAACCCAAATTTCTCCAACATTTTTAGAAGAAAGTTTATGTTAACCTCATCATATACTCTTTTGATTTTTAACTTTACCATCAGTTTTCTACCTTTTCAAACCTGATTATGTGTATGGTTTCGTGAGCTACTATTACACCTTCAAAAATTGATCTATTTGGAGAGAAGCCACTCTCCTCAGTTGAAATCACAGAATCCAGTACCAATTTCAACTTGTTTTCTATGACTTTGGAGATAATTTTGTAGACCTTATTACATAAGAGGGGATGCAATCCATTTTTAACCATATCAAATCCACATCTCTTGAAAGAAAATATGCTATCATAGAAAAGTAAATAAAGTGCAATTCAATGACCTATACTGAAATGTTTAAATGCAATTTTCAGAGTTGAAATTAGGTAATTTATTGTGCAACAACTTGAAAGATGAAATGCTGTAAATGTAAATTTGGAATTGAGTAATGCATGAAATGAACCAATTTAAGCTAGATTTAATGAAATGAATGTAATAGAAACTCAAAGTAGCTGAAATAGATAACCAATGGCATCAAACAAGAGTACATAAAAGTAGATTTAAACCCTAAAAACTGGAACTTCAAAGTCAATAGGGACTAAGATTCCACCAAGAGCGTCTTGGTTCTATTGGTGTAATTATGAAGTTCCATAAGCTAGAAGAAAAAGAAAACAACAGAGACAAGATTCTGAGCGCAAAACCCACAAAGGGACTAAGATGCCAGGAAGGGTGTTTTTGTCCCAGTAGAGGTATTTTTCACAAAAACAACAAATTTTGAGTTGTTAATAGTGTTCCCAAGTTGCCTACCCAGGGACTTGATGTTTAGAAATAAAAAAGTATGGCAATGAATGCAAGAAAAAATGAGTAATTAAAATAAATTGGATGCAAAGTTGAATTCAATTTTTTCAATTTTGAATGCAATAACAATGCTCCTAAATGCAATTCGAATGATTAACAATGCACTTTTCAGTTTTTCAATGAGAGAAAATGATGCAAGAAAGAAAAAATGCAACCTATATGCACTTTCACTAATACAAACATGAGAAACCCTAGATGCACTTTCACTAATGTAAGAATGAATGAAGCCTAGATCTAGGAATTTAATGGACTCCAAGTCAGAAAATGAATGCTCTAAAAGTTTGGGTTCACCCAAATGAACTGTAGGAAAATGGAGATGCTTTATGGCCAAGGTCATAGAACACCACTATTTTCCTATGGTCATTCAAGAATGTCCTAGGAACCCTAATTGGATTGACTATCAACCTTAAAGATGAGTCAATTCTAAACAAGGAGGACCTAGGAAGGGTTCTTTTAGGCTTTGAGGGGTTCACCACCAAGCAAAAGCTTGGAAAAGATAATTTAACATTCAACTCACAAAACCTAGTAATGCAAACTAAATGAAGGATATAAATGATGAAATTATGCAATAGGAAGTTAGGATATGTGTACCTGAGAATTCTAGAAATGTAATGAGGATTATAGAAGTGCAAAGAAGTTGTCAAAATGTGCTATGGAGGACTAATATTCCCTTACTATTGTCTTAGTCTCGTTGCTATTTTTTCGGGGCAGATGTAAAATATTCGGATGCCAGAACTAGATCTCAAGGAATCTCTGCAAAATACCTTCAGGAGGACTAAGATGCCCTAGGCGGTGACTTAGTCCTATTTGGATTTTTTGAAATCTTCGAATGTGGTCTCGAGGCTCAAGGTTTGCACTTCCTTCTTCTCAGATCTCAGGTCCTAAAATTTCTAGATCTAGTCTGTAGGTGAGTTCCATGAATATGAAAACTTTGCACTTCAAATGATCTTCAAGTATTCCAACATAAATTTGCAAACACAAACATGCAAGAGAGGAAAAACTTGTTGATTGTTAGTGAATGGGGGTTTGCCTTGGTCAAACCCCTTGTTGGTCATTAAACCTTGAAATGAAATGGAAATGAAGGGAAATGATGAATGAAAAAAGAGCTATGTTACAACTCACCAAACCCTTGTTGTGAAATCTGCAAACTTGTGTGAAGTGGCTAGCGTGGATGTAGATCTTGAATCCAATGAATGCTTGATAGATCTTTACTTGAATTGCTTGCTTGAATCAAAACCTTACATCACAAATGTTAGCTCAAAAACATGCATGATGCAAGAATATCTTTGACATGATGATTAAATCCTGTTGATGGATCCAAATGCTTGAAGAATTCCTCTTGAATTCTCTTGTGAAGTCAATTATGATATTATGAGTGTTTTCACAAAAGATAGTTGAAAATGAGTGAAATAGCCTTGTAATTATACTTATCCATGCTTAATATCCCAAAATTACACCAAACCAAGTCGACATATGAATTCATTAATTAAAGAAGGCTAAATCCCATTAAGGTTGGAAATTAAATCCCCAAAATACCTTAAGGGGGACTAAGATGCCCTAGGTGGCATCTTACTCCCAAGTCCTAATACTTGGGGCACAAACTCCAAAAAGGGGCCCATTTAAGGAACACTTCAAATAAGGGTCCCAAGAACTTTGGGGGAGAAAGATGCCCTAGGTGGTGTCTTAGTCCCAACCCAAAAATAAGGGACACTCAAATAAAATAATTAAATTATCATTTATCCTTTGAAGTTTGTTGGGATTAGCCATTAAAAGGCTTAGTTTATTAGGCCCGTGGATGCAAAATAAGACCAATTAAGCCATAAATGAGGATAAATAAATCAAGGAGGGCCCAAATAAGTGTGAAAATGCAAGGGTATTAATTTTCCTACACTATAAAGACCTTTTTAGAGAGAGAAAGTGTTAGATAGTTAAGAAATTAAGTCTATTTGTTGATCTTGTTGGGATTTCAGTTGAAATAAGCCTCAAGATGCATAATATAGGGTCTTAGGGGACTTTTAATGATGATATAAAGGTCATAAATGCAAGAGGGCCCAAAAATCGGTGTGAAAGTGTAAATAAATATACTTTACAACATCAAATTAAGGCAAAATTAGGTCTATTTAGCTAGAAAGGGGCCTAAATCCAATGTGAATGTGTACAACACATTACAACACTAGATTAAGGAAAAATTAGGTCCAAGGGCCCTAAATTTAATGTGAAGGTCTAAAGGAATAAACTTTACAACATTAAATTAAGGAAAAATTAGTTTTATTTTGTTGGGAATAGGATGTCATTGAATTGCATTCTA
The DNA here is from genome assembly GCA_007115665.2 of Sequoiadendron giganteum. Lineage (NCBI taxonomy): Eukaryota > Viridiplantae > Streptophyta > Pinopsida > Cupressales > Cupressaceae > Sequoiadendron > Sequoiadendron giganteum. The sequence continues at coordinate 640,046,938 of CM021104.1, read as the reverse complement.
AACATATTTCATGTATCTCCTAAGTCCTCGGAATGTGTTGCACAACACTAGGATTAGGAAGAGATTAATTTGGAATGAAATAAACAATTAATTTGACATTTTTAGTTATTTCTAAGTGGTAGGAGCATGTGGGGATGCCTTGGAGTGACCTCCTACAAAATAGGAGCACATGGGCACCCACATGGGAGGTGGGATCCAACTTGGCCCAGTTAACTAGTTGGTGAATTAAGAACACTTCAAAAATGCATCCCAGGTTCCTACAAACTAGGGATTTTGATTTATGCATGTTGAGTACCTATAAAATAGGGATTGATGTTTACAAGTTTCAGTTCAATTCAGTTAAATTCAGTTCAGTTCAGTTGAGTTTCAGTTATCTTTAGTTGCCTGTTAGTTAATATAAGTTGACTTGAGCTGCATGGATAGATAAGAGGTTGATACATGTAGTTAACAGATGGAGGATCATGCATGCACATTTTTTTTGCATGAATTGGTAATAGATGTGTTTCAGTTAACAAAGATTAACTTGGGCCCACCTTGGGCACCCAAGTTGGCATCTTTGAGTTACAACTACTGCATGAAAAATATATTTGTAATGCTCAGTTAAGTGGTTCCTAGTTTGGATGCCTTCTTTGAGGATGAGCTTGCAAAATATATTTTTGACAACTACGGGGTTAAAAATTCAGTGTTGGGTGCCAAATTTGAGGGAGATTCATGTTTGACTTATGACTGCATGTTTGAACTCAACTTGGCAACCCTAGGCATGGATTTTCTTAAGAGGTTGTCAGATTATCTATTTATTAACTCTTATGAGTTTGTAAGTAAGAATATTGTCTATTATTGCAACAATTACATATGAGAGAGTTTTGTGAGTAGATATTGTAGGTTGTGAAGAAGATTTGTTGAAGAACAAAGAAGCACATCAAGGAGAATTAAATTAGTATTATTATAACTCATGAAAAGTTAAATAATACAAGCAAGAACAATTCTAGTGGAGTTTTTTACCCGGAAGGGTTTTCTCCACGTACATGCAGTGTCCTTTCTATTCTGTCTTATATTTCTTCTATCAATTTCTATCTACTTTCTACGACATTAAAATTGATCTAATTCAAGATTAATCATACACAAGAGATTGTGACAAAGAATACTAAAATTGAATCTACAGTTACACAGGATTTACAAATTTTAAGCTACGTTTTACTACAATTTTACCTTCATTTTCAACATTTGGTATCAGAGCTATAGGTTAGGTAGAGTTTGGGACACCTTTATCTTAAAAGGTTGAAGGTTTTTTGGCTATAGTGGGAGCTTTTAATATTGTGTCAATTGCTGATATGAAAAATTAGTGTGTTGCAATGGGTTCTACTTCTCGTTTAGATATTGAAAGGTTCAATGGATTCAGGTATGAGATGTGGAAATTAAAAATGGAAGATCTCCTTGTTCAGAGAGAGATCAGTGGTCATCTGTAGGTAATAAAACAAAGACACCTACATCAATGTTAGATGAGGATTGGGCTAAGTTAGATAAGAAGGAAAGAGGAACCATAAGTTTATGTCTTGTTGATGTTGTTCTCTTGAATGTTTCAGATGAAAATAGTGCATTTGATCTGTGGAAGAGAATAGGTGATATTTATCAAACCAAAACCCTTACTAATAAACTATATCTGAAAAGGAAGTTATATTCTTTAAAGATGAAAGATGGGATTCTTTTGCACATCATTTAAATTCTCTTAATTTTATTTTGAGTCAGTTAGCATCTGTAGATGTAAAGCTAGAAGATGAAGATAAATGTATTTTTCTACTTTTTTCTTTACCAGAGTCTTGGGAAAATCTAATTGTTGCTATCAGTGGTAGTGGTGCAGATCCGAAGATGGACAATAAAATTCATAATCTCCTATCATAGGAGATGAGGAGGAAGTCTAAAGAGGAATCCCCAGATGCCTTGTTTGTAAGAGGAAGGCCTAAGAAAAAGGAACCTAAGGGAGACAAGGAAGGAAAGGGTAAGTCCAAAGGATAGTCTAAAACCCCTAGTAAGAGTAAGGTAAAGTGTTGGAACTATGGGAAACCAAGACATGTGAAGAAGGATTATAAGGACAAGAAAAAAGTTCTAATTCTTCTATAGAGGAATCCTCAGATGACAGTAATGTTGCATTGGTTATTTTAGCTAATATTGTTTGTGATAACTCTTTGCTTGATGTTTATGAGTGATCTTCATGGAGAGGGTGGCAGTCATGATGCCATGTGTGACTCGGTACCATGATTCAATGGGAGTTGTTGGAAATGATGTGGATGCATCATTGGTATGGTTATGTGATTGGGGATATGTTTTCTTGGTTCAAAGTGGTTATGTCATGGTTTACTCTTGTTGCATTTAGAGTTTGGCATGACACTTTTTCTCTTGGGACTAGGATGTTTATGTATATTATGATGCATGTGATCTCCTTGGAGGAGATGGTTAGATCATGGATGTCATGTTTATGTTTCTAATTCATGATCGGATATTTGACATTGATTTTAGTAGTTCTATTTGTATTGGGTATATTAATCATTTGCTTGATTACTTCATGATGGTGGTTGTGTTGCATTTGGAGTTTGGCATGGATTGGTTGGTTACATGTCCTCATGCATACTTGGAGAAATAGGCGAGGCTTGAGTTCTCTTATGGTAAGAGATATATGTTGGAATAGTTACTTGTAAGAAAAGATTTTTTTCAACAGTAAAGATTGAGAAGCCTACACCTTGGTTGGATCTGAGTTCAACACACTCGACAGTTCTTTACTTGTGAGGTATTTTCCCATTATATCTTTCAAGATGTGTTATGTTTCATGCTTTGATTTCTCATGGGATTGAGTTGATTCATGGTTGATTATGGATATTCATTTAAGGATGGTTTAGCATGAGTTTATATGTTTTATCTTCCATAGATATGGATCTTGAGCTATGGATAGTTAGTTTTGGAGGATTCATTTTGAGGGATGTTATGACATGGTTTATAGGCTGATTTCCATAACTATCTAGTTATGGGGATAGTTACCTTGAGTTTGATCTTCTTGGTTAAAATATTATGGATTTACTTGACCTTTTGGGAGTTGTATATAGTTAAAAACATATTATTTGACTGTGTTGAGGCCATGGATGATCTTCATTCAGGAGATAGTTATCATGATGTCATGGATAGCTTGGTTACATGTTTTAGTGGGAGTTTTTGATAGTGATGATTTTGATGTTTATCTTGTTGCCATGTATAGCTTGGTATTACAGTTTTGTGGGAGCTTTGGTAGGATAAGGTTATCTTCATCAAATTTGGAGAGGTTGTAGTTTTTTGGGTTTTGAGTATTAATCATTTGCTTGGAACTTCATGATTATTCAGGTTGCATTTGAAGTTGGCATGGATTAATTGGTGGGTGATCATGGTTAATACATAGACTTGGGAAAGGTATTGATTGAGAAAGTTTACACTTTGATCATTGTTGTAGAAAATTTCTCATGGTGTAGGAAGGCCATTGGCTTTGAGTCTTGTACTTGATTTATATTAAATGATTCCTTATTTATAATAATTGAAATGATAATGTCAAGTGGGAGAATGTTGGGAATAGGATGCCATTTAATTGCATTCCAAAAATATTTCATGTATCTCCTAAGTCCTTGGAATGTGTTGCACAACACTAGATTAAGAAGAGATTAATTTGGAATGAAATTAACATTTAATTTGACATTTGTAGTTATTTATAAGTGTTAGGAGCATGTGGGGATGCCTTGGAGTGAGCTCTTACAAAATAGGAGCACATGGATGGCCACATGGGAGGTGGGATCCACCTTGGTTTAGTTAATTGATTGGTGAATTGAGTACACTTCAGAAATTCATCCTAGGTTCCTATAAAATATGGATTGATGTTTATGAGGTTCAATTTAGTTTATTTTAGTTCAATTTTAGTTATCTTCAGTTTCATGTTAGTTAATCTCAGTTGACTTGAGTTGCATGGATAAATAACAGGCTGATACATTCAGTTAACAGATGGAGGATCATACATGCACATTGTTTTGCATGAATCGATAATAGATGTGTTTTAGATTAACTTGGGCCCACCTTGGGTGCCCAATTTGGCATCTTTGAGTTATGAATACTGCATGAAAAATATATTTGTAATGCTCAGTTAAGTGGGACCTAGTTTGGATGCCTTCTTTGAGGATGAGCTTGCAGAAGATATTTTTGAGAACTATGAGGTTAACACTTCAGTGTTGGGCACCAAATTTTAGGGAGACTCATGTTTGACTTATGCATGAATGTTTGAACTCAACTTGGAAACCTTAGGCATTAATTTTCTCTAGAGGCTTTGTGATTATATATCTGTTAACTCTTATGAGTTTGTAAGTAAGAATATTGTCTATTATTGTAGCAATTGTATGAGAGAGTTTTGTGAGAAAATATTGCAGGTTGTGAAGAAGATTTGTTGAATAAAAAAGAAGCACATAAAGGATAATTGAATTAGTATTATTGTAACTCATCAAAAGTTAAATAATACAAGCAAGAACGATTTTGGTGGAGTGTTTTACCCGAAAGGGTTTTCTCCACGTACATGCGGTGTCCTTTCTATTGTCTTATATTTCTTCTATTAATATTTTTTCCACTTTCTACAACATTAAAATTTATCTAATTCAATATTAATCATACACAAGAGATTGTGACAAATAATACTAAAATTGAATCTACAGTTACATAGGATTTAAAATTTTAAGCTACATTTTACTACAGTTTTGCAAGTTTATTTTCAACATATTTAGCTTAAAAAGCGCCTCGGACCTAATGTGAATGTGTAAAACACATCACAACACTAGATCAAGGTGACCTTAAGTTCATTTTAATATTAATCATTCCCAAATCAAGTAAGGAAAAGGGACACGTTTTTCATTGTTATGAAGATATAGGTGAAAATTTATAAGCTTAGAAGTAAAAAAATGATGATCTGACTTTAAGTGAGAATAAAATTAACCAAAAAAAAATCTACGGATGAGACCTAAACCACTAGAAATTACATGGAACCATCTTTCTGATGATATCTCATTTTCTCGATTTTGACACTATATACCCAAGTTATGCCAAAAAGAAGAAAAAAAATACTTTATTGAAAATGAGGGCTTGGAGGGGGGTAAGAAGAGGTTGGTCATACATATGACATCATGTTGATGCCAACATGATGTTAGAAATTCCTAGAAAATTCTCCTTGTTGGGAAAAAAGTTCGGTGACTTAAAAATTTGTCGATGGTCGGTATATATTGTTTAGATGCTTAATAATCGAAGGAATATTCCTAAATGAAATATTTGGTCCACTTTTTTTCTACCTAAATTTTGTAGTGGTGTCACTAGAGATATTGAACTCACCAAATGGTCTTTTCACTAATCGACAATGGTATTTTGTAGCCAGACAACATGCTTGAGTGCTGATTTGTATTAACGTCAACGACACTGATGAGTTGGGGCTACTTTGACTAGTGGGCTTGTAGAAATTTGCAAGTGGGGTAACTTGTACCCCCCAAAAATAACTTTTTTCCTTCTTTTTTTTTTTAAAGCCTTTTGAATTTTTTGTGGATGAAATAATTTTTCTAGATAAAATTTAAAAACCCAATTTTTTTTTGTAAAATCCTATATTACCTAATATTGAAGAGGAAAAGTGATGTAGAAAGGGTCATATATATCTATATGGTTGTAAAGATTTCTATATGAAGGTCCCCATTGCTATTTTTAATTTTTTTTTTAACTTCTCCAAATTTGACAAAATAATAGGTGATCCATTGGTTTTTGGCCATTTTGGACTCAACAATGATGCCTATTTTTCTTTAGGATGAGAAATTTTTTCTCTCAAGAATAGATCTATCAGAATTTGGATAGGAATTCATAGACCTAGTGCTTTGATACCATATCTGATTTGATAGTGAACTGCACAACTCCTAGAAATCACTTGCAAATAAAACACGTATAACATATGAGAGATCAAAGCAATGATAATTCTCATGCAACCTTGAGAAGAGAATTAATTCATACAAGCATCTAATATGATTTTTGTATTGAATATTGAATGTGAATACATGTGAATGACTACAAAATAAAATAATGAATGTTTATAAAAGAAAAAGGTAAACCCTAGATGAGGATTTGATTAGATTGAGACAAGTGTCCTAATCTTGTGCAATGAGAATCTAATAAAAAATAACTCTTAAGTTTAGTTTGAGTGAATAAAGTAATAAGGGACCTAATAATTAATTAATTATCAAGTGATTTTTGAATTATTGAAACCTATAATTGACCCATATAATTTATTTAGCCATTTCTAAATATGTATCATCACTCCTTACAACTAATAATAATATAAAAAATATATGTATATTGATTTCATGTTGATTATATACATGCACTATGTGTATGTAAACACATGTAAAATATCTTCATCTTTTAGATGTGCAAGTACTCAAGTATCACCCTCTACACTCCATCCTTCACATCACTCATTTAAAATGTGCGACCTATATCTCGTAGCTAACATGACACCTAGAAAGATCTATGTTGTTTCTCCACCAATGTCCTGATAATTTTTTCTCACCATTCCACCCAAAAACATGTGCATAAAACTTAGATAACTATCTATAAAGAACCCATGGCAACAAAAAAAGTATCCCTTTACTTTTCCTTACTCATTTGGGCCCTCCTTGTTTGAGCATAATGTTGACTTGATTTAGTGTTGTAATGTGTTTGACACATTCACATTAGGTCTTGGGCCCTTCTGAACTAAATGAACTTTATTGTACCTTACTTTAGAGTGTTGTAAAGTGCTGTAACACACTTTCACACTTTTCTAGGGTTTTATTAAATAATTGGGCTTCTTTATGCTTTAATTGGATTTATTTTGCATCCACAAGTCTTAATTAATGTATCTTTTTTAGGATAATCCTGACATAAACCAGCATCCAATTATAATTAAGGTGTTTTTAGGTTGTGTGGCCCATATTTAGTGATCCAATACTCATATACCACCCTGGGCGTATGAGTCCCACCTAAGTTTTTGGGTCCCAATTTGGATTTTACATCATTCTAAGCATTTTTGAAAATGTGTCCCATAGTTATGCCTAATGGGACTCATATGCCACTTGTGGCCCAAAATAAAATTTAATTCATACGCCATGGGACTCATACACCACTTGTGGTGTATGAGTCCCATGTGGCCCAAAATCAAATTTAATTTAAATTCTTGGTGGGATTTTATCTTCCTAGATATAATGTTGGCTTGTAGTGTTGTAATTTTGGGAAATTTGGCATAAACAAGTATAAATCCAAGGTTATTTCACTCATTTTCACCTAAGACTTTCAAGAGAGAATTCCTAATAGCAATTTTATGATTACAAGATTTTACAAGAGAATCTTTAAAGCATTCAAAGGCAAAAAAATTCATCTTTTGTTGCAACAATTCAAGATCCATCATCATATCAAGGTCATCAAGCATCAAGCATGTTGTTCAGATAGTGTGTGGTTTTGTATTGAAGGTCCAAGATTAAGCATTGTCCTACACTTATTTCAAGATCTAGATCTACATCCTTCATGGCCACTTGATGTTAGATTGATGATCTACAAGACATTATTCAAGGTATCATTTTTCATTTTTCATGTTCCATGCTTCATGTTTCATGTCCTTATTTCATTATCTCATCATTTGGTTTGATTACTTAAACGGGGTTTGACCAAGGCAAACCCCCATTACCTAACAATCAACAAGTTTTTTTTCCTTCTCTCTACATGTGTGATTGCAGATCTAGGTGTCTTGGAGCTTGAAGATACTTTGAAGATTAGGTTGCAAGGTTGAAGAAAGTCATCAAGTCATCACAATGTTGTCATCATCACTAAAAGTCAACTACAGGTTGCGAATCAAGGTTTCAGATCTGAAAAAGAGTGTGGAAGGAAGAGCAAATATAGTGTTGTGCATGTTTTGCACACATGCTCCACCATGGGCAGGGACCCCCTCTTTTCGCTCCCGACGGGCTTCTTTGCTCCTGTCTCATTTTGTGTGCCCCTTTCTTGGAGCCTAAATTGATCATGTGTCGTCAAACGATCAAATTCCATTGACCAAATTCAGCTACCTATGTTTCACTAAGTCTTTTGCTTTCCCAAAAGTGCCCCTGCAGGTTTCCCTTCACTCGTTACCTCGGCGTCCTTCGGGCCTCATCCCTGCTCGCTTGGTTCACTTTTTCCTTTATTTTGACTATGGGGACAAGTTTTCGATGGATTTGGGATGTTTTTGTGTTGCCTAAGTGAACTTCCAAGGTTTTGTTAAGTTTTGGGAAGTTGCAAAATTTTCATTCCAAAACTCTATTCCTCTGCGACTATTCTAGGAACTTTGTTCATCCTTGGCTGTTTCGAAACCTGGCCCCTCCGTGGCCGTTTTCAAAACTTTGTCTCTCCTTTTCCATTTCTCTCATCTGTTCACCCCTGACATTCCAGCTTCCGAAACCCGGCCTCTTTGTGGCCGTTTCAGAACTTCGTCCCTCTATGGCTATTCTGGGAGCTTCGTCCATCCCTAACTGTTCTAGAACCCGACCCCTCCATGGCCATTTCTAGAACTTCATCGCTTCATGGCTGTTCTGGGAACTTCGTCTATCCTTGGCTATTCCGAAACCCGACCCCTCTATGGTCATTTTCGGAACTCCATCTTTCCTTTGCCGATTTTTCGTCTATCCGCTCCTGACATTTCGGCTCTCGGAACCTGGCCCCTGTGTGGACGTTTTTGGAACTCCATCTCTCCTTTTCCTTTTTTTCATATGTTTGTCCTCAACGTTTCGGCTCTTGGAACCCAGCCCCTCTGTGGCCATTTTTTGAACTTCGTCCCTCCATGAATGTTCTGGGAACTTTGTCCATCCTTGGTTGTTCTGGAACTTGACCCCTCCATCTCCATTTTTGAAACCCCATCTCTCCTTTTTCATTTTTTCATTCGTCTACCCCCGGCATTCCAGCTCCTGGAACGCAGCCCCTCTGTGGCTATTTCTAAAACTTCGTCCCTCCACGACTGTTCCAGAACTCGGGTGCTCTGTGGCCATTTCTGGAACTCTATCCTTCCTTTACCATTTTTTTTTTCGTCTGTTGGCTCATGTCCTTTTTCCCTCCAGGTTCCAGACCTTCTACTGCCATCCGGGAACTCCCCTTCTATATTGATGTCCCCCATTGACTGTTCGCCTTCCTTGTACCTTCCATCCATCATCTGCCTTGGTGCCCGCCCCCCTGGAGAACACATTAATGTTTATGGTCCAAATGAGCTCCAAATATGAATATTACGATCTTTTTATGATGCATGGGTGAATCTTACAAGGAGTTTGCAAGATTTGACTAAATTTTTCCTTGATTTGTGTATGAGAGCACTTACGACACTTCATGTATGCAGGTTTCAAGAAGCCTACCACGGGTCCATCGGGGAGACCCATTGAGAAAGCTGAACAAGGAAAGCACATAGCTCCTATCACCATTCACTTTATGCCCACCTCTCTTCGTAGCACCTATCAATAGAAATCACAATAGAAGAAGGCTTTTGCCAAGGAAGTCAATGAAAAAATGAAAGGGGGTGGCCTTGAAGATGCATAAGGGAGCTATCCTACTTTTCACCAGATGATGATGATCTTTAAGGGGTTGTCCACCCAAATTAGGGGCAATCAATCCATTGATGCCAGTCATCGACGAGCTTCTTTGATCAAATGAAGAATGTTGCAATTCCATCAAGCAAAGGGCAGCTTTCAAGCAGTTTTAGCTACTGTAAAAGGGAAATCAACTAGAGGAAAAAATTTCTACAGTGACTGGCCACTAAAAGACAAAATAGACAAAAAGACAAAAGATGTATTCTAAATTGCTTAATATTGTGGGGTAGGTGAATCCCTAGTATAATCAAATCTGGGCCACATAATGTAATTCCATCCTAGCCATTCATTCGAGCTTTAGAAAACTATAAATAGGGGTCTCCCCCTCATTTGTAAAGGGTTGGAGAGTTGGTGTAAAAAGCCTTCTGCAGCAATAGAAAGCAACATTGCATGATTTATGGGTGTTTCTTTTTGAGTTTTTTCATTATGTGTGCATGGTTCTACTTCCCTTTTGATTTAGTTGTTAGTTTTTTGAAGGGAAGTGATGATGGTGTTTGTTGTTACAGTATTTGATGAATTTCTAGCTCATGCTTTTTGTGGTTTGTTGATGATGAATCACTTTGTAAATCTAGTATGAGATTCTTTACTCTATTGCTGCAACTTAGTTCGATTGCATGTGCATGATGTGTGTGTATAATATGAAAATCTGCAGTCCTTAGAAGATTGCACTAGTTTTGTGTAACTGTAGGATCCTCTTGGCCAAGCAAAACTCAGTTTAGGGAGTTTTTCTATTGTAGTAGCCTCCATGATCATTGTTCATTCGTAGTTGCAGGTTCAGGAACTTACTCTCTTCCTTGCTCTTTTTCCTTTTTTTAATAAGTAACCTTAGGCAAGGTTCATTTCACATTATAAAACTAAATCTGATGTTGAAATGGAGTTCAAGACTGTTGTTTGAATCTGCAACAAATGCACAACAACTCTCCCATCTTAAGAACTCCATTTGCATATCCAACTTCCCCACTTTGTAACCCATCCATAAGTTTGCCTTGTGATTCAAACAAATCACATGAAACAAATGAGATATTCCAAGCATTGTCAAGACCTGACATTAGAGACCTTAGGATAGTGTTCTGCAATCTGATTGTGGAAAATTGTCTTTCAAGAGAGGTGATGCACCTATGCATGACCTCTGTTGAGAAGTGCCTAAAAAACACATCAACAGATAGGAGAGCAGATTCAGGTCATAACCCTCCAAAAAATATGGGTGGGACTGATACGCCATTTGTGGTGTATGAGTCCTAGTATAGCATATTTTCTAGATTTCAATTGTTTCAGATCATACACTGTCAGATTCTAGTTTTGGCATAGAAACCCTAGTCGTGGATTAAATTGCCCAGATTGACGTATGAGTCCCAATATATCATATTTTCTAGATTTTAGTTATTTTAGGTCATACACTGTCAGATTCTAGTTTTGGCACAAAAACCCTAATTTGGGACTAAATCACCCAAACTGGTGTATGAGTCTCAGTGGACATTAAACAACAAGTTTTCAGGGTTTTGGAGCTTGTTTTGACCTCATCCTTCTTCTAGGTGCACCTCCGTTCATTCTCAATTTATCATTCTGTATTTTAGTTTCATTTCTTAGATCATTTAGCTAGATTTTGCATGGTGCTTTTCATGATTCATTCATCTCTTGTCTTTCCAAGCCCTAGCTTGGTGGTGACCTCATTTAGTCTCTAATCATACCCTAGGACACCTTATTGCAAGATCTCTCTCTCCTACTGCATCATTGGATTGAGATCTCTAGGGTTTTCTTGAATGAAACTTGAAGTAAATAGGTCTAGGTCCCTAAACACCTAGTTTTTGTTCCACCTCCCAAAATGTGGAACAACTATTTTCATTGTTTCGAAACCTATAATTTGAATTTTTTAGTCTTGTGAAACTTGCTATAAAAACTTCAAATTGTTCAAACAATATAATTGTGTAGAATTGTTTTTTAGATATTTTTGAATAAAAAAGATTATGTCTGCATTAGTGAAGATAAATATAAACTTTACTTATGAAAAAGTATAGCACACAATTGATTAGTGGGTAAAAAGATTAATAACAATAAGAGCATCTTCGATTGCAATAATATGACAAGCACTAATATTTTCAAATTTTTATTAATTTCAACAAGTTTCATTTATATAATATGTTATTTCAATTATATTTAATTAGATAAGTATATAATTATAATATAATATAAATAAAAAGATGAAAGCTTCATCCCTAATAATGATATCATCATACTATTGGTGGATTGTAACTCCACTATCTACAATTGAAATTGTTATCTAAGTACTAAATCTATATAATATTTTTGTATTACAAAACTCTTATAAATAATTTCTATTAATCATTGTGAATATAAAATGCATTCTTTAAAATTGCACAAATTTTCCAACATAATTATTATATTAATAAATAAATAAAATAACTCTTTAATCAAAATAATATAAATAACTTAAATACATAAAAACAAAACATTCTTAAATAATTCTATACTAAATAAAATTACTCTTCAAAATAATATACAAAAATTTAAAAATATTTTAAAAAATTCTAAAATAAAATAATTAATTCAAAACTGATATCTCTAATATTTATAAATCTCCATAAAGTTTTCCATTCACCACACCTACTCATTTCACACTTCCTCCAATCATTACTTTCACTTTCATTTTGGCGTTGCAATTCATTATTATAACAGCAGCAGAAACTGAATCTGCCCAAACAATTTCACACAGTGATATCAAGCAATATGTTACAGTGAATTGTGCTTCAGAAACAGTTGTTCATTCGGGCCATACTGCTGTCACCGTCTTCAATGTAGAAAAATATGGTGCAGTAGGCGATGGAAAGCATGATTCTACTCAGGTCGTTCATTATTCTTTCTTGTTTTTCCTTACTATTAATTATTAGCAGCAGGGAAAATTTCATGTATACAAAGGTCTTTCATGCAAAAACAATTTTTTCTTTATTTCTAAGAATTTTGGAAAAAACTGATTTCGAACAATTTTGTGATTTTCTTGCAGGCATTTGTAAGAGCATGGCACGCAGCATGCAGAAAGCCATCAGCCATGTTGTTTGTGCCAGCCAACAAGATATTTCTTGTAAACAATTTACTTTTCCAAGGGCCTTGTCAACCTGGCTTCATTTTTAAGGTCTATAATTTAAAAAGAAAACTGCTTATTCTACTTGAAATAACTGATTTGATTTTATATATGTTTATTAACAAAATGATTTATTTGCATTTGCAGGTAGATGGGATGATAGCTGCACTCCAAAATCCAGAAAGCAGGAAGAATACTAATAAATCCTTGCAATTTGCTAAAGTGGAAAGTTTTACTCTGATGGGCAGAGGTCTTCTTGATGGACAGGAAGAAAATTCGTGGGCTGGCCAATGTAAGTCGGTAAGCGAACAAGTAAGTAACAATCTTTTATTAATTGAAATAGTCTTTGAATTTTATATATGTATGAGCTTTGACGGATTATTGTTTTTGTTTCACTGCAGAGCCTGTGATTTGTATATGTTTAATTATGAGCAGGCCGTTGAAATTGAAAAACATAATTGCATAGGTTGTTAAAGCATTTGTTTCACATTAATAAACAGACGCCCATTTTAATGTTTAGTCTTTTTAATGCAGAAAAGTGTAGCTGCTGTGATGGAGAGAGTGGTTAAGGGTCGAACACTTCTCCAACTTACCAAATCTAAGCCTAATCGAGGACACGATCCACAACATAATTAGCCATAATATTTGGTTTGTATGGATTATTCTTAAACATCAATAGTTAAAATGTTTTTTTTTTTTTTTCTTTCGATTTTGACAAAGATGAGGTGTAAAATTAAGATTGACAATTTGATTACTGTTTGGGACAGATGTTTGGAGGCCCTGGAATAAAAGATCCTGCTTATGTGATGGTGTGTTTTTTTTGGGAGGGGGGATGAAGCAGTAGAGAAGGTTGCGTAGATCACTAAGAAAAGTGAAGTTAATATAGGAAAAGTAATATTAATATTTAATTTTCGAGGTGTAAAATTAATATTGGCAATTTGATTACTGTTTGGGACAGATGTTTGGAGACCCTAGCCTATGGAATAAAAGATTTTGCTTATGTGATAAGTCTGCTTTTCTCTTTTTGGGGGCATGAAGCAGCAGAGAAGGTTGCGTAGATCAAAAGGAATGTGTAATCACTGTAGCAAAGCCTTGTGAAAACAATGTATTCTGCCAGGATTTTGCTGATGTTCAGTGTAGAGCTTTGTTAGAAGAATAACAGTGTTGAATAAAAGGAGCCAATTTGGCAGTAGGGCCTGCACCACATGTATGGTTGGCACATTTTTCTAACTGTCCATTGTATGAAGAGCTATGGATGTATTAAAGCCAAAGCTTATCCACTCTTTTCAAACTGATTTGAATCAATGGCTTGCAGAAGTTTGGAAATGAATGGTGCTTTTAAAGGCCTGATAATATCAAAGAATAAAACGCTCCTGCATTCTTCCCATTGTTCGAAAAATGGAAGTGCTTGTGAAAGAATTGAGACGAAGGAAAGTATTAAAGCAAGCTTTTAATAGTTAATAATGGGAGTAGAAAAGTTCGTAAAGATTGAACAATTTTAAATAATTTAGACTCCTAACAGATCAATTTTTTTAATTTTATTTAAAAAATAAATTTTACCTGTAGATCTATTATTAATAAAGTGTATCAATTTCATTTAATTTATTAAATTTAAATTATAAATTCATTCTATATAATAATGATTTATTATTTATAATAGTTTGCATTTATATGCGTTCTTTAAAAGTTTATTATAAATATAGAGTTGATATATTAAATTGATATCATGAAATATAAGTAAAATTAATATCTATTGAACAATATTTTCATACAATCCTTAATTTATTTTGAATTTATAAGATATTTATCATTTAGTTGTTCTACAATATTTCTATCTAGAATTTGGGTCAATAGAATGTAGGTAAATGTGCTATTGAGATAGGAAGAAGCATTAGAACCATTTATTTGTAAGTAGCAATTCCTAAGAAAGTGTCGCTTTGTGCTTGTTTGTTATTTTTTAATTACATGGAAGGCTATCTATTTCATCCGACTATCTAAAAGAAATTAATCAACAGAATAAACACATCCCATCCAAAATAGATTAATTTTGGTTTACGATAGACTTGTATGTATAAAATTTTGCCATTTTCTTTAGATTCAATGAATTTTATTCAAAATAATTTAAGTTCATACAGCTTCTGGAACAAGCCCAATATTTGAATATATATGAAATGAGCTTAAAACTTGGTTAATCATTTTATTTGAAACAAAATTTGACATTTTTGTAATCAAGAAAAATATTAAGAAAAAATTAAAATAAACAACATTGAATATATAAAAATAATGAGTACTCTTTACTTGAAGGCATCTGTATAGGATTGTTTACTTGTGTTGTAGGTTCTTGTTACATTGTCTATTGATAAAACACCTTTGGTTGTTCCTCAAGGGGATCTAGATGGATGCAATTATGTTGTGAAGGTCATTTTACTCATTTTTTGAGTCTGTTGATGTAGTTTTAGAGCCTCAAGGCACCGCCAATGTTGGACCTTCCAAATTTATAGGTAAGATATGTTACATGAACTTTATTCAGTCTATTGCTTCTCTATTATGTGATGTTAGTTCTTTTCTTGCAACCTATTGCCTCTTTAAATGGATGATATGTTATCCCTTCTGCTCTATCTACCCTTATAGTGGTTTTGGGGGATAAATTTGTAAAAAATGAGAAGTATTTCTCTCAAAAATGTCTAATCTATATATCTAACTAAGGTTGGCCTCAGCTAAGTGGTTTAAACCTTTGGATCTCTAAGAAATGGCTATTAGAAACAGGAAATTATAGAGATGAGAAACAAGCACAAGTGAACAATTTGCAAAAATTATACTTAGTTGACCCAAATTATAATGAGTATAAAGCCTTGCATATATAGGCAAGGAAGAGGCAATCCACCTATGATGTGGACTGACAAGTGCCCTGTGAAGTGGAAAAAAAGAGTAGACAACTTTCCTATAGGTGTCAAACTTAGGATCACTAGTGATGTGCAAACCAACAACCTATTTGACCAAGTCATCAACTTTGATGCCAAGTGTTGAGTGACCTTTGAGGTGAGATGGAAAGTCTTCCAATCTCAAAAAGGTAGCATATAAGGTTTAGTAATTAACTTGGTAACCTCTAGAGGCTTAAAGGTTGCACATTCAATTAGACAAGATGTTGTCTAACCTCATCAACCTAAGTACACTTAAATATAGTGAATAGATAAATTATTCACACTAACACCCCTCTTAAGTGATACTTGGGGAGATCACAAAATTGCAATAGATAGAAATGAGTCCAAGCTAGAGGCCATGTTAGGTACCCATGTACAAATTTTCTCATAAAGTGGAGTAAAGAAGAAAACCTAATGGGAACAAAAATCCTCTCCAAAAAGAGAAAGATAATGATTTAAGACCTTTGAATTTAAGATGTTCCAAGATGATAGGAACACGATGATGAAGAACTCCTGAAGAATTTTGAAGTTGTAAACTATGTCGAAGATGGATTGGTGCTTGCTAGAATCAATGAATCTCCAATAAATGCAGATCAAGATAAGAGATACAAAATAATCCATGAGTGAACATATGAACACTACTCAACCAATGTACACAAAGTCAATCAAACTCTGTGAAGTCAATCATATAGATAGTACTATGACTAGGAGTACTAGAATCTCAGAAAATATGATCTGCTAAAATAATCCCTCGTAGAGAGATCAAGATAGAAGGTTCATGAGGCCTCCCAAAAAGGAGATTCCTCCACCACTTCATTGAAATAATCCTTAGCATAACACATAATAGTCCCCCCTTAATGCTAATAG
This sequence comes from Sequoiadendron giganteum, assembly GCA_007115665.2. Taxonomy (NCBI): domain Eukaryota; kingdom Viridiplantae; phylum Streptophyta; class Pinopsida; order Cupressales; family Cupressaceae; genus Sequoiadendron; species Sequoiadendron giganteum. The sequence goes on along the minus strand of CM021104.1, from coordinate 640,030,391 downwards.
AAAAAGCATACCAACTAAAATTGAGAGTGTGCAAGGAATGTAGAGATGTACAAGAAACTGAGAGAGGGTGTGCTCCAAGGCACACTCACATGAGGTGAGAATATTGAGGATAAATTGTTGTGATGGCCCAACCCCCCATTACACTTTATAATTCAATGTAAGTATAAATTTTCAAAAATATTTTTCACACATTTAATTTTGTGGCACTTTATATGAGTGCATTTATAGACTTTTGGCTAATGATTTCTTACAAGTTTATTGTCATGAGGTAGATTAAGAGGACATAGATTAAGTTTTGTCTTACAAACCTCAATAAAAGACAAAAACATAAAATGAAACCTCGGGTTATTCAAGGAATGACCCTCTTTGCTAAATTCATTACAAAAAAAAATTGACTCCTCTTTTACAATTTTCTATAAAAAAAAATCTCTTTGCCAAATTCGTAACAAAATAAAAAATGGACTCCTCTTTTAAATTTTTTTAACTATGACAAAAAAGTCTCCCCTCTGATGGACCAGTATTTGAAAGTGATGTAGAGGATAGAAACTCTTACTCCTCAAGTCTAAAACTTTAGACAATTTCATAGATTACAAACTTCCAATTGATCACCACTCAGTTTGACAATTCTATTTGTCAAATTAAATGAACTTAAAATCTCACAAAGATAAAAAATTTTAGTTTCAAGTTTTTATAGCCAGTTATTATGGCATCAAATTCCTTATGGATTTCTTTTTTCCAAATTACAACCTTTCTTTACTATTGTGTGGAAAATCTACCTCTACCTTCCCACAAACTTTTCACCCTTTTGAAGTTTTATTGTTGTTCTTGGTTGGGTTAATTCTACAAGGAAACACCTATTCTTATCTTGCATGGCCTACTTAGGCTCTATCTTTAGCCTAGTCTCTTTTCAAACTTCTAATACCTAACAATTATGTTCTTCCCTTGGTGTGTGTGTAGTGTTTTCTTGGTCTGCAAATAAATTCAATTTTTGTGCCTCTTCTCTATTACCTCTTCTAGTTCTTATCCTGCCCCTATTACCATTTCCATAAATTTCTATGCAGGCCCCTATAATTCCTTCACAATGCCTCTTTTTTATTTATTGTTGGCAATTATTAAAGGTTAGTATCTTGGTGCAACCCATATAGTTCTTCTTGCAACCCATCTCTTGGTCACCCTCCCCACACAAATCCCTCTCCTTGTGTGCCTCCCCCCAAGTTGGTCTACCAACAATTATTACTATTATGAAATTTAAGCTAGAATAATAATAGTAACAACAACAATAAAAAATAACCACAAAAAATAAAATAGACAAAAAATTGAAAGATGCACAATACACAATGATTTACGGGGAAAACCTCCAATGTGGAAGAAAAACCACAGGGCAAGGATCAATATCTTTTATTGCAGCATAATTTTTTTTTACATTAGAAGCTTCAATTCAAAAAATTAATTCTTCTTCTCAACATCTCAAAAGGAGAGATCATCTTTCCAGGCATATTTATAAAAGCGGGCAAACTTTCAAATGTGATACTAGAAGCTTCTATTCGAACTAGATGTTTCTTAATTGGAAGTGGAAACATCTATTCGAAATAGAAGATCCTTAATTTTAAACTTAGTCTTCAAAAAACCTAACATTCTCCCACTTGAAGCTAAATTTAGCCTTCACATCTAACATTCTCCCACTTGAAGCTAAATGCAAGGCTCCTAGATAACAGACTGCAATTGCAGATGATCCTTTTGACTATTGATCCTTGCCCAAGCCTGCGCATCAAGTCATCTACAAGCCTGCCAAGATCCTACATAACTCTTCCTTGGCTCTTGGAAGTATTTTTGTAAGCATATTAGCAGGGTTATCAACTGTATGGATCTTTTCCAAGTGTAGTTGTCCTTCATCCAACACCTGCCTAATCCAATGATACCTTAATGTGTTTGGTTCTTGAGTGAAAAGTTGGGTTTTTTGCCAAGTGAATGGTACTTTGGATATCACAATATAGCACATACTTGTCTTTTTTTACTCCTAACTCTCCAAGGAATCATTGTATCCACAACATATATTTGCACGCTTTAGTTGCAACTATGTATTTTGCCTCTATTGTGGCGAGAGCTACTATTTTTTGTAGCCTAGATACCCAAGACACTACTGCACCTACAAATGTATATAGAAAACCAGTGGTAGAATTTCTAGTGTCCACATCTCTAGCCATATCTACATCTGTAAAACCTTCAAGCACCATATCAGTATGACCAAAACATAAACAATAATGACTAGTACCCTTAAGGTATCTTAACATCCATTTCACCTCTTGCCAATATTGTTTTCCTGGATTGGCAAGGAACCTGCTGACTACTCCCACTGAATGTGCAATGTATGGCCATGTGCATACCATGACATACACTTAACTACCAACTACTGAATCATAAGGAATATTTTTCATTTCTTCCTTCTCCTTTTCATCACAAGGGCATGAATCAAAATTCAATTTGAAATGGGAAGCAAGACCAGCTGGCTTGGCATCCTTCATATTAAATTTGTCAAGCACCTTTTCAATATATTTTTCTTGTGATAGCCATAGCGTTTTCTTCTTTCTATCACAAATGATCTTCATACCCAATATTTTTTGTGCTGGACCCAAATCCTTCATTGCAAATTGGCTGCTCAAATCCTTCTTCAACCTGTTAATCATATCCTTATCCTGTTCAAAAACTAACATATCATCCACATATAACAATAATATAATATACTTATCTTGGTTATATCTCTTGATTTAGACATAATGATCAGTCTCTAGTCTATTAAAACCATGCTCCAACATAAATGAATCAAATTTCTTATACCTCTGGCGAGGTGCCTATTTCAACACATAGATGCTCTTCTTCAACCTATAAACCAAGTTCTCTTTACCTTTTATTTTGAAATATTTTGGTTGCTCCATATAAATTTCCTCTTCCAATTCTCCATGAAGGAAGGTAGTCTTTACATCTAACTACTCACATTCCAAATATAGAGCAACAACAAGACCAAGAATTGTTCTAATGAATGACATTTTAACAACAGGTGAAAAAATTTCATTGAAGTCGATACCTTCTTTCTGAGAAAATGCCTTCACCACCAACCTTGATTTGTATCTCTTCTTCTCATCACCCTCATGTTTGATCTTGTACACCCATTTGTTTTGTAGAGATTTTCTTCCTTAAGGAATCTTTACTAACTCCCAAGTTCTATTTTCTAGCAAAGTGTCCATTTCATTCTCCATTGCTTTCTTCCATTCTTTACTATGTTCATCTGTACAAGCTTCCTGAAAACAACTAGGTTCAACTTCATCAATTAATAAAATATAATCTGAGAGAGGATATCTTTGTGAAACCTTATGAGGCCTAGCAGATCTGTGAACCAAAATATCTTGTAACGACTCTTGCACAATTTTTGCTTCTTGTTGTTCCTCATTTATATTATGTTGTAATGGTTGGTCATTATTTTCAATAGTGGCTTCTTCCAATGGTGGCAGATTTTCTTGTTGCTCCTCTTGCTATCCTTTAATTTTGAAAAATTTCTGCATCTCCACACTTTTGTCAATATTTTTAAACATTTTTCCTTCATTAAAAATAACATCCCTACTTCTAATAATTCTTCTCTTTAGAGGATCCCACAACCGATAACCTAGCTCATTGTTAGCATATCCTAAGAAAATACATTTCAATGATTTTTCATCCAACTTGGACCTCTTTTCTTTAGGAATGTGGACATAAGCTTCACAACCAAAAATTTTCAAATGAGAATAATGTAACTCCTTAACGGTCCATACCTTTTTGAGAATGCCTCCATGTAATGAAGTTGTGGGAGAGTGATTTATTAAGGGCCCTCTGATGCTCCACCTGCTTCTGGCTCTGGCTGGCCTTCTAGTGGCAAAATTCTTCCGCAATTGGCTCTTGCAATCTCGCCTCGGTGCGAGGATAAAGAAAAAGAAAAAGAAAAAGATGATGATGGTTGGGGTGCTCCTCCTGACATCACTCCTAACCTCGCTGATGTATGGGAGAAAAATCTGGATGACAGGGATCCCCAGGATCTACTGGCACTGCCTTGGCCACTTAAATTTTATTTTTCTATTATTGAACTTCTAGGCTAGGCCCATGTGATATTCTGGCTTTTCTGGGCTCTACCCATGTGACATTCAGGGTGTTCCTTTTCACCACCCACCCCTTTTTTATGAATTTATAATTTTATCTTTATATTAATATAGATATTTGCCTATTCATAAAAAAAAAAAAGTAACAAGTAGTACATACAACCTCTACCCAAAAATGTTTAGGCAAACCAGAATTTGAAATCATACTTCTCACCTCCATTATTGTCCGATTCATTCTCTCAATTGTTCCATTTTGTTGTGGAGTGAGAGGAATTGTTCTTACATGCTTTATCCCATGTTTACTACAATATTCTTTGAAGGCTTTGGAGCAATACTCCCCACCATTATCTATTCTAATGCATCCCAAAAGTTTGTTAGTTTCCCTTTCAACAACCATATGGAATATTTGAAAAACATCTAAAACTTGATTCTTACTCTTGATAGGGAAAACCCACACCTTTTTTGATGCATCATCAATAAACGTAATGAAATAAGCAGCCCCTCCTAGTGATTTTATATTAATTGGGCCACAAACATCATAATGCACCAAATCTAATATTTTTGTATCCCTTTTTGAATTATTCCTTAAAAATGACACTCTTTTCTATCTATCCATAATAAAATGTTCACAAAATTTAAATTTTGTACCTTTTATTCAAGGAAAAAGCTTTTGCTCAACAAGTATTTTTAGGCCTCTTTCTGTCATGTGTCCAAGTCTTTTGTGCCACAAATCTGCTACAACCTCCTTTGCAACAATAGAAATATTTGATTTCTGCAACTTCGGTTTTAATGTATAAAGAGTGTCTGTTTTCTACCCCTTTGCAACAACCAATGAATCTTTTACAATTTTCTGGCATCTCTTGCTAATACTAAATGGTAGCCTTCATCATCTAGCTTTTCAGCTGAAACTAAATTCATTCCAAGCTCTAGTACATGCCTAACCTGTTTAAGCAATAAACTACAACCATCTTCTACTTTTATTAAAACATCTCCCACTCCCTCAATACTATATAAATTATTATTTCCCAAGCAAACCTTACCCAAATTACCAGATTTATAAGAAATTAAATTTTCTCTGCTTGGGGTAGCATGGTAGGAGGCTCCAGAATCTAAAATCCAATCAATATCATGATTATAAGTATAAAGGCATGCATCCTCATATGAAACAGTAATTAATACCTCACCATCTGATGTAACAATAGTAGTTTCTTCATTTGCACTGGCTGGTTTTTATTCCTTTTGTTCTCACTTCCAGACTCAACATTCTCTTTTCATGTGTCTTGGTTTACCACAATGATAGCAGGTGAGTTTGCCTCTTCTTGATTTTGATCTACCACTTGACTTTGAACAGCCTTGTCGGTTTCGATCAAATTTTCTACCATGATAAGCTAGGGTTAAGGCTTCTCCTCCCTGGTTTTATGTCATTGATTTGCATCATAACTCCTCATTCATTAAACTACTACTGACATCATCAAACTTCAGAGTTCCTCCAAGTGTCGAAGGGCTAATAGCTATGATCAGGTTCTCTTAGTTGTCCGACATTGAACACATTAATAAGATGGCTCTAATCTCATCATCCAAAATGATTTTAATAGAGGCAAGCTGATTAGTAATTATGTTGAACTCATTTAAATGTTATGCTACTAAAGCACCCTTCTTCATTTTGAGATTCTATAATTTTTTCATCAAAAAAAAATTATTTGACGTTGTGTTCTCATATAGATCATGAAACTTTTTCCATAGTTCTATTGTTTTCTTCTCTGTTAGAGTAAATATTTTAATTTAATTATGTTGATTAAGTTACCTTTGTTCCCTTCTTAAGATTTCACATTAGTTTGCATAAAGTGACATTTAATAATTATATTAATTATTAAATGTTTTCCTATTAGGGCTTCTTTTAGGGTTTTTCCTATTAGGGTTTCATTAGGGTTTGCATGATCTCCTTTTATAAGGACTGATCCCATTGTATTTCATATCAATTCATTCTCTCATTCTCTCTGATATATACATTTTTAGTTTTCAGACAACCCTTGCTTGTTTGTCTCCATCTCTTCTTTTGTGACAGGTTATTTGCATGTAGGGATCTGCAGGGTTTGTGAAGTTGTATTTTCTCAACTTCTACATGGTATCAGAGCTCCAGACCTGCTACTTTCTGTTCTTGTTTTGAAGATTTTTGGAGCTTCAAGGGTTTGGGGTTTGTTTTTTTAATCCAGGGTATACCTACAATTTGAAAGCATTTTCAGCCCAAACAGACTTTGCCATTGCATCCACAGTGGTCCAAAACCCCTAAATCGACTGTTCATTCGTCCATTTTGGACAAAGTCAAATTTTGGAGCAAATTTTTTTTGCAAGTATAGTCATACGGTCGTCCGTCCGTCTGTATCCTAGTAATAAATATTTTTTTCGGAATTATTTTTGTCAAATGCAGCTTTGAATTTTTTTATTTAAAAATCAAAAGAAAAAAAAAACATTGTAAAAGATTTTGATTTTTTATTAAAAAAAAATCAATTAAAAATATTCGCAGTTTAAGGGCTTGCTGGCCCTAGTACAGGGTACCTGCAGGTCCCTGCATACGCAAGTCTGTGGGCCCACTATACGCCAGTCGGTGTACTGCCGACCACCTCCGACCTTAGTGTTGACCGGCGGTCTATCAGTACCGCTGACGGCGGTACAGGGCGCCAGCCGCTTTTTTCATTTTTTTTATTTTGTTTTTTTTTTCATATAAAAAAAACAATTCTGTAATTTTTTTTATGATTTTTTTTTTAAAATCAAAGTTTTTTTTTTTGTCTTTTTTATATTTAAAAAACAAATTTTCATGTAATAAGTCCAATTATGCTTTGGCGGTGACGGTTGTTTGGTCGTCAAATTCAAGTCTGTATTTTTGCTATGATGGTTGTATGACCATTAAATTTAATCCATCGCTGACTTTTTTCATCTTTAGAGTTGTTTTCTTCCAGAGGTCGTAACTTGGGCATACGATATCTTTTTTTGGCAAACAAGAAATCGTTGGAAAGCTGGTTCTGTCATCTTTCTAGTAGTGTGAGTTTTATCACTTCTTTTTTTCTATTTGTGCATTATACAGTCAGTTCTTTGGCTGTCCTTCATGTATTTCCAGCTTTTTGTCCTTTGAGGGCATTTTTGATCATCATTTGTAAGCAATCTTTTATGTAAACGCACTGAGATAAAGTGTCACACTATTATACATGCATTTTTTTGGGGGATTTTGCACATAAGGTTGTGCCATATTTTGTACTCGCACTGTTATTATAAAGTGCCATGGGGGTTGTGTAGTTTGCCTTTGTTTTCCATCACACCTTTGTTCTGTGAGTGTCCCTCCATGACGACAGTGGATCCATATGATTCCAACCTCATGCATGTGTGCTTTATTTTGCACACCACTTTTTCAGTTGCAGGTGCTTTCTTGCGCACTTTCATATGTTGTTTCTTCTCCTTCATGCACTACAGGGTGTTTCACATCATTTTAGTGGATCTGTCAGGCTCTCCCAGTTCAACATTATGGTGGGGGTATTATACTATTTGTGCTAATTCTTCCTTAGTTTCGCCTTGGAAGGGATCTTCCATTCTCAGTTGATCTGTGTTTTCAGACTATTAGTTCTTGTGCCACTTATATCTCCGTTCTAGGTGTTTGCCTTTGTTTGCCATCTAATTCGAGTAGTGTCATATGGGGAACTCATGCAGATTGTTGTCTTCTTGATCCTGATCATCCTATCTTCAGCGGAGGTTCTTCAACACCATAGCAGTCATCTTTCGATAGTTGTTTGCAGCTTCTTCTACTTCAGTGATGTTCTTCTTGGCTTTTTGCATCTCTTTTTGGAGTAGAGCTTTTTCCATGAGGTTTTCTCTATTTTCTCCCTTTTATAGAGATTTGGTTGTATTTGGGTACCTGATCTGGCCTAGTTGTCGGGACCCATGTTTTCCTTCTTGCATTATAGTTACCTTTGTTTTCTTTCATTTGTTTGTAGCTGCTCTGTTGCTCATCTTAAGGGGGGTGTTAGAGTAAAGGTTTTAACTTAATTATGTTGATTAAGTTACCTTTATTCCCTTCTTAAGATTTCATGTTAGTTTGCATAAAGTGACATTTAATAATTATATTAATTATTAAATATTTTCCTATTAGGGCTTCTTTTAGGGTTTTTCCTATTAGGGTTTCTTTAGGGTTTGCATGATCTTCTTTTATAAGGATTGATCCCATTGCATTTCATATCAATTTATTCTTTCATTCTCTCTAATATATATATTTTTCAGTTTTCAGAGAACCCTTCCTTGTTTATCTCCATCTCTTCTTTTGTGACAGGTTATTTGTATGTAGGTGATCTTCGGGGTTTGTGAAGTTGTATTTTCTCAACTTCTACATTCTCTTTGGAAACATTAAAATATAATTTTTTAGCCAAATATTGATAGATGGTTGCAATCGCCTTTCTATCCATCTTTTTCCAATCTTCATCCGCCATTGATGTGGGTTTCTTTGATATTCCTTCGAGTGGCAAATACCGATCTTTAGAATTAATATATCCTCTATTTGGGATTTTCATAGGGAAAAATTAGCCCCGTTTAACTTCTCCATGTCACTTATTGTGACCTCCATGTTGCTCAACAAAAAAAACTACACACACCAAACCCTTCAACATCCTATGCTCTGATACCAATTGTTATGAAATTTAAGCCAGAATAATAATAATAATAATAGTAGTAGCATTAAAAAATAATCACAACAAATAAAATAGACAACAAATTGAAAGATGCACAATACACAATGATTTATGTGGAAAACCTCCAATGTGGAGGAAAAAGCACGAGGCAAGGATCAATATATTTTATTGCAACAACAATTTTTTTTACATTGGAAGCTTCAATTTGAAAAATTAATTCTTCTTCTCAACATCTCAAAAGGAGAGATCATCTTTGGCATATTTATAAAAAAGGGAAACTTTCAAATGAGATACTAGAAGCTTCTACTCGAACTAGATGTTTCTTAATTGGAAATGGAAACATCTATTCGAAATAGAAGTTTCTTAATTTTAAATTTAGTCTTCAAAAAATTGGTCTGCCAACAATTATTACTACCAATGCCTCCCTCATTTCCTTCTTGGTGTAACTTTCCCCCTCCTATACATGCAACCCCTATGTCTTTTTATTTGCTTTCATTTTCAAATGGTTTGTATGCATTCATTACTCAAACACAACCCCACACTTCCTTGATTTTCATTTTTTTTTTCTAAAACTTCCTCTTGGCCTTTCAATTCTGTAGACTACACATTTTCAATCTAGTTTCTTTTACCTTTTTATTATTCATTTTCTTTTGAAAATATTCTACTTCATGTCTTTGGCTACGAACTTTTACCTTCCTCTAGCACCGAATCAATTAAATTTGATTTCAATGCAAGATCTAAGTAACTAAAGATGAATTTGAATTCACTATCAAAATTGGAAATTTCCAATTGAAATATGACATTTTGTCGAATGTAATTGACAATAATGTCACTCAATTCTGCTCCAAATGACCACTAAGACTACATTCCAAGAACAAATGTCAAAATTAAAACAAATTCAAAATGAAATATTTTTGGGTTGATGAGGATTATGCATGTACTTGGATGCTCTTGCATCAAAATGTTTCTGGAGAAAATTAATAGCAATGAGCAATAAATGTGAATATTTAAAACAAATATGTTAAAAAGGGGTTAGTCGACCAAGTGGAATTAAATGTATGGTTTGGCCAAATTTCCTTCACTTGACTTGCCAATTTCAAATGTATGGTACACAAGATGGTAATTGTAACTAATCAAGACTTTGATGGTTCATGTGAAAGATAAAACTTAGGAAATTTCCACTGCTACAAACTATTATACCAAGTGTAATCTTTGACTGAGTCGAAGATTGCTGGTAGATGGTGTAAGATCTTCATAGCTACAAACTAAAGGCCATGTGGGGATGGAATAAGTAGCCAAATGACTAGCCAAATGGCCTTTAGAAGGCCTTTAGATGGTGTTTAGATGGTGTAAGATCTTCATAGCTACTTTAATAGCTTGAAAACTTCACACCTCAGGAAAACATGCCTCAAATGTTCCATCAAATTGTGCCTCTTTGTAGATGCAAATCGTAGCTCTGCTAATGCAAATTACCACAATAGAGAGATCTGGGGTGCATTTGGATGCCTCTGCAAAATGCCAAAATGCCAAATCCTACAGAGAAGCAATGATGAGAGAACTATGATCATATTCAAATGCACTAGCCACAAACCTTGATGGTCTGTAAGAGCCCTCTATTTTTCTCTTTTGATCGAAAAATGTTCTTCTCCTATATGTTGTATTTCATTTAATACTTTGACTTTGGTACTCGGTTACTATTTGATCACTATCTCTAAAGCGATGTGAATGTTATATTTTGATGTGATGGTATTTTATTCTGATGTCATCATTATGGCATGCTTTAGATTAACATAGATGATATTTGAATTAATGATGCGTTATGCTTTTGATTAAATTATTGATGTTAGACTTGTCAGTTTGTAACATTGTATTAGTGAAGGGGATGGGATTGCACCACTCACATGCGAGCGCCCTGTGATTCCGTGACTTCCTCTTCACGGTGTGTTTTATATGATCCAAATATACATGTGTGTTACACTTTTTTCGCAGGTTAATAGGTACAAAACATTGACTCCACCTGGCTTCACAGGTTTGAGTGTGTCCATTGCCAACGACATTTGATTGGAAATAGTAGCTAGGTTTTCCATGTCAAGTCATCACCCTAGTCATAAGTGTGTCGTCGATTGTAGTCTGGTTCAGTTGTTTTTATATTGTTCAATTGTCTTGATCTTATTAAATTTCAAGTTAGAAAGGTTAAATAAATTTCCTATGTAGTTAAGTGGTTGATTAAATGAATCTGGTTATAATGTTAGAAATGTTATTTAATTTATTAATAAATTTAATTTAATTAATAAAATAATTTAATCTTGGATTAGATTTATTTTATTGATTAATTAAATTAATGGTGTTGAATTGAATTAAGATATTCATTTTGAAATTAATGGATTATTGTTTGAAATTGAAAATTAAAGAAAAGGATTTAAATTTCATTTTTAGAAAATTTTATAATCAAAAATTGAAAAAAAAGATATTTTGAGATATTTTCTATTTTCTATTTTCAAAAATTGATTATGGTGGTTGAAGAGATATTTTCATTTTTTTGGCTATTATTTGGATTTTTGGATAAAAATTTTGAGAGGATGAAAAAAATTGAAAATAAGGAAGGGAAGGAAGAAAAGGATTGGGGTTTTTTGCGGGTTTGGATTTGGACTCTTGGAAAAGCTCAGCTGGTTGGTTGGGAACGAGCTTGCATTTGTGGAGAAGGCTTTGCACCAATTTATCAAACTCTGAAGCTTTTGGAATAAGGTTTTCTTTTAGTTGGATTTACTTCATTTTGAATTGATTATAATTTTATATATTGGTTGAAAAGAAAATAAACCTTGAGGGATTTGCAAGAAAAGAAAACCCATGTTAAATTTTGTTTCAAAAAAATTGAAATCTTTTGTTTGGAAATAATGTTTTGTAGGGAAAAAATTTCAATATAGCTGCAAGGGATTCATTTCTGAGATTTATTTTCTCAACTAGATTTATAGTTTTTTTTTATAAATCTGGATATATATATATATATATATTCTAGAAAATACAAATATATATGTATTCATACATATATATATATATATATATTTATAATAGTTTGTTTTTTTTTTTTTTTTTTGAAAATGAACCTTGGTAAACAAATTGATTTTCAGATTTTAAGAAATTTAGGTGTTGAAGGCATTTTTTTGGTGTTAAAAATAAATATATATAAAAAAAAAACATTTTTTTTTTGTTGGAGGGTTTGGGAGGGAGGTCATAGGGGGCTCACCCCACTGCACCCCCCATGGGAGGCATGTGGGGGAGCCATGCCCTGTGCTCCCCACTCCCACTCCCCTATGTTGACCACGCCCTTACCTAGGGGTTCGGTTGTGTGTGACACAACCGACACCCCTTAGGGGGATCCGACTGTGTTACACACAGTCGGCCTAGGTGTAGGGGTCAGTTGTGGGTTGAGCCGATCGCCGCCCAAAACAAAAAACACGTTTGTCGCCCAAATCAAAATGTGTGCCCTAAAACACGTGACCTGAGGAAGGTAAAACGCACCTTCAATATGGTGTTTGGCTTTAAAAAAAATATTTAATATTATATTTTATAATATTAAAAAATTTAATATTAAAATATTAGAGTTTACATATCAAATATATATTAATATATACGTGTATTTATGTATAAATTAATATTATATTTGTTTTTGATTTTTTTTTTTTATATAGTATATTAATATATATATATATATATATATATATATATATATATATATATATATATATTTAATGGTTGATTTTAAATAATGGCATATTTTAAATGTAATTGAGAAAATTTTGAATGTTTTAAATGACGATTTAAATATGTATAATAAACTATCAATTTAAATAATGGTTTGTTTTAAATGGAATTGGGGAAATTTTAAACTGAATTGTAATAATTGAATTAATGGATTTATTTTAACATTAATATATTTTGAAAGAACAAACATTTGTTTTTAAGGTATTGTGTTCAATGGATGAATTGATTGATTTTGAAATGATTTATGTGGAATTGAAGAAATTGTATTTTCTTAAAATGAAATATTTTGATTAGAAGAAATAACAGGCTCTCTTTTAATATCATTAATTAGAAGCAATTAAGGAATTGAATATCTAGTTTAAATTTCATCCCTTGTCTAAAAGTGACATTATTAAATCAGTTTTTCGTTGAGGCAATAAATTACTGAATGTTTTAAATGGAGGGGATTTAGGAAATCCAAAGTAGATTTGATTTCTATCAATTGCTCTTTGAGATGTAAATTCTTTTGCTTTCATCTTGGGGAAAATGGTTAGAAGGGTTGTTAAGTCTTACATATGGGATTTTAATTATGTGGGTTGTCATATTATGTTTGTCAACCTATTTTGAATCCCTTGGTTAGTGCTTGAGGTTATGTCAATGTTATTACCCGGTTTCCATGAACGGGGATGTTTTGTGCCTCCTATGGAAGGAGTGGATTATGTGAAATTGTCGCCTCCAATGTTTGGAGTGAGTGTCATTACATGTTTTTTCCTAAAGTTGGAGTGAATGTTTTATCTATTTTGAATGCACTTGGGTTCCCTTTGTGTTGTTTTGTATGTGTGTTGTCAAGTAGTAGAGCGACTTTCGTTAGGGGCTAGAGCCGTGAGAGGTAAATTGGGTAACTTTCAGAGGTAGCTTAATCGAGTGATAACTAAAACAATGTAATCCATGTCAGTAATGTATTGGTGTGCTTGTGGTTGTATGCTTCAAGTGTTGATGGTTTTCTTAACAGACTCGATCTATTCTATATCGGGAGGAAATGTGACCATGTTAGAGTTGTACTTGTATTGTGCATGTGAATGGTTGTGTCAGTTTGGTTCAGTTATGTTCTAGCCTATGTCTAGAGGTATTTGGTCTTAGCTAGGGATCCTTGTTACTATCTCCTAGCACGAGAGGTGGGCCTTCAGGTACCACTTGGTTGGGTGGAACATGCACCTTACTCCGTTGGGCTTTCTTCTTGTTCATGTTGATGAGATTTCTAGTTGGAGAGCTCGTGGGATCCAGTTACTCTTAATGCTTTTTTTCATTTCAATTAATCTTGTAATTTTTTTACCCCTCTTGTAATCAAGGTGGAAGTTGTAATATGTAATCATGCTTTTGGATTTACCTCATTCAGGGAATGAGAGTTGTAATCTTATTGTTAAAAGAGATTTTATGGTAACTTTATTTTCTTTGATGAATTTATCTTGTATGGAATGCATGTGTTATTAATTCCTTAGGTAATTAAATGTTGTGGTTTCAATTCTTTAATGTTGTTCATGGGTTAATAAGTAATCTCAGTCTCATAACCTTAGAGGTTGTTGCAATGGGTAGTGTTCTTGCATATTATTTATACTTAAGCAAAAAAAAAAATTAGTATGTTTGAGTAGTTAATTGCAACTTCCTCTAGGGTTATGTGGCAAGGCATTACATGGTCTACAAATTAATCATGCCTTTGTGGGAAGAGGTGTCACATTTTTTTTGTTATGGGATATGTAGGTTGACTCCAAGTGGTGCCTAGGAAAGCTCTTAAAAATGCCTAACCATCTTAAATTGTTCAACTTAATCCCTGAAACTATCTCCCTCTATGTTCTGATATCATATTACAAACAAGAAATTATAGAGATGAGAAACAAGCATAAGTGAACAATGTAAAAGATTGTATTTAGTTGATCCAAATTATGAGTACAAAGAATTTCATATATAGGCAAAGAAGAGGCAATCCACCTATGATGTGGATTTAGAAGTGCCTCATGAAGTGGCACAAATGAGTAAACAAGTATCTTATGTGTCAACTTTAGGATCACTAGGGGGTGTGTGCAAAAAGTTGAGTTCACTTTTTGGTCAAAAAGTGGAAATGTTTTCCCTGATTTTCAGAATTTGTCATATTTGACCTTAAATTTGAAGCACTTAGAGATGAAATCTTAAAAAAATTCACTAATCATAAATGTAGTACCTAGAGTCTAGTTTTTAAATATGTAATTTATTTTAATACTAAGATGATACAAATTGATTTTTAATAGTCATTTCTATAAACCACTATTTAAAAGTCATTTTTTTTACCATACCATGCACAAATACGTCATCCATATTTTGAACTAAATAATCATATTTTTTTGAATCCTTTTGGAAAAAGATTTGTAACATATTGAAGAATTCTCTTGATATTTTTTGTAATTTTTTTTTTATTCTTTTTTTTGTTAATTTTTTTATCGGTCATATTTGTTGTTTTGAAAATTCATTATGTACATCACGCATAAGATGACCTAAACTTACGATTTTTTGATTTTTTTTTTTTCAAATTGAAAAGAATTTTCCGAGGAAATCTAATGTATAATTTGTTTTTCAAAAAAATATTTTAATAAAAAGTTATTAAAATACTATAAAACCCTAATATATCAAGTCTATGGACTAATTTCATCAAAAATTAATTGAAAAATAGAAAAAATAATTCAATTGTAATTTTTTTACATATTTGAAATGTACACTATCTCATCTATAATAGGTTTTAATTTCGTCAAAAAATTATGCAAAAAGTGTCTTTAGACATATGTCCAAAGTCACTCTTTTCTTGTGACAATGATATGACCTTCATGTTGCAGGTCAAAACAGGTCCAAAGTTTAGGTTTGGGTCCCCAATCCTTTTACAAAACCAAAAAATAAAGCAAAAACCTAGCCAAAAATTCAAATTTTAAAAAACGAGATCTCGTTTTGTAGAAATGGGATCCCACTCTAAAATAGGATCTCGTTTCATAAAAAAATATATATTTTTAATTCTTTTTTGAATAAGATCCCATTTTAAAAACGGGATCTCATTTCTACAAAATGGGATCTTGTTTTTGGCTCAGCGCCTCAAAGAAAAATGAGATCCCATTTCATTTTGCCCAATTTTGGGTTTTTTTCCAAGTCTGAAACTTCCACTAGAAGTGGAATCATCTTCTTGCATTTACCCTAGGAATGTGCAAACCAACAACCTATTTAACCAAGTCATCAACCTTGATGCCAAGTGTTGAGTGACCTTTGAGGTGGGATAGAAAGTCTTCCAACCTTAAAAAAATAGCACATGAGGTTTACCAAATAACTTGGTAACCTCTAGAGGCTTAAAGGTTGCACATTCATTTAGAAAAGATGTTGTCTAACCTCATCAACCTAAGTACACTTAAGTATAGTGAATAAATAAATTATTCACACTAACAATGACATCATATAATAAAGTGGAAGATTAAAATTTATCCTTGTGCCAAGGGATTCTTTGTGGTTATTTTTTATTCGATCTCTAATTGGAATGTTATTTTTGATGCTCAATTTTTGTTTTGGGGCTAGCATTCCCTTGTTATAAAGCTTTGGGTTTCCTCTTTAAATCTCTCATCAAGTCTTTTCAATTAGCTATCAATTTTGGTTTTCCTCTTAAATATTCCTCTTCAATTTTTATGTGATTCATACAATTCTAGTATGGGTAACTTTATAGGACACTTTATTATGGTTGATAAAACCAAAAGATTACCAAAATGAAAATAATTTTTTGATAACATATATGAATAATAATATAAATTTTTGATGTTTTTGTGTGCATTTAAAAGGGAGTATTTTTTTGGTATATATATGCACTAGAGTTTTAAAAATATTACATGTATATATATATAGTGATTCATAATTTTGATGATATATACCTTAAATAAAGTCTATATTGTGAATATATCCCTAGGGTTTCATTTGTATGTATTTCAGATGGCTTGGTACTACATTTTTGTAGGTATATATTATTGTATATATATGATGAGTATATACCACACATTTAAAAACATGTGGTAATACCCACAATTACACACAAAGTTGTGGGCTATGAAAACTTACAATTTATTTTAAAACTGAATAGTCATTTTTATTATTTTCATTTTAAAAAATTAAATAAAAACTATATATATAAAAAAAATTAATTTGTTCTATATTTTTTATGAAAAGTGGTAGCTCCTATTCATATAGGTGACTAGGATCATTGCCTATGTTAAACCCTTGGAATATTAATACGTAGCACAAAGGTCACATGGGGGCTATAGAAAACACCCAATTCCCTTTGTTGACCCTTGGCCACATGGGTGACCAAGCATTAGTTTCCTAGGGTCTAAAGGGAACCCCCTCCTTTATATTCCTAAAATAGGTGATTTTACTAAATTTTTCATAAATTTTAGTTCATTAATTGGTTTTTCAATTTTTTAAAGGCATTGAAAAATTGGTTGAAATATCTACACTACATGGATCAACATTTTTTCTAAATTTAACCCCATTATTAGGTTAAGTTCCTTAAATTATGTGCTTTATTTATAATTATCACATGCTCATAAATTTTACATATGAACTCATTTATCATCAATTTAAAAAAATATTAGAAAATTCCAAGGAATATTTTAGTGCAGTCTATTTATGTTGATCCATTTCTATTTAAAAAAATATTAGAATAAAATTTTGAATGTATAATATCACTCAAAAAATATAAAATCTAAAAAAAACTAATCACGTGGTCTTGGAGGACATCATTTTGAAGACTTTTTATTTGTTATTTTTTATTTTATTGTCTTTTCATCATTGAATAATTAGTTAAAATTTTCTCACATTTTGTTTTGGGCTTTAAGATAAATAAGTTTCTTTTATTCCCTAGATTCACTTATATATGCTCTCTTCTCACACTCTAGAGTGATCTTAAGGATAAAAAATAAGTAACATGTTTTATTTTCTAGGAGGCCTAATGGGGGATTTGATCACTCCAAGGGATGACCTCGACCATATTTTTTGGTAAGGTATACAAATGGGGGAGAATAAAATTTGTGTCCCGATCCAGTCACATCATATTTGGAACAACATTGCTATCCCTAGTTATTGAAGATACAAAGTGAATGGTTGGTATGATCCTTTTCTTCCAAGAAAAACTTGTAAATGGGATAGTGTTTATGTATTTCCTCTTTTGACTAAGACTTTTCAACCATCTTCTAGTGTGGTTCAAGAGACATGTATTCCCCCTAAAGTTACTCATAATCTACTTCCTTGTGCTAAGACATAACTAACCAAGGTAGATCATTTAACCACCTTTTTGTAAGGGATAGGTCATGCACATGATAATTCCTACTATCTATTCACAAGTAGATAGTATTAACAAATTATTTTTCATTATGGGTCCACACTAGGAGTCAATTCCACTTGAATAATTATAGGATTATTGTTGTGTATTATGTGCTAGTCATTATTAGACTAGAAAATTCCCACTTGCATCCAAATGGGGAATTTATACTTTTGAGACATATATTTTCTTAATCTTTTTTCTTCTTTTTAATTTTAGCTTTCAAAAATAAAAATATTCTAAAAATTAAAAAACCTCTTACCTTTGTTTTCTTAAGTATAGGCATCCATAGTCTCGAAGATAATATTTCCAAATAACAATCCTATCCTACATAATCATCCCATAACATCCATGCGATCTACTAGTCATTTTAATTTACACCCATACACATCCCCATCCTAATTCTACATACCATAATTTGCATCCTAAATCACAATCCTCACATACATATATATACTAGGCTTGATCACTATCCATAGTGTTGTCATCCCTTTTGTCATACCATAATTTCATATCATCTTCAAAGACATCCATATCCTATACTTAGACTATAATTTACATTCATCTTATACCACACTATCATCTACAGTGATAGCATAAAATGCTCTGCTCATCATGCACATCCATTATCATAGGTTTAAATCAATAATATCATACTATCCCATCACCTAGTATATATCCTAGGTTGAAATCCTCATTCTCACATCATTGCATGATATTTTCCAACCTTAGATTCACCATCCTCATTTATGTTCATAACATAATTTTATCTCCCACATCCTTTCATACCATATCCATCCATTATCATAGGTTTCCACCATCATCTGCATTCATACCCTACAATTTTTCTAGGTTTAATCCATCTATTTCCATCTCATAACATTATCCTATTTAACATCCCCCATTGCATGCATACACTATTTCATCATCTTGTATCTCCAATCTAAAATCACATTGATCCTAACCACATCTTAGTTTCAACTGCATCACTTGAATCCAACCTTATATCCTACCATCATCATATCCCACAAAAAATCCTCCTACATCAACACATCTAATTTTCTCCATTCACACATAAAATAGATTTTTTATCATCCATATCATTTAAATCATCTATAAAATTAATTCACAACATAATCTATTTCAAATTAAGTCAAACATTACATTTGAAAATCAAATTCATATCATAGTATATCCTCAATTTTGATGTGCTTAATAAAGTTTCCTATCTTAAATAGAAAGTTAACTGATGAAATAAAATCATCCTATCACCTTGGATGAAATTATCTTAGGAACTTGTCCATGATAAAAACCATAAATTTACATCATCAAATTAAGCCAACAATTATCCTTAGCAATCAGCTATTATCCAACAATCCAAATCCAAAAAAAATATTGTTCAATTATTAAAAAAATAAATCTAGTATTCAAAATATAAAAAATAATTTAATTTAACCTTAAAATTACAAGGACCTAACCAAAATAATGGACTCATATCCAACACAACTAAATTTAACACTCATAATCAAAGCAAGGCTAAAAATCTTAATCAAGGGTAAACCAAATACCATGAGCCCTTTAGATGAAATTTTTTTGTTAAATCAAACCAATCAATTAGTCCTTAATAGATCAAGAACCAGTTAACACAAGCTATACTATTAATTTCGAACAAAAATCCATTGGTCATCATCATCCCAAACCTTGACAAGGGAAACCAAACCCCAATGTAAATTTCCCCTCAAACTCCATTCACATCCCAAATCCCCATCTCTAACTCTTGTTCAAAATCCTTATCATAATCCTCAATCAAAAAGTACATTGAAGCTTCCACTTCTTATCCTCTTGCTCATCTACCAAATCCTTACCATCCACATCATCCTCATCCTCTAAATATTTCATTTGTGAATTCCTTCAAGGACTCATACAAAGAAAAAACATAAAACCCACATCACAAATTTGTGGAGTCATGTCACCACACTCAACCATATAATTTTTTTATTAATAATGTCATCAACCACACCATACCCATCATTCCATTACAAAATCCTAGCATCATGCAATCCATGGAAACTATCAAACCCCAATCCTATGAAAATCATGCAACTGCCATTCCTCCATTCACCCAATTCAAGGAGTATATCCAACACTCATCCAAAATCATACCATCCACATGACTCCAAACATGTCAAGATATTTTTCCAAAGCATGTTTCCATAAGGGTGAGTGCAAGATCATGAGGGGCCAAAGAATGGTGATGTAAAAAAAACGCAATTTGAGTTAGCCAAAATCATGGAAAGCAACTTTGACTTTTAACTTGGTTTGGTAAAGGGTACAATTGCTATGGTAAACACCAAAGAAAAAAGAGTCTATAATAAATATATATTTGATATTAAATATATCAGGGAATAGGTATGGGAATGTACCAAGATAGACTTGGGGCAATGTGTTAGATACAAGGTCCATATGTTCCCCCTCCTCATATTCCTCCCTCACCTCAATTATCCCATCCAGACATTGCATATTCCCTTGGCCATACACTCTTTGACTGGCCATTTGATTACACAGTCTTCACAGTTTTCTCAACTACTTGATAGTGATTCTCCTAGTGGTTTAGTTGATGTTTGTGGAGCATTGAAATCTAGACATATTTTTGTGCCTCATCATTGTATTATGTGTATTCAAATGTGTCTATGGTGCAAGCAGGAATTAGGGGTCTTATTAGACTATCAATTCCAACAACAATAAATCGAATCAACACCTTCCAACATTTAAAATTTGAATTTCACATTCAAATACTCATTCACGGGCAACTTCATGAAGTTTCAAAACAAAAATTCCTTTTTATTAATCAAACCTACAGGCATATTGGAATTTATCAAATTCAATTTTCTGAAGTCATTGGCAACAAATTGATTAGATAATCACAAGTCTATAGTCATCAAAAACCAAAACACATTAAAATAATGTATTGTTATATTCCCCCTTATTCACACTCTCTGTATTTTTCTCAATACCAATCTCCAATAGAAAACACTTCACTATCTCAACTTTACAAACCCCTCCAAAAGAAACAATTTCACTTTTTATATGCTCTCTTGAGCATGGAAGTTGAACTGGTTTTTAATTTCAAATTAAGACAACAACCAAAGTAGGCTGCATAGAATTTGATCAACCCCAAATAATGAATACTACCACAACCAATATAATCCCTACAACTTCCGCAATGCATCAACCTCCTTTTCAAAAGTTCCCATGCACCAAAACCAAGGAAAAGTCATTGATTAGTTTTTTAAATGTATGCAGCCACTAATGCTTGGTCCACCCATGATTATTTTTCATGCCAAACAAGGTATATGTTCAAAAATGTATATAAAAAATTACATGATTGTTAAAAAGGAACTCCATGCCATATGCCTATTTGTCAAAAAATGTATATAAAAAATTACATGGTTGTTAAAAAGGAGCTCCATGCCATATGCCTATTTGTCATACTTCATAAATTGATCCCCCTCAGAATGTCATGAATTGCCCAAAGTCATCAAAATAAAATCATATACAATCAACAATAAAATATTTAGAAATTTGAAGATAGATTCCAAATTGAATTCCTTAGTTAGCTATCCCACTTATGGGCCTTTTATTTATTATATTTGCATTCCTAAAATCAACATGTTAACTATTTTAGCTGCCAAACTTGTA
The DNA here is from genome assembly GCA_007115665.2 of Sequoiadendron giganteum. Taxonomy (NCBI): domain Eukaryota; kingdom Viridiplantae; phylum Streptophyta; class Pinopsida; order Cupressales; family Cupressaceae; genus Sequoiadendron; species Sequoiadendron giganteum. Next base: position 640,008,786 of record CM021104.1, on the reverse strand, counting down.
GGTAATCCAATTGAAATATGAACCATTTCATCAAATGTCTTTCCTACACAATTTTCCAAAAACACAACAAAACGCTACACAATGAAAAGAAAACAAATAAAATTTATCATTTTTTTGGGGGATGCAAGATTGCAATTATTCCTCGGTGCTCCTACATAAGACATGTTGGGTAAGAAAAATTCTTCACGGATTTGAAACTCATGAGAATTTTGGTAAGTCTGAAAACAAAATTCCAAACTTCACCATATATATTGTGTTGACCCATGAAGCCTCATCAGTTGCCTAATTATTCCATCAAAAAAAAATATTCCCAATATTCTTTCCTTCTTGTCTTCTTGGTAACACGAGAATCAATAATTTGATCTACCTCTTCAATTTTCTTCATAGGAAACTATTGAACCCACTCACAAGCATCCAGCAAATATGAATTTGTATTCACATGTCCACTTGTCTCTCATTTATAGTATTTATACAAATCAACATCATTAAATATTACAGAAATATCAATACCTACAAGAAGCTCCAATTTATATGCATTTGATGAAAATTTCCACAAAATCTTACATGGGCCTATCTTATTCAATTTAAATTATTATATGCTCCTTGTGGGAGTCTCTCCTTCCTCAAATGTGCCATCAATAACTCCCCAATTTGAAATTATTTCTCCCTTTGATGCATATCAACGTACTCCTTGTATTTGGTGGCACTCTTCTCCAAATTTCCCTTCACTTCCTTATGCAAATCAAGTATTCTACTACAACACTCTTTCTTCCCAAATCTACACTATCTCTCAATTCATCCACAACCCTTGGACTGTACCATACATAATTTGAAATGGAATTTTTCCCACACTTCGATTGACCAAGTTATTATAAGTTGTAGTGTCAAAAAATGTATCCCTTTACATTTCCATACTTTTTTGGGCCCTCCCTGCTAAAATTGGACTTCTTTATGCCTCATTTGGTCTCATTTTGCATCCACAAGCCTTATTTAATGCATCTTTCTAAGTATAGTCTTGACATTTCATAAATAGAAAATCATGATTCACGTTTTTGAGTTATGTGTTCCGGATTTGGTGATTTGGGACTCATATGCCACCTTGGGTGTATGGGTCCCACCTAGATCTCAGGACCTAATTTCAAATATTTCATTTTACTTAACACTTTTTGGAGTTTATGTTTCATGCTTAAGACATTGGACTCATATGCCCCAACTGGCATGTGAGTCCCGCTTTAATGAGGACCTATTTTAAATCAAATCCTTGGTGGGACTTATTGTCTTAGATCTGATGTTGGCTTGTAGTGTTGTAATTTCAAGAAATTTGGCATAAACAAGTATAAATACAAGTTTATTTCACATAATTTCTCCTAACAAGAGCTAGCAAGTTTTCATTATCTAATATTTTCAAGAGAGCATTCAAGATAAAATTATCAAGCATTTGGAGATGCATTCAAGATTCAAGCATCATATCAAAGTCATCATGCATCATGTGTGTTTGTGAGCTAACATTTGTCATGTAGGTTTTCATGATTCAAGTAAGCATTCAAAGACATTATTTCATATCAAGATCAAGAGTCAAGGTCCACATCCATTAGATCCATTTCACACTAGTTTGTAGTCTTTTTTTTCAATATTTTGCTAAGTTGCAAGATTGCATATTGTTCATTCATCATTCCTTCATCATATTTCATTTCACTTCAAGGTTTGATTACCAAAATGGGGTTTGACCAAGGTAAACCCCTATTCCCTAAAAAAACAACATTTTAACCTCTCTTTGATGTGTGATTTGTAGACTTAGGTTAAAGATTCATTGGAGAGAAATATTGGAGAAAGTTGCAAAAGTTGTCAAGAAGTTGTCATCTTCATGGAAATTCATCTATAGATCATAATTCAAACTTTTTAGACTTGAAGATTGAACAAGATGAAAGCTATAGAAGAGCACTCGAGGTGAAAAAATATTAATTCAAACCCTAATACTGGGACTAAATCACCACCTTGGGTGTATGAGTCCCAGTATACCTATTTTCAGTAGTTTTTTGTAGATCTCAATTTTCCAACAAAAGATTCCAAATTCTGCCCAGATTCCAGCAGTAGGACTAAATCGCCCATTCTGGTGTATGAGTTCTAGTGCACATCAAAAATTATAATTTTAGAGTTTTAGACCTTGTTTTGTACATCTTTAGTCTTCCAGGTGCTTCTTTATTCATCCTCAATCTCTCATTCTGATTTTAAGTTTCACTTTCTAGGTCATATAGTTAGATTTGCATATTACTTTCATTTCTTTCTTTCTAAGCATTTTATTAGTGGTGAACCCCATTTTTAATCACACCTAAGGAAACTATAAAAATATTTGTGATGTTCTCCTTCCCTCAATTGAGTCACTTGGTTGAGGTATCTTGGTTTCCTAATGAACTAGAGTGAAATAGGTCCCCTAGTTCCATCTCCCAAAAGGTGGAACCCTATTTCCTTGTGTTCATTTTGGTGAACCCAACGTTTGGAAACTTGCATTTATGATTTGGAGAGAATTATAAGTCCTAGATCTAGGTTAACTTTGCATCAGTTAAATTGCATTTAGGGCTTCTAAATATTGCATTCGTGGAAAAGTGCATATATGTTGCATTTTCGCATCTTTCATAATTGAATTTCATTGAAAAATTATAATTACAAATAGTAATTTGAGAATACAAGTTAGAAACCTTTTAATCAACTCAAATTTTTTTGAATTTGGCTTAAAAACACTTATTTAGAACTCATTCTCCCACTTGGGTGATTTAGTCCCTATACATGTGGTTTTTTTAGATTTTTAGGAATTATGTGTTGTATGTTTATCAGTAATTGAACCTTCCAAAAAACCTAACTAGGACTCATTCACCCATCTAGGCGGTTTATTCCCGTATTAAACTTGCATCTTCATTTTACAACTTTTAAAACTTCATTTATGTTCTTATGTTTTCTATTATCAGACCTTTATTTCAATTTTCTGAATTTTTGTTTCATTCATTTCATTAGATCTAGCTTAATTTGGTTTCATTTTAAGTGCATTTGAAAACATAAGAATAGGAATTAAAGAACATCATTTATCCTATGTTCATTGCATTTATCTTGTATTCATTGATTGTCCTTTGAATGAGCTTTACAACTTGGTATCCTATTGCTAAAACTATAGTGAGACATAGTTTGAGACTCATATCATCCCACAATAGCACACTCATTGTGGATCTTGGATTATCTACCTCTTTCACTCATTGTGTTGACACTAGTTCACTAGTTATGGACCATACCCTTGATAACTCTTTACTTGCAAGTAGTATGATAAGTGTTGAAACAATGGTTGCTAGTGTCCCTTAAGAAAACATAATCCAAATCTATGAAGAATTAGAAAACCTACAACATCAAGTGAGTACTGAAAAAATTTCCAAGACTATTATCACTACCATAGATAACATACACCACATGGTTAAAAGTGAACAAGGAATATAACTTGCACGTAATCTATCCCAGCTTTTTGGCAAAAATATTACCTCAACAACTAGTTGTTCTCAAACTTTGAACAATATTCAAAGTCAAGGAGGAACTCAAATTCCTCCTCCTACAACCATTGTCTCTATTCCCACCTATACCAATCCTCAAGTTACCACAACAATGCAACCTACTAGTAATCTCATTCCTACCTTATATATTTCCACTAGCAATTGTTATACCTTCGTGGCTTCTCATATCATAGATGTCCTATCACTTTACCTCCCATAAGTGTTCCATTCAATTCCCATTCAAACATATATACACCTCCATCATATTCACCCCCATCTCAAAACACAACCAATGACACCATCCTTAACCACCTTTTGCAAAATGTTTCATCCCTTCAAAAACAAATTTTGACCATAAACCAAAATCAAAATGGCCAACCTTCATACTATGTCAAAGCAACCCCTTATCCTTGGAGATATTAAGAACACCAATACCACAAGGTATAGAGATTCATAGTTTTGAGAAATATGGATGGAAAGGAGATCCTTCTAACCATGTTTCCACTTATACCACCTTATGTACTGATTTTTTCCTTGAAGATAAGATCTTGGCTAAGCTTTTCCCTAGGTCCTTGAAAGATACCACTTTAGAATGGTTTTCCTCATTACCAAATAACTCAATTCATTCATTCAATGAAATTGTTAAGGCATTTATTAACCACTTCCAAGTGCACATGACCCCTAAGATGACATTAGCTGATTTGATGAGATGTAAGCAAAAGGATGATGAAAATGTTATTGATTTCATTTGATGCTACCAATTGCTTTATTCCCAAATTGACATAAAGATTCCCAATCCTCACCTTCAATGAATGTTCATTGAGAAATTACAAGCTAAGATACAAGACAAGCATGGCATGATTAATTTTCCTTCCTTTGTACACTTGTGTACTGCCCTTCGTGATTATCAAAAATTGATTAGTAGTCGTGAACCAAAACCAACCTCTAGCCATCCTGAAAAGTCTGAATTGACAAATAAAAACAATTACCAACCTTTTAGGAAACAAAATAAAGGCTTCCTTCAACTAAACCCCCATCAATTAACTCAACATGTTGATACCCAAGTGGTCGCTATCAAGAAGACAAATCCTTTTACATTTGGGGATTTGGTTAGATGATTTACTCCCTTACTCGATACCCTCCATAACACTATGTTGAAACTTCTAGAGAAGAAATTGATTTCCTTACCTCCCATTAGAACTCCCAATCCTAATAAGCCATTACCTCCAAACTTTAGATCAAATTCTTATTTCCATTTCACCGAAAAAATGGACATGATATGGAACATTGTAAATGTCTTAAACATCTTGTGCAAGACCTCATTGATTCTAATCGTATTCAAATTGGATGTGTTAATTATCAAGGTAATAAGTTTTTTGTGCCTCCTAACCAAAACGTGGAAACCTTTACCAACTCTATGCCAAACCATAATAGTTTATTTATCAAAGCTAGTGAAACTAAGAAGAATGATGCAATGAATGTTGACACAAATGATGACAACATGGATACTAATGAAGAAAGTCCTATTGATAGTATGGTTGGATTTATCAAAATTCAATATCGTAAGGGCCGAACTTAAATACCTTCTGATATCACTTTTTCACATAAATACATACTTAAACATGCACCCTATGGTCCTCTTTACATAGTCAGTTGAATCAATGACATGCCCACTAATGGGATATTAATTCATCCCATCTGTGGAGAGAATGTGATCATTGAATAATTATTACTTTTGCATGAACTCTATCAAGATACATATGATAACTGAAAGCATGGATAAAAATGCATAATGGATTTTCTTTCTCTATGATTGGTTTGATCATCCTTCCTTTAAAAAGTTGACCAAAACAATTAGATGTCTCATTCGCCATCATCTCGACGTTGAATCAATTACACGTGAAGCTTGGTTACCCATGGCTATGCTCCATGGAAGTTGTCCCATCGATTGTGCATAAATGTTTAAAGTTTCCCTTTGGCAATGAAATATTTACTATGCACTATAGTGGCTTTAATCTTGTGTCTTCTTGTGGGAATTTTTCATTGGATTTATTTTGGCATAAGCCTATTGAACCTATTAAGCCTTGTGAAAACTTCTTTTTTAAATCCTATAAAAAAATTAAGGTGAAACACATAGAAAAATTGTCCCTTCAAAACATGCCTCAACCCATGATTGAACCAAAAGACCTTCTAAATAACCAAGATAAATCCAAGACAAATCTTTTTCCTATCTCCTACAAATGACCAAGATACAACCAAAATAATTTTGTCATGCCTCCTAAGATAAAACAAGTTTACAAATCTAAAGAGAATGTGGTTGAACAACCTTCTATGGTTCCTTCCGTTCCTCCCCTTAGGCAAGAAAAGAAACCTATGGTTTATAGACCCACTCCTCCACAAACACAACTTGAAAATCATACCCAAACTTAAGTGAAGCAATACAAAATGAGTCTCCCTCTTTGTCGCAACAAGAAGAACCTATATTGCAACCACAATCGGGACTAGCACCTTATTTGGACTATCATTCAACCTCCTATTGTGATTAACTTAGATGATGATGATGATGATGAGATTGTTAAAATTTATGAAGAAGTGCATAATATTTTGAATTCATTATTTTCCTCTTTTGTGAGATTAAATGAAAATTCTCCTAAGAAGAGTGTTGAACTTGGTGATACTCCTAGTACCATAGTTGTTTTTGTCACTTTGGCTAGTTATTTTCTTTCCGTATATGATGAAAAATATTGGGATACAAACAACTTGCTATAGGTTGACTTGCATGTGCCTTACTAGTCTTGTCTTTGTTTTCTTTTTCATGTTATGTGTGTGATTTAATGTGCGTAATGTGATCTCCTTGTAGCATTATGTTTGATGCATCTCTCTTTGTGACATTCCTCTATTTGTATCTACATTCTTCTTATGTCATAAATATTTTGTCTTTTCTTTGTCTTGTTTTCCTTTTGGGGATGATGCAAGGCATTGAGACATTTAGGTCTCTTCCATGTTGACCCAAAAAAAATTCTTTGATTTTTCTCTCTTTGTGTCATTCTTCTTGTTTCATTAGTATTTTGGGCTTGATGACATTTTCAAGATATATAACAAAATTGTAGCAAAGACATACTGACCCTAAATCTGTGGAACCCTTATCTGATTTCTGGGATTTCATTTTGGGGGAAACCCCTTTTTCCCGATGTAGCTTCATTTGGAAACATATGACTTGACATAGGGTTTTACGAATAAGCTCTCATGTCCTCTTTATTGTTAGCATTTATCCTTTTCTACTTTAAAGTAATTTCTCACAACATGGTGTTTAACAATTTCTTTAAAGTGGGGGCATACATTGGCATTATTCTTTTGAATTTTGATTACAATTTATTTTTCATTGTGTGGTCTTCTTCCTTCATGTGATGTGTATTTCTCTTGGTGTTGACATTGGGTGTGATTTCCATAACAAGTGTGATCTATCTTAGCATATTATATTCCTCTTAGTGGCTTGATACGACACACTGCATCCCCTAAGTTGTGAATCTTCTATTCTTTGATTGGTCCTCTTTTGGAGACATTAGGCATGATGTCCCCTAAGTTAAGACCTCACATGAACTAAGAAAAACCCCTTTGAATGTACCCTTACACTTTTTTATTTACAATAATTTTTATATGGCCAGCTTGCATAACACACTTTGCTTGCATGTGGAGCCATCATGTTTATTCATGGGTGTTAGCATACAAATTTTTGTTGGCCTCATGAATCATGTCGTTCATGTTGTGTGGTGCCTTATCAAAGTTATTAGGAGGTGTGGCTTTGGTATGGTTAGTGTATGGGAGCCAAATTTAGGCATGACTTTCCCATAGCCACTTTCTTGTCTCTGTGAGTGCATACCAAATGCATGTGTATGTTTCTTTAGGGGCTCACCTAGTGGACGACTTGAGGTTTCACTAGCCCTTGTGAGCATGCATTATGGTTTGCATAGTGGACATCGCGTTACAATTATAAATGTTTTTGGAAAAACAACTTAGATCTGATCCACATTGCATTGGACAAATGATCACGGCTTGATCCACACCTTTTTTTCTTTTTCTTTTTTCTTTGTCTTTGACAATATATGCTTGGATCTTGTTGTTTCCTCTATAGACACCAAAAATTGACCACTTTAGTTTGGTAAATTTATCCCCATATAACCAATTTCATATCTTCTATATTAATTAAATAATACCCTATTATTTAATTAATATTCATTATCCACTATCCCTTCTTCTTAATCCAACTTCTTCTATCATCTTCAAATCTTAGCCTAAAGTAAATAATTACATTTAATTATTTACTCCCATCACTTATCCCTTTCCTTCAAAAAATTAAATTATTAATCCATTTATTTAATTCTCCTCATGTCAAATCCTCCTTAAAATGCAAGTGGGTTCCTAATCCCTCTTAGCCATCTAACCCTCCTCTAATCATCCATTAATTATCCTAGTCTAACCTATGGTCAAACAATGGAATTTTTAATTCCATTATAATCTTCCCACATCCCAAATGGAATTTTAAATTTCATTTTATTTTCTCAAGGTACTTGGAAGAATTTTTAATTCCTCTTCCCTTTCTCCGAGGAATATTAAATTTATTTTTATTCACCCCATGTCCCTAAGGAATTTTTAATTCCTTTTATCATTCACATGCACATTAAAAAAATAAAATTAATTCCTTTGGGGTAATCCCACAATAATGGGTTACACTTTTTGGCCAAACTTGACATTGAAATCAATATTTTTCACCAGATCTTCACTCTCTTACACCTATAGAAGCTAAACCATTAATAATTTGAGGATGAAGAAAAATAGTGTTTTGTGAGATATTATCTATAGATTATAGTTATATTTAAAAATAAATAAATAAAAAAATTGTGAATCCTTTTATGTAATTTTTATCAACTTATTTTTTCTACGAAACAACATTTTCAAAAAGTGATGTTTACTTTTAGCTGCATAACTTTTTTTATAGAAAGGATAAAATTCTAATTTTTTAAATGCAATTTTTTCACACCAATATCTAGTGGATGGATATGTTTTCATAATTTTTTGTTGCATAAATATTTTTTAATAAATTTTCTAAGTCAGAGTAATTATAATTTAGAAATATTATACTTTCAGCTACATAACTTTTTTTGTATGCATTTGAATTAACTTATTCTTTTTTTGTCAGAATAAAGACATCAATATCTACTGTACATGTATTTTTTAGAATTTTTTCTCTCTATTTTCCTATTTTTCCGTATGTGTGAAACAAAGACCTCGATGTTCATTAAAAAACCTACATTCACAACAAATAAAAAATAAATATAATAATAAAATTAAATATATTTAAAATTATACTTTTTGGGAAGCTTATAATAAGGACTACATGTTTACAAAATATAAATTTTAAATAAATTAATTTGATCCCCCAAAAGGTAAATCAAAAGTGGTTTTTTATCACCATTTTGATAGGTGTAGAAGAGACTCCATTATAGGTATGGTTTAAAACTAGCTATTTTCTATCCAAGGGGGTTTGATATAACTAGGTTTGATCAAACCATCTTCAATTAAAATCCTTTAAATGGAACCTTTTTAAGGCTTAAATCGTTATATTTTCTAAAAATGTGTGATTTCAGCAAAAATCAGGATGTCCAAAAAAGTGTAACCCATTATTATGGCAGCACCCTTTGGTCAACTCTTTTATCTCAACCCTTGGTCCTCTTCCAAGGATCAATCCTAGCCATTCATTCATCTCCCCTCTTTCTAATGACTAAAAAGACTTAGTCATTTTTCACTCTCACACACATTCATTCTATCACATTCATCCCAATCTTTCAATCTCCATAGCCAAATGCTTACAACCATAGCCATATTGCATCCATTTTGTGACTAAATCAAGCTACAAAAATCCATTATGCTGCCGAAATCAAGATACAGCACATATATCGAGCCATCAAAAAGGCCAAACAACTCCATCAAGCTCAAATAAGGTAAAATTGACTTTATTTTCATTTTTAAGTTTGGGTTTCATATTCAGCTCAATCTTGAGTGTTTTCTTTGGTTTTAATCCTTTTGCTTGAGTTTATTTCTTGCACTTTAGATGGGGTGAAATCACTGTACACATTTTTGGCATACCTGATGGGACCCACAACATGGGTCAATTTTATTGTTTGTTGTTGTTTAAAGTTTTGCAGGTTCAAAATTTATGTGCAAGGGAAAATCTGACCCCAAATAGGAAAACTTGCCTGACATAGGGGCATACGTGAGCTAAACAGAGGTGAACATGCTATCGCCCTATTGTATAAAGGCCGAATTTGTGATCAGAAATCTAGACTGAAAAAATTTAGAGAACACATGTGGATAGGTGGACCTTCTTAGAATAGAGGTGAACATGTGATAGTTACAAAGGCGAAGGTGTATATGCCTCTTTGTACAAAAAGAGAAATAAAATCCGCCTATTTCAACAAATAGGCGATCCCACTTCACAAAAAAGGGGGAACTCATCTCACACAAAGGTGAATTGGTAAAAATCTAGAACCTTAAAATTTTCAATTTGAGTTACAATTCAATTTTTTTTTTGGGGGTACTTACCAGCTAACTTATTTTTTGGTGATTTGTGTCATTTAACTAAAAAAATTTGTAGCTTGTCCCCTCATGTTCGATGAAGACCAGTGGTGAAAAACTATTGATTCATCTTCTGTAGGATGCTCGGTTGAATACCTTAGTTTAACTCTATTTGTGTGTCTTTTTTCCATACTAATCTAGGCACACATAGCTTGATTAAAGGGTCAATTAACTTGTTTGTTGTGTTTGGGAGAAAATTTTTATGTATCCACTCCTCTTGCACCTTTTGGTGATCTTGGGTGATGATAAATTACAATTCATCCAAGCCCAATCTAGTCTACCTAGGAAGTACTAGTGCATCTAAGCTCTCCCCTTGTGCTAAGTGCGAGCCTAGGGACTAGTCGAAGCATCTAGTACTTCCTTCCTTTAGCAGGACCTGCCTAGGATTTCATTGCTCAGGGGACGATTCCAACCATGTGTTATCAATGGGGTATATAAAGGGGGGAGAGCTAAAGTTGTGCCCCAATCCAGTCACGTCATATCTAGCGAAGTGTCCAAGCTAGGGTGATACCTAGATAAGACATGCAGAGTTGGTCTGAGTATCCAATACCTTGTTGGGGCTCCTAATCCATGCATGGGATGGATTGGTGTTCACAGTTGTGCCTCACGTACCTTAGCATATATTGAGAACACACAAGATAGCCTGTTTATTCTAGATAGAGACCTGTGTTTTAGCCGTAACTTGGTGTAGTGAAGGGGATGCACACCATACCATGAATTTACTCACCATGTAATCCCTTGGGTTGAGATAGAAATCCTCATGGTGGACTACAATAGTCCTTGAGTGAGAGAGAGAAGGTGAGCTCGTGGCATCTGTTGATCACCCTGTGCCACTATATCTCTAGCTATCCACTTTCACAAGAAAGGGTGATCCAAAGAACCACCCTAATATCATGGAGTATTAACCTTGGGGTGTCCCCTCAAGGTGGTGGGCCTATATCAATTTTGTAAACCCTTTATCACTAATTCTAGGATTTTTTTGTCGGCATGTCTTCTTGTGTGATACCAGTGCTTGTCGACAGTCTGAGTCAGTCCAACCTTTTTTCTATTGTTTGTTGTTTTTTTGTTCTTTGTCATAGTCTAACCCTACCCTCAATGGTGAATTTTCTTCTCATGGGGGTGAATTTACATTATGGATAGGTGATCTTTCCTTGAACAAGGGAGATTTCGTGTCTCGAGTCCGGTCTAGGTCATCCTTTAGGAAAAATCATCCTTGTTAGGGGAAATTTTTCTTATAGGTCCCTCCATTAGGCGACCTCAAATCCACCTATTTCTTTAGAATAGGTGATGTTGCTAACCTTTTGGGCTATCCAATGTCTAGTCTTTGTCATCCCCATCCGTCTATTCCTAGAATAGGCGAACATGTTGTCTGTAGGGGAAATCTCATTTTCCGTCTAGGTCTCCCTCATCCTTACATCTATTAAAATAGGCGAACATGTTATCCACAGGGGCGATCCCACATTTGTTTGTACTAACCCCATTCGTATAGTTTGATACATAGGGGAATCCATTGACCATTAGATAGGTGTTTCTATTCGCATTCGTACATCTCAAGAAAGAGGTGAATCTGATCCTTAGATAGGTAAATTTGTGCCCCTTGTCCATCCATTTCCTTTTGGGTATCCGAAGATATAGGGGATCCTATTTCTCATAAATGTGATCTTGTCATACACATAATTAGACTTGATCCTTAGATAGGTGAATTTGTTTCTCATGTTTTCCTATTCCTTGTGCATCCCAAGATATATGCGAGTCTGAGTCCTAGATAGAGGTGATCTTATGAAACACATAGACAATTTTTTTGACCCCTAGATAGGTGAACCTATCACTTGGAGGAGTGATATTTCTAGACACAAAGGTGGATCTACTTCCCATACAAAATATATTGATTTAATCCTTTGTTTCATCATTATCTTAAATCTTCCTTAGTTTAAAACTCTATTCAAATCATTTTTTCTCTACATATCCATATCCAAAGGATCACTTTCATCTCATCAACCCTCATCAATCTATCCAATCATCACCCCCTTTGAGAAATGATTTAGCTAAACCTATCCTTCATCCATTAAACAATTATCCTCATCATTTTAGTCACATCCTTGAACTTGGGATCCCCTCACACCATATCTTCCAATCATCCTAATCATAACTTAAATCCTATCCTAATCCAAGATTAAGTTCCATCACATCTTCCAATCATCCTAATCTGAGATTCAATATTCCAATCCTAATTTGAGTTTAAATCAAACCCCAATATGAGCTTAATATACATCCCAATTTGAGCTTTAGTCCATCCATATCCAAGATATTTTGATATCAAAACAAATCTTATGACCCTTTCTTCCACTTTCTTCTAATCCATTCTATTTATCTTTTCATCATCTCTCCTTTTATTCTAATCATCTATTCACATATTTTCAATCCATATCCATCCAATCCAATGTCATGAATCCTTATCCTTCATCAATTCCACAAAAAATAATAGTCAAGGGGAATCCCAATTACGTTGACAATGATAACAAAAGTCTTGTTGATCAAGATGGGTATGAAATAGATCCCTTTGATGCTATCATTTATAGCAAGCTTTCCTTGGACATATTCCAAAATCAAATCACTCATCCAAGCCATCCCATCATGCCTTCATGCACACGTAATATCAATCTTTATGTTACCTTTGATAAGGGATGTCCATTATCTTCCCCATCCACATATTCATCATATGCTTCATCTACATCTCCCTCTTATCCATCACCCACATACCCATCTCATTCCACATCCATGTCTCCATGTTATTCTCCATCCATATCCTCCTATGTCCTTCCATCTTCACACAACACCATAACCTTCACTCCTAGTCCAAATCCTCCATCCTATTATCCTCCAATACTTGATCCTTATCAATATTCCTATCTTAACCCACCATCTCAATATCCCTATCTTAATCCAGCATCCCAACCTTCCTATCTTAGTCCACCATCCCAATCTTCCCACCTTAATCCACCATCCCATTATTCCTACCTTAATTCCTTGTCTATTTTCTCCAACATCAGTTCACCATCCACGTCCTCTCACCTTAATCCACCATTTGTATCCTCCTATGTCACTACATCATTCACCCCATCATACTATAATCCTCCCTCCAATCCATCCTACCTTAATCCTTCATATAATCTTGATCCCCCTACGAGTCCTAATCCTCTGCCTACTCTTAGTCCTCCATCAAGTTCCATTCATTCATCTAATCCCAATCCACCAATCCATAATCCTTCTATTGGACTCAGGGAACACTAAGAGGGGGGGTGAATCAGTGTTATGCAATATTTAACTTTATTATATAATCTTTAAACCACTTACAAAATTGAACTAAAAGAAAGATGTAAGCACATAAATAAATCATCCACAAAACCATAACACATGGAAAACCTATTAGGGGAAAAACCACAGTGGAGGTCAATCCACAATTTGAGTACTCAAATATAAGTGTTTTATAAATGGGAATGCACATGCATTTAGGAACACCTCCTAGAGCTCACTTCTCAAAACAGAAAGGCTCATTGCCTTACAAAATGTTTAGATTAAAACCATCTGAGGAATTGAACTGAAGAGATAACATCTATCAATGCCTAATTATAGTTCCGGTTAAGCACATTAATTGATTTTTGACCTTCTGTCTGGTTCTACCTTTTTTCTCTTCTATGCTTTTAATTCACATCACAAATCCTTTTTATCCTTTTGATATTCACATCATACTTCACACACTCGAATTTGCATCACACACACCTTGCATATATCTCAAAATGATATAAATAATCAATCTTATATATCCACAAAAAGGGATAATGTCATCTACATGTCAGCTTCAATGAAACATATAATATTTTCCAATCATCAGCTCAAACCACTGTAGACATCCAAATTTGAACCCTACCATAAGGTCAAATTTATCCCTTTCATCTACCCACTTCATCTTCTCCATCAACATTAATCAAACTATTTATCTGATTAATATTTCCCTTTTCCATAACATTGCTAAGGTACTTAATTCAATAAATTAAATACCTTATCATTAATATTTTCCTCTCTAAATTAAATAAATACTCTCATTTATTTAATTTAGTCTTTTAACCTTTATGAATTTAAATCAATTTTGAATTCATTGTTTTCTCTCTCCTAATCGCATCCTCCATAACCCATTCCTAATTTGGATTAATCTAATTAATCTATAATTATGGATGTGCACACCCTTAACTAGGATTAATGTCACATCCCCCATCATACCCCACTTGTCTTAATCTTTCCTTTACCACCTAATCCCTTGTTTGAACAACTTAATCACTTGATTAGGTCAGCCTAATCCCTATGCCATTTATGGCATTCCATAAGTCAACCCCTTTCATTAAATGCTTCCCTTTTTCGGAGAAGGCATAGCATTCCCAAATTGAATTTTAAATTCACTTTTATTTCCCCTAGGACTTTAAAGAATTTTTAATTCCTCAAAATTCACTTCACCCACATGAGGACAAGTACCTCCTTTATGAGGAGATCTTGTCCAATCCCTAGGTAATAGGAAAGTACTTCCACCTCATGTCCTTTTGGACACATCATTTGCCACATGTCAAGAGAGGAAGGCTTGTGAGTTCACAACTCATCCAAGCCCTTGATCTTGTCCAAGGTGGTTGCATCTTGACCATTCATTTCTTAGAGGCCTTTCCCCTAAAATTAGAGAATTTTCCCTCATTGTGTAACATTCAACACTTGCACACTCAAGAATTCAAGCCATCTCTTGCACTCTCAAGAATCCACCATTGCTGCATCATCTTGCATTCACTTTTGTGCCATTTCCATCAAAGGAGCACACACAACTGAACAATCAATAGGGCCAACCAAAGGATGAACTTGGGCAAGGTAATATCATTCCTTTCCTATGTTTGTTCAAGTTTAGCTCAGACCTTATCCAAGGTCTGGTTGTGATTTCTCTTTCCTTGCATTTTGATTGCATTTTGCACTTTGGGTTAAGAAAATTTCACTGCACACATTTCTAGAACACCTAGTGGCACCCACGTCATGAGTCATTTCTTTCACATCCTTTGTTGTTTGAATTTTGCAGATTCAAATTTCAATTACAAGGGCAAAACCGCATTCAAAGGAAAATCTGCTTACCCCAAATGGGCAAACCTGCAAGAGAGGCGAATTTTTGTGAGGAACCTGACTTCATCTTATCAACTGGGTTTTAGTCAAAATGAGATGCCCACCATCAACCCAGATCATAATCACTCACTTCATATTGAGGTTCTCTTCGCCCGACATAATGTAAAAAGGGTCCTAATAGATAATGGATTTTCCCTCAACCTTTGTACATTAAAGTCTATAAAGCAGGTGGGATACACTTCAACTGATTTAAACAATTAAGTTATTACTATAAAGGCATACAACAATGCAAAGAGGGATTTTGAAGGAATTATTTTCCTTCCCATTCAGGCTGGTCCTAGAGTGTAATACACCATGTACCATATTCTTGATCTTGAGCTGCCATATAACCTCATTCTCGGTCGCCCATGGATTCACTCCATGCAAGTCATTCCATCTAATTACCATCAATGTCTAAAATTTCCTTTTCAAGGAATTGAAGTAACCATACAAGCCAACCCTCAACCATTTGAGTATTGTCATGCTTTGGAAGCTTCCTTCCCCCATTCCCACTACTATCCTTGAGTCAAAATGGGTGCACCATAGACATCACCATCCAATCCACCTCAACAACCATCCACCAACACCATATCCACCACGTCCATCACTTTCGATTCCACCATTACTAAGGTCAAGATCATTGATAAGGGTTGTGGAGAGTACAAGATGCAAAATGCACTTAGCGTGGCCACAATGCCACCTTATCCTTGGTAATTTGGTCAACCTTCTCAGCCATCATCAAATGTAGAAGAAAATTCACTCACACTTACTTCCAAAAATATGGGCTCAACAACATTCAAGGATTTGGGTACTCTTCAAGATCAATTGGAAGATGACATCAGCCAATGGGTTTATAGAGAAGAACCTGAACCATCATGTCCCCTCATGGAATAATTTCAGGAGGTTTATCCACATGTGTCTAAGTTTGTTGAAAAGTGCAATTACCTAGGCAGAGGTCTTGGTATAGAAGAACAGGGAAAGTGACAACCCATCGAAGAATCTATGTGACCAAGGCATATAGGCTTAGGCTATGACTAGAAACAAAAGGGTCCTATAGCATCCACTAGTGTAGCTAATAATTTTAGTGTGGAAAATGGTCATCTCGGAGACATACCTGAAGAAGAATCCATCATACTCGCCTACGATGACATGGATCTCTCCTCCATGTTTGATTGCCTATCCATTTATACTATTGACCTCTCCCTTCGCCACCCTTAGCTCATTGACTGGGACCTATGTGGTAGCATCCCAGCTATTGACACCTTTCCTTCAATTGATACTTATGTGCATCTTATGGTATTAGGGGATAATGAATGCCCTACTTGTAAAAATGAAAAAGAAACAAAATCAAAAGGGGTCATCTAGTGAAAACCTCTCAGAGGCACTTCTTGACTTAGAAAAAGTAAAAATAAAGGGTGTATCTAATAGTGAAAACCTCAACGAGGCATTAAAGGATGGGGATTTTCATCTTCCCCTTATGGGAGCCCAAATTTTTTATTGATCATCCATTCTCATTGAAGAGATACATGAACTGAATCTGGGGACCGAAGAAAATCTGAGGATCACCTATGTAGCCAAATCTTTTTTAGATGAAGAGCACTCCACCATTGTACAAATCCTCAAGGAAGGTGTCATTATGGACTTATTCAGATATGCCAGGCCTGGATCTTACTTTAGTATTACATCATTTAGATGTTCGTCTAGATGTCAAACCTATCAAACAAAAGTTATGCAAGATGCATCCTCAAGTAGCCTTACTAGTCAAAAAAGAAATGCAAAAATTGCTAGAAGTCGGATTCATTCGACCCATTGACTATTAGAACTGGATATCTAACATTGTACCCATTACCAAACCAAATGGGAGCATCAATATTTGCACAGACTTTTGATATCTTAACGAAGCTTGCCCTAAGGATGATTTCCCCCTATCAAATATTGACATGTTGGTAGATCTCACTACAAGGCATGGAATTTTGACTCTTATGGATGGCTTCTTAGGTTACAACCAGATTAAGATTTCCCTTGAAGATCAACACAATATTGCCTTTACCACACCTTGGGGTACTTTTTTCTAAAATGTCACACCTTTTGGTCTCAAGAATGTAGGGGCCACATACCAACGTGCTACATCAGTCATCTTTCATGATCTCATTCATATCATAATGGAAGATTATGTTGATGACCTATTGGGGAAGTCAAGAACAAGAGCAACACATCCTACAGTTTTGAGAAAGATCTTTAAATGTTTAGAACATTATAAACTACGCCTAAATCCTATAAAGTGTGTTTTTGGAGTCACATCAAGGAAAATACTAGGCTTCATTGTCTCTAGAAGGGGTATAGAAGTGGATCCAACCAAAGTCAAGGTGATAATGGAAATGCCCCCACTGCACAATTTAAAGTATCTAAGAAGTCTCCAAGGAAAGTTGCAATCCATCAGGCGGTTTATAGTTCAGATAACAGATAAGTGTCAATCCTTCTCTCACTTGTTACGAAAAGATGTCACATTCAAGTGGGATTCCAAATGTCAGCTTGGTTTTGATCAAATCAAAGAATATTTAGCTCATCCTCCTATCCTTATGCCACCAATTCTGGGTAAGACTCTCCTGCTATACATTTTGTCTACCTCAGTGGCATTAGGGGCTTTGTTAGCTCAACATGATGAATCATCAAAAGAACATGCCATTTCTTATATTAGTGGAACATTTGTGGCTTATGAGCTTAACTATTCTTCGATGGAAAAGGTGTGCCTAGATATTTTTTTCTGTTCACAAAATTTGTGTCATTACATGCTTAGTCACTTAGTGAAATTGATATCAAATTTTTACCCGCTTAAGTATCTGTTATCTAGAATGGCTCTAACCGGCCACATGGCTAAGTGGATCATGATTCTGAGTGAATTTGATAAAGTATGTGGAAAGAAAGGAAATCAAAGGGTAAATAATCATAGACCAGTTGGAAGATGCTCCTTTGGAGGATGCTTATCCTTTGATTATAAAGTTTCCTGATGAATAAGTTCTCACCATCACAAAAGCATCTACTTGGACACTCTATTTTGACAGTTCGTACACAAAAAAAAAAAAGGTCAGGTATCCTATTTGTCACCCCACAAGGTGATTAAATTCCAAAGTCATTCAGATTGGCATTCCCATGCACAAATAACATAACGGAGTATCAAGCTCTTATCACAGGTCTCAAAATCACTGCTAAATGGAATATTACTCATTTATGAGTTTTCGGCGATTCTGAATTGGTCATCAAACAAGTCATTGATGAGTCTCAAACTAAGGATTGTAAGTTGCTACCCTACAAGTGCATGGTAGATGATTTCAAGAAGTATTTCACCTTCATCTAATTTGAATAGATCCCAAGGTTCCAGAGTAAAGTAGCAAACACTATGGCTACTATTGGTTCCTTAATTGATATGCCAAAAGATCGCATAGATTGTCAATTCTTGGTTGAACAACTCTTAATCCCATCATATGATATCCCTGAGAGTGAAATGGTGTGTGACATCGTAGGTACCAAATCACCTTGGTATCATGACATTTATACCTACCTCCATGACAACATCCTACCTCCTAATATTACACGCAATCAATGCAAGTCATTCATCCAACACACCTCTCATTATACTATAGTGGGAGATACTCTTTTATCATCGTGGGTATGATGGAACCCTTCTTAGGTGTTTGAATGAGACCAAATACTGCACCATGTTAGTAGAGGTCCAAAGTGGTATTTGCAAGGCCCATTCTAATGGCATGGCCTTGGCTAAAAGGATTCTTAGAGAAGGCTACTACTGGCCAACTATGGAACATGATTCTTGTGATTTTGTCAAGAGGTACCTTTTCTTGTCAGCAACATGCAGATTTAATTCATGCTCTAGCATAAAATCTACAGCCCATCACCACACCATGGCCATTTTCATAATGGGGTTTTGATTTAATTGGCAAGATTTACCCTCCATCATCTGATGACCACACCTTCATCATAATTGCCACAGAATACTTTACCAAGTGGGTAGAAGCAATGCCACTCACCCAACTTACGAGTTTTCAAATATCCAAATTCATCTTGTACCATATCCTCTGTAGGTATGGAATCTCCTCCACCATCATTATGGATAATGGAAATCCATTCAAGAACAAGTGTGTAAATTTTTTTTGTGAGATCTATCATATCCAACATCATTGGTCCAGCCCATATTACCCTCAAGGTAATGGTCAAGTAGATGCAACCAACAAAACCTTAATCAAAATCCTTTAAAATATGGTTAGTAACAATGGTCAAGATTGGCATCTCCATCTCCATCTCACCCTTTGGGCCTACCAGACTTACATCTGTACACCCACTAGTGCCACACCATATTCCATTATTTATGTCGTTGAAGCTATCTTTCTTATTGAAATCAAAAACCCATCACTCTACATATCTCTGAATAACCTCATAAGTGATGAAGATAATCGGGTTGCATGACTTGCTTAGCTATAACTCCTGGATGAAAAATTCATCAAAGCCTACAACCATTTTCAAGTCTATCAACATCATCTCAAGAGAAACTACAATAAGAAATTTCATCCCCGTTAATTCAATGTGGGTGATCTAGTCCTCAAGGAGAATCAATGCATTCAACAAGAGTGAGACAAGAAAGGAAAATTTGAGGCAAATTGGCTAGGTCCTTATGTCATCACAGCTAATTATGGCTCAGGTGCATACAGGATTTTTGCTCATGAAATTGAACCCTTGGAATATCCCATCAATATTATGCATCTGAAATTGTTTTATGCTTAAGTCAGTTGGGTTGTCCTATCCTCCAAAGATACAAAAAAAGTAAAAATTATTCAAAAAATTAGAAAAACAAAAAATAGTAAAGAGAAATAATTTGTCATATGGTGAAAACCACTCTTTTTGGTGCCTTGGATAGGTAAGTTTGGTGAAAACTTGGCAATGGGCACCATTTGTAGAGGGCTTAATCATTATCTATCTTGTGTCCTGGTTACCTTGTCCTCCCATCCATCTGATCTATGGGTCCTATCATGTCACCCTATCGATCCATATCACTCCATCATCCTATCATCATCCTTCACATGGTATGTTGTGATTGAGCATTGGATGATATATATTGGCTATCCACATTCCTGAGCTTATTATCCTTGATCTGAGCTTGGCATCTTCTGTTCATTTTGTCCTATTACTAGTTTTGCATCATCATTTTGGCTCATCCATCGTGTCGGTCACCATAGGGTTGTGTCTTGTCTTTTGTGTTTTCTGAACTACGTTGCCCCTACACTTTCACGTAGGAAAGGTCGATATTTTGATTTTCCCCTGGGGAATTTGTTCGTCCATCTTGGTTCTTTATCGTGGGTCTGATTTGTACACTTTCTGCTTTTATCCATGGTATTTTATCAAGCTACGAGGGCTCTACGCTTTCACATAGGCAAGGTTGATCTTTGATCAACCCCCAAGCCCCTAAGTCTTTAGGGTGTGTCGGTCTTGTGTCCCCTAGGTCTTTAGGGTGTGTTTGTCTTGTGTTTTGTCTACCTTTTGTGTCATCAAGTGCATCCCTATCTTAGCTAGTGCTTACAAACAAAGGTCATTACTATCATCAGATTTAGTTGTTTTCAAATATCCTACATGATGATCCCTCTTTAATTTAGTTTAAATCTTTGGTCTCAACAAGATACATCCTTCCTAACAAACCTCGTTAATCCCATCCATCCTTTTGATCTTGTGGCAAAGGAAATTTGAGTTTGATTGTGATCTTTTGATGATTTAGGCATTTTTTTTTATCATTTGAGTTCACTATCACTCCTTTTTGAGGTCACCACGATCCATCATATCATGGCATGCTTCAACTTTTTAGAATAGGGGCGCATCTTGATATTTTGTCTTCTTGGTTGTCCTGTGTAGTACCCACCAAGATCCTTGTGATCTTGTGTTACATGGGGGCATCCTTTGTGCTTGTGGTTATCCTAATGCCTGGCCCGACCAAAGTCCTTGTGACTTTGGGGTGTTAGGGTAGCCTTCTTGTTTGTTATTTTTGTTTTGTGCATCAGACATATGCCTCCCTTAGTTCTTCATACTTTGGCATCTTTTAGCTATTGCTATAGCAAAAATCAGTGCTCCTAAATTGGAAAATGGCATTATGATTGCATTTTTATATATCCTTTCATTGTGTTGCATTTATCCCCCTCCATTCCTCTAACCTGTGACTAGTGGTTTTGGTTGTGCAAGCATTCACTTCCCATCTCCTTTTCTTCTCAATATTTTTACGGTCTCAATAGGTGTAGTTTCACACCTCTTACCCATTCCTATGCATGCCCTTTTTTACATTCGTATTCATATTCACTCAATTTAGACATTAATGTTTGTAAGTCCATCAAGTGCATTCCATCTTACATAGCATTGTCATCTCATTTTATTTTATTCAGCATGACATAAGTTTTTTTTATTCTAGGCATCCTAAATCCATTTTATTTTAAGTTGTTTAGATTGACATAGATTTTTTATTCTAAGCATCTTAAATTAAATTCATTTCATTATCATTTCATCACATATATAGTCCATATTGTTATATACATTGCATTTTAAGAATACACATGTTTCACTCATTCCATCTTATTACATTTTCATTTCAAAATTACATCACAATAATAACATTCATGATACACATCATAAAATTACAAGCAAATACACATGCATCGCCACCTGTATCATACACCATTAGTCCATAATCATCCCATACATCACATACTATATCACAACATGTTAGGAACAATACATATCACAAAGATCATAATAAATACATACATACATCATCATTATCCATCATATCTCATAATACATCATATCCATAAGGACATCCACATATAGGCATCCATAACATCATAAATGCATAACGTAAATATAGGCATCACATCATGCATAAATAAATATCAAAATATCCAAGTCCATAAACATATCCATAACAATATCCATAGTGCTCCTCAACAATGGGCACCACATCAATAAGTTAGTTTCTCTTTGTCTGATTTGTGCTATGGAACTCGTAACCTTTGTCCTTGTCTCTCATTAACCCCCCTTGCACCTATCAAGCATCAAGATCTTGTCCCTCCTATCTTCCAAATCCTCCAAACCCGGAGCTACCTACCTCAGACTTGAACGGTGAATATGGCACTTCTATCGTCCATGGGGGCATCTCTCTATAGCTACTAAGGCCCCGTGTTTGTGTCCCCACTATCCTAGATGGTGCTTGAATCTATGGCACTACTCAAATGAAGGGTGGTATATGTTTTTCTTGATCTAGAACTTCCATGAAGTATGCCACCATATAGTAGTTCACCTCCCTCACAAAATCCCCCCTCTCCACTACCTGAAACCATGCAGTGTCCCACTCTGCCCTATACCTCTCTCATAACCCCATCAGTAATCTCCTCTCCTACTCCCATGCCTTCTATGACATCAATAGCTAGTCTACCTAGCCCTATACTCATTTCCTCTCCTATGTTAGCCTTCCCATATTATCCCACAACTTCTCTATCTCCTCCTGCATCCATCTCATCACCTCGCTTGTCATATCTCCCCCATCCTACGGCTGTCCTATATGATTTTGCACTATTGTCTCTCTCTCTTGTTATAGGTGTGATAGGCTCTTAGCGGATGTATCCCTCTCCCTTTGAAGTATTTCAATCTACCTCTTAGCTGCCCTAGCTCTCTCCAAGATCACCCCTGACTCCCCCATGGCTGCCTCTACCCACTCCATCCCCTCTCGACGCTCATCTCGCTCCCTCCTCGGTTGATCTCACTCTTTAGTCTGCTCCTCTATCAATCTCTGCATGTCCTCTGACTCCCTCTGGACATCCACTAATCTCCTCTCTAAACCCTGTATCATTGTCTCATATCTCATGATGCCATATATCGCCTCATATGCGAGGGTCCGAAAAGCCATACCATTTTCAATCCGCAACCTCTCCACCTCTGCCTATAATTTATCTCTCTTAGCCTCCAACCCCACCACCCTCCGCTCTGCAATATGCATCCTCCCTACCTCAGCTTGTAGTCTCTCCCTCTCTTCCTCTGATACCCTCAATCATTTCTCCACAATTTGTAGCCTTGCTAGAGCTCCTGCCAACAATATGGCTGCATCCTTTGGTGGCAGTGGTACATAAGGCACCATGGCTAAAGGTCAAACCTCTAGAAAATCCACCTCCATCACATCTCCTTTCTCTCCCATCTGACCCTCCTCCTCCTCCTCCACTGCATCCTCCTGCTCACCCATCTGACCCTCCATCTCCTCTCACTCCACCTCAGCCTCCAACTCCCTGGTTGCATCTCTTCTTTGATGATCATCTCTCCTCCTACCTCTCCTCATCATGACCGGCCTCACCTCACCATCTACACCAAATACCTAAGCCCCTACTATTGGGTGCTTGGTGATTATCTGCCTCAGTCAGTGTCGTGCCAACCATGTTGTGAACCCTATTGATGTCCCCACATCAGTTGGCCCCTTTGTCCTCCTGGGATAAACTATCACCTTTTGCCCCTCCCACATCTACCTCTCTAACTCTTTGGTGAGTGTGTCTCCCCATAAAACCTCACATGAAATCCATCTAAACCTTTGCAGTGTTGGTGGTATATATTAATTTATCCTATACTACCTCAACACCTTGTTTTCCCTATGTAGCTCAATGATATAAGGCTCCCTCCTGACTAGGTAGCATACAAAGTAAAAATGCCCCCTATGTCTTTGGTCATCATGTCTCCACCCTGTGAATCATCGTGTCATATACAACCTCCATGTGATATGCTCCTCCTAGAGATTATCTAATCTCCTCCTCCACCCCTTTAGGTCGCCAACATCTACATAGTGCAACCACCAACCCTTCTCTCGCCCATACTAGTAGGCTACTAGTAGTGTCTCATCTATCATCCCACATATCACAATCTCTGGTATGGCCACGTTGATATGCTCCCATGCCCATACCTATAAGAGCATCACATGTGTGATACTCTTCACCCTTCAGTAGCACACTATGTGCATATCTCTATACAACTACGCTAGCATGTAGGTCCCCTATGCAAAATCCCCCTCACGTCTCTCCACAATGTGTCATACAATCTCCATAATCTTCATACTACAAAAATTTCCACTCTAATCCAACATCAAAATACCACTAATCAACCCACATAGGTATAGTGGTAATGTAGGCACCCCCAATCCCAAACATCTAACTAGGTCAAGCTCCATCCCACAAAATGGCAGCCTCCTCCATCCTAACAGGATCCATAGGCACCTCTATAGATCTCCTACCTCACACCACGTCTAGCTGACCATATGCCCTATACTGGGTAGCTATAGAATCCTCTAAACATCCTCTAAGGTAACTATCATCTCCCCTTTCGAGAGATGAAAGGTGGAAGTTTCTGAACTCCATCGCTCCATCAACGTCGTCAATAATGCTCTGTGTGCCTGAATGTTCGAATAATGCAACATGTGTAGTAACCCTACCTATGCCAATTCTAATGCCTCGTGATCCACCCCATTCATGGAGCGAATCATCGCTGCTAACATGGTCGAGTGTCTCTCCTTCGTATGCAGGACATCAAATCATTGTATCCACAAAAATCACCCATTAGCCCTTCTAATTTCATCTTTGCTTCCTAACTCCCCTACCCTCAGTCGGTTGATTAATCTCCCTTTTTCTTCCTATTTCCTCCCTATCATTTCTAATTTCTTTTCGTCCCCCCTTTTTCTTTTTTTCCCTCGACGATCCCCTTTTTTTGGGGAGGTTCCACCTGGCGTCGCCTCTGCTCATGGCGAGAGTGCCTATCGGCATCTTTGCCTTGGGCAAGTCCACCTGGCGGCGTCCCTACCTTGGGTGGGTCTACCCTGCATCCATCGCTACCTTAGGCAAGGTTGCCTAGTGGCTTCCCCTGCCTGAGGGGCACCCCCGCTTGGGGGGGATAGGCCTGCCTATGCGTAGGTGGTGCCGCTATCCTAGAGCATGCCCACCTTTGTGTGGCGGGCACTCCAGCCCCGCATGGCACACTCGCCAAGAGCGGCCCCCACTCCTGCCATCTATGGCACACTCACCAAGCATGGTGGGCACTCCCACCCTGCATCGTACACCCACCCAAAGGCAAGCAATGGATCTACCCTTCTGGCGGATTCGCCCCTCCATGGGAGGCACTACCGCCTAAGGGGGCGGATCCACCCTTGTAAGTGGGGTAGATTCGCTCCTTTTGGTGAATCCAACTCCTCCTGTCTCTTCCATGTCTATATTTTTAGGTGAACCTGCGTAAGCAGATTGGCCTTTCTTCCTTTGATTAGGCAAATTTTTCCGTACAAATTTTCCTGTTCATGCCAAAACTCGTACGGGGAAATCTTGGCTCTTTGGGTGGATAATTCGCCCATTCCTTGACAACCCATTTCTCGTCGTACTCTATTCTAGCCTACCCAAACCCCAAATTTTGTATATATATCAAACTCAATTCAAAATTATAATGAAGGGGTTTTTCTCTAACCTGGCAGGGTACCGCATACTCATAGTAGAACCGTCATATCTCATCACCTCGATGGATGATCACGTCCTCAAACTCATCCCTGTTGTCCCATCCATTGTCGTAGTCACGGGTGCTTCTCGCCATCCTTCCCCCTCTCTCTTTTTCTCACTCTCTCAATCTCCAACAGTGAAAATGGTGCATAGTAATTTCTAAAAATTACTATTTATTCACTTTTCCTCTTTTTAAATTTTGGGCATTTTCGACCCTTTATTTAAAATTATTTTCCTCTACTTAATCCTCTATCTTCTATGGGCTGCCATTTGCGCCCCGTATGCCCATTTTCTTCCATTCAAAATCCATTTTTCTTGGTTTTTTGAGCTCTTCCATGTGGTTCCCTCCATTTCTTCCTATTGAGAAGTCGCCCGTGGCCCCTTTTTCCTCCCCATCCACCCTCTTGAGGGGGCATACCCTGCCATTTTCATGCAATCCCATCCTATCCATTTCTCCGCAACACTGGGGAATGTTCTTGCATTTTCTTCCACTTCACACTTCCTACCATCCTTTCGGCGTTGGGGCATCACCTTTCTAGTCTATTCCTCTATCAAGTTGACTATATTTTATTTTTCTTCGAAACATTGTTATTCTAACAATATTTTGAAGAGGGGCAAAATGGAGACATCCAAATTTGATCCCTGCCATAAGGTCAAATTTATCCCTTTCGTCTACTCACTTCATCTTCTCCATCTAAATTAATCAAAATATTTATCTAATTAATATTTACCTTTTCCCTAATGTTCCTAAGGTACTTAATTCAATAAATTAAATACCTTATCATTAGTCTTTTCCTCTCTAAATTAAATAAATACTCTCATTTATTTAATTTAGTAATTTAAACTTTATAAATTTAAATCAATTTTATATTCATTATTTTCTCTTTCCTAGTCCCATCCTCCATAACCCATCCCTAATTTGGATTAATCTAATTACTCTATAATTATGGATGTGCACACCCTTAACTAGGATTAATGTCACATCCCCCATCATACCCCACTTTTCTTAATCCTTCCTTTACCACCTAATCCCTTGTTTGAACAACTTAATCACTTGATTACGTCAACCTAATCCCTATGCCATTTATGGCATTCCATAAGTCAACCCATTTCATTAAATGCTTCCCTTTTTGGAGAAGGCATCCCATTCCCAAAGTGAATTTTAAATTCACTTTTATTTCCCCTAAGACTTTAAGGAATTTTTAATTCCTCAAAAGTAACTTCACCCACATGAGGACAAGGCCCTTCTTTATGAGGAGATCTTGTCCAATCCCTAAGTACTAGGAAAGTACCTCCACCTCATGTCCTTTTGGCCACATCATTCACCACATGTCAAGAGAGGAAGGCTTGTGAGTTCACAACTCACCCAAGCCCTTGATCTTGTCCAAGGTGGCTGCATCTTGACCATTCATTTCTTAGAGGCCTTTCCCCTAAAATTAGAGGATTTTCCCTCATTTTGTAATATTCAACACTTGCACACTCAATAATTCAAGCCATAAATTGCAATCTCAAGCATCCACCATTGCTACAATCTTTGAGCTCACTTTGCATTCATTTTGTGCACATAGGAACATACCCACATTGACCATTGGAATCTCCACCTCATCCACATCATTTTGCATTAAATTTTGTACCATTTCCATCAAAGGAGCACACACAACCAAACAATAAATAGGTCCAACCAAAGGATGAACTTGGGAAAGGTATAATCATTTCTTTCCTATGTTTGTTCAAGTTTAGCTTAGGCCTTATCCAAAGTGTGGTTGTGATTTTTATTTCCTTGCATTTTGATTGCATTTTGCACTTTGGGTTAAGAAAATTTCACTGCACACAACCATAAATGATTTTCAATGTGCATCATCCAAATTTGGCCACAATATAATGAGAACCCAAAACAAAATCCTCAAACTCAAAAATACTTAGAACAATTTTCCTTGAACATCTAAAACATGCCACATTCATTTAGTCGGCCTTCTAGCATTGTTAAAAAATAAATCAATCGAATGTATCCTCTAACTTGTACACCGAATGATGAGCCAACACAGAACTCAAGAATAAGATATTATAGATACCCAAGGACCTTCCCGGAGATCCGCAACATGAAGCTTTAGACTGGTAATGCAAATGGATTGACAAACTCAACTTTAGTCGGATGCTCTGTTCTTTTCTCTATCTCTTGGTATGAACAAAAACTGAAGTGTGCACCAGATCAATGACTTATATTTCCATCAATGACAAAACTAGAAGCCATATGCCAACAATCTCCCCCTTTGGAATTGATGGAAAAACTTAGTAAGAAAATGACTTCAGTGTCAGGAACCAATATATTGCAATCCTTCAAGACTTCAAAAAGTCATGGCTAACACAACTCCCCCTAAATTTTCTAAGGAATTTTTCACTGCTCTCTCTCCCCCTTTGACATCAATGAAAAATCCAAAAATAAAATTCATACAATAATCCCTTTTGGAGTGTAACCAAAAAAATTATTTTTCAAAAACTGGTTCAAAATTTTGAAGAGTTACAACCACTTCTTGTATTAGAAGATTATTTTTTATTTCTCCTTCATCTCTGGAAGAAACTTCTTCCATGCTTCTATTGCAATCCCAGTGATTATGATCATACTATTGTTTGTAGATTTCCAGTTGATAATCTTGCTGAGGGATTCTAGAATGGTGATGGCTTCTTCCAATATTTATCCTTTCCTTAGTATCTCAATTAACTGTTCCAGTCTCCATTATGTTGTGTCTTTCACTTTCCAAAAGGTGTCAATAATCCTGTTTCTAGTGTTTTGAACATTTGTATTCTCTGACTATAATTATTGGATCCTTTTCTTGATTGCACCACCTTGATCCTAAAACATGTTAAAGTCTTGTCCAATATTGTTAAGCTCTATTTCAATTTGTTTCAACTTTTCTTTGTACTTGTTGATTGCATGAGGCCATCAAAGATAATAGTTGTAGATGATATTTGTTGTATTTATGCATTTCCTTAGCTGATTCATGTGCCTTTTTAGCTTAGTGAGAGATAATTTGTACTGCTTCTTTAAGTGTAAGATTACTTCTTTTTTGTTTTCATACTTAGAGTCCATGATTTCCTTGATGCATTCTATCATCTCTTCTGGAAACGTATTTTGTAAGCTCTCTAGATTGATATGGTTGCGCATAAGATGAGCACTTAATATGTTTAAAATCATGTCCTTCTCATATGAAGGTCTGATAGACCATATGTTTGTGATTTTCTACATACAATCTTCCTCATGAATAAGTTGCAATAATATTGCTTTGGTTAAATCACCTTCTTCTTCACTTACTTCTATAATTGCCTTTTCTTGATCTGGTTCAGCTATTTCCATTTATTTTCTTTGGGGGTCCTTAGTTTCCTTATCAAATAAGTTCTTCAACCACACACCAGATTAAATGGATACTTCTTAATACAAATGAAGTACTTGATGAATTAGGGTTTCACTACTGAATTATCTTCGCACTTTCAAAATTATGTTGTAGAGGGTTCTCCTTCTTCTTTTCTTTGACATAAAGTGGCTAATGAGGGTTCCAACTTTCTTTTTATAACTCGCACGCTTAGCTATTTGTAATAAATTCTTTTTCCTTAGGTGTTCTAAATATCCTGTTTTCTTAATCAGTGAGAGAAAAATTCTTCTGTGGACCTTCAATTTTTTGGGTTTCTTTATGAGTGCTTTCAAATGTATTCGTAAACTATTAGTACAATTGTTGACTATTATTTTTCATTTCAGCACCAACTACGGACAAGGAAAAAAATATTTTCCATAAAAACTCCCCCTAGGCCAATGGCCTGAAATCAATTCCCAAAGGAATTACTAGAAGCAGGTTCTAGTACTGGCTCATTTTCTGCAATAGAGGGACTCTTCTTCACCCATGTCTTCTTCATCTGATCTCTTATTTCATCCATAGTCACTTTTCCTTTTCATTTAACATCTTTCTACGTATTTCTTCCTTTTTATACTGGACCCATATTTTTGTTTCTACAAAATCTTGCAATGTGATCATATTTGTTGTAATTGTAACAACAACATTTCCTTGTCTAGACTAGTCATTCCATTGATTTCTTCTTGATCTGCACTGGTTAGAAATATGCCCAAATCTTCCACAGGTATAACATTTAACATTCCTTGTACTAGAAAAGTTGTTTTTCATATTTTTGCATTCAATTGACTTATGAACAAACTTGTTGTAATTGAAACATTGACAAAAGAATGATGGATCAATCGATTTGATTTTACTTCTACATTGAGCAACGATATGACCAAATTTATTGCAATAAAAATAGTATCCATTAAACTTTTGAGCATTAGGTTGTCTTATCGGATGCCTTTTTGCTTTGTTCATCTAATTTCCTTTTTTGAAATTCCTTTGTCCAAATCCAAAACTTTCTCCTTTCTCATATCCAAGAGCTCGCTTGTTTTTCCCAATCTTCTAACCTTGAGTCAGTTCATCAAGATTAATTGAGCTAATCCTGAACTTCTCCTTGTATTCATTTGTAGTAGCAAGTTCATCCCTTAGAATAATAATTTGTCTTTCAAGCTCCTCTTCATTGTTTTTGGATTGTTGCAGTTCAATCTCCATTTGAATGAATCCTCCATTAATTCTATTACATTCGTTATATTTTTCCTTTAAGGATTGAGTTGGATTCTCCTCATTCTTCTTTCTTTCTTCAATCTCCTTAGTCAGCTTCATTGCCATAGATCCCATCTCATGCTTTAGGGTAGCAATTTTATTGGCAAGATTTTCACATTCTTTAGTTATTTCCTTCAAGTTTTGATTCAGGTGAGCATCATCCATGCTTTTGTTCTCTTTTTGCTTAATCTGGTCACAAAGATCCTTTATCTTTTCCCTGGACTTAGTAATCTGATCCTTCAATGACTAAATGAATTTTTCAGCATCCTTAAGTTTTTCTTTCATTTCTCAAAATTTTGCTTTGGATTGATCAAGATCATCAAGTGCCACCACAAAATGTTGTTGAAGACTATCAGATTCCATTACATTCCAAGATCCACCTCAAGCTACCAAACTTCTTTCGAGGAACCAGGCACTGATACCAATTATTTGACTAAGGGGACACTAAAGGGGGGGGGTGAATCAATTTTCTGCAATATAACTTTATTAATCTGATCTTTAAACCACTTACAACATTGAACTAAAAGAAAGATCTAAGAACATAAAGAAATCATCCACAACACCATAACACAAGGATTTTTATGTGGCCCTATTAGGGGAAAAACAACGGTGGAGGTCAATCCACAATTAGAGTACTCAAATATAAGTGTTTTATAAATGGGAATGCACATTCATTCAAGTACACTACCTAGAGCTCACTGCTCAAAATAGAAAGGCTCACTACCTTAAAAAAAATTGGAATTAAATTCATTTGAGGAATTGAACTAAAGAGATAGCATCTATCAATTCTTGATTACAATTTTGATTAAGCACATTAATTGGTTTCTGACCTTCTATCTAATTCTACTTTTATGTTATGCTCTTCTTTTAATTCGCATCACAAATCCTTTATATCCTTCTGATATTCACATCATATCTCACACACTTGAATTCACACCACACACACCTCACATATATCTCAAAATGATATAAACAATCAATCTTATATATCTTCAACAAGGGATAATATCATCTACATGCCGGTTTCAATTAAACATAGAATATTTTCCAATCATTGACTCAAACCACAAATTATTTTCAATGCGCATCATCCAAAGTCGGCCACAACATAGTGAGGACCCAAAAAAAACCCTCAAACCCAAAAATACTTAGAGAAATTTTGCCTTGAACATCTACAACACACCTTATTCATTAAGTCGGCATTTTTAGCACTATTAAACATAAAATCAATCAACCACATCCTCTAACTCATACACTGATTGATGCCCCAACACAAAAATTTAGAATAAGATATTCCAAATACCCAAGGATCTTCCTTGAGATCCACAACATGAACTGATAGACTGGTAATGCAAATGGATTGAGAAACTCAACTTCAATTGGATGCTCTGTTATTTTCTATGTCTCCGTATATGAACAAATACTAAAGTGCACACTGGATCAATGAAAACACAAAAATCCATATGCCGACATCTTCATCTATTCTCATCATCCCAACTAAGCCTAGAATATGCAAGTTTCTCACTCCAAATGTTGTCCAAGAACTCATGACAAAGAATACATCCCCAACTCCACATCTTGAAGTCATCAAACCTTGCAACCCACTCCATTATGTATGATCACTAGTGATGAGGCCCTTCTCTATCCCAAACCTATCACCCCTATTACCACTCCTAACACCATTCAAACTATTGAAACCATCAAACCCACCAAATCTATTGAATCCCCATCTCCTACTCCTAGTGCCATCCAATCCATTGAAGACACCCAAATCCAATTCACTCCCCCTAGTCCTTGTATCACCGAAATCAAATCCCATGACCTTCATGAATCCTCCATCCTTTGATCTCCCCCACTTGAGGAGCCCCTCCAACACTCCTCCCTAAACATGTCACCCACACAAGATGAGTCATGCCAAGAGCTTTATCCAAAGGATACCAACATATCCCCTCCTCCAAATGAAGATCTTACCATCCCATCTAGTCCACCTCAAGATCATAGTCCCTCATCGAGTTCATCCCATAATCCCCTTGTCACTCAAGATCCAATCACTCCATCACATGATCCCTTACCAACCACTACCACAAATCAAAATCCTATCATACTACCTAATCCCTCTCTCGATTACTTATCACTCACTCCTCCTAATGAAGATCCCATGTCCCATTTACTCCATCTCATGATCCTTTGTCATTTCCCATTAAATCCATCCCAATGCCACTTTTATATCCCCTTGGTACTCTTACATTCATCCATAGTGGTTTTCTTGTAGATGAAGAGAAAATAATATACACCACCCATCCTCCTCCACCCAATAATGGACTCACATCATGTTTCCAGAATAACAAGAATCCTACCATAAATCAAATGCTGAAGATCATGAACTACCAAGGAAAAGGTTTAGGCCTTCGTGAGAAAGGAATATTAGAGCCCATCCATGTCAAATAAAATCCATGTGCACAAGGTCTTGGCTATATATCTCAAGACTCACAATCCAAAAATGTTGGTATAACCTTTGTACATCCTAAGTGAGCCTCTTCCAAAAGAATAGTAGGCTCTTCCCATCATGCCATCCACCCTCCTCCATCATATCACCTCAAAACAGCCATCCATATTCCTTCTTCATCCTCTAAATCCATTTTGGGTCCTTAAGTCCCTCTATCCACCATCACACATCCTTCATGTACTAATTCCATTTTGGGCCCTTACATCCCAAAATCACCTCCTCCATCTCATCCTATTCATCCTCATCATTCCCCTATCCATCAATCACATATCCCTACTACCCATCATATAAACCCTACTCTCATACTCCCTAATTAGGATAAAAAAAGGCACACACCTAAAAATCCATGTCCATCCACACATCACCTCCAAAATTATACCTTTAGCACTCCATTCATGTTTCCTCTATCTCTTCCATTTTCTCACACCCATCCCATTTTTATTAAAAGAACTTTCGATGCCAAAGTAAAAATAGGTAAATCCAAACATCCACATGATTTTAAAGATCCCCATGTCCCCTCTAAATTACATGATAAATAAAATAAAAAATCCCATCCAAAAGTGTAGTCAACCACAAAGACTACACAAACCTATTAAAGCAAAAATCAAAACCATGTGGATCCCAAAGGAAAAAGATACAGTGAATTCAATTGAAAATCCATAACGACATCCAAAGTTGCTAATCCAATAACTAATCATCCACATCCTCCATATCCTAAATCTATTTTGGGTCCCTATGTCCTAAAATTCACTATCCTAACTCCTCCATTATTCCCACATCCTCCATCCATTAATCCTCCTATCATTTCACATCCCCCACCATATGTGCCAATGTTGGTCCTAAAAAACATTTCCCCATCACATCCACCCCATCATTCCATCCTTGAACTTTCCAACATCTCATCCATTATCCCACATTTATCCCTCATCAAATCCCTTTAATCCATTCTCTTGCATGATCCATCCATCCCAATAAGGTTGTACCAACATCCCATAGTCACTTTACACATGGGCTCTTGTCACCTCATATGGAACTTGATGCATGCATTTTTCATCCATCTCCTTATCATGTGTCTTTGAAATCCATTATCCACATCCCTAAATTTATACATATCCATCCACATACTATCTAAAAAATTCAAAAAAATCCAAAAAATAAAAGTAAAATAAAAAATAGTAAAGAGAAATAATTCATCTAATGGTAAAAACTTGGCAAAAATGTGCCTTGGATAAGTACCATGATGAAAACCTAGAAAATAGGTGTCATGTGTAAATCCCCCATCCAATTTACTTCCACACTTAGGGGAAACTACATCTCCTTCACCCATCTCCTCCATCCCACCTATCTTAAACATCCTACCCATCATGTCTCATTTATCTCCAATCCCTCCATCCTCCTTGTGATTTTGATATAGAAAGGGGAAAACATATATACATGCTTTGGACACCTCTTGACATTAATCTCCTTCATCCACACACTATCATATTCCTTATCCTTGCCCTCTAAATTCCTTACCCATGCATCCTATGCACATCCATCTACCTTCCTTGTCCACCCATCATGCCACAATACATCTCCTTTACTTATTTACCCATCCTTCTATCTTCCATCCCTATTTCCTCATCATACGTTAAATATCTAGAGTGGGGCATCTCCTTCTTTGTGACATAGTCCTTGGAAACAACCTCCATTCATCCCATCATCCCTTCCATATCACTATTATTATCTCTCCATCCTCCTTCCATTAATACTTCCCATCCCTCCATCCACTAATCCCTTTTCATCTCCCCATCCCTCTATCTATCGAGTAACCCCTTCCATCTTTCAAAATCCTTATCCCTCTATCCATCCATCCTAGCATATTTCTATCTCCCCATATTTATCATTCCATCCATTTATCTCTATTTTAATTCCATCTCATAATCCCTTGTCATTGGTATCTATCTATAGGCTACCCACATGCCCACCAATGTAATCTATCTCACTATCATCACTCCTATCTATTTCTCGCATCTTGCTAATCCCATGTTACTTTTCCTTACACTTCTATCCACCATGCCATCCTCCCAATTCATCTTTTGATGATTTGGATAACTATCCCATTCTTGCGCTTCATGCAATCACCACCATCCTATCCTCAAGGTCCATATTGTATCATCATATTGATGCCATCATTATATCTACTTATCATGGTCATCTCATCATCATTTATCCATTGTATGTCATTGGTATTTTTTGTGAACTTCATTGCCCCTATTCTTTCACATAGGCAAGTCTAATCACTTGATCAGCCTCAAGGAATTTGTCATGTCGGTCTTCTTCATACATCAATGTATTCATTTCCATCTTTCCAATTTTATCCATGGTCAATTGTTAGTCTTTTATCAAACTACGAGGTCTCTACACTTTCACGTAGGCAAGGCCATCAATCGATGAGCCCCTAAGACCCTAGGGACTTTTCCTTAGGGCATGTCTTGGTTTTGTGTTGTGTCATCAAGTATGTCCCTATCCAACTAGTTCCTAATAATAATTTCCATTGGTACCATGAGGTTCAATTTGTTTTGAGTATCCTGAGTCATTTCGATCACCTAATCTATCTTTCATCCTTGGTTTTAACAAGATGCGTCCTTCCTAAATCAGATCATATCAATCCCATCCACCCCTTGATCCTATTGAAAAGGACATTTGAAATTGAATGCGATCTTTTGATCTTTTTGGCATTTTTTTTTATCATTTGAGCTTCCTATTATACCTTGTTAAGGTCGCAATGATCCATCATATCTTGGTTCTCTGATGGGTAAACATAGGGGCATATCTTGATTTTTGGTGTGATCTTGTCTTCCTGGTTGTCCTAGGTAGTAACCACCAAGATCCTTGTGGTCTTGTGTTATGTTGGGGCACCCTTTGTGTTTTTGGTTTTCCAACATTGGTCCTACCAAATCCCCTATGACTTTGGGATGTTGGACAAACATTTTTTTTGTTGTTTTAGTCCTATGCATGTGATATGAATTCACCTTGGTTTCTCATACCCTAGTCATAGTATCTCATGGTATATCAAATTAAGTGGTCATTACATGGAAGCACAATGCATAATAATTTACTTGCTTGATTTGGTTCCTATCCATTCATCTCCCCATCTCCAATCCTCTCATCTATCAAAATCCCCCAATCCATTCACCCTACATATTTCTCATCCATTCATCCTTCATCACTCTCCCTCATCTATCTATCCTATCTATTTTCATCACTCCACTATCTTCATCCTCATCATATAATCATCTCTTTAATCTTCTTAGGATATTATAGATTTGTTATTCTAAGAATATTTTCATCCATCCTCCTCATCATTCTATCATCGCTTCAATCTTCTTAGAATAATATAGATTTTTTATTCTAAGCATCTTTTCCTCCATCATCTTTATTCCTTTCAGTAATATCACATCTTAATCCAATCCTAATCCTTTTGACCTAGCACAAATCATCTAATCACATCTTTGGTCTTGTTCCTAGCCTTACTACAAGCCTTGATCCAATCATCATCATCGAGATATATCCTTCCCTATCCTTAAGATTTTTTGGGATGTATCCTTCCCTCATCAACAACACCCTCATCCTCTTCATCATCGAGATGTATCCTTCCCTATCCTTGTGTTGTTTTGGGATGTATCCTTCCCTCATCAACAACACTCTCATCATCATCACCAAGATCTATCCTTCACCATCCTTGTGTTGTTTTAGGATATATCATTCCCTCATCAACAACACTCCATCCATCGTTAATCCATCTTAGCTTGTAGCTTGACTAGGGAAAAATCATATTTGTCCTTAAATCCATTTATGCTTTCTTTCTTCTCATGTTCTCTTCCCAATTTATTATCGCTTATCATCCTCTCTTATCCATAATTTTGCATCATCTTCCCCATCTACTCTTTCATCATCTCATCCATTTTGAGAGCACACCCATGTTCTCTTGAACCCACATGTCCTCTTGAGGGGGCATCCTCAATCCCTAAACTTCATCTTCACTCCCATCACTGTTTCTTCCTAGTGATTTCTTTGAATGACTAGCGCATTTCTCAAAATCTAACCATATTATTTTAGGTGCTATGTTTTAATTTTATTTGAAATGATGCTACTTCATAACACCATCTCAAAGAGGGAAAAAATGTAGAAACTAAAAATTGACCACTTTAGTTTGGTCAATTTATCCCCAATTCAACTAATTTCATATCTTCTATATTAATGAAATAATACCCTATTATTTGATTAATATTCATTATCCATTATCCCTTCGTCTTAATCCCATGTCTTATATCATCTTCAAATCTTAGCCTAAAGTACATAATTACATTTAATTATTTACTCCCATCACTTATCCCTTTCCTTCAAAAAATTAAATAAATAATCTATTTATTTAATTCTTCTCATGTCAAATCCTCCATAAAATGAAAGTGGGTTCCCAATCTCTCTTAGCCATCTAACCCTCCTCTAATCATCCATTAATTATCCTAGTCTAACCCATGGTCAACCCCCAATGGAAATTTTAATTCTATTATAATCTCCCCACATCCCCAAATGGAATTTTAAATTCTATTTTATTTTCTCAAGGTACTTGGAGGAATTTTTAATTTCTCTTCCCTTTCTCCAAGGAATATTAAATTCCTTTTTATTCAACCCATGCCTCTAAGGAATTTTTAATTCCTTTTATCATTCACATGTACATTAAAAATGAATTTTTATTTCTTTTGGTCAACTCTTTGATCTCAACCCTTGGTCCTCTTCCAAGGATCAATCCTAGCCATTCATTCATCTCCCCTCTTGCTAATGAATAAAAAGACTTAGTCATTTTTGACTCACACACACATTCATTCTATCACATTCATCCCAATATTTCAATCTCGATAGCCAAATCATTGCAACCATAGCCATCTTGCATCCATTTTGTGACCAAATCAAGCTACAACAAGTCATTATGTCATTGAAATAAAGATATAACACACACATCAAGCCATAAAAAATGGAAAACAACTCCATCAAGCTCAAACAAGGTAAAATTGACTTTATTTTTATGTTTAAGTTTGAGTTTCATCTTTAGCCCAATCTTGAGTGTTGTCTTTGGTTTTTATCCTTTTTCTTGATTTTATTGCTTGCACTTTAGATGGGGTGAAATCATTGCACACATATTCATACATCATTCTCATGCATGTTCTTTTGTGCCTATGTTGGTTTTCCATAGGATATTGATCCTGGGGGCTTGATCATCCCTCTTGATGGTTGTCAGCCTATCTCACTAGCATTGGTACACTTGGACCCCTCTTGATGCATATTTGTCTACTTTAGTGTGAGTTTGAAATAAGTTTCTACTCTCATTAAAGTTGGGGCTAAATGTAGTGTCAAAAATATATCCATTTACATTTTCACACTTGTTTGGCCCTCCCTGCTAAAATCTAGCTTCATTATGCCTTACTTGGTCCTATTTTGCATTCACAAGCCTTATTTAATGCATCTTTCTAAGGATAATCCTAAAATTTCATAAATAGAAAATCATGATTCATGTTTTTAAGTTATGTGTTCCAAATCTAGTGATCTGGGACTCATATGCCACCTTGGGCATATGGGTCCCACCTAGGTCTTGGGGCCTGATTTCGAACATTACTTTGAGCTTAACACTTTTTGGAGTTTGTGTCCCATGTTTAAGACACTGTGACTCATATGCCCCAATTGACGTATGAGTCCTACTTTAACCAGGACCTATTTCAAATCAAATTCTTGGTGGGATTTTATTGTCTTAGATCTAATGTTGGCTTGTAGTGGTGTAATTTTGAGAAATTTGGCATAAACAAGTATAAATACAAGGTTATTTCACATAATTTCTCCTAACAAGAGCTATAAATGTTTCAAGTCATCTAATATTTTCAAGAGATCATTCAAGATAAAATTATCAAGAATTTGGAGCTGCATTGAAGATTCAAGCATCATGTCAAAGTCATCATGCATCATGTGTGTTTGTGAGCTAAAATTTGTGATGTAGATTTTAATGATTCAATCAAGCACTCAAAGACATTATTTCATATCAAGATCAAGATTCAAGATCCATATCCATTGGATCTATTTCACACTAGTTTGTATCCTTTATTTCAAGGGTTTGGTAAGTTGCAACATTGCATATTTGTCCATTCATCATTCCTTCATCATATTTCATTTCATTTCAAGGTTTGATTACCAAAACATGGTTTGACCAAGGAAAACCCCTATTCCCTAACAAAACAACATTTTTCTCTCTCTTTGATGTGTAATTTGCAGATTTAGGTTGAAGATCCATTTAAGAGGAAGATTGGAGAAAGTTGCAAAAGTTGTCATCTTCATGGAAACTCATCTACAAATAGTAATTCAGACTTTTCATACTTGAAGATCGGACAAGATGAAAGCTACAGAAGATCACTCAAGGTGAAAAAATATTAAATTAAACCCTAATACTGGGACTAAATCACCACCTTGGGTGTATGAGTCCCAATATACCTATTTTCAACAACTTTTTGTAGATCCTGATTTGCCAACAAAAGATTCCAGATTCTGACAATATTCCAGAAGTACGACTAAATCACCCAGTCTGGCATATGTGTCCCAGTGCACATCAAAATTCAGAATTTCAAAGTTGTAGACCTTGTTTTAGACATCTCCAGTCTTCTAGGTTCTTCTTTGTTCATCCTTAAACTCTCATTTTGATTTTAAGTTTCATTTTCTAGGTCATATAGTTAGATTTGCATATTACTTTCATTTATTTCTTTCTAAGCATTTTCTTAGTGGTGAACACCCTTTTTAATCACACCTAAGGAAAATATAACACCCTTTGTAGTGTTCTCCTTCCCTCAGTTGAGTCACTTGGTTTCCTAATGAACTAGAGTGAAATAGGTCCCCTAGTTCCATCTCCCAAAAGGTAGAACCCTATTTCCTTGTGTTCATAATTAAATTCCCCTTGTGTCTATATCAAATCCCATTGATTTGGTTTGTCACCCACCAAGCATCTCAATAAATTCTCAAGATTCTATTGAAAAATCTGGTTTGACCATTGGTTTGCATATGGTAGGTTGAGCTAAACCCCAACTATGTTCCCATTTTCTTCTACAGGGTGCACCAAAAATGACCAAAAAAATTGGTGTCCCAGTCTGAAATAATTTTTTGGAAAACTATGTAATCTAACCACTTCATTGAAAAATAAAGTAGCTATGTGGGAAGAACCATTGCACTTTTAGCACAATATGAAATGAGTAATTTTAGAAAATCTATCCACTACAACAAAACAAAATCATTACCTCTTTGTGTTCACGATAACACCAAAAAAAAATACATGCTTATATATTCCCACAATCTTTCTGATATTGATAATGGCTGGTGAAACCCCATAGTTGTTCTCACTCCTTTTGCATATTGACACACTCAAAAACCTTGCACCATGTTCTTTACATCTATACTCATACTCGGCCAATAATAACTCTCATTCAATTGCACCAAAGTCTTATACACTCCAAAATTATCACCCAAACATCCACTATGATTATCCCTTATTAAATTTTCCCTCATTGAACCATCAGGTATACATAATCTCTTCCCCTTAAACAACAAACCTTCTTGCACAAAATAATCTAGCCATGGAGTTCTATCCTTTTCCATGGGATTATTACGCACTATCCAAGCCTCTTTAAAATCAACATCCTCCCCATAAAACTCCTACATAGAATCAAAACCAATGACATTCACCCTCATTTCAGTTAACAACAAATCCCTTTGACTTAATGCATCAAATACTCTATTGGATTTCCCACTTCTATGTATCAATACAAAAGAATAACTTTGAAGAAATTCAACCTGCTTCACATGATTTTGACTAATCTTAACTTGGTTGTTTATATATTGTAAATAATGATGGTGTGTATAAAAAAAAAACTCCTTCAAAAGAAATTAATATTACCACTTCTTAAGAGCTTGCACAATTTCATAAAAATATTGATCCTACACTGAATATTTTCTTTTTTCTTCATTCAAATTCTCACTAAAATATGTTATTGGTCTACCCTCTTGTCTCAAAAATCCTCAAATTTGTGTCCTGCTTATATTACAATCAACTTGGAACAATTTACCAAAATTAGGGAGAGCTAACATGGGCTCCTCCATTACTTTAGCTTTCAAAAGCTTGAAACTTTTCTCAGCTACTGTTTTCCACACAAATTCTTTTCTATTACCCTTCATAGAATATGTAATAGGAGCACAAATCCCACTAAAATTTTGTATGAACTTCCTATACAATCTTGCTAAGCCATGGAAAATTCTTACCTCAAACATACTCCTTGGCGAAGGCCAATCTACAATTGTTTTTAATTTTTCTGGATCCATTTTTAAACCATTATCAAAAACAACAAAAGCCAAATATACTAGCTCCTCTTTCATGAAGCTACACTTTTTCACATTCAGTAGTAATTTATCTTCTTTGAATCTTTGCAAAAATTCCATAACATGCTGCAAATGCTCTTCTTTTGTCTTGCTAAAAATCAAAATATCATCCAAATGCACTATGAAAAACTTACAAAGGTATAGTTTTAGCACTTTTTTCATCAACCTCATGAAGGTACTTGGTGCATTTTTCAAGAAAAATGACATCACCATCCATTCATACAATCCATCCTTTTTTTTAAAAGTGGTCTTCCATTCATCCCATTCTCTTATGTGAATTTGATGGTACCCACTCTTCAAATTAATTTTGGTAAAATTCTTGGCCCCACTCAAAGAATCCATCATATCATCCACTCATGGCAAGGGAAACCAATACTAGATATTTATCTTTTTTATGGCTCTTGAACCCATACACATCCACCACTCTCCGTATTTGGTGTCAATATTGATGGAACAACACATGGACTTAAACTCTCTCTAATCAGCCCCGTATCCAACAACTCTTGCACTTACCTATTTATTTTTGTATTCATCATACATGTCATTTGATATGG
The DNA here is from genome assembly GCA_007115665.2 of Sequoiadendron giganteum. Lineage (NCBI taxonomy): Eukaryota > Viridiplantae > Streptophyta > Pinopsida > Cupressales > Cupressaceae > Sequoiadendron > Sequoiadendron giganteum. Next base: position 639,966,720 of record CM021104.1, on the reverse strand, counting down.
TGGTTTGTTTGGAAAGCTTGCACCAGGAATAAAATCCTTGCAAAATAGTGTCCTCCTTCCTTTAGGTCTTTCAAAATTATTTCCTAGAAATAAAACAAACCTTGGAGTTTCCCTCCGCTTCTTCTTCCCTTTCTTGAATTGGTGTTAATGTATATTATTTTTCATCTTTCTTAATTTGATAAGTTTTTTTCCACCCAACATGAATAGCTCTTCGATAAAATTGGCATGGCCTCCCCAAAAGTAGATAGCATGCATCTACTGGAATCACATCACACATTATTTCATCCATATATTTTCCAATTTGAAAACTCACAAAACATTGCTCTCATATCGACAAACTATGATCTTTTTGCAACCATGAAGCCCAATATGGGTTGGGGTGTTTCAATCTTTTCAAATTCATTTTTTCTAACATCTCTTTAGATACAATATTATATGTACTGTTACCACTTTCCACTATAAGTTTGTAACACTTACCACCCTATTTGCATATTTTTCTTAAAAAAATAATTCTTTGCATTGGCTCCAACTTCTCCTTCTTTGGATTTATCAAAGCTCTTTTTAGCATGAGAGACTCTCCATATTCAAGTCCTCCATGAATTGGTGTAGCCAAATATTCACTTTCAGCCTACACAAAATGAATTCTAGCTTCCTTCCCTTTGCCACTATTTTATTGTATTTTTGGGCATTCAAATTCCATAGGCCCCAACTCTCCACATTGGTAACATTTACCTCCAAACCCTCTTCCTCTACCTCTTCCAAAAGATCCTCTACCATGACAAAAATCTCCTCTTCCCTTAGAAGGTTCTCCTCTTCCTTTATTATCTTACACACCTGTATGAGATGTACTTGCTTCATCTTGTTTACCTTGGTAACCTCTAGCACTATTTTTTTGCTATCTTCCTCTTAAAAATATGCCCCTACCATGGGAATTTTTTTGTTGTTTTTTATACAAGTTTCTCTTATGCCTTCAAATCATATCGATATGCCTCTTCTACACTAGTCATCCAAAGCATACTCATTTCATCTTGTATAGAATTATGTAGACCATTCATATATATTGATACCATATCTATATCATCATCCACATGTCCATCCTAGATACTCAACCGATAGAACTCCTCAATGTACTCCTGAACATTCTTCTCTCTTTACTTCAAATTTTTTAGCCTCTTAACCAATTCAATTTGGTAATCTATAAGAAAAACAATTGTCTTCAATTTCATCACCATCCTCTCCCATGTTTTAATTTTCTCTTTACCTCTTTGTCATCTCTTTAGCTTCACATTATCCCACCACATGGAAGGATATCCTTTCTACTTTGTGCCAACATAATTCACCTACTTTGGATTATCAATTGATTTATCAAAATATTTTTCCATCTTTGATACCTAGTATAGAAACTCTTCCAAATTCAAAGTACCATTGAAACTTGGTGGGTCCAAACTAGGCTTGCTACAAAGCCTAGCCATTTCTTTCAAAAATATACCTTCTACCTCACCTTTATGATCATCTTCCATTTCAATTTCTGGTACCTTTTCTTTAGCTTCATCCTTGCTAGCATCCACCACCAAGATTCCTCTTTGTTGCGTTAATTCTATTGCTTCAAACTATGCTCCTATCTAAGCTTCAAGGCCTCTTATCATTTCTCTAAAGACCTCATGATTTTCATTGTGTGGTCCTCTTCGCCCATGCTATATTTTTGACATGTTCATGGACCTTTTTAATTGTGGGTCTCATTGTCCTCTCACACTCAAAACAATATCTTTTTTTGCAAGGTGTGCACCCTTTATCTCCTTGTATTGTGCAATATAGTGCTTGGGTTTGTGACATGGATTAACCGACTCCCATGGATTCATTAACTTTTTTGGTTGTACTAGGCATTAAAAGGTTGATCTTTTGGTGCAATGGAAACTATCTATGCAACAATTGGTATCAAAGCCTTGGTCATGGGTTCAAATCCCTCACTTGCATTGGGATGATTGTTGCAAGGTATGCACCCTTGGTATCCTTGTGTTGTACAACATATATCTTAGGTCTTTGACATGGCTTAACCACCTCCCATGGATTCCTTAACTATGGTAGTCGTATCAGGCATTAATAGGTCGATCTTTTGGTGCAATGACAATCGTCTGTGCAACATCCTTAGGGTCTTCTCTCAACACAATACAATATAGGCTTTGAAACCACTTGGTGCAAGTAGGAATTAAGAGTCTTGTTAGAAAACCAATTCCAATAGTAATAAATCAACTCAACACATTCCAACATTTAATATTCGAATTTCACATTTAAATTCTCTTCACAGGAAACTTCATGAAGTTTCAAGACAAAAATTCCATTTTATGAATCAAACCTACAATCATATTAGAATTTATCAAATTCATTTTTTTAAAGTCATTGGCAACAAATTGATTAGATAACCACAAGTCTATAGTCATAAAAACCCACAAAACATTGATATATTGTATTTTTATATTCCCCCCCATTCAAAATCTCTATATTGTTCTCAAAACCAATCTCCAACAATAAACACTTCACTATCTCATCTTTGCGAACCCCTCCAATAGCAACAATTTTACCTTTTTATATGCTCTCTTGAGTGTGTAAGTTGAACAGGTTTTTAATTTCAAATTAATACAACAACCAAAGTAGGTTGCATGGAATTTGATCAACCCCAAATAATGAATATTACCATAGCCAATATAATCTCTACAACTTCCATGATGCATCGACCTCCTTTTCAAAAGTTCCCATGCACCAAAACCAAGGATAAGTCATTGATTAGTTTTTTAAATGTATGCAATCACTATTGCTTGGTCCTCACCATTTTTGACACCCTGCAAGGTATATGCAAAAAATGTATATACAAAATTACATGGTTGTTAAAAAGGAACTTCATAAATTGAGCCCCCTTAGAATGTCATGAATTTCCCAAAGTCATCAAAATAAAATCATATACAATTAGCAATTATTCCTGGGTGCTCTTGGATTAGTTTAGGTCCTATGGGAGATACTACTGAGACTCCCCTAGACATAGTTAAGTATGAGGTGCATGATGTGACACTTGGAGGAGATGAGATAATAGTTTGTACTACATACATGGACACATGTGAGGGAAGAAAAAATGGATATCCATCCATGGTTGAAGATGAGGAGTAGCAACAACAATCTTATGTATATGTAAAACTTAAATTTATTTCATAGTGCATTTTATTTAAAATTATTATAACAAATAGTACATTACTAATGTATATTTAAGTGGGAATGAATAGTTGATGATTGAGGATGAGATTAGAGAATTACATCATGGTACTATTTCCACCATTGAATTTGTCCTAGACATGGTATAATTTTTTCTACATGCAAAATTTTTTTATTGTATGCATATAATTTAAATTGTGATTAATTAAATACATACTAATTTATATCTTGATCTTATTTTACTTTTGTAATGTACTCCAAATGTGAGTGGTGTGACACCTTTTACCATGTCATATACTTAAACAGTCGATCATCCTCAAAGATCATCATTTATAGAACAAGTCACAATCAAGGTAATTGAACTAGATTTTAATTGAATTAATATTTTAATTAGAACTTATACAACTTATTGTAGTGATTTAGATGTCAATTTAAAATATATTATGGTTATATATAGATACATTTGTAGTCTTACTTTCTTTCCATGTTTAATGTACATGAAGTTGATGTTGATGCATCCAAGATGAGTTATTCTCCAATAATCTTAGTTGCATCACTAATTCGGGTATATAGTTTTTTTTATATCTAGTAGATATATAACTTTCTATATATATATGTAGATATATGTTTAGTTTATGTTAGTTTGTCAAAAATTATATTAACTTTTGTGACTTTTATTTTTCTTCTTATAGAGTATTCTCCCATCCATGTATGTGGATCCTCTACAATCTCAATTTGGTAGGAATCCTAATATTCCTAAGGGACCATCATTTGTTGAACGTTTATCAGAAAAAAAAAACAAAGGCTTGAGGTAATGAAGAATTGAATTTTTATTTAATTGATATTTTTGAGAAATTATAGTTTAGTATAGTGATTAGATGTCACTTTAAAAGTTATAAAAATAGTAGATAAGTTTCTATTTAGTAGTCTAAGTTATTTATCATTGAGCTAATTAATATAATTTATGGTTCAAATTTTTATTGTACAAGCAACTTCTTATCCATTAGGTGGCGTGAAGAGGCTACATTTTGATGATATGCCACAACTTTAGGATTTTATTGACATGACATAGCTATTTGAGATATACATTATATATAGGTCCCTTATGGTAAACCTACAAAAATTTTTTACAATTGTAGTGAAGAAGGAAAAGTTGCAAAAAATGACCCCATGCAAAAAAAATTGGTTTTTGGGGATTTGATCGAACTTTTGGTTCGAGTGAACCCAAATGGGGTTTGATAGAACCCTCCCTTCAAGTGAACCCATTTAATTCTGACTCCCACATTTCCCAAAAATATAAGCAAAAAAAATGCTTGTGGGAAGGGGGTTCGAATGAACCTTGGTTCGAGTGAACTCCCCTTCTGGCACCAAAAAACTCCTGATTTTTTCCCTTTGAAGCTCAGGTTGAGGATGAAAATGGAGGAGAATTCACAAACCCAACTGGATGATGGTAGTCCTTGTAACGAGCTATCCAATGAATATAATTTTAATATGTTTTGGTTTTATTATGTTTTTTTTTAGTTTGATTAAACATAGGTTTTTCACCAAAAATGAAACTCTCTATTTTGCACATGTGGAAAAATAGCAAATTATCAACATAAAATTTTGAAAAATATGTGCAGGCTAGGTATTGATGTCCTTGATCTAGTAAAAAAAAATTAAATTTTGATACATACAAAAAAAGTTATGTTGTGTATGGTTTGCCTATGTTTGAATTGTAATTGGTTTGACTTCGAAACTTGATTAATGAAAAAATATTCAATAAAAAACTATGAAACCAAATGAAAGGGCTAGATATCATAGTTAAAAATCTAAATTAAAAATAAAATAAAATTATCCTTCATGGAAAAAAAGTTATGTTGTATACGGTGAGCGTCACTCCTAAAAAATGTTGTTTACTGAAAAAAAACTAGTTTTCAAAGGAGATAGAAAAAGAAGTTCAATCTGATTCCAAAATTTTTGAAAAAAATATATTTAGAATCTACAGAAAAAATTTCAACAATCACTAGTTTGCATCATCTTCAAATTCCTCATGGTTTAGCCGCTATAGGTGCCCGAAAGTGAAGATTTAGCTAGAAAAAATTATTTCAGTGTCTAGTTTGGCCAAAAATTGTAAACTAGTATTGTGGGATCACCCAAGATGGCATATGCCACATTTTGTAAATATTTTTTTGAGTTAGTATATGCAAAATCTATATATGTACATACATAATTACTCTACACTTTTATATAAAAAAATATAGATTCGATATATTTTGTTCATTGTGTGTATGTTTTCCTACTTTGAAACTTAAATTTTGAATGAATAATCTATTGCAAGGTGTGCACCCTTAGTCTCCTTGTGTTGTGCAGTGCAATGCTTGGGTTCATGACATGGCTTAACCACCTCTTGTGGATTCATTAACTCTAGTGGTTGCATTAGACATTAATAGGTTGATCTTTTGGCACAAGGGAAAATGTGTTCAGACAATTGGTATCGAAGCTTGAGTCATGGGTCCTAACCCCTCACTTGTGCTAGGGGGATTTTTGTAAGGTGTGCACCCTTGGTATCCTTGTGTTGTGCAACACAATGCTAGGGTTTGTGAAATGGCTTAACTGCCTCCCATGATTCATTAATTCTGACGGTTGTATCAGGCATTAATAGGTTGATCATGTGATAAAACAACATCCATCTATGCAAGATAATCACTTTATAATGGTTGATATATGATGAATAACATGTTATATCTATTCATTTCTTGCAATCTTTCACTTTAATAGTTTATGAATGGCACAACACTTTCTCTCATAAATTATCATTAGACATTTACATTAACATGCATACTAATGTTGAATTTAGTTTCCTTGGGAAACTTCACCAAATTTGATCCCTTTATCCTTAGTCTCTATAGTTGCAACATCCTTTATCCTTTTACTCCCTTATCCATTAACATCTTAGTCTCTATAGTTTCATTTTTGTTTTTATCCTTTCAATAAAGTTAGATTTTCCCTTTACCAATGATGGATATTATAATTTGAATTTGAATTTTTAAATTAGTGCATCAAAACAAATGACATGGAATGAAATTTTTGGTACAATAATACATATATAAACCAAATTAAAAATAAATATAAACCTTTAACATTTCCTAAACCATTCAAATCAAACAAAACTCTGTACAAAATTAATTCCATTCCCTAAGCATGACATCAATAAACCCCTTTAAAACCTTAGTACTTAAAGTCAATCCTAATCATTAGGTTCTTACTCCATAATCACCATCAAAATTAATCCCACAATATTTAAACTTCAAATCAAATATGATCCTTTAGATCCTTAGGTCATACTTTAACATCAAACAAACCCCCACTCTAACTTTTTGACCCCGTTAAGAATCATCACACTCTAAAATTTATAAGAAAATCATTGGGGTCTTAAATATCAATTTGAATCCCCTATATCAAATCATCTAATCTATATTTAGTACACTTAATCATCCTTAGGGACTAATATCCCATCCTTGGGATACTTAATCATCTTAGGTCCCAAATCTATCTATTGAACTCTACAAGCATTCATAGGTTCCAAAATATTAATCAATCTAAAGCATCATCCCAAAAATTATTCCAAATAATTATTAAAGGGAATCACCTCATAAACACCCTTTGGTATTCATTATCCCTTTTAATACAAATAATCAACAATCTAAATTCAAAAAATCCTTACCATTGTAATCCCAATCACCATCACATTACCTTTACCCAAATTTTCCTATCCCATAAGTCCAATCATCAAAACTCAATCAATTCAACCTTAATCCAAAGTTCAATCATTTTCCTCAATCATTACTAAATCCAAAATCCCATCCTTGAGCCTCCAAAATCAATCTCAATCCTAGGGTCATCCAAAACCTAAATCATCCAAATTATCCAAATCAATTCATTCAAACAATTAAAACAAAAATCCTAACCTACAACAAGTATCATTAACTTTTGATTTTATCATCTCATTCAACAATCTAGGACTTCATCTAAAATCCAAACAAATGATCCTTATTATGATGATGATAGTCTTGCTAATAACCAAAAATATAATCCCTATGATGATGGTTATGGTATTGACCAAGACACCATTGATGAGATCATTACGGTTCATATTTATATAGATTATCCACACCAAACCAAGACCCCTTAAACCAAAAATATGCTACTACTATCCATCCCAGGAACCAAAATTAAATTTCCACAAGTCACCTGCATCCCAATCTTGGGAAGAAAACACCATTTTAAAGAAAATACCTCAAAACCGACAAAATCCCATAAAATCCTCCTCCTACATTAGTCCATTATCTAAATCTTTACAAACTAATCCAAAATCCTATCAATCATATAATCAAACCTATCAAAATCTAATCGAAAAAAATTATCCAAGGGCTAGTAGTGAAGTATGTAAAGAAAAATAGCCCAAGAAAATGCAAAGGGTCATGTAACACCCCCAAGCCAATATCACTATCATTTGGAAATGTTGACAATCTCATGACAAAACTCAAGCTCATTAAGGTTACCCAAGATCCTCCTAACACCATCCCAACCCAATTTCAAGTTCTATCATATAAGAATATTACTAATCCAAATAAGATTTAAAATTTGCAAGATCTCCCTAGATCTACCATCCCTATAATTCAATGTATATGTGAAAGTAAATGAGCCAAATCTATATGGTCCAAACTTCATAGAATCCATAAGACATGTATGGGTAAAAATAATTCAACTAATCAATATGTCAAGATCAAGGAGAGTAACCATTAGGTAATCACTAATGGGGATATCCAAGCTAAGAAATGTGCATCTACCTTATTTATAAAATAACTGGATATATGTCAAGAAATTATTCCAAAGCATGATAAACCTTGCTAACCTTCATTATATCTTTTCTTAATCTATATAGATGAATTGAAGTGATTAATAAATTCCAAAAAATAATAAATCAATATTATAAACTAAACCAATAATGTTAAATCTCCTTTTTTACAAGCATAAATGAAACCAATTAAAGTAATGACTATCATTCATAAACATGGTCAGTAGAGAGCAATTGAAATTTGGCAAGAATAATATTTCTTGTTTTGTGAGTCATGGACCATGAAAATCTATTCTGACATGTCTAAGTGGGTGGTTAAATGGTAGGAAAGGGCTCTATTTGTTCTCCAAGTCACTTGATAATTCCAAAGTGCACTATTTTGATGTAGTATCTTAAGAGCCATAAGAGCAAAAAGCTGCCAAACTATGATGGAGTTTTTCTCATAGCTCGTGGCACCCAATAATGTTTCATCTATATTTACAAGTAAATATGTCATCCCTCCACATAAAAATCTCTCAATTTTGGTCAAATCAACACCTTTTAATAACATTATGTTGTTTCCACAGTCTATGATAGTTAGTATGCAAGATTTTTGGAAAAAACTATATAAATTTTTACATTAAAAAAATGTTTCCGGTCATACTCCGTGATCCATCATCAGGATGTCCAATAGATAGAGAGAGAAATGAAAGAGTAAGAAGTCTTCGATATAAAAAGGTGAGGAAGAGGAGAGGGAGGAGGTTAGGGAGGTTCAGAGGAACACTATCCAAAAATTTATGGAGAAATATAAAGAGGATGGGAAAAAATAAAAATTTCAAGGAAATAAATAAAAATGAAAAAATGAAAAAGAATAAGGCAATAAAAATTTGCACACATTTTTTCCAAAAATCTTGTATACCAACTCAACACTATTTGACCATGCCAATGCAAACTTGCAAAAAGTGTCAATAGAGAGCAGTTGAAATTTGGAAATAAGCATATTTTTATTTCATGCATCCTATACCAAAACCAATTGCACCAACACATCCAAGTGGGAAGGCAAATGGCAGGGAATGGATCCTTGCGTTATCCAAGTCACACGATCATTTTGGAGTGCACTATTCTGACATAGTCCCTTAAGAGCCCTAAGAGAAAAAAATTGCCAAACTATGAGAGAGTGGTTCTCAAATATTTTGACACCTAAGAATGTTTTTTCTACACATAAAAGTCCATATGGAATCCCTCCACATAAACCTCTTTCATTTTTGGTCAAATCAACACCATTTGACTATGCCAATGTAGAATGCAAACTTGCAAAAAGTGTTAGTAGAGAGTAGTGCAAATTTTGAAAGAAGCATATTTTTTGTTTCATGTGTCTTGGACCAAAACTAACTATACCAACGTGTCCAAGTGGGCAGATAAATGTTAGGGAAGCACTCCATTTTTTCTCCAAGTCACCCGATCATTTTGGAGTGTACGATTTTTGTGTAGTCTCTTAAGAGCCCTAAGAGAAAAAAATTGACAAACTATGATAGAGTGATTCTCAGAGCTTGTGGAACCTAAGAATGTTTCGTTTACATGTACATGTACATATGGAATCCCTCCACATTAACCCCTCTCATTTTTGTTCAACTCAACACCATTTGACCATGCCAACTTAGAATGCAAACTTGCAAAAAGTGTTAGTAGAGAGTAGTGTAAATTTGGAAAGAACCTTATTTTTTGTTTTGTGCACCCTAGACCAAAACTGATTGTGCCAACATGTCCAAGTGTATAGCTAAATTATAGAGAAGGGATCTATTTTTTCTCCAAGTCATGAGATAATTTTGGAGTGCATTATTCTTGCATACTCTCTTAAGAGTCCTAAGAGAAAAAAATGTCAAACTATGACAAAGTGGCTATTGGAGGTTGTAGCACCTAAGAATGTTTTTATGAATGTACAAGTCCATATGGCATCCCTCCACATTAACCTCTCTTAGTTTATTTCAACTCAACAATGTTTGACCATGCCAACTTAGAATGCAAAGTTTCAAAAAGTGTTAGTATAGAGTAGTGTTTGGAAAAAAGCATATTTTTTGTTTCATACATCCTATACCAATTTGACTATGCCAACATGTATAAGTGGGAAAATAAATTATAGGGAAGGGATTTTTTCATTCTCCAAGACACCCAACCAAATTGGGGCACACTATTCCTACATATTCTCGTAAGATCCTTATAAGCATACAGATGAGATACTTACACATGATCAAGAATATACTTGACATTCATGAACATACACACATACATAAACATGATATTAAACTTGTCATTCATGAACATACATACATACACATGATATAACACTTGATATTCATGAACATACACACATGCATACATCATGAATTTTTTTACCTATGACCATCCAAATCTAATCAATCTAGTTACATACCATGTGCATTTTTACCAGATACATAAAACATCATACCCATCATCAATATAGCTACATAACATGTGTATTGTTAGCATACACATAAAAAATCACATCCATTATGTCAATATAACTAATAACATACATATCATATTTTCCATGTCCTCATGTACAAATATATCAATGCACCATCCTAAGGTGTACAATTTGTATGTATATCATATTTCCATCTCTATGGCTACATGCCAGTCTCATCTCTACCACCCTAAAGTGTACAAATTTTATGCATATCATATTTACCTCTCTATGGCTACATGTAATTATCATCTCTACTAGCCTAAGGTGATCCCTATCATTGTATTTTTATAAGTCACTCAACCTCGCTCACTTCTCCAAAAAAAAAAGACCTGCATATAAATATAGAAAAATTGTTGCGCATAAGCAACATGAACTACAAACTAAATATGATGCAATATTAAGAATCACAACTTATAATTCTATTGTATAAGTGAAATTTTGAATTATGTGGTGTATTTATTGTCATTGTAACCTCATCATTCTCGAAATATAATTGTAGTAGACCTACATATAAATATACACAAATTGTTGAGCATAAGCAACATGAACTAGAAATTTTTAATTAAACATTCTCTAAAAATGATAGAAGATTATTATTCACTACTTATGAATTATATGTTGATGCATTACCATCATAGCCTCATTGTATTCATAACACAATCATGGATGTATTGATCTAATTCACTTGAAAATATACCTTTGTTCTCCAAAAAGCCTACACATATAAACAAATGAATTGTTATAAAAATAATCTTAAAGACCTATTTGAAACTCAAAAATGGTGGATTTATTGTCATTGTAACCTTGTCATGCTCCAAACTTGAGTAAAATAGACCTGCATATAAATATAGACAAATAAATGAGCACAACCAACATGAACTACAAAGTTTTAACTAAACATTCTATCAAACCAAATATGATGCAAGATTAAGAATCACTACTTATGAATTATATGTTGATTCATTACAATCATAACCTCATTGTACTCATAAAACAAATATGGATGTATTGAACTAATTCACTTAAAAATATACCCTTGTTCTCCAAAAAATCTACACATATAAAGAATTGAATTGTTAAGATAAATAATATTGAAGACCTATTTGAAACTCAAAAATGATGGATTTATTGTCATTGTATCTGTGTTGTGCTCCAAACTTGAGTGAAATATACTTGCATATAAATATAGACAAATAAATGAGCATAAGTAGCATGAACTACAAAGTTTTAACTGAGCATTATCTCAAGCCAAATATGATGCAAGATTAAGAATCACTAGTTATGAATTATATGTCGACACATTACCATCATAACCTAATTGTACTCATAACACAACCATGGATGTATTGATTTGTTTCACTTGAAAATATACCTTTGGGTATGGGTGATCCCACAATACTGGTTTACAATTTTTGGGCAAACTGGACACTAAACTGGTTTTTTTAAGTAAATCTTCACTTTTGGGCTCCTATAGCAGCTAAACTGTGAGGAATTTGAAGATGATGCAAAATAGTGATTTGTGAAGTTTTATCTATAGATTCTAAATATTTTTTTTTTCAAAATTTTTGGAATCAGATTGCACTTTTTTTTTTCATCTCCTTCAAAAACTAGTTGTTATTAGTAAACAACATTTTTAAGGAGTGATGCTCACTGCATACAACATAATTTTTTTTTTTATGAAGGATAATTTTTTTTTTTTAATTTAGATTTGTAACTACGATATCTAACCAGTTCATTTGGTTTAATAGTGTTTTATTAAATATTTTTTCCTTAATCAAGTTTCAAAGTCAAACCAATTACAATTCAAACATAGGCGGATTGTATACAACATAAATTTTTATGTATGTATCAAAATTCAAAAAAAAAAATTAATGGATCAAGGGTCTAAAAAAAAAAAATTTTTTTTTTGATAATCTTCTATTTTTCAACATGTGTGGAACAAAGAGCTTGATTTTTGGTGAAAAACCTACATTCACAAGAAATAAAAATAAATATAATAATCAAATTAAATTTAGTTAAAGTTATACTTTTTTGGAATCTTATAATAAGGAATACATACTTACAAAAAAAAAAAAATTAAATGAATTCATGTGATCCCCCAAAAGGTAAATCGAAAGTGGTTTGATCAAACCCTCTTCATTTGGAATCCTTTAAATGGAACTTTTCAAGGCTTAAATCATTATATTTTCTAAAAATATGTGATTTCAGCAAAAATCAGGATCTCCCAGAAAGTGTAAACCACTATTGTGGCAACACTCGTATGTGAAGGATCATGATGGGCCAGAAAGTGGCAATATGTAAGTGATATGATGGCCCATGTGGTTGACAACATTTTTTTTACCCAAAATGAATGAAACGAAAGGGTTTTTAAAGGAGATTCACATCTTTCCACTAATATAGATTATGCTTTACTTTGAATCAAATAAATAATTATTATTCATTTTCTATTTGAATTACGACTAAAGTCATGATTGATAGGCTGATTGAAAAACATCTATAGCTTTCAAATGGTATCAATTTTTTTGAATCTAAAATATGCATCACATTCTATGCTTTGCATACTATAGGATTAAAAATAATAATAATAATTTCATGAAGTTTTGACCAAGTTAAGGTGGTTAGACATACAAGTTTTTTATATTTTTAAAAATTTGTAATAAAAGATTCATAATTAATTATTTACTTGGAAAAAAATTACAAAAAAATATGCATCACATTGGGACATGAGTCCTCTACTTTTTTGTTTTTGATAATCTAGGGTATCCCCGTGACTCAGCCTAGCGACACAAGTTTCCCATTAAGGGGCGAGATGAGGCGAGACTAATCCATGGAGATGCACACAACCGCACCACAATCCACACACACAATTAAGTTTGGGCCTCCGAGTGAAACCCGAGACCTTGGGGAGAAAACCCAAGACTCAAGACAACTCAGCTACTCGTGTGGGCTAGGGCATGAATCCTCTATCATATATTGTGTTATATTTTTTTCCTTGAACACATCATTACAACCAATATTTTGATCTCTCTTTATTCCCCATGTGTGGTGCAACCACTACATAAATATGTCATAGTTCTACAAGGTCTGAAATATGGTCATAGTCAAATAAATTTTCCATTTCATTGAGTAAAGATGAATGAGATTCATATAAAGGGGCTAGCTATTGTCAAATATATGTATCTACACACTCACTTGACTCAAAACTATCCCACTCACATTAAATATAACAGAAAAAATCTAAATCTCCTATCCAAATAGTCCATGTACTTGGATCTGAGATTCAAAATGGATGCATCTTTGATGAGTCCTTGATTGTTTGACAGTCCAATCTCTCTCCCACTTTACCTTCATCAACCAACCAGAAGAACCTACTCACTTTTGAATCAAGTGCCCCTCCTTGTGGCAATGCATAGTTACACCACTCAACAATTGAACTTGCATCAACGAATGCAACACCACCTCTACTCTTTAGTTTTTCTTTAATTAGAGCCCTCTTTACACATGCACCCACTCCATCATGCTCCCATTTTCCATGAACAACTTAAAAAAGGTCAAAATAAGAGGTATACCCCTCTCTACATGCATTCTACTCAGCCAATAAAATATATGAGAATTATTTAATGTCGTGTGCAACTATCTAACCAAATGAAATGTTGAACCATTGTAATATATTCTTCTTGCAAGAGCTCAAAAAAATATTAAAATAGTATTGTACATACTTTGATGAATGAGATCAATCATCACTAATGTAAAAATGGTACACTCTGACTATCTTCTTATTCTCTTTTGTACTATCAAGGGCATGTCCATATGTGATGTGAACAAAAATAGCAACCTGAATTCAATTGTAATATTGAGATTAGACTTTATTTTGTGGTTGCAAGGTGTATTTTTTTGCAAAATAAAATACAAAGATGATAGTTCCAATCAAGAAAAAATACTTACAGATCATGAATTATTGATCTAACCATGTCTAGACCTGTGGTTGTATCTTGCATACTTGTAAAAAATATTTTTCTTAAAATCTGAAATAAAATTAGTAATACCTACCTCTCTTGTAACCAACTTGATGCAGAGCAAGAGGATTTAAAACTAAACATTCCATTTACTTGAAAACTTTCATAAAATTACTCATCTCAAAGAATTATTAAGTGCATTCTAGATCACATTAGATACATAACAATTGTAGCCCACAATTTAATGCAATGAACAGTCACTAATAACTTATACAAAACAAATAATAAAGCCAATCACTTCAGTGAGATTTAATATATTATAATTACAGACCTCCCTTCCAATTTTTATGAAGATCCAATGGTTGAAAATAAAGTTATTGTATTTTTCCCAAAACTGCAAACCCTAGGTAGTGTTCAAACCTGACCTCACCAAAATAGTCATATCTTCCACAAACCTCAATAAAATTCAATGAGACAAAAATAATTGGAAACTAGAAATAGAGACCTTTCCATCCATATATGATACTCTATTATTTGAATCCATACCAGTCCATAAAAATCACAACTTCAACCTGAAAATAATGTAGAAATCATAAAATGCACACCAAACTTGAGGTTGTCATTTATCAAACTTCACAAATAATGTCTCCAACCTCTCAATTCGAGTTTTGGAGGGTGTACTTATACATTTCCAACCAAAACCAACTATTTTCAACCACCTTTTAACTAGTTTGTTTACAAAACACCTTAATGACATTTTTGACAAGTTGCTTGACAACTTTCTTGAGCAACTTTTACAATTTTTACAATATGGAACAACTTTTAGCATTATTTGACAAATGACTTCAAATATTACTTCCTAAGACTCAAACACCTATAAAATGGTTTGATAAACCTTATTATAAGATGCAATACATAAAATAGAGCAACTATTTACAAATGGTCTCATGGAGGCTTGAAAGCAACTTGGTGCTCTTGCATCATACATCCCTTAAAGATAAAACTCAAGTCCCCTGAGTTAGCATAAAATAAAGAACCTACAAAAATAAATGAATCTTCACTATCACCTACAATCACAAACACTTGTATCTTCATCTTAACCCATGGTTTTGTCTTCCTCTTCTTCTTCTTATGCCTTCTTAGACTATAAATCATCTTTTCAACATCTAGGCTCCAAAACTCGATTTCTTGTGTATAAACCTCAATAGCATCATCTATATCTTCATTATTATCATTAGAGTACCATATATAATCTGCATCATACTCTTGAAAACCTTCATATACCTCATTATCAAATATATCTGCAACATCTTTATTAACAACCTTATTACCAACAACAACTTGATCATGAATATCAACATCAATGTTATCAACTACCTTATCATCATCAACTTGAGTATCAATACAAGGGTTATCAATAACATCAAAAACCTTCACAACTTGTTCATCAACAAAAATTTCATCAACTACTTGAGTACCAACAACAACCACATCACTAATCTCAACATCAACATGTTCATTAACCAACAAATAAGTTTGTTCATCTTCAAGCACAATTGAAATATCATGCATCTCAACTTGTAACTTATCTTGCTCAACTTGAACAATAGATTCAAATTTCACCTCTGTCTCATTTGTTGCCTTCTTCTATTTTATTTGCTTCTTCATAATCTTCTTTAGAGTCCATCTTAACCTCTTTGACATTGGTATATTCCAACTCCTTCGTGCTTCCTTAAGAAGTTGGTGTTCTTTGTCTAATCTTTCCAACCTTTGGCTTATCTCTTCCAAGGCTTACTCAAACTCTATTTGTCTTGCCTTCTTTCTTTCCTTCTTTCTCATTTCCTTTTCCTCTCTTTCCTTCTTCCTTTATGAATGCTCAGCCTGCCAACATCTCTTTAAAAATTCCATCTTCACAAGAAAGTCTCTCCTTGCTTCCACTTCACCTTGCCTCACCTAGGCAATCGGGTTCCTTCCTCAACCTGCAAACAACCACACACACAAACCACAAACAAATTTCCTAGAGAATCTTCAAGCTCTGATACCAAACTAATGTAGAGAAAGAAGATTCAAAACTCAACATTCCATTTACTTGAAAACTTTCATAAAATTACTCATTTCAAAGAATTATTAAGTGCATCTAGATCACATTAGATACATAACACTTGTAGCCCACAATTTAATGCAATGAACAGTCATTAATAACTTCTAAAAAACAAATAAAAAATCCAATCGCTTCATTGAGATTTAATATATCATAATTAAAAACCTCCCTTCCAATTTGTATGAAGATCCAATGGTTGAAAATAAAGTTATTGTATTTTTCCCAAAACTGCAAACTCTAGGCAGTGTTCAAACCTGCCCTCACCAAAATAGTCATATCTTCCACAAAACTCAATAAAATTCAATGAGACAAAAAGAATTGGAAACTAGAAATAGATAAATTTCCATCCATATATGATACTCTATTATTTGAATCCATACCAATCTATACAAATCACAACTTCAACCTGAAAACAATGTAGAAATCATAAAATGCACACCAAACTTGAGGTTGTCATTTATCAAACTTCACAAATAATGTCTCCAACCTCTCAATTCGAGTTTGGAGGGTATAATTATATATTTCCAACCAAAACCAACTATTTTCAACCACCTTTTAACTAGTTTGTTGACAAAAAACCTTAATGACATTTTTGACAAGTTGCTTGACAACTTTCTTGAGCAACTTTTACAATTTTTACAATATGGAACAACTTTAAGCATTATTTGACAAATGACTTTAAATATTACTTCCTAAGACTCAAAAACCTATAAAATGGTTTGATAAACCTTATTATAAGATGCAATACATAAAATAGAGCAACTATTTACAAATGGCCTCATGGAGGCTTGAAAGTAACTTGGTGCTCCTGCACCACAACTCAAATTCAGAACCTTCACCTCCAATCTTCAAATTGTATTTCACTATCTCAAATCTCTTTTTCTAAACCATTTTATTTCAAAAAACATGATCACTATCCTCATAAATACATGATATAAATTTTTTTAACTCATGGAGTCATTGAAAAAGTAACCCTTCTACCTTTTTTGGCTTGTTTGGGCCTTCCTTGTGAGTTTGGCTTAATGTTTCCTACATTTAATGTTGTAATGTGGTTGACATATTCACATTAAGTCTTGGGCCCTTGTGAACTAATGGAATCTAATGACATGTTTCTAAAGTGTTTTGAAGTGTTGTAACACACTTTCACACTTTTATAAGGTCTTGTCAACCTAATAAACCTCTTTTTAATCAAAATAAATGTTAATATTACCTTATTTAGAGTGTTGTAAAGTGTTGTAACACACTTTCACACTCCTCTAGGATTTTCATTAATAATTGGGCTTTATTATGCTTTAATTGGCCCCATTTTTCATCTACAAGCCTCATTTATTGCATGTTTTTGAGGATAATCCTAACACCAATCATAATTTAGGTGTTTCTAGCTTGTGTGGCCCAGATTTAGGGATCTAGAACTCATTCACCACCTTGGACGAATGAGTCCCACCTGGATATTTTGGCCCCGAACCAGTTTTCATTCATTTCTAAGCACTTTTGGTTTTTGGTCCCATACATTGTCTAATGGGACTTATTCACCACCTTGGGCGAATGAGTCTCGTGTGGCCCAAAATCAAATTTAATTCAAATTTATGGTAGGATTTTATTCTCCTAGATTTTAAATGTTGGCTTGTAGTGTTGTAATTTCGGGAATTCTTACATAATTGAGTATAAATACAAGGTTATTTCACTCATTTTCTCTTATCAGGAAATCAAGTGACCTAAGAATTTTGTGAGAGTATTCCTAATAGAAAATTGAGTTCACAAGCATTCACAAGAGCATTCAAGATCATTCAAGGGTAGATTCTCAAGAATTTTAGAGCAACATTCAACAAAACCCCATAGGACACAAACAAATAACGATAAACAAAACAAATTTTTTTTTGAGGAAACATCAATTATGTTAACCATAATTAAATAATAATCAACATTAATATAATCCATATGACATTAACCTAGTCCAATTGGGTTACATGGTGCACTACTCGAAATGAAACCAACCAACAACATCATTGTACAAAACCAAATAAAATAAACAATAGAAGCGTGAATACGAAACAACATAGATATAGCATACATCCAAACATAAATAAAATAGATAAAGAAATACATGTATATCATATTATTGCATTACAACTTCCAAGTTCATTATTACATTCCTGGAGCATATTTCTACATATACAAAACACTAAGAAAACATTATTGCATTACAAAGATGCTTCCCTTATAACAATGGGAAGTGTATATCATAATTTAGAATGATACAATAATGAATAATAGAATACATAATGTGGTACAATCTTCCTCCAGTTGAAGCTTAGATATCTCTGCATCTTCTTTCGCACCACGATCACCAACTGGGAACCCAATGGGTGTGTAGCATGTTCCACCCGACCTTGTGAACTTGAAGGTCTAGCCCCCATACAAGGAGTTGATAAGAAAGGACCCACATCCAACAAGGTCAAAATAGAAAAGACTAATACCACCCAACACCAAAACCACATGAAAACATAAACAACAACAATAATATTCAAGAGAAAACAAGAGAACAGTGGGAGAGTGTCATTGCATGGCCTTACATGCATTCACCAAACTACCTAACACTAGGAGCCACCTCCATTATTGGTTAACCTGATAGCCTATCTCAAGGTGTCACCCCATAGGGTGACTCATGCAGAGCCACTTACCTTTCATAGAGACAAGGTAGTGACCTTACCAACCAGGCCTTCCCACCCAACCTTAGCCTTTGAGAGCACTAACGGTATGAGTGAGGCACATATTTAATCTTGTTATGAGTTAACTAACCCAACCCACTAGATTCTTTAATTAGGTTATCACTTATTAAGGGAACTCTTCCATGGACAATGTGTCGACCCCCATGACGATCCCCTCTCCCTACTATTACCCAAAACCAAAGTCAAACAAAGGGGTATACCTCATCACTCAAAAACACAAAGGACATTCTTTAAAAAATACACATGAGGCATGACCATCACACGAATACATAATGTATCAAAAATCATGAATTAAAGAGGTACCACCCATGCACACATCCTCAAGGAAAAAAGATAATTACAACAACAAAATGCACAAACACACAAATTCCCTAGCCTCTGGAGGTAAGTAAACATCTACCCAAGGACGGAAATGACACATGTTTCCCCAAAATATCAAAGTCATCACAAAATCCAACTAAACCAAAATTCCAAACATAACAACATATAACTCTTTCATAAACAAATAGATCATCAACAAATATTCTCATTTATAAACAATACATCATTCCAATTAAAATAATGTTTCCAATCAATATAAAATTTAACACAAATAAACATGTGGCATATCGAAGAATAATTAAACATTTCAAAAATAGCTAATACATATAACTACAATTTATACAATTCATTCCAACTCACAAATACATTATGGAAATAAATAATTTTAACTTAAAACTATGAAAATAAATATAAATATTTTGTCTATATTTTTTGAACTTAATTTACACAATATTTAAATGATCTCATCATATTTATTTTACCAACTGAGAATATTTCCTAAATCTAAATTTAAATAATCAATTCACAATTAAAGGATTTTATTTATTATTACTCTAAATCTGAGTTTTATAAAATTATATTTCTATTCTTTAATTTCAGAAATAAAAACCACATTTCCACAACTACAAAGATATATCTAATTATATGAACACACATATATATATGTCATTTAAAAATAAATAATTTTCACACTACTGGAAATTACTATTTAACAGTAGATTGAATAAATCATTTCTATAGAACGAACCAGTATATATATATTCGATTTTAATAAATCAAAGTGCAAATTTTACACAGAGACGTCTCAGGCGTATAAAGTAGACCCATGGCGATTCGTAGCCCCCACCATATATATATATAAAGAGTACGACAAGATCGAATTAAAGGGGCAAGACCTCCTTGAATGGATGCACACAATAGCATAGTGGTTGTTGCGCAACCATTCTAGAAAGAATGGAGGAAATTCCAAATAGAGGGAGGGCGTGGGGAAAACACCATTGGCGTTGAACATAAAACACAACCACCTCCGACATAAAAAGACCCATAAGAACAAAACATACACAAAACCAAGCAACCCTTATATATATATATATATATATATATAGAGAGAGAGAGAGAGAGAGAGAGAGTAAATGCATAAGGAAAGGAAACACAAGTACAACCCAATGCAATACCACCACAAAATCCAATAGCCGAAATGTGAAAGGTAGCCAAAATAAAATAAGGAAGATCTTTGATAAAGAGAAAATTACAATATAATTGGTTGAGAAATATCAATGGACAAAACAGATTCGAAGCAGAGACAATTACACAAGAATGAAATGAGTTTCCAGACGCTTTGCCAGCCAAATTCATAAAACTAAAATAATTAATGAAATGATGATGGACTAGACAAAGAGGTAGACGAAATAAAAGGATCGCAGATGACATTTGAGCAGAAATTAATACAAACTGGTTCGCAATTAAAACAATTTAAAATAGACCAAAACTCACAAAGATATCATTATTCTTGCACAAAATTTCAACAAAAAAAAAAAAATACAATTTCAAAATTTCATTTCTCTTTTAACAGAACAAAACAAGAATAATAGAGTTTTCTGTTGCTACCTAGAGTCCTACGCCTGAAAATAATCAGAGACGATTATCGTTCATCCTCAAATTGTTGAGATCCACAACTATCAAATCCAATTTTGAAGAACCAAATTTCTAGAGAAAAACTAATATTCTTATTTTTATTATTTAAAAAAAAAATAGAGTTAAATTTTTTCCAGAAAACTCAAAACAAATTGCAGAGAGAATTTGCTTTCCTCTCTCTTCTTTTTTGAAAAATCCACCCAAATTGGATATAAATCAAAAGTTGCCATTAATTTCTGAAATTTACTCCACATGAAAATAGCCACTTGCAATAAATTTCATTTTTCCCAATTTCAATTAAGCATTTTCACCCAAATTTCCTTTTCTAGTTATTTCTTCAACAATTTAAATAATATAATTTACATGCTAAACTCTCGCTCCCGCTCCCCGCTCCCGCTCGTTTGAAGTTTTGAATTTTTGCTCACATGGTGGACTTTGGCGTGGGGGTACCCAAGGGTCCCCTGCCCCCCCTAACCTGTGCTCTCCTTCTTCAAGGACAGGTCTGGTGGGTACCCCCTCTATGGGATCTATGCTTTCTCCTGTGGGAATTTTGCAGGATGTGGGGGCTTTAGACGTCTCTTTTGTGCCAGCAGTTGAGCTTCCTCCAGCTGCCGGTTGGAAGAATGATCTAAATAGTGGGAATCTAGACTACTCATTTTCGTCCCCCCTAAGCCGGTCACGTTTTCTGATGCTATGTTTGAAATTCTTGACACGGTTAGTGACAAAATCCTTTCCTCCATGGAGAATGTGGTGGTGGGGAGATTCCTCTCCTATTGTCCTATGGTGGATATGGTTAGAAAGTGGGTGGCCGTGAAATGGAGACTTAAGGGCAATGTGGAGGTCCGCACGATGGTTGGCAGTCTCTTCCTTTTTTGTTTTACTGATGCTGAGGACTTGGTGCATACCCTATCGTCAGGCCCGTGGGTTTATGGGAAGCATAGCCTCGCTTTGTGTAGGTGGAAGCCTGGGTTTGATCCTGCTGTAGACCTTAACTTGTCGGCTCCTATTTGGGTGCGACTGCCGAGTTTACCCCTTGAGTTTTGGGATGAAGCCATATTTAAGGTTGTTGGTGATTCATTGGGTCAGTTTGTTACTTCGAATGCGGTCACTAAGTCTAAATCAAGGTTAGTCTTTTCTCGATTTTGCGTCAATATTTGCATTGATAAAGTTCTTCCTAACTCTATCAATTTTTGCTCCAAGTTGGGTAACTAGGTTCAACCTATTTGTTATGAAAACGTTGTGGTTTATTGTCAAAGGTGTGCCAAAGCTGGGCACCTTATCACTGATTGTAAATCATCAGTCAGTAGGGAGGTTATGGATGTGTCTGAACCCAAGATTCCATCTGATCCCAAGTTTCTGATGGGGGATGCCTCGAGGCCTTCAGGTGGTTCAGAGATTGTCCCCCCGGATTTGGTTCGGTCTCCTGTGTTTTCTCCATGTTCGCTTGCACTTGGTGTTCCTCACCCTGTCTCAAACCCTAGTGACTCTCTCATGTTGGGAACCTTCAATCAGGAGGTCTCATTACCTTAGGACTCTGGTTCCTCGACTGTCATTGCTTTGTCTATGGGGGCTTCTGAGGAGGGCTCTAGCCTTGGTTATTCGGTTGTTGATCTGTTGCCTTATACTATGGGGACCTGTGGGGATTCGGTTGAAGAGGGTGAAATTTGGGAGGAAGAGTGTTTCGGTTTGGTTGAAGAATCTACTAAAAAATTTAGAATGTTTAAATTTGGAGAAAGTTGAAGAGGGAGGGATCTAGACCATGCCTAAGAAGAAGGGTAGGAAGAAGAAGGCTGATATGGGAGGAGATTCCAAGCCTGGGAGACCCTCGCAGAGATCCACCAGAAAGTGTGAAACAATGAACGAGATTTCCCTAGGGAAGCAGAGGACATTAGAGGTGTCCTCAAAAAAAGGTTAGATGAAGATCATGTCTTGGAATATTTGGGGTCTTAATAGTTCGCACAAACAATGTGCCCTGAAGAACTACATTATGGAGCATAAGATTGATGTTTGTCTTCTACAAGAAACTAAGATGTTGAAGAGTAATTTTGAAAAGGTCGTTAGCATTATTTGGCCTAATGCTTCTTTTATCCACAGTGATACTGAGGGAGCTTCGGGGGGGTTGGCTGTGCTTTGGAATCCTTCCGGGTTTTAGGGTCAGGAATTATTTCATTGTAAAAATAGCATTGGAGTTTCGCTTTTTGTTAATGGAGAAGTTTGGTCTATAATTAATATTTATGCTCCTAATCAAAGGAACTCGAGGAACTTCCTTTGGAGAAATATGGTGTCTCAAATTAATAGGAATAAGGGAGGTCAATGGCTTGTTGCTGGAGATTTCAACTCTCCCTTGATACCATCTAAGAAAAGTGGGGGCCTCCTTGATTACACTGACAACATGACTGATTTGGCAAACTTCATGTGTTCTTCGGGGTTAATAGATATTGATCTTCGGGGACAATGTTTTACCTAGTCTAATAGAAGGGCTGGTGCTGATCTGATTTAGGTCAGGCTTGACCAGTTCCTTTGTTCTCCCCATTGGACCAACACCTTAGGAGCCAACCTAGTCACTCTTCCTAGGACTGTTTTTGATCATAACCCTCTCCTGCTAACCACTAATATTCATCCTTTTAGCAAGCCCTATCTCTTTCATTTTGAAATAATGTGGAATTCCCATCCCGATTTCAAGAAGAAAATTGTTGAATGGTGTAATATTCCTGTCCAAGGGTCTCCTATGTTCAGGCTATGTTATAAACTCAAACATATTAAACTGATGGTTAAAGGTTGGAATGGGAATGTGTTTGGAGATGTTTTTCAAAGGAAAAAATAGCTTGAGGGAAGGTTAAGGATTTTGCAGAAGATTATGGATGAGGGAGATGCTAGTCAATAGATTAATAATCAGGAAAAGGATGTCAGAATGGAATGAAAAAAAGTTTTAAAAAATGAAGAGGTTTTCTGGAAGCAAAAATCGAGGATCCAATGGCTGAAGGAAGGAGATATGAACACGTCATTTTTTCATGTTTCTATTGTCAAACATTGGAAAAGGAACCAAATTACTAAACTAATAAGTAACTCTGGGGAGGTGATTTCTGATCAAGCTCTTATTAAGTCCTGTGCAGTTAATTATTTCAAGGAGGCTCTCTCAGCCCCTATAGGGGAGCCCAACTCGACACTGGATTGTTTGGTTCTCCGGCACCTCCTTGTGTCCATCTCTCTGGAGGATAACTTGGGCATTCTTGGGAGGGTATCCATGGAAGAGGTTTGGTTGGCTACTTTTAGCATGGAGGCATTCAAAGCTCCTAGTCCTGATGGATTCCCTCCTGCGTTCTTTCAAATTTTTTGGGATACTGTGGGCTGGTACCTTGTGCTCGCGGCTCAGGACTTCTTTCAATCTGGTAAGATCCTTAAACAAATGAATCACAACTTCATTGCCCTTACACCTAAGATTAGCGAGCCACTTTCAATGGTTGACTTCTGGCCTATTAGTCTATGTAACACCATTTATAAGATCATTTCTAAGATTCTTGTTAACTGTCTCAAACCTCTACTTGATAAAATTATTAGCCACACTCAAAAGGGGTTTGTCCCGAATCGACATATCCTGGATGCTACTTTGACTACCCATGAACTATTCCACTCAATGGATAGATGTAATAATGTGGGAATGGTGCTTAAACTTGATATATCCAAAGCCTATGATAAGGTTCTGTGGGAATTCATTCCAAAGGTCCTAGCTAAGTTTGGTTTTAACAGTCTGGTCATTGAGCTCATTATGGAGTGTGTTAGAACTGTTAAGTTCTCAATCCTAGTTAATGGATCCCCCTGTGGTTTTTTCTCTGCTGGTAGAGGGCTCAGGAAGGGAGACCCTCTTTGCCCCTACATCTTTATTATGGTTGCTGATGTGCTTAGTAGGAATTTTACTAGTATGCTGTCATAGGGCTACATATCTGGTTAGAGCGGCTACCTCTCTTGGTCCGATTGTTTTGCAGCAATTTGTGGATGATACTTTTCTTTTTGGGAAGGCCTCTGTTATGGAAGCCAGGAAATGGAAAGCTTGTCTTAATGGCTATGCCTCCTACTCTGGACAGTGCATCAACTACAACAAGAGTAAGATTTACTTCTTTAACTGCTCTCCTAATTTGGAAAATAGGGTGACTATGATTCTCGGATGTGTCAGTGATTCTCTCCCGTCGGTGTATCTGGGGCTTCCACTTATGGTCAAGGAGGTTCAACCAAAGTTTTGGAACTTTATTCTGGAAAGGATTCAAAGGAAGTTGGTTGGGTGGAAGGGATCCTTACTTAGCCATGCTGGAAAATTACAACTTCTTACTGTGGCCATACAAGGTATCCCCACTTACTTTCTGGCTATCTTTAGAATGCCCAAGTATATAGTGGAAAAGTTGGAAAGAATTCAGAGGAATTTCCTTTGGGCCAGTGCTGATTAGAAAAAGAAGATTGCTCTGGTTAAATGGGAAAAGGTTAGTCAGGCTAAAATTTATGGGGGGCTCAGAATAAGGAAGATTGCTCCCTCTAACAGGGTGTTGATAGCCAAGGTTGGGTGGGATCAATTAAGGAACTCCAAGGACTAGTGCAAAATCCTGAATGCTAAGTACCTTCAAAATAGGCCTTTGATTGATTGTCTTTCGAAACCCCACC
This sequence comes from Sequoiadendron giganteum, assembly GCA_007115665.2. Taxonomy (NCBI): domain Eukaryota; kingdom Viridiplantae; phylum Streptophyta; class Pinopsida; order Cupressales; family Cupressaceae; genus Sequoiadendron; species Sequoiadendron giganteum. The sequence goes on along the minus strand of CM021104.1, from coordinate 639,940,820 downwards.
CTCTTGGTTCTATTATCTGGAGAAGTATTTGCAGCATTCAAAGCTTGCTAGAAAAATTGATAAAATGGAAAATGGGGAATGGGATCAAAATTAAATTCTGGGAAGATGCTTGGCTCTTAGATCTCCCTTTGGCTTGTTCTGAGTTTAGGGGGGTGATGATTGCTGCTCAGAGATTCTTTGGGATTTATATTAGTGACTATGTGTCTGGCCCGTGTGGTGCTAGGATTTGGAGAGAGCTATCCCTATGCTGCCCCCACTCACCGGATCTTAGTGGTCTTACTAGATATATTCAGGTGTTACTCTCTAGTTTTAGATTTCCTTCTTATGACAAAGAGGATGAATTCTTTTGGGCTTTAGATAAATAGGGGGACCTATCGGTTAGATCCGCTTAGAGACTGATGCCTAATGATAGTTCTGTGGAGGAACACTAGAGGAGGGTTTGGAATAGGTGCATGATCCATAAAATAAATTTTTTCTAGTGGACGGCCTGCCACAATAGGATTCTAACCCAGGACAATTTAAGAATCCGGGGATTGTGTTTTCCCAATAGATGTTTTCTCTACAAAGTGGGGGAGGAAATCGTCAATCACCTCTTGTTGCACTGTCTGTATGCTGCTGAATTTTGGGGGATGGCTATTGAGAAACTTGAGATTCAGTGGGTTATGAGCAAGGACCTCATTTCATTTATTTTGGGATGGAATGGGCCTTTTTTGCATCCGCTGGTTAGTGAAATTTGGAGGTAGACCCCCCTATCATAGGTTGGTGTTTATGGAAGGAGAGGAATAACCGGGTCTTCAGGAATGTTGAGTGGAGCCCCAAGGAGGTTTTTGGGATTGGTGTTCGGCTCATAGAGGAGAATATTCTCCTCTTTGATGGAAAAATTCTAGAGCTTGGGCCGAGGGACTTTGAAATAAAAATGGCTAAAGAATGACACCAGGATTTAAATGCTAATGCTTTTGACAATGGGAAATTGTTAGCTAGGAGAAATACCAAATGGGAGACTCTAGATTTTGGATGGTTTAAGCTTAATTTTGATGGAGTGGCTAAAAGGAACCCAGGAAGGGCAATTATAGGTGGGATTATAAGAGATTCTTGGGGGAATATGGTGGTAGGGTTTGCGGGTGGCATTGGGGTTCAATCGGCTCTTGTTGCCGAGGCTCGTGCGCTGTTCATGGGACTCAAAATTGTTGTTTCTCTAGGGATTGTTAATCTCCATATTGAGGGATATTTCAAGGTGGTGACGGATGCTATGAGAAAGGATAGTTTCATTGGTTAGAACACCAAGGACATTTTGATGGATGTTAGCTTCCTTATGTCCAAATTAAGAGAGAAAAAAGTGACTCATATTTACAGAGAGGGCAATAGTGTGGCGGATGCGATGGAAAATTTTGGTTCCAGGTGGGTCTCGGCTAGATGTTGGAGGAAAAAGAAAAGACTGCCATCAAACATTCAAGCTTTGATTGAGTGGGAAAGGGCTTCCATGGTTAATAATGACTTGTAACTTTTGGATGACGAGGATTGACTGGAGGGCCCACTGGTTAATTTGGGTGTGTCGGTGGATAAATGCCAATATTGGTATGGAGGACAGGTTGAGGGCTACGGGTAAAGATGAGTGGGTGTTTTTTAGGGGAATGAGCACCCACGTGTTGTTTTTTTGGTTTTGGAGAATGGGAATAGCTTATAAAATAATGATGAGATGGCAGGGAGGAAACTTAATTGATGTGATCAAGCTTAGATTTGGTGACATGATGCAGGTGAATTCGAAGGCTATGATTTCTTCTTAGGTGTATGATAGTACTGTGAGTATCACATTTTGGGGAATGGGGTTACTTGTTTTATCTCCTAATTAGATTTGGAGAAGTGAGTGTGTTAATAATGATGGGACCACCCATGATAAGTCGTGGTGGTGTTCTAGTGGCTTCGCACCAACTAATTTTGCTAGTGACTACTTTGGCTTTTTTTGGTAGGTTACTAAATTTAGCTGGTTGGTTTTCCTATTTGGGATGTCGTGCCTTTCCTACTTATCTGCCAACCTCTGCCTCCTCCATTGTTATCAAAAAATCATGAATTGTTATGTCTTTTCTCTCTACTACATATATCCCCTCCATGCATGTAAGTGGTTTGAGAGGATTAATGGTCGTAAGCCCTGCATTAAACATATTTTTGTGATTTTTGTTTGCAACGTTTGGCTCTGGTGTTTCTCGCATTTATGTGGTTTTCCTGAGCAGGCCGACAAAATGGGTGGAGATCATGTGTGGACAAAACCGGATAGTTGTGATGAGTTCTGTAACAACCCTCTAGTCTGGCACATTTGTGTGGAGGGAGGAATTTCCCTACTTATGGAACGACTAGTCGGCCATGATCCTATTCTTTCAGGTCAATTTGCTAGTTCTTGGAAGGACATAAGGGTTTCAGTTGGGGGGATTTCATTCGAAGTTAGTGAGGATTTCATTGCACAGGCTATGGGCTTGAGGTGCGAGGGGAAAAATACCCTAAGCACACTAAAAATCCAGACCACGAAAGCCTCAAGGCGTTCTTCAGAGCTGAGGAGACTCTAGTCAGAAATCAGGCGGGGTTTGAAAGAGCTGAGCTCCCTAAGCCATGGGACATGGTTTGCATGGCTCTGATGAAATATGTGATTCTAGAAGGTAGGTACAAAACTTGTTTCTTCTATCATTTCCCTCTGCTTAACAATCTTAGACATAAAATGCTGCTTAGCTTTCCATTTTTCCTTCTTATGGACCTTGAGAGCTCAGTGGAAAAATGTAATGTGGTGGCTTGTCGTAACCCTTGTGATCCCCTGCCTCTCCCGCTCCATCAAGGGCTTATCCTTCACCTGTACCACTTCCATTTTTCTCTATGCCCGCCTAAAGCCATCACTGTCCATGTTAAGAACATTGAAGCCATCTCTTCGATTCATTCTCTAGCTAAGTCCAAGACCCTTCCTCGAACTGACAATGTGGGGAGTGTCAAAACCAATTTGACCACCAAAAATCTTAAGGGTGGGTTAGGCATGGCTCATGCCAGGGTGGTGGAAGGGCTATGTGAGGTAAAGGCCACCCAGGTTGGCATGGATGATAATGTCACTAAGCTAGGAAAAGGTAAGGAGAAATGCGTGCAGGCTACAACTGTTAAGGATGGCAAGGGCAAGAATGTGGCTATGAAAGATCCCAGATGGGATATGGCTGTGGGGATCATGGAGCTGACTGGTGGGGAAAGTGTTAGGAGGAGATTGGGGAGGCTAGCCAAGAACAGTAAAAAGAGGTTAATTATTGAGGACTTAGTGGTGGATTAGTCTGACAGCAAGGGTTATAAGGAGGAAGATTCTGGTGATGAGATTGATGACATGGGGGAGAGACCCTTGCCTACTCTGATGGACAGCAAGATTTCTAGCCATGGTTCTAACTCGCACACTCCACTGGTAAATGAGCCTAGTGGGATTCAGGAGACTAGGGATATTGTGGAAGATGCTGACATGGTGGCGAAGAGATTGAACACCCTAGACAAAAGATTTAGGGGCTTGACCCGCTTCACAATGAAACTAAGCCACTTTGTTACTAGTGCGCTGTCAAATGTCATAAAAGAGGAATTGGAGGGGAATAATAGCTAGGAAAATAAGGAGTGGGTGGGCGATGAGGCGGTTGACCTCTTGATCAAGAACTGGGATGAGGCTAGTTAGTTGCTCCTGTTGCTAGTTTGTCAGCTATTTTTTGGCTGTTGGTGTGTTGTCATTGGGCTGTCTCTGGTTTTTTCTGTTTATGTTTAGTCCTTTTTTGGCCCTAGTGGCTCGTTGTGAGGGGTACAGTGCCCCGTAAATGCTGTTTAAATTTTCAAAAACATTATGGAAATAAATATTATCCAAAATAAATCAATAAACAATCAAAACTATGCAACATTTAAATTTACAATTAATATTAAATTAATTACTCAATGTTATAATTAACCACAATAATAATACTTCCAAATGCTTAATTAAATATCTTATAAAAACAATTTATTAATTTACATATATTTAAATTAGATGATATTCCCATAATTAATTTAAAATATGTAATATTAATAAGGCAATTAATGTCAACTTAAAATAAATAACATTATCTAGCACATTTTATTATCTAAAAGAATTAATAATATTCACAAAAAATTATCCAATTTAATTATTTAACTGTCCTCATCAAATAATATCATTTAACTGAAGCAAGCTATTTAATGATATCTAAATAGCCATATACTAAAACCATTTAAATAAATAACTTGAAATAAAACAATACCCACAAAAACGAATGAGGTACATATAGATGACATTGCCAAACAATGATGAAACAATGAACACAGACGGGGGTACTTTCTTATCAACTCCTTTACCACATCAAAACCATTGGGTATATAGGGCGCACTCAAACTTGACAATGCGGGTGGAGTCGGCGACTAGTACTTGTAGTCCTGCATAATGCCAAATGTTGAAACAACATATACATATACATATAAACTCATAATCAAACTCACTGTGAAAGAGAATTGCAATGAGGCATGGTGCTCATGAATGAGTGATGCAAAACCATCCCTCTCATGTGAATCACAAATAATAATCAATATATAAACAACATCACCATCATAAAGCAATCAGTAACAACAACAGAAGCATAAATATCCAACACATGTGTCCACATATCATAAGAAAAGAAGCAAAACTATCTGCCAACCAAACAACATGATGAAATAAATGTCTATCAAACTATCAAGTATGCATCAAAACATAACCAGAAACCAAACCATATCAAAACACACACAAAATAGTATCAGAAAAGTATCAGTAACACAAGAGGCACTACATTCACCACCTTGGACAAATGAGTCCCACCTAGATATTTTGGCCCCGAACTAGTTTTCATACATTTCTAAGAACTTTTGGTTTTTGGCCCCATACATTATGTCTAATGGGACTCATTCATCACCTTGGGTGAATGAGTCTCGTGTGGCCCAAAATCAAATTTTTGGTAGGATTTTATTCTCCTGGATTTGATGTCAGCTTATGGTGTTGTAATTTTGGGAATTCTTGCATAATTGAGTATAAATACAAGGTTATTTCACTCATTTTCTCCTAACAAGCAATCAAGTGACCTAAGAATTTTGTGAGAGGATTCCTAATAGAAAATTGAGTTCACAAGCATTCACATGAGTATTCAAGGGTAGATTATCAAGAATTTTAGAGCAACATTCAAGCATCAATCATCATGTCAAGGATTTCATATGTCATTTTTGTTATTGTGCTAACAATTGTGATGTAGGGTTTATGATTCAAGAAAGTGTTTCAATCAAGATCAACATCATTCAAGTAAGAGTCAAGGACCACATCCATTGCAACCATCTCAAGCATATTTGCAACACTTCATTAAAGAGTTTGGTGAGTTACAACATCATCATTTGTTCATTCATCATTCTCCATTCCTATTTGCTTTTATTTCAAGGTCTAATTACCAAGAAGGGTTTGACCAAGGAAAACCCCTATCTACTAACCCAACAAATTTTTTCCCTCTCCTTTGTGTGTGATTTGCAGGTCTAGGTTCTAGATTTCCTAAGGAGCAAGATTGGAGAAAAGTTGTGAAGAGCTCAAAGTTGTCAAATTTTTCATCAAGCCTTAGAGAATCTTGGGGAAGACCTACAGGTTGCAAATCAGAGATTCAGATCCAAAAACCAATTAGGAAGGACATAGCAGACAAAGAAGAGTGGGATCAACCTTTAAAGTTGTAGAAAAATACCAATTGGACTGATTCGCCAGTTCTGGCAAATGATTCCTAGTTCCAGCCAATTTTCAAGATTTTGTAGATTCAGATACCCTTTTTTTCGAAACCTATTCCCAAATAGTTTTCTAGAAATTGGACTGATTCACCCAATTTGGAAAATGAGTCCCAAGAATTAGTGGAGAGAGGTTGTGTGAGGTTGTGTTTGTGTCTGAGGGAGAGAGGGAGTGAGACAGATGGAAGGAGATAGGGAGTGGTAGGGTTGGAGGGATATAGGGAGGGAGAGAAAGAGGGAAGGAGGGAGATAGAGCGAGGTAGGGTAGGAGAGGTAGGTATAGAGAAAGTTAGGGAAAGAGGGTGGGCTAGGTGGAGAGAGGTGTGTGTGTGTGTGTGAGGGAGAGAGGGAGGGAGAGAGAGGTAAGGATGGTGATAGGGAGTGTTAGTGTGGGAGGGATAAATGGAGGGAGAGAAAGAGGGAAGGAGGGAGATAGGGAGTGGTAGGGTGGGAGGGATAGAAGGAGGGAGAGAAAGAGAGAGATAGAGAGAAGTAGGGTAGGTGAGGTAGGTATAGAGAGATAGGGAAAAAGGTAGGGGTATGTGGAGAGAGTTTGTATGTGATAGGGAGAGAGAGAGAGGGGGAAGGATAGATAGGGAGTGGTAAGCTGGGAGAGATAGAGGTACATATAGAGAGAGGATGGGAGAGGTACACATAGAGTGAGAGAGAGGGAAGCAGGGAGGGAGGGATAATGAGACGGGTAAGCTAAGAGAGGTTGTGTGTGAGAGAGGGAGAGAGGTAGAGAGAGAGGGAGAGGTAAGGTGGGAGACATGGGTATAGAGAGAGCAAGAGAGAGGGAATCTATGATGGAGGGAGGGAGGGGTTGGTGGAGAGAGGTTGTGTAGGAAGGAGGGAGAGAGAGAGGGGAGGGAGGGATGGATTGGTGGAGAGAGGTTGTGTAGGAAGGAGGGAGAGAGAGAGGGGAGGGAGGGAGATAGGGAGAGGTAGGTAGAGAGAGGTAGGGTGTAAGGAATGGACAAAGGTAGGTAGAGAAAGGGATCTAGGTAGGGTGGGAGAGGTAGAGAGGTGGGTTATGTCTGGGAGAGAGGGTAGGGGAGGGAGAGGTAAAGAGAGTGGGGTGGGTGATGAGCCAATACTTTGGCGCATTTTGATCATATTTTTATAAGTACTTTTCCATTTTTATTATGCTAAAAACAATCATTCAGTCTGATTATGGGATAGAACATAGACCTTTTTATGACTTAATATGATGAATATATTATGATTAAAAGTCCCATGATTATTATGTTTAATGTTTTATTAGTCTGGTAAATACTTTATGGCTTTTTGTGATCATAAAACCTTCCTGCAGCCTCCACTACCAAACTTCCTATAGCCATATCTGAAATGATGTTTGCCTTAGTTTAATACTTAATGAATGAATGAATGAAGTAATGGACTATCTTAAAGATGAACATGTTGAGCTAACCTTCTTCTCCAGGAAAGATGGTGAGTTATTTTGCAGGTGCCATGATTAGAGGAAGGAATTTAAAATCCACTTGAAGAGTAGAAGGCCAAATCTACAAAGACTGGTTCAACAACTAAAGATGGGGAGATAGTTTCAAACTTATCCACCAAGCAAGAAGAATGTTCCAGGAATCTAGGCCAGGTGTCCTGCTGTTGTTCAAATCCAAGATGATGGTGCTTTAAGTCTGCCAAACCAATTTGACTTGGTCCTTGCATTGTCATTTGCCTCTTTAATCAAAGTTAGTTGGATGTAATAAATACCTCCCAATTTATAAGGGAAGATTGGTTAGTAGTTAGGATTAGTTTTCAATAAATAGCCCATTCTTCTTCAGAGAATGGGCTGGAAGATCTTGTCATTTGTAATATGTTTTTCAGTATCAAAAATATAGTTAAGAAGGATTGTGCTATGTACTTTTTCACTTTAAATCAATAAAGTTTATGGAGCTTTTCACCTAATCTGTTGATTACTTTGGCATGACCTAAGGGGGCCCACTTAGGAAATTTCCTGTACTTTCATTTTTTAGGTTAGGATAGATGTACTTTCTTTTGTAAAAGTTAAATGTGTCTATTCCTGCAGCAACAGAAATACATCACTGTTGACTGTTCCTACAACCACTAGAAACAGAGTAGTTTTACCTTTCAGTTTTGGTTTCCAGCAAGTTATTCAGTAAAGTAATTCCAAAATTTAGAGTTTTAGCATTTTAGGAAATCATGCATGTCTAGAAGGGTGGTTAGTGCATATATTTTGCTGTCCCATTTCAAGTCTACGTCCTCGGGTTGATAAGTAAATGAGGTTCTTTGACAGATTATGGCTGCTTATTGTGATGTCCAATCCTTAAGTTGAGGAATTAATATTCCTAGTTATCAAGCTGATTAAAGAACACTACATTTTTGGCGCCATTGTCGGGGATGGTGTCAAAGTAAAAACCTATTGCAGGCATGTTGGCAGGTAGCTTTAAGTTTTATTTCTAGAATTTAGATCACAATTCACTATTCCAGCATTTTTCCATAATTAGATTTACCTCTTACTGTATGCTTAGAAGAAGAGACCAATTTGGAATATTCCTTCCTAAAAGCTTTGATATCCAAGAAAACAACCTAGAGATTGACCCAGAAATTGTCCCAGAAGAACCATATTTGGATGTCGGCTAGGACCGTGTCACTTCATCTTCTTCTTCCTCGGAGGCTAGTTTGAACCTATTTGTTGCACCTAATAATCTTGATTTACTCACAACATAGCTGAATAACCTTCATACCTTCAATAACCAGCATCCCCATAACAATCCACTGGCCCTTGTTGTCTACCAGCCAGGAGCTAACCCAAGACCACCATCAAGGATGGCAGTCCCTACTTTTCCATTTCCACTCCCTGAGTTGCATGACAATAACAATCTCAAAAATATTCCTGCTTCATTGCTTCCAAATTTCTATGGCTTGATTACAAAGGACCCTCATACCTTCTTGTTTGAGTTTGACATCCTATGTAGGAGTTATGATTATACTACCGAAGCCCATAAGATGAAATTATTTCCTTCTACTTTAAAGGAGTCAACCTTAAGATGGTTCATGGGATTAGGAGGTAATGCAACAACCACTTGGAATGAACTGAAGGAATTTTTCTTAGGGAAGTATAAAGAATATTGTAGGGGCAGTGATATGAGAGGAGATGACCTTTTCAAGATGACACAAAAGGAGGATGAAACCTTGGAGGACTATGTATCCAGGTTTTTGTTCAGTGTGTAGAAAAATACTCAGCACTAGCTAAATGAGGAGTCTAAAAAACTTATCTTTCTAAGGGGATTCAATGATACTTGCATGGAAGCACTAGACCTCATGGCTAGAGGAGATATTGCCCAAAGCAATTGGGATGACATTAATACAATATGTCTCAATTACTCTAGGGAAAATGTGAAGAAAGGTAGGGGGTTCTGACCCTCTGTTGCCAAAGGAAGTGGTATAGGTGTATCAAAAGGAGAACTCTCTAATCTTCTATCCAACTTCAAGCAAGACATCATAAATGATGTTGCTACTCAGCTGGACACCATGCAAGCTAGGAGGAAGAAAGAAGAAGTTGATGCAATGCTGGCTGAATATTGTCCTCAATGTAGATTGAGGAAGAGGGACTGTAGATGCAAATCAGTTTCCAATTTGGAGGTGCAGCATCTTCCTACTGAGTTCAAAACCATTGAAGGAGAGGAAGATGTTTTCTTTGTTGCTCAGCGCAAGCCATAGGCCCCAAGACAAGGTATGCCTCAAGACCCCTTGCAAAATTTTGGTTCATATAATAATCAATGGCAGAACCAGTACCCTCCAAGTTATGGCCCATATTCTCAACCTCAATGGAATAACCCTTGGCCAAATGTTCAACAAAACTATTGGCAACCTCTACAAGGAAACTGGTAGTCACCACAGCAAAATCAGTGGCAACCTTCACAAGGAAATTGGCAGCCACCTAACCAATTGAGAGGAGGCCAACAATGGTCAAATCCACCCACTGGTTTCCTACAGCAACCCCAACAATAGTCAATTATGCCACATCATGTTTCCAATCAAGGTTAGAATCCAAAGTCAACCCAACTACCTGCTCAAGAAGCACCCAATCCAAATAGCTAGCAGTAGTAGCAACAACAACAACAAGTTTATTTTGTTGATCCTAATAATCAGCCCACCTATGCTCTCAACCTGAACAATATCAACTTACGTTCAAGAACTATGTTGCCTACACCATCTCCTCCTCTAATTTTTGAATTACCATATGAGGATATTGAGCAAGAAGAAAATGTCAATAGCTTAGCCCAACCCAATGAGCCAATACAGACTCCATCACTACCTAAGGTATCTAATAAATTGCCACCTCCTTTTCCACAAAGATTGGACGGTGAAATTGTAAAGAAACAAGAAGACCCTACCTTTGATATCCTTGACCAATTGAAGCATATATGTGTTAAAATTCCTTTGTTTCAAGCCATTAAGGAAGTACCTATTTACAACAAGGCCATTAAGGAAGCATGTCTAAGGAAGTCAGGTAGGAAGAAGAAAGACCCTCAGACTGTTCATGTTTTAGGACAACTCTCCGATTTAATGCTAGGAAAGCTTACAATTCCAAAATATTTAGACCTTGGCAGCCCCGTTGTTGAAATCAATATTAATGGGGTTCAAATTAAGAATGCTTTGGTCGATCTTGGAGCTACTATCAATGTCATGACCAAAGACCTTGTACTAAAACTAAGTATTTCAGACCTAAGACCTACACCTATAGTCTTGCAACTTTTTGATAGTTCAACTATCAAACCTGATGGTGTAGTAGAAGATTTAGTTGTCACCCCAGATTCATGGGAGTATCCTGTTGATTTCATGATTTTGTCTCCAAAAGCATCATTAGGAGGTTATCCTATGATTTTGGGAAGGCCATGGTTAGCTACTACTAATGCTTATATAGGTTGTAGGACTGGTAACATGACAATATCTGATGGGTATATCACAAAGAAGCTTACCCTATATTCTCCAGCCCAACCTCAACTTGAGGCTGGGCAGGCTGTTTGGCTTGATTTGGGAGAAGAAGAGGAAGTAAACTTCATGGAAAAATTAATGATGATTACCAGAGAACCTTTCATTGAACAACAATCTGAGGAAGATATACTGTCCAATATCCTGCTGAATAACTATGGTACTGAATACCCTTACTGTAACAAGAATCCATGCTCTTTGCAGACCATTCTTCCCTTGCCCACATCAGCTCATTATCCTGCAACAACTGATTGTTTGCATGCCTTACTACCTCACAAAGTAGAAATGCCATTCCTACCTGAAGTATCTATGCTTGATATAACCTCCTAAGTTGAGGTAGCAGCAAGAAAATCTTTGAATATCAATAAGAACCTCACCTGTGAGCAACAACAATCTATGGTCAAGATGCTTACAAACCATAAGTCAGCTTTTGCTTGGGAATATGGTGATATGAAGGGTTTATACCCAAAACTTTGCACACTTTGCATATTCATTAATAGTGAGTTCAGGCTAGTCAGACAGCCTCAAAGAAGAATAAATCCAGCTTTGAGAGAAATTGTTAAAGAAGAGTTGCAGAAAATGTTGACAACTAGCTTTATCTACCCCATTTCGAATAGTTAGTGGGTTTCCCCACTGGTTATTATTCCTAAGAAAGGGGGAAAATGGAGGGTATGTGTGGACTATAGAGAACTTAACTTGGCAAAAAAGAAAAATTCCTTCCCTCTTCCCTTCATTGATCAAGTTCTAGATAATTTATCTAGGAAAAAGTATTTCTCGTTCTTGGATGGCTTCAGTGGGTACAATCAAATCAAGATTGCACCTGAAGATCAAGAAAAGACTACTTTTACATGCCCTTGGGGGACATTTGCCTACTTTATTTTTCCTTTTGGTCTCTGCAATGCACCTGCAACTTTCCAGAGAGCAGTCATCAGTATCTTCTCAGACATCTCATATGATTGCATGGAAATATACATGGATGACTTTACCATTTATGGTGCAACATTTGAGGAGGCTCAAACAAAATTGTAGAAGGTGCTACAGAGATGTGAAGATCATAACCTATTACTAAATAGTTAGAAGTGCTTCATGATGATGTAGGAGGGAATAGTGCTTGGTCACTATATTTCTGTTGTAGGAATACAGGTTGATCCTTCTAAGATTGAGGTCATCTCTAATTTACCTTTTCCCACCAAACAAAAGGAACTGAGAATATTTCTAGGCCATGCTAAATATTATAGGAGGTTCATCAAGGATTTTGGTAAAACAACTACCCCTCTATATAGTTTGCTGAAGAAAGATGCAGATTTTGCATGGACAGAAGAGTGTGAAAAAGCTTTCCTTGATTTAAAGGTTGCTCTTACACAGGCACCGGTTTTGAAAGGACTTGATTGGTCACTTCCATTCCATATTCATACTAGTGCATCTAATTATGTTGTTGGCACTATCTTAGGACAAAAAGGTGGTTCAACTGAGCATGCACTATATTACATAAGCAAAAATCTGCAGGGGCTGAATTACACTACATTGTTACAGAAAAAGAAATGTTGGCAGTCATCTATGCCCTCAATAAATTTAGGCATTACATCACTGGTTATCAGATATTTATCCACATTGATCATGTAGTAATCAGGTATCTTATGAACAAAAGCTCAATAGCCGGAAGACTCTCAAGGTGGTTATTGCTGATGCAAGAATTTGACATTACAATTGTGGACAAGCCAAGTAAAGCCAATGTGGTTGCTGATTTTATTTCTAGAATTCAAAGGCAAGATGACTCTACACTTATTGAAGATTCCTTTCCTAATGAGCACCTATTTGCAATCAAGGTTATTCACCCATGGTATGCTGATATAGCAAATTATCTGGCTACAAGAAGGACTCCTCAATTTTCCCCTAAAGAAAAGAGATTATTGGTAGAGAAAAGTTTTAACTTTTCTTGGATTGCAAATTACATATTTTATACAGGGCCAGATCAAGCTATGAGGAGATGTGTGCAGGAGGAAGACACTTATGATATATTACATGCAAGTCATGATGAGCCGTGTGGTGGACATTTTGCTGCCAAAAGAATAGCAATGAAAATTTTAAACACTGGTTATTATTGACCAACTTTGCATAAAGATGTAGCCAAATATACCAAGAGGTGTGATAAATTCCAAAGGATGGGAAGACCAACTAGATCTGATGAAATGCCTCTATTTCCACAAATTGTTGTTACACCCTTCGACAAATGGGGGCTGGATTTTGTAGGACCAATTGATCCATCTTGCAACGGTAAGTCCTATATGCTTGTATGCACTAATAATGTGACAAAATGGGTAGAAGCTAAACCTATGAAACATGCTAGGGATAATAAAGTAGCATAATTCCTTTATGAGGAAATTTTCACCAGATTTGGTGTCCCTAGGGAAATAGTAACAGATCAGGGAACACAGTTTACCTCTACCTTGATTACAACCTTAGTCAATGAATATAATATAAGGCACAAAAAATCAACCCCTTATCATCCTCAAGCTAATGGCCAGGTTGAGGTCACCAATAGGAACATGGAGGCCATTTTGACTAAAACTGTAGATTTGCATAAGAAGGATTGGGCCATAAAGTTACCAGAAGCTTTGTGGGCCTACCATACTACATGGAAGACTGCTACAGGATATACACCCTTTGAAATGGTGTATGGTAAAACAGCTATGATTCCAATAGAATTCAAACATAAGACATTAAGAACAACATTAGAGATAGACATGGATTTGACAGAGGCACAAAAGGACAGAGTCATGCAGCTCAATGCTCTGGATGAGCTCCACAAGAATGCCCTGTAGCACACTAAGATGATACAAAACCAGAGAATAAGGTGGCATGATAAATACATTAAGGAAAATAAATTCAAAGTAGGATATTGGGCTCTACTTTATGACTCACGGTATAAAGACAGTCTAGGGAAGTTGCAAACCCAATGGTTGGGTCCATATGAAATAGAAGAAGTATTCACAAATGGATCCATTCAATTGAGGACCATTGATGAGGTCCGGTTCAAGCTATTAATCAATGGGCATCGACTAAAGCTCTATTCTAAACCCATTGACAAAGAAAAATTTCTGAGACAATTTGAACTTGAGTAGGACAGTAGTGATCTTGTAGCCAAAGGAATTGAGTCTAAGCTCAAATTCTCCGACCATGCATAAAACTGCATACCAAACCATAATAAATGGGGTATCTATTAAGATCCCCATTCCATTCATTCACTTCATCCACTATTCGTACTCATTCTCCCTCTTCCACATCATCCACCTATCATTTCCCATCTCATCCACGTTTCTTCATGTCACATATTACAATTAAGGAGGTCACATTAGCTAATCACGGCGATTCTCTCCAGGTACGCTCCACTTCACTTTAAGATCACTTAAGTTGCTTTATTTATTGCATTTAATTTAGTATTAATTAGCGCAAACAAATTTCCTATATGATTGCCTTTTCCTTTAGCTAAATCCGCACGAATAAGTGCGTTTCTCCATAACTCAACTTCTGCCACATCCTTATTATCGCCGCTATAAGCTTCATTTCGTTAATTGTCACAGGCCCCAATATTTGAAACTATAATCCATAATTGAACAATATTTTCTTCCTACAACTTCTTACAATAATGACCTTAAGTGTATTCCACCAATTCATGATTGCTCTCTCCTTCCACAAAACTGCATGATCACATTATTTTCCCTATTTTTTTGTAACTTTTAAAGAGAGGTTCAAAATTCTTAGTTGAGGGGAGGGGCAGAGCACTGAAGAATTGCAAAGGATTCATTAGTTGGATTGCAGGGAGTTTTATTGTAAAATCTAGGAGAGCAATACTTCAATGCAATTGATTACAATAAACCAAAGAAATGGGAGGTCAACCAATTCGGCATGAGCCTACAGACCACAACATCCTATTACAAGATGTGCTGCATGTACCATTGTTCAGACAATATGGGTGGCTCAATTACTTTGTGAAGCTCAAGACTTTCAGCACAGATATTATAGAGGAATTCATGAGAACATTTTAAAATGGTGAAGCAACAGTTAGGGGCATAACAATCTATGCATCAATTAATAAGATTGATGAAATAATAGGGTTACCCCAAGTTGGAGAACCCTATCCCAGGGGAAGAGATGCAAGAAGCGTCAGGGCTGAATTCACTTGGCTAGATGATCCTCCTCTATGGGTAGACAAGCAAGGTGCACAAAGGATGAGTCTACCTCAGGAATGGGTGCCACGAGCAGGGTATATAATGAAATACATAACCTGTGAAGGTAGATTCTTAGTCTTACATTCTCATCATTTTAAGCTATTGTCTCATTTACGTCATGGCTTATTGATGAATGTACCCGACTTCCTTTATAACTTGTTATCCAATAGTGCCACTGAATATAGGAAAGGTAGGTTTAATTTCATATCCCACCATTTCCTCATAAAATTGCTTGTTGAGAAATCTATTCAAGATACATCAGGGATGACATGGGAGGAGTTCATTGTCCAATTCAACCCTGAAATTCAAAATGTAGGACCTAAGGGTGAACCCCTTACCTTTTAGCGACAAACTTCCTGGTCAAAAGGTCAGACCTTTGTTGCTATGTCCTCCCCTGAGACATCATTCGATTCATAGGATGATGTTCATATTTCTGAAAGAACTTCCAAACAGTTGGCCCAAGGCCCTATTAAAACCCCTGAGCCTTCTTCCAAAAATAGGAAAGGAAAGTCATCTATTGTAGTAACCCCTGAACCTGTGAAAAGGAAGCAAAAGGAGAAATTCTCTGTTCCTACAGCAAAATCTTCCAAAAAGCATAAGTCAGTTCCTACCTCCATAAGAAGGAGCTCTAGGCTCCAAAACCAGGTAGCCTGCCAATCGCCTAATACTACTCCTACCACACCACCTTCAAATCCTTCCAGTCCTGAACTAGGGAAAGAAGAACCTGTTATTGAAGAGATTATGAGTACACCTGAAGGGGCTGGTTTGAGTGAGTTGGATGCCATTGCAGAGCAGCTACAGGAAGGTATGGAATGTGATAAGAAGGAAGAAGAGCCAGTTGTGTTTCCAGCAGATGTAGAACATGAAAACATTGGCATGACTGAGGTAATGGAAGAAGAACAGGGGGAGATGGATGAACTTGAAGAAGTGCATAGACACTTGCAATATGATATAAACATAGACCTCCATTCCATGTTACAAACTTTACCATAGGAATGGCATGCTTTCAGCAACTTCAGCAACAACAGACTACTTATGCACTTAAAGTTGAGAGACTACAAAGAGTAATCCAGAATAAGAATCTAGAAGTCACCAATCTAACTGATACTCTCAATCAGGTAGTAGAACTTGTTCCACAGCTACTATAGTGTCGAGCACCTTCACCAGTTTACGCCATGTACCTCAAATAACAATATTTGAACTTCCAACTAATTAGAGTCTGGAAAAGGAAGAACCCTTCTTTGCAAACCCTTGAGGAATTTTATGAAGCATACAAGGATTCACCTTTGCACATTAGGAACCTCCTGTGTGATTTTTACCTACACAATTTGGCTGTATCCCAGGACAAGGAATGGAATCCTTTGTGTTATGTAGGTGACATAAATATCAGTGCCTTGATTTCTTGGATCACCAATGAAATCAGCAGAGGGGAACAATTTAACAATCATATGCATGATGAAAATAATATGCCATTGTATGTGAGAAATGAATCTTGAAATGGCATGGGTATTTATTTTGACTGGAAAAAATTATGGTGAGATGAGAGAGCTAAGCCATTGATTGAGCCTCTAAGGCAAGAGGTGTTTTCTCAATATTCTCAAATTATCAATAGTGATTTTAATGTTGCAACTCTACATATTCAGAACAGATGGGAGCACCTTTCATTTTAGTTAAAGAAAGTAGAGCCACATACCCCCAATACTTTGTATGTAGCAACCTGAAGGGCAAAGAGGTACATGAGAAATACCATAACAAGCAAGGAGGATTGGTTGCCCTTGGTTATGCAACCACCTATTCTCCTATGGCCATTATTGGCTATACAAGGTGACAACAGTACTTACAACAAGAGGAGGAGGATAACTGATGGCAAAGACTGGAAGCAATGAGGGCTCACTTCTGGAGTTTCCAGACTGGTGAATGTGGATAGCAGCTGAATGCAGATCTGAGAGAGTTTTCCAAAAGGAAGAATGCTAGACTTGTTGAAGGGCCTATCAAGTAGTTAGTTGAGGAGAGTGATGAGCCAATACTTTGGTTCATTTTGATCATATTTTTATAAGTACTTTTCCATTTTTATTATGCTAAAAACAAACATTTAGTATGATTATGGGATAGAACATAGACCTTTTTATGACCTAATATGATGAATATATTATTATGAAAAGTCCCATGATTATTATATTTAATGTTTTATTAGTTTGATAAATACTTTATGGATTTTTGTGATCATAAAACCTTCCTGCAACCTCCACTACCAAACTTCCTACAGCCATATCTAAAACGATGTTTTCCTTAGTTTAATACTTAATGAATGAATGAATGAAGTAATGGACTATCTTAAAGATGAATGTGTTGAGCTAACCTTCTTCTCCAGGAAAGATGGTGAGTTATTTTGCAGGTGCCATGATTAGAGGAAGGAATTTAAAATCCACTTGAAGAGTAGAAGGCCAAATCTACAAAGACTGGTTCAATAGCTAAAGATGGGGAGATAGTTTCAAACTTATTCGCCAAGCAGGAAGAATGTTCCAGGAATCTAGGCTAGGCATCCTGCTGTTGCTCAAATCCAGGATGATGGTGCTTTAAGTCTGCCAAACCAATTTGACTTGGTCCTTGCATTGTCATTCACCTATTTAATCAAAGTTAGTTGGATGTAATAAATACCTCCTGATTTATAAGGGAAGGTTGGTTAGTAGTTAGGATTAGTTTTCAATAAATAGCCCATTCTTCTTCAGAGAATGGGCTGGAAGATCATGTCATTTGTAATATGTTTTTTAGTATCAGAAATACAATTAAGAAGGATTGTGCTATGTATTTGTTCACTTTAAATCAATAAAGTTTATGGAGCTTTTCACCTAATCTGTTGATTACTTTGGCATGACCTAAGGGGGCCCACTTAGGAAATTGCCTGTACTTTCATTCTGTAGGTTAGGATAGCTGTACTTTCTTTTGTAAAAGTTAAATGTGTCTGTTCCTATAGCAACAGAAACAAATCACTGTTGACTCTTCCTACAACCACTAGAAACAAAGTAGTTTTACCTTTGAATTTTTGTTTCTAGCAAGTTATTCAGTAAAGTAATTCCAAAATTTAGAGTTTTAGCATTTTAGGAAATCATGCATGTCTAGAAGGGTGGTTAGTGCATATATTTTGCTGTCCCATTTCAAGTCTACGTCCTTGGGTTGATAAGTAAATGAGGTTCTTTGATAGATTATGGCTGCTTATTGTGATGTCCAGTCCTTAAGTTGAGGAATTAATATTCCTAGTTATCAAGCTGATTAAAGAACACTACAGTGGGTATAGTGAAGGATATGTGTGGTGGGAGGGATAGAGGGAGAGAGAGGGAAAGAGGGAATGAGTGATAAAGGGATGGGTAGGTTGAAAGAGAAAGGGGGAAAGAGGGACAAAGGGAGGGAGATGAAGTTTAGGAGGGATGGTGAGAGAGGAGAGATAAATATAATTAAAGAGGGATGGGGGGAAGGAGAGGTCTATCAAGGTAGCATGGGAGGGATGAAGGGAGAGAGAGGAAATAAGGTAGACATGGAGAAGTAGGTAGAAATATTTAAGGTGAAAGGAATAGAGGGAAAGGTAAGTAGAGAGAAGGGTGGGAGATAGGGATAAGTAGAGAGGGAAGGTGATAGAGAAGTAGAGAAAAGGGGGGAAGTTGGGAAGGACGAAGAGGTAGGTATAAAGAGAGATGGGGTGGGATGAATTGAGGGAAAGGTAGGTAGAGAGGGTGAGGGTGAGTGAAGAGAGAGAGAGGGAGAGAGGGAGAGAGAGGGAAAGAGGGAGGGAGGGATGGGTAGGTAGAGAGAGGTAAGGTGCAAGGAATAAAGAGAAAGGTAGGTAAAGCTAGATAGATAGGTAGGGTGGAAGAGGTACAAAGAGAGTGATCTAGTGTGTGTGTGTGAGAGAGAGAGAGAGGGGGCAGGGAGAGGTAGAGAGAGAGGGGTAGGTAGAGAGAGGGAGAGGGAGGGAGAAAGGGATAAAGGTAAGGATAAGTGGAGAGAGTGAATTTTGGTTGGAGGGATGGAGGGAGAGGGGATATAGAGATAAGAGAGGGTTGTTGGTAGGGAGGGGATATAGAGTGAAGTAGAAGGGGAAGGGTTTGTGAGAGAGGTGGATAGAGGGGGAAGGCGGGAGGGAGGGATAGGTAGGGTGAGATGGATTGAGAAAAATCTAGGTAGAGAGAGAGAGGGTGAGTGGAGACAAAAAAAAGTATAGAGGGAAGGTGAGAGAGAGGTAGAGAGATGTATATATTTCTCTCAGATCCTTGTAGTTTTATTATAATAATTATGATATTTACAACTCCCTTACAACAATCCATAATTATATTATCTATAATATATTATATTATTAAATATATAATATTATATTTATATAATATAACATATAACATTTATATTAAATATAATATATATTATATTAGTACTAATATTTCCTATATATATGATCTTATCATAGTTTATATTAATTTATCATATATCATATTATATATATTATTATTATTATAACATATTACATTTTAATATATAGTGATATTTATATATATTAATATTTCTAATTAAAAGGAATGGATATCCATTCCATCAAATAATTTTTTATAATATATTATATTATTATATATAATATTAAATATAATGTATGTTATATTAATATTAATATTTCCCAGTGGCTCCAAGAAAACTCACCGCTAGCAATTCACCACCAACAGTTCACCTCCAACAATTCATCACCAACAATGCATCACCATGACAAATTCATCTCTAGGAAAATTCACCACCAATAATTCATCATCGTAGATATTTCCTAATTGTGTATGTGATCAATTATCCATGACAATGAATTACTAGTGGTGAGTTTCCTAGTGATCAATTTGTCATGGCGATGAATTGTTGGCGGTGAATTTTCCTAGAGCCATTTCCTAGTATATATTAATTTATCATATATTATATTATATAATATATATATATATAAATATTAATATTATAACATGTTAAATTTAAATCTACAATAATATTTATATATCAATACTTCTAATTAAAATATATGGATATTTGTTTCTTAAAAATAGAAAAGAATATCAATTTTTTTAAATCAAATATTCGTTTTTAACTTTAAAAATGGATATTCATTTCTATCGAATATCTATTAATAACATATATCCATTTTTTCTCAGTATTTCTTTGGGATTTGGCTTGGGGATGTCCAACCCAAAATATCAACATCCCCAATGTGTTTACAAGGATTGCAATGGTTTTCTGAACTTCATCCTTCGTGTTGACAACTTTTTTTCATCCGATTTTAATGAAACAAAAAGGGTTGATTTAATGAATTGTTAGCATTCTACCAATATAAGATATGATCTATTTTGAATTTAATAGATAATTATTATTGATTTTCTACATGCACTATGTGTAAATTCTTGATTGATAAGTTGATTGAAAATAATCTACAATTTTTAAACGGTTATACATTTTTTGAATCCAAAAGATGTGTCGCACACTATGCTTCAGAAACTATAGTTTAAAAAAAACTAATTTCATAAATTTTTACCAAGTTAGGAGGCTGGATAAATGGTTTTTAATATTAAAAAAAAATCTTACAAGAAAATTTATAACTAATTATTTACTTCCAAAAAAATTATAAAAAAAAATGTGTCACATCCAAGCATGTGTCCTCTATTTATATTGAAATATTTTAAAAAATATTTATTTTTACTCATCATTAGGGTTGTCAGACAAAAAACTTTATTTTTATTCTTTTCTTAATTATAATGTACTACTACATTGAAATTTTAAATTTTCACAAAATCATTTTTTTTTCCCAAAAGAGGCCTAATATCTTATAAACTATATTCAATTTTCTACAAATTATATTCTGACATATTTTAGAAATTAAGTTAATAACCTATTCGAATTCTTATGTAAAGTTGCTTAACTTTGTTTTTCTATATTTTCATTTCCACTTAAGGGCCTTGTCCAGCCCATCATGATCCTAAACTAACCCATAAATTCCCATCTAAATTAATATCAAATCATCTCTTCTACCCTATATCACAATCCTCTTCCATATCATGGTCCAATCCCTTTCACTCTATCTAATCATGATCCCCTCCCATCTCAAGATCAAAGTATTGTTCCACTTTATCTCATGATCCCCTTCCATATATCAAGATAAAATTATCCCTTCTACCCCATGTCATGATCCCCTTCCATTTCAAGATCAAAGCATCCCTTCAACTCTATCTCATGATCCCCTCTCTTCCAGTTCATCTAATGATCCCTTACCATCTCAAGATCAAAGTATCCCTTCCACTATATCTCATTATCTCATTCCATCTGAATATCAAACAATCCCTTCCACTCCATCCTATGATCCTCTTCCAAATCCACATCAAATCATACCTTCTACTCCAACTCATGATTCTCTTACATCTCAAAATCAAATCATCCCTTCCAATTCATATCATGATCCCCTTTCATCCCAAGATAAAATCTTACCTTCCACTCCAGCTCATGATTCCCTTCTAAATTATAATAAAAATATCCCTTCCACTCCATCTAAATATCTAAGAATACCTTCTACTCCATCACATGATTCATTTCCATCTCAATATAAGGGTAAGTGAAAAAATATGGGGGGCCAAAAAGGGGTCTTAATGGCCACTTTTTTTTCTGAAATCAAGAATTACTGACCTTGGATGAGAAATTGAGGATAGTTACACTCAAAATTTTAAGATGAAAAAAAAACAATGTAGCAAGTGCTCCGAGTCTTCTTTCTAAACTTTTTTTTTTTTGAAAATGGTATAGATTAAGGGGTTCAAAAGAGGGAGCCACATAAATTGGTGCTATTTTTATCAAAAGAACATTACATAACAAATTTTGTGGTTCCATCAAAAGGTTAATTTTTTTTGGTATTTTTAAAATCACTTATGTGAGAAATTAGCTAATAGCATGTAGTTTATGCCTGATTTTTCTGATAATTTTTTAATGAATATTTGATTTTTGACTAATTTTCAAAGTGAACACATCTTGAAAAATAGAATTTTGGCTGTGCTGCCCCTATAAATTTTGAAAACTAATTGATTTTTTTTAATATGTGTAGAATGTAGTCTAGTTCCTAAAAATGTAATTTATTTGAAATTTAAATGAATGGTTAATTTATAAAGAAAAAATACCAAACACTGACTAGTTTTTTCCATAAAATAGACACACAAACAAAAGAAATTAAAGATGAAAGGCTTAACATTGTCAAAATGTGAAACAAATTACATCATTAAATTGCTAAGAGAGAGCCTAACATTACCTAGGTGTTTTATTTGTTTGACCTTAACACATGTGCAAACTTGATGGTTAGCATGAATGTGATTATGCGAAATCTTGTAGAATATGCAAAAACACATCTTTGGATGTTGGGAAGGAACTCCAAGCCTTTGGGTTGGTAATGCAAAGAAAATTCCAAACCTAAGGCTTGAGGATTCCCAAAGCAATAAATAACACAAGTGTGTAATAACACGCTTATGGTATTTAATAGTTTTGACATATTTTTATGCGTTTGTGCTCAAGAGTTGCCTAACAAAGATATAACACAAGTGTGTTATAAAATGCTCATGTTATGTCTTGATTTGTGTTAAATTCTTGTCTATTAAATGTATTTATATATATTTGTATTTATGTATGCTTGTATGACATGTATGTATGTATGTATGCATGCTATGTATGTACACCTGTATGTATGTATGCTTGTATTTAAGTATGCATGTATGCTTGTATGTATGCATGTATATGTATGTGTGTATGTATGTATTAGTGTATATATGTATGTATGTAATATTATATGTAGTATGTATGTATGATTGTACGTATGCATGTATGTATGTATGCCTATATATATGTATGACTACTTATATGTATGTATTTAGAGGGAGGGAGAATTTTAAGAGAGAGAGATTTGTCTATGTAGGGTGGGAGGGAGAGAGAGAGAGAGAGAGAGAGTTATCTAGGTAGGGTGCTAGAGTGGGGGTGGGAGGGAGAGACCTAAGAGATAAGGAGAGAGAGGGAGTTGGAGATAAAGGGAGTGGGAGAGAGGTAGTGGGAGAGAGAGAGAGAGAGAGAGAGAGGAGTAGCAATGGGAGTGGGAGAGAGATAGAGGGAGTGAGAGAGGGAGAGACCTAAGAGAGAGAATTATCTAGTTATGTACTTGTAGGATGCATTAGGGAGAGACCTAAGAGAGAGAGGGGGCAAGAGGGAGATACTTGAGAAAGAGGGAGAGAGAGGGAGTGGGAGATATAGGGATGTGATAGAGATAGGAGTGAGAGAGAGACCTAAGATATGGAGAGGGGGTGGGAGGGAGAGACCTGAGAGAGAGGGAGAGAGAGGGAGTGGGAGAGAGGGGGTTTGAGAGAGAGATACCTAAGAGAGGGAGAGGGTGTGGGAGGGAGAGACCTGAGAGAGAGAGAGAGAGAGAGAGAGAGAGAGAGAGTTATCTAGGTAGGGTGCTAGAGTGAGAGAGTTGAGATAAAGAGATGGGGTGAAAGGGAGAGACCTAAGAGATAGGGAGAGAGAGGGAGTGTGAGTGTGAGGGAGTGGGAGAGAGAGGGAGTGAGAGAGAGGGAGTGGGAGAGAGATAGAGGGAGTGAGAGAGAGATCTATCTAGGTATGGTTCTAGAGTGAGAGACTTGAGAGAGAGAGAGAGGGGGTAGGAGGAGAGACTTGAGAGATAGGGATAGAGAGGGAGTGGGAGAGAGAGGGAGTGAGAGAGAGATAGAGGGAGTGAGTGAGAGAGTGAGATTAAGGTTTAGGGTTTAAGGGATGAGGTATTAAGTGTTTAAGGGTATAGGGTAAAGGGTTGAGGGATTAAGGTTTAAGGCATAGTGTTTAGGGTTGAGGGTTGATGCTTTAGTGATAAGGTTTAGGGTTAAGTGAGAGACCTAAATTTATAAGGAGGGATGTATGTCTAAGGAGAGAGACAAAGACAGAGACAGAGAGAAAGGAAACCTTTAGAAAACCAATATTTTCATAATGCAAGCATGTTTTGAAGAAGTTGAGATATAATCATTTTGTATAGAAAGATAAAACATGCTCATGTTACAAAGCAAGTATGTTATGATGAGAGCATGTTATGATGCGAGTGTGTTGCTCAACCCGAGTGCGTTGCTCGATGTGAGCGTGTTGCTCGATGTGAGTGCATTGCTTGACATGAGTGCATTGCTCGATGTGAGCACGTTATAATGCTAGCGTGTGTTACAATGTCAACGCATGTTATAAAGCCAACAAGTGTTACAATGCTAGTGCATGTTAAAAAGCCAACACGTTATAACTCCAACGCGTTATAACGCCAGCATGTTATAATGCCAATGTGTTATAAGGCCATCACATTATAGTGCTAGGGCATGTTATAATGCCAATGCATTATAATGCGAGCACATTATAATGCCAGCATGTTATAACACCAGTGCATTATAACGCCAGCATGTTATAACACCAGCGCATTATAACGCCACAATGTTATAATGCCACCATGTTATAACACCAATGCATTATAATTCCAGCGTGTTATAATGCCAATGCATTATAACACCAGCACATTATAATGCTAGTGTGTTATAATGCCAATGCATTATAACACCAGCACATTATAATGCTAGTGTGTTATAATGCCAACACGTGTTACAATGCCAACGATTGTTATGATGCTAGCATGCATTATAATGCCAACACATGTTACAATGCTAGTGCGTGTTACAATGCCAATGTGTGTTACAATGCTAGTATGTGTTATAATGCCATCATGCATTATAACACCAACACATTATAATGCCAACATGTTATAACACCAACGTGTTACAATGCCAGTGCATTATAAGGTGATCACATTATAATGCTAGTGCATGTTATAACACCAACACGTGTTATAATTTCCATGCATTATAATGCCAACACATTATAACGCGAGTGTGTTCTAACATGTGCATGTTTTAGATTTCTCTAAAATTGGTAAAAAAGTTAGCACACCCATGATCTAGGCCCACATGTTCTATTATTTAATTGGTTATGCGCATGTTCCAACAAAAAGAGTTTTTTGATGTTGTTGGGAAGTCCACATGAATTTTTTTCACATTTTACCACCTTTGCATAAACTTTCTAGCACCTTTTTATAGTTTTCCAACTTAGGCAGGAGGAAATTACTGAGTTTTCACATCAAATTTGATATATATATATATATATATATATTCACGTCTCAATTTTTGTAGTGTTGCAATGTTAATTGTGATTGAATTTTAGGAATTTAACATTATACATTGGTTATTTGTATTATTGTTAGTAATTATATTAGAGTGATATACAATTGAACGTTGAAAAAGAAGCAAGCTTGTGAAAAACTCAAATTATTGAGGAGTTTGATTCAAGAAGAAAAAAAGACTACATAATTAATATTTTTGAGGAGTTTGATTCAAGGATTTTGATTTAGTAAAGTCATCTTATTGATATTAATGTATTGGTTCTTATTAATTTGTAAGTATGCACATTAATTTGTATTCAAATTTCTAAGTATGCACATCAATATTAGTTGATAGTTAGACCTTTCATTTCTATATTTTAAGTTTACATATATTTTGGTTCTAAGTTTACATATGAATATCGAGAAGATTATATGCATATTTATGGTTTCACCATTTGACCATCTGGAGACCTCAATTTACAAACTTGAACTTTGCAGCCCTGGATCAGACTTGGGAGACCCTTCCTCAACCATCATTTCACCTAAAACATCAACCATTTTCAACTCATCCATCTAAAATATATCATATTTCCCTCATGTTACCACATTGAAAAGGTAGTGATCTCACTACCTTGTCAATGTGGTAGGAATGACAAGGTAGTGAGTTGTTTGAAAAAATTCCTCAAAGAAATGGGGTCTCCAAGTGATGTACACAACTCACTACCTTTTCATTGCTACCACATTGATAAGGTAGTGAGCTCACTACCTTTTCCATGTGGTAGCAATGACAAGGTAGTGAGCTCACTACCTTTTCAATGTGGTAGCAATGACAAGGTAGTGAGTTTTTTGAAAAAATGCCTCAAAGAAATGGGGTCTCTTGGAGACCCCATTTCTTTGAGGAATTTTTTGTACATCTCCAGGAGACCCCATTTCTTTGAGGCATTTTTTCAAACAACTCACTACCTTGTCAAGAGATCCCATTTCTTTGAGGATTTTTTTCAAATAGCTCACTACCTTGTCATTGATACCACATTGACAAGGTAGTGAGCTCACTACCTTTTCACTGTGGTAGAAATGACAAGGTAGTAATTTGTTTGAAAAATGTCTTAAAGAAATGAGGTCCCCTAGTGATGTACATCACTAGGATACCCCATTTATTTGAGGCATTTTTTCAAACATCTCATTTCCTTGTCTATGCTACCAAATTTTCCATACATTTTCCATTTTGTGCATATCCTACAATCATTCCAATCCTTGACATATCTCTTTGATGAATTTTTTCAAACAATTCACATGCCTTGTCCATGCTTCCACATTTCTCATACATGTGCACTAGGATTGATTGTGATACAGATACATATTTTCCATTAGTGTTTGATCCTCCCCATAGTGGAAAAATTTAATAGTGACAAGAGTCATTTGCGGTCTTTGGCAGGCTAAAAATTGTAACAACAAGCATTAGCATGTGTACCATAACAATCACACTATGGTGAAAATTCGTAACAAAGGTAACTCTAATTGTCATTTCCCTAGCTCTAGGTGAGGCCAATCTCAACCTAAAACCTTGTATAGGATTATTCCCAATAAATATGAGTAAGTTCCCCTTATCTTGGTCTTTTCATGTCATTTTGTATCACCTAGAATGCTATAAAGTGGAAATATTGTGTTTTATCAATTTCTCTTTACCTAATTTGAAAACTTCATTTCAGAAGTCAATGATGATAATTATCATGTTTTTATTTGTTTGCAGTTTGGATATGATTCTAAAAATGTTAAACAATCACTAGTGCAACTAGAAAATCATGGAGTGGGATGATCCTCTCTCAAAAAATGATTTTGTTTACTTTCCTATAGATTTCAAGTAGGGTAAACTATCAGATAATCACTTTTAATTGATAATTAAAGTCAAATTAGAGTTTTAAAAGATTTCAACTAATAACTAGATTAACTTGATTTTGGTTTTTGGAGATAGAAGTAATTAGGGCTATGAATTTATGAATTTCACATCAGCTAAAGCTACATGGCAGTTCTATAAATAATCCCACAACAATCATTGGGATGAATTTAATTCCAAAAATATTTATGAAGTTACATATGCCAAACTCTAGGTATTTGTGATCTCTACCAAGCCTTAATATATATGGTAGCTGCACAACATTTAAGCTTTTAAATATTATGTCTCTGAATCATCTATATTGCAACACTAACCTGATACAAGTACATTTAATCCAACCTTTCTTGTTAGGATTAGGATTATTTACCTTACTTGTACATTTCTTGTGAGGATTAGGCTTATTTACCTTCAAATGGGTCCATTGAGAGTAAATTTCGCATATCCCTCAACAATCTATCCCTTCTCATATCTCAACACCTCATATCCAAATATCCTTAACCACCCTTCATAACTAGGAAATAGGAAAATGACAATGCATAACTTGAGGTACAAGTAGTAGAATACATGAAATGAAAGAAGGAATCTTCTCTTGAGAAGTTGAGGAAGGTGTGTGTGTGTAGTATGTGTAATGGGAAAATGACAATGCAAAACTGGAGGTAGCAAGTACTAGAACTTATGAAATAAAATATAAATATCCTCTAAAACACTTGAAAAGAAGTAGACCAAAGTGAATGAGATAGATAATGTTTTGAATGAAGAGATTCTTCCTAGTCTCGAGATGTTTCAAGGAAGGTGCTTGTGTAGTATGTGGAATGGGAAAATGGAAATGGAGAAGTGGAAAACCTCAAGAGGTTTTGTATTTGGTAAGAATTTTGTGCAGACAAAGAAAGTGAGAGATGATGCCATAGGTGGATTTGAACAAATGAAGTCAAAGATTCTTGAACTTAATACTCTCATGGGGAACTTAAATTTTATTTAGAGAGCCCTTAGGTTCAGATTTATTTAAGGGAAAGAGAACATACTAGAAATAGCACCTTTGGTGCATTAGGTTGCATGCATATGAAGTATTAACATGATTTGCCTACATGCCCTAGATTATATTTGGCCTTCTTTTATATATCCTATAATTTAGTAGATCATTCTAATACTTTGGATGGATTCAACCATTGTCCCACAAGTGTTATTACTAATAGTAGTTGGAACGATTTTGTGACAAAGATTAAGTAAAATTTTCATAGGAGAATTTGGGAGGTATATCAATGTCTTTCTTCTCAGATATGCTTTGGGAATAGGAAATTATTGAACTTTTAGTTGGTTCTATTTCTATTATGCACGTCTCTTGAAGTTGTTTATTGACTATTGTAAGCATGCAATTTTAACTTTTAAAGTTGTATTCTTCTAATTATTGGGTTTGAATTCATGTTTAGAAATAGGATGAATATTTATGAAGTTTTTTTTTGGGAAGATTGACTCGTGGTCTCTTAATATCCAATTCCCTTATGATCTTTAATAAGACTTGCATGCCTTGAGTTTTTGTTTGTGAGACTTAGTTGTTACTTTCCATTTTATTTTGTCAATAGTTTTATGATTTTTTCTTTAAATATGACCTTTGGATATTTTTAAGGTCTTTTAATTATTAACTACATGGTGGATTTGAAGAAATGAAGTCAAATATTCTTGAGCTTAAGAATTCCATGGAGAAAATACAATTAGAAATAGATGATAAGGAAGAAGCACTGATGACGGATAAAATGATCTAAATCTCAAAGTAAAATATATGAAAAAGAAGTTAGAAGATCATGCAAAGGAATAATAGGGGGTTCTAATAGGTAAGAGCAATAGAGATGATAAAAATTGTATAGATGGTCAAGTCATAGTTGCAAAAGCAATATTTAGAAGTGTTAAAATTGAAGAAAAAAAACTAAAGACTAAAATTAACTACTTAGAAAAGGAATTAAAAGATAAGAAGAAGATTGTATCATCAATTAAAAGGAGGTTAGTTTGCTCTAAAAACACTTTGAGGTTATTTTTTAGTTGATGGAAAACGAGTCAAAGGCATGTAGTGTAAAGTTGCAAGGTGGTGTAACTTTCAATTTGTTCATCATCCAACCAAATAGACTCTTCCAAAATGTCCATATGGGTGGGTTTATGCTAGGAAAGGTCTTTTTTTGCACCCAAACATGCCTAAATAGTTCGAGATACATTGTATCGATGAAGTATCTTAAGAGACCAAAGTGCAAAGGGGGAAAAATTTTGATGAGTGATTACTCACAAACCCTGGCACTTAGAAACAATTTGTCTAAGGCTACAAGATCTTGTAGGGCCCATCTACAATAACCTCTCTAGGTTTTTGATAGCTCCAAGTTGTTTGCTTGTGGTGAAGAGTTTTCAGTTGATGGAAAACAGATTAGTTGCATGTAGTGTAAAGTTGAAAAGTGGTGTAACTTTCATTCTATTTGTCATACAATTGAACCAACTACTCCAAAAATATCAGATGGGTGGGTTTATTCTAGGAAAGATCTTGGTTCATAACCAAACATGTCAAAACATTCTAAGCTACATTGTACCGACAAAGTCTCTTAAAAGACCAAAATATAAAGGGGTAGAAAAATTTGATGAGCGATTACTCAGAAACCATGGAAGTTATAAATTTTTTGTCTAAGGCTATAGGATTATGTAGGACCCCTCTACATGAATCTCTCTTGATCTTTGATAGCTCCAAGTTGTTTTCCCGTGGTGAAGAGATTTTAGTTGATGGAAAATGGGTAAGTTGCATGTAGTGTAAAGTTACAAATTGGTGTAAATTTTGTTCTATTCAACATACGACCAAACCAACTATTCCAACACATCTAAATGGGTGGGTTTATGCTAGGAAAGGTCGTGTTTCACACCCAAACATGCTAGAATAGTCTGAGCTACATTGTATCGATGAAGTCTCTTAAGAGACCAAAGTGCAAAAGGGCAGAAAACTTTGACAAGCGATTACTCAAAAACTGTGGCACATAGAAACATTTTTTCCAAGGCTATGAGATCATGTAGGGACCCTCTACAATAGCCTCTCTCAGTTTTTGATAGATCCAAGTTTTTTTCCTGTGGTGAATTTTTTTCGATGCCCTAAAAATTGTTAAATACATGTAGTGTAAAGTTGCAAGGTAGGCTACCTTTTGTTTTGTTCTTCATGGGGCCAAATAGTTAGTGCCAACATGCCTAGGTGGGAACATTTTCTCTAGGCATGGTCACCACCCTTAATTATACAATGGTCATAGTCTTTCCTATTTGAAGGGTCTCAACTTTTCACCTTTGAAAAGTCACAACCAAATTCATATTATCACTATTCATGAGAACCTAAATTAATTTATTTGCAATATTTATTTCAATTATATTCTTGATTGAATTTTTCAATGACGTAATACATGAAGTATACACCGGAAGCATGAAGCATACACGTGAACACATCAAGTATACATAGGAAGAATGCATCATACACGTGAATTTAATGGTAAATAGGGAAGTATACACAATAATAATGAAGCATACACATGAATACACATAATACATGAAATATACACAATAAGAATGAAACATACACATGAACACATGGTGTATATAAGAAGCATGAATCATACACATGAATACATGTAATACGTGATGTATACATAGGAAGCATGAAGCATACATGTGAATACACGTAATATATGAAGTATACATGTAGGAATCATGAAGCATACACACAAACACATGAAGTAGTCACACGAAGCATGAATCATACACGTGAACAAATAAAGTATACACAAGAATCATGAAGCATACAAGCGAATGGTAGCATAAAGCATACACGTGGAATGGTAGATGTCTTCCTCAATGACATAAAGCATGAAGCATACACATGAGGCATGAAGCATGGTAGGATGAAGCATGAAGCACATGAAGCATTATTATATTCATATGATTGATTTAATGTTCAATAATTTCACAGGAAAATAATGTTCAAAATTTATTATATATTTACAATTATAGAAAAGAAGATTGCATGGAAAACGCTTGGATTTTAAATATTTGAAGTAAAACATCTACAAATATCTATTGAAGTGTGGATTTATAATGCAAATATTGACACCGTCAATAAATAAAAAAGTGTATTAACCAAATAGCCATGAAGGAATACATCAGATATGTCGATATAAGTATAAAATATATATGAAATAGCCATATAGGATTACAAGAATGCCATATAGGCATACAATGTCAATTATATGCAATACAAAATATATCCAAAAATTCCATATAGGCATACAACAAAGGACCCTAATCAAAAGTCATTTCCCTCTAGGTGAAGAAAACAGATGGGTGGCCTTTGTTCATTGAGGGGATGGAGATGCATATGAAACTCATTTAGTTTGAACTTGAGGGTTGCTCCTCCTATTTAGTTCCTGATCAATCTTCAATTATTACAATAAAAATTAAAGACATTAATATATAAAAGTTACAAATTATAAAAAATGATATATTTAACAAAATAATCACTTATAGCCTCCAAATGATCTATCTCATCAATTAGAAGATTTGTATGCTTAGGATCTAGTGTCCCAACATCCTATAGAGACTATCCAAATAGAAATTAAACTACAAATAATTAATCATTTGATTTTTCAATAATAAAAAGCTATAACAATAAATGTAATTTGAAATTTACTAATCTACCTCATACCCTCGTGAGAGCCATCAAGTTGTCTATTATGGAAGATAAACCATGCTCCATTTCCCTATCAACATCAGGAGGTGCTTCTACTTGCATCATCTAAATATATATATATATATTCAATCACGAAAACTATAATAGTGATGCAGGTCATGACTTATAATGTATGATATAATCAACAAAATTTTGAATACTTATTGAACTATATATTTCTTACTATTATGATTACTATTTTCCCTATCCATAGCTTGTTAGAAAGCACCTTTTTTAGGATTTTATCCATA
This sequence comes from Sequoiadendron giganteum, assembly GCA_007115665.2. Lineage (NCBI taxonomy): Eukaryota > Viridiplantae > Streptophyta > Pinopsida > Cupressales > Cupressaceae > Sequoiadendron > Sequoiadendron giganteum. The sequence goes on along the minus strand of CM021104.1, from coordinate 639,908,728 downwards.
TCATCAAGGCAATGAACTATTTGATAAAATGCTTTGGTAGACATGTATGAAAAATGTGGTACCATAGAGAAGGTAGTGAATTGTTTGAAAAAATGCCTCAAATAAATGTGGTCTCATGGGGATGGAATGCCATGAAAAATTTGTTTTTCATGGAATTCCATCACCATGAGACCACATTTATTTGAGGCATTTTTTCAAACAGTTCATTTCCTTGTCTATGCTATTATGTTGGGATGGGGTGGATGGTATAGTGTGGTCTTGGTTATTAGATGGAGGGGGATCATGACACGAAGAGGGATGTGTGTTTTGATCATGAGGGGTAGAGGATCATTAGATGGGGTGGAAGGTGTACTTTGAGAGTCCCACATTTCAAGAGATATCATACAATGGAGTGGAAGAGGTACTTTGATTTAGACACAAAAGGATGTCATTAGATTAAGTCGAGGAGAGGGCATTGTGAGAGTGGGATTAAGGGATATCTTGCTCTTGAGATGGAAATATATCATTAGATGAGATGGAATGGATATGTTGTTATTGATTGGAAATGGGAGCATGAGATGGAAGTGGATAATATGATGGAGGAGAAGAGTTTCATTGATCTTTATATGGAGGGGAATCTATGCTAGCATGCTTTGGATTAGGAGATGGACATAGTTCATTTGGTATGGATGGTGTGATGAGGGAGGAAGGTTTTACAGACTCTTCAACTTGGATAGATGGATTGATAGGGGATTCATAAGATTTAGGGTATTAGGGTTTATCTTGATGTGGTTTTGATGAAGGTGGATGCATGATATGGGAAGATTGCACCACTTTGTTTTTAAATTAGGAAACATCCACCTTTGCAAATAGTCCTTGGAGTAAGTTATTATAAGAGACATGGGATGAATTTTCTTGGTAATATTGAGGTGATGTGGATTTTAAGGATATGGGATATGGATAAGTGGAATAAGAGGTGGAAGATTCCATGGATTGGTAAATTGAGTCTGAGGATGAGGACCCTGAAAAGGAATTTGAGGGGAATTTTGGCTAAAGGCTTGGTTTCCATTGTCAAAGGAAGGAGAAGGATAAGCAAGAGGATATGGATTTAGATTGGATGTAGGTAGGGATGATGGAATCTTAGCACCAATTCCAAGGAGACATCTAAGAATGGCATCCTTATAATTATGGAAGTAGTAGGTGAGGATAAAATTATTGGTGGTGGATGGGGATGATATGGATGGGACATGAGGGGAGCTTTAGATGGGGGATTGGTGGAAAATTTAAGCATTATGTCTATTGAAAATGGATTCAAGGTGATCCACAATTCTCTCATTGTTATCATTGGGATTATATTCGGGTTGGTCAAAAAGGCTATCATCATCATCATCATCAATATGGTTGGGGTTGGTTGGAATGGATGAAGGTGGATTAGAATAGATTAGGTTGTATGAGGATAAATTAGATGGTTAGACATGATGGAGGATTTATTGGAAGAAAGATTGGTACTGATTTTGGATGAGGATGGAAATTAGGATGATGGATTAGAAATGAACTTGGGAATTGGAAGAATAGGATCTAAGGATGAATATGGAGGATGGGATTAGATTTAGGATCAAATCCAAGACCTTAAAATTATTTTATTTTATTAAAGATGATTATATATTCTTAAGGAAGTGAGTTGGAAAAAATGCCCCGGAGAATTGTGGTCTCATGGTGATGGAATGTCGGCATTCCATCACCATGAGACCAAATTTCTTCGAGGAATTTTTCAAAAAATTTGCAGCCTTCTCTATTCTATTTATTACTATTATGCTTTGATAATTTTTTTCCAAGCATCCATAGTTTGTTGGAAAGCACCTATTTTAGGCTTTTAGCCATAGTAGAAAGGAAGTGAACTGTTCGATAAATTTTTTTGGTAGACATGTATGTAAAATGTGGTAGCATAGACAAGTTGATGAGATGTTTGAAAAAATACCTCAAAGAAATGTGGTCTCATGGTGATGTAAATCACCATGAGACCACATTTATTTGAGGATTTTTTTCAAACAACTCATTGCCTTGTCTATGTTATTTCTTACTATTATGCTTTGATAGTTTTTTTGCAAGCATCCATAGCATAGACAAGGCAATGAACTGTTTGAAAAAAATCCTCAATAAAATGTGCTCTCATGGAATTCCATGACAAGAAAATGAAATTGACAAATGCTCCTAGTTATTAGTTATGCAATGTGAAGTAATTGCATCACTTCTTATGTTGAATTTCTAAAAAACTATATTGTAATTAAAATTTTGTCATCTATCAACATCTAGTTATTAGTTATGCAATTTGAAGTAATTCTTTGAGTTTGAAAGATGTGTAATATAATGAAATAAATGATATGAATATAAACTACAAAAATATATTAAGTAAAATTCATTAGTAAAAATATTTATTGTATTACCTAAGTGAAGCTTTGAACTTCATCACCACTGGGAGGTGTTGTCGTGAAATCTCAAAGATTAGCCTATTCAACATCCAAAATAGATATTAGAATACCATTGATATACCAATGCTATTCACATGTAATATTTATAATTGTTTGCTAGCTACATACCTCGGTAGTACATGTCATAGCATAATCTAGAGGTGGAGAACCACTAAAAACATAATGAACACTATGACCTTAAAATTTCACTACAATCATTAAAATTAATTAGTTAATCTTGCATTTCAAAAATGAAATTTAATAAACTCAATGAACTTGCTAACATTTACTTGAGTATCAAGGCTGAAAGCCTCATTTAGGAGGGAATTTTTCATCACCAACTAGTCAACTGCACACGTACCCTATGCACCTTCCTCCTCATTATCTATAATTTCATAACCACAGGTAGTCCCACAAGTTTGAAAAATATGGTGTGGAACCCTACCCCTCAAAGTCTCCCCTGACTCACACTGTACTGTTGGACTAGCACACTTTATGATGCTCTGGGTGAAGGAACTAATAGAATGTAGAGTCTCAACCTCAACACTCTCCTTCATAACAAAAGGGATAGCCACATGATCATAAGATAGTCTGGTGAGTTCTTGTCTCGTTGGCTATTGAGGATCAAGATTCTCCCCTGGTATACCATGTGAAGACCCACCACCTCTACCCTAGAAGTCTCATATATCAAAATAGTTGGGGATTTTGTTCAGGAAAAACTCACAGTAGAGTTTCCTTGAGAAATATTGTGAGGCCTCTTTATTGTTGCATGGAGGATGGTCAAAAACTATCCACTACCTTTGCCAAAAATGGTCCTTTATCCCTTGTTGATTGCACCAATGGATAGGAAACCTCTTTCTGGTAGAGTGTAGCAGTTGATTTGTTCGTGAGTTTGTAAAAAGTGAACACAAGTAAATTTTTTTTATTTTTTCATTTTTGGCTTGTGTGTAGGATAATTTATTTGCATAATATTCTTTGTACTCTCATCTCTTCTCCACATAACCACTTTATTTCTTTCTAGTTGAATCTCCATCTTTTAACATACCTTCAAGTGATTATGCAAGTGTGGTTCTTTGCAAGGTTGAACTTGGAGGATCTTTCAACCTTGCAATTAACTCCTTAATCTATTTTTTGTTATTTTCAATTTCCCCCATTAAATTTTGTTGAGTTCTGGGGAGATGTTGAGGAATTTTTGGAAGAGTTTGTTGTTGGATTTGGGGTTGTTCTTCACCAAGAATTTTAGGTTGAGGTGAAGAATGATTTTGAAGATTGGGAGGTTGATTATCATTTCCTATAAATTAAATATATTTACATCAAAAAACCTATTAAATCTACCTATTTAGAAATAAATTCACAAAAAAAAAAAAAAAAAACTTACTCCTAACACTTCCCTAACATTGTGGCAGAATTGGTGAAGACTTAGCAATGATTTGATAAAGAATTTGGTCTCCAAGAACATGAGAATTCTTTAGAGGGTTTGAAGACTGCAGGCTTGAAGAAAAACACAGAAATGAAAAATGATGAATGTTTCCTTTTTTTTTATAAACAATTATAACGTGCTCGTGTTATAACACGAGTGTGTTATAGCTTTAGTGTGACTGAAACTTAGGCTTGGTCACACAAAGCAATTATGTGAGTGCATTATAATGCTCATGTTATGACCTTTTCAAAAAAATTGAAAAATTTGGCCACATTTTGGCCCCCCATCTTTTTGCACTCACCCATAAAAGCATCCCTTCCACTCCATATTATGATCCCCTTCTATCTCAAGATCCAAACATCCCATCTAATCCATCTAATGATCTCCTTTCACCTTGAAATCCAAGAATCCCTCCTAATCCCTCTCATGATTGCATCACCCCCATCCAACACACTCGTAATCCCCACGTGCTTATCAACTTGGTTCCTCAACCTTCATCCAATCTAATTTCCTCCAAGAACCTATAATTCCCTCCACATCATATCACCCTTAAAATGGACTCACATATTGCTTATAAATAACTAGTATCCCATTGAAAAAATGATTTAAAAAAAAATGCATTATCAAGGAAAAGGATTAGGCCTCCATAAGAAATGCATCCTATAACCCTTCCAAATCATAGAAAATATAAGATATCATGGCCTTGGATACCAATTTCAATACATTGGTACTTCTTTTTTACCCCTTAAATCACACACCCAATGACATAAATATAAATATCTCCATACTCCATCTTCCAAGTCTATTTTGGACCCTTATATTCCAAAATCTATCCTTCCTCATCCAAATTTATTTTGGGCCTTGATGTCCCGAAACCAAGTTCTTTATTCCTTTCATCCATCTTGGATCCTTAAATTCCATCACCCATCACCCATCACTCATATCTCAAAATCCCTTCATCCTATTCATCTATCACTTTAAATACCCAATCAATATCAACAAAGGCACACATCCTTCAATTTCCTCCAAAATTCTTCATACACCAACTCATCTATTGTATCTCCAAATAATTATTATTCATGAAATCATACCATTTCTATTGGAAAAAATTTAAACTCAAAATCTCAAATGCATAAAGTAAAAAATGTAGACAAATCTAAGGATCACCATGTCCCATCCAAAAGACATGCTAAAGCCAAGAAAAATTTAATCCAAAAATAAGATAAATACAAAATGCCAAAATATTAGGAAGATCCTTTCCTCCATCTCCCTCTCACCTATCCACTATATTCTAAATCCAATTATACACATCCTTATCCTCATACTTCTCCATCCACACTATTTTAAAAATTAAAAATAATTGAAATAAAAAAAATTAAAGAGCAACTATCTGTCTAATGGTGAAAACCATTTCTTGGGACACCTTGGACAAGCACCATGATGAAAATATGGTTTCAACAAGAAAAATGGGGAAAAAAATTCTAAGCCCCAAGTACTTACTGAGTGTTATAGTTTATACCCCAGACTCAATCATATAAAGTTAATAATAGTTTGATTCAAACAAATGATTAACTAATGAATTATATATTTATAGAATGCCAAATAAAATCATACATATAGAATTACAGTAATCATTATAATAATCTTATCAATGGAGTACATTCATATATATTCCCCTATACTCTATACATCTTTCTCTTCTTCTTACATATATTCTTTCGTACATACATTCTTATACATAGATCTTCTTACATACAATTTCATACACAAACTTGTGCATACATCTCCCTTTTTTGTTATTTATATATTTTCCTATACATATACCTACAGGATGGTGCATGAACCATCTATCCTATCCCCACCCTCAATGGAATCTCTTCAATCCGTCAGCAGATTCAGGATGGTGTTCTCTCTTTGGAGTACATCCCCACTGACATGCAGGTTGCTGACATCTTCACCAAACCTTTTGCATCTCCGCGCTATCTTCAGATGTGTTCTATGCTTGGGGTGACGAAAGTTGTCCTTGGGGGTTCTTGTTGAGGCCTTCCTTCCTTCATGTTTTTTTTCTGCATGTTGTTGTATCTCTTTTTGGGGTAGAGTTTTTCCCACTGGGTTTTCTCTATTTCCCTGTTTTACAGAGATTTCTTTGTAGTTGGGTACCTGATCAGCCCTTGTTGCTGGGACCCATTTTTCCTGCTTTCTTAGCTGTGCTAGGTTTGCTTCCTCCTGAGCTTCACTTAAGGGGGGGTGTTAGAGTAATAGTTCATTGCCTTTATAATTAAATCACTTCAGTTTAATTATTAATGCTAACTATTATTCTATTCACTTAAGCTTGTCATTTGTAGGTGCATTATAATTAATATGTTTATTAATTATTAAATGCACAAACCTAGCTTTCTTCGCTTTAGGGTTTCTCACCTTATATGCCGCTTTTGTAATTATTGTAATCATTCTTTTGGGAAATAACAATTATGCTCTCACTCCGCTGAGATTTTCCAAACCCTTGCTTCTGTCTCTTTGGTCTCCATTCAGCATTAGGTATTTTGCATGCAGGTGTTCTTGGCGAGCTGTGGATTTGCATTTATCAAATCCTACATGGTATCAGAGCCACCCTGTCGCTGCCTGGTTTGAAGGTGTTTGAGGCCACGATTCGAAGACGACAGCCACAACTTCTCTAGGGTTTTTCTGTCACTTTGAAGGAGGCGCTATTTTCTGGAGCCGTTTGAGCAAAAACGGACTCCACCATTGCGTTCAGAAGGTCTGGGAGAGTCAAAATTCATATAAACTTTGACTATTTTGGCCACAGTGACCACATGCAAATTTTTTTGGCCTACCAGGGCCGTACGGGCTCAAAAATCAAGAAATTTTTTTAAAAAAATCAATTTTTCTCTAAATTTTGGGCGCTGCCAGCCCGTGTCGCCACTGCGCCACCCGGTCGCTTGACCGCCACCGCCACTCCGCCCAGCCGCCACCTCCGCCGGCGTCGCCACCCACTAGCCACCGCCGACGTCCAGTGACGGCCATACGGCCGTCAAATTATTTCCCCTGACTGGTTTTTTCCTAGAGAGCTCATTTTTAGGGGGTACCTGTGGTTTTTTGGCCGTATCTTGGGCATACGGTGTCCGTTTTCGAAAAACAAAATATCGTCGAAAAGGTGTTTCCGAGCCGGATGTAACTATGCTGGTCTTGTTTGCTGATTCAGCCATTTGAGCACTATTTTTTGGTGTCAAAGTAGAGGCTTTGTTTTCCTCTCTCTCTGCATCTGGCGTTAGGTTTTTTCCTCGTTTTTTGTACTTTCAGTATTTGTTTATTTGTTGTACGAGGGTTAGAATCATACATTGTGGGGGGGTACTTTTGCTTTCTGTCATTTCCTTTCAGAAAACGACCCTTCTACTTCTGTCTTTTTCTTCTCTCAATGTCGGACCCCTCTATGGCCCGGCTGACACCGCACAATTACCACACCTGGAAAGCACACATGACCAGGCTACTCATGTCACGTGGCTTATGGTCATGCCTAGATGAACATCAACCTGTCCTACAGCATCCTTTTGAGATTCTTTAGCACAGAAATAAAATGGATGAAGCCATGGGCTTGATTGCACTGAACATTTTCGACAGTCTCCTCTTTCACTTGGATGGTTTGACCACTCCTAGGGCCATTTGGGGCAAGTTTTCAGATTTGTTTGGCACTGTCAATGAATTCCGAGCACTACAGCTTGATGCAGAGCTGACTACTTTGACACCTACCGGCTTTCCCACCATTGAGGACTTCTTGATGAAGTTCAAGTCTCTACGCTCAGTTTTGCAGGGATGTGGGAAAACCAAGACAGATGACGAGTGTATCTTCTTGATACTCTCAAAGTTGCAAGGACAGTATCAGATCTTCTCTTCCACTTTCTACTCCACCATGGATGCTTTGGGTGATAGACACACCATGCCTTCTTTTGAGACATTCTGTGATCGGTTGACACGGGAACAGGCAAAGATCCAACAGATGGATGCTTCTGGCTTTTCTAGCCAAGCATTGGTTGCTCAATCTTCACAGGGGAAACCAAAATAGAAAGGCAAACTGAAGAAAGATTCTGTAGGCAATGAGTCTTCCTCCAAACCTGCATAGAAAACTGATTCAAAACCTCCAGCTAACCCTTCCAAGGGTAAATCTTCTTCGAAGTCTACTGAGTCTACCTTCAAGACTAAGAAGAAATCAGTTGAGACCTGTAGCTTTTGTGGAAAGGAAGGACATCCCGTTTCTCGGTGTTGGAAACATTTGGAGGCTTTAGAGGAAGCCATGCAGGAGCATCACATTTTAGCTCCTCAGTCCACATCCTCCCCTGCAGGGAAAGGTCATGCTCTTACTGCACGACCTATGACTTTTGGGCCCACCTGGATTCTTGATTCTGGTGCCTCTCACCACATGACTCACACTCAGCAGTTGGTCACCTCACTTACTCCTTGTGCTACTTCGCAAATTGTTGTTGGGAACTCATCTCATCTTTTTGTTTTGGGTTCTGGTTCTGTTGCATTGGCTGGGGGTTCTCTTCAGGATGTTCTTTTTGTCCCTGACATTTCGACGAACCTACTGTTTATCTATCAGATTTGTCACTCTGGCTCTGGTAAGACAGTTGAGTTCTCACCACATGATGTGGTTATTCAGGACTTACATGATTCTGATATGATTGTGGCTACTGGGAGTGTTGACAGTACATCCCGACTATACAGATTTGATGGATTTGAGTCTTCTGCTGGCACAGGTTCCTGTCTTATAGCACATGCAATTCAGTGAGCAGACTTTGGCATGAGCGTTTGGGCCATGTCAATTACAGATATCTTCAGCAGATGAGTACACAGGCACTTGTTCTTGGGCTTCCACACATTACTTGCACTGATGGGGTTTGTTAGGGTTGTGTTCTTGGCAAACAACATAGGGATCCTTTTCCTTAGGGACGAGCTACTTGTGCTTTGGCACCATTGGAGTTGATTCATAGTGACCTCATGTCATTTCCTACTCCTTCTTTTTTCGGTGCTAGATATGTGCTTAATTTCATTGATGACTTCTCCAGGCACACATGGGTGTACTTTTTAAAGTACAAGTCTGATGTCTTTGACTCATTTCGAGTCTTTAAGACATTTGTGGAGAAGCAATCTGGTCTTTCTATTCACCGGATATGCACAGATAATGGGGGGGAGTATGTAAACCAAACTTTCAGGGATTTTTGCTCTGAACATGGTCTTCAGCATCAGTTTTCAGTGCCCTACACCCCTCAGCAGAATGGTGTGGCAAAGAGAAAGAACAGAACACTTCGGGAGATGGCTAATTGTATGATACAGTCCAGGTCCATGGATTCATCTTTTTGGGCAGAGGCAGTCAATTGTGCCAACTATATTTAGAATCGGATGCCTCACAAGGCAGTTCGACATATGACTCCTGAGGAGGCTTGGTCTCATGCCAAGCCTGATATATCTTCATTCCGAGTTTTTGGTAGTGAAGCATGGGCATTTGTGCCTGACGCTCAGAGGAGAGCAATGGAGCGGAAGAGCCGACACCTCATTTTTGTTGGCTACTGCGAGGATGTTAAGGCATACAGGTTGTTTGACCCTGATTCCAGAGAGGTCCTATTTCGATGGGATGTCCAGTTTGATGAGTGCCTTCCTGCAGTAGATACCTCGCTTCCAGAGTCTACTTCACTTACCACTACTCCCTCCTCTCTTCCAAATTTGTTTCAGGATGATGAGGATGATGATCTTAGTGATCCCCATTTACCTCCACCACAGGATCCTCCACAGATGCCTAGATGGGCTCGTGTTATAGTTGATGCTGCAGGATCTCTGGCTGGTGACCCTTCCACTTCCCGTCGCACCCGGTCTCATATTGTGGGTTCTAGTCTTCTGAGTCATGCTATTTGTGGTGATCCTCAGACATTTGGGGCAGCGACAGGACATACTGAGTGGGACAGTGCTATGGAGGAGGAGTATTCTTCTTTGATGAAGAATCATACTTGGGATCTTTGTTCTCTTCCTAAGGGAAGAAAGTTAGTGTGATGCAAGTGGTTGTATCGTACTAAGTTTGCTGCTGATGGTTCTATTGATAAGTACAAGGCACGTCTTATTGCGAAGGGTTTTTCACAGGTTGAGGGTATTGATTACACTGAGACATTTGCCCCTGTCGCCAAGATGAACTCTATTCACCTTGTCTTATCCCTCGCGGCTTTTCAAGGATGGCCCATTTTTCAGATGGATGTGAAGAGTGCTTTCTTGCACGGTGATCTTAGAGAGGAGATTTACATGGAGGAGCCTCAGGGATTTGTGCAGGATTCCTCCTTGGTCTGCAGACTTCGACGTTCTTTGTATGGTCTCAAACAGGCCCCTCGGGCTTGGTATGAGAAGATGGACTCCTTTCTGCTTTCTACAGGTTTCACACGCTATCATTCCAATCCTATAGTCTACATTCAGCGCCTTGAGGATGAGGTTTTGATCCTTGTGCTATATGTCGATGATCTTCTCATCATAGGTAGCTCACATTCTATGATTTAGGATGTTCAGCGTGCATTGATGGAGCAGTTTGAGATGATAGACCTGGGTCTATTACACTTCTTTCTGGGTCTGCAGATTGTTCAGTCACCTGCTAGGATCTTTGTTTACCAGCAAAAGTATGCTCTTGACATGCTTCAGCACTTTGATATGCTTGCTTGCAAGCCTGCTCCCACACCTTTTCAGTCGGGTGTTACTTTGTCTACCTCTTGCCCTTCGCCTTTAGTGGATCCTACATTGTATCAAAAGTTGGTTGGCAGTTTGTTGTACCTGACACACACTCGTCCTGATCTCTCCTTTGCAGTTGGTCTAGTCTCTCGGTTCTCTCACGAGCCTCATGAGAGTCATTGGCAATCTGCCAAGTGTATTTTGAGATACATTCAGGGCACACTTATGTATGGCATTCATTACACATCAGGGGCTCCTCACATTGTTGGCTACACTGACTCAGATTGGGCGGGTGATGTTGATGATCGAAAGTCTACTTCTGGCTTTGTCTTTTGCCTTGGCTTTGGTCCTATCACATGGTCATGCAAGAAGTAGAATGCTCATGCACTTTCATCTACAGAGGCTAAGTATAGAGCGGCAGTGCATGCTAGTCAGGAGATTTTGTGGCTTCGACAGTTGATGACTGAGTTTGGGTTTCCTCCTGATCGTCCCACTATTCTGTGGTGCGATAATCAGAGTGCTATTCACATTTCCCATAACCCGGTGGAGCATCAGCGCACTAAACACATTGAGCTTCATATGCATTTCATCTGTCAGCAGATTCAGGATGGTGTTCTCTCTTTGGAGTACATCCCCACTGACACGCAGGTTGCTGACATCTTCACCAAACCTTTTGCATCCTTGCACTATCTTCAGTTGTGTTCTATGCTTGGGGTGACGGAAGTTGTCCTTGGGGGTTCTTGTTGAGGCCTTCCTTCCTTCATGTTTTTTTTCTGCATGTTGTTGTATCTCTTTTTGGGGTAGAGTTTTTCCCACTGGGTTTTCTCTATTTCCCCATTTTACAGAGATTTCTTTGTAGTTGGGTACCTGATCAGCCCTTGTTGCCGGGACCCATTTTTCCTACTTTCTTAGCTGTGCTAGGTTTGCTTCCTGCTGAGCTTCACTTAAGGGGGGGTGTTAGAGTAATAGTTCATTTTCCTTTATAATTAAATCACTTCGGTTTAATTATTAATGCTAACTATTATTCTATTCACTTAAGCTTGTCATTTGTAGGTGCATTATAATTAATATGTTTATTAATTATTAAATGCACAAACCTAGCTTTCTCCGGCTTTAGGGTTTCTCACCTTATATGCCGCTTTTGTAATTATTGTAATTCATCTTTTTGGGAAATAATAATTCTGCTCTCACTCCGCTGAGATTTTCCAAACCCTTGCTTCTGTCTCTTTGGTCTCCATTCAGCATTAGGTATTTTGCATGCAGGTGTTCTTGGCGAGCTGTGGATTTGCATTTATCAAATCCTACAGATTGGTCATCTATATCTTGGAGGGTGTTATCTACTGTGGCTCTCTAAAGTATTAGAACTTCTAGTTGGTCCATTTGAGCCTTAATCAAAGTTTTCATTATTGACCATTGTAGAACAAATTAGTAAAGTGCATTGATATATCCTTTAGTTTTCTTTAGAGTGCTAATCTGGGGCTCTAAGGAAGAATATGTAGTAGCACATTTCTTCCTTTTCTCATCGGTTTTAGCCTTCTAGTAATCTACTTGAATTTTTTGTCTCATTTTTTTTTTTTACAGTTAGGAATCCTTGATCACCCCATCTACTAAAATTCTCAATTGGATTGTCAAAGGTTTGGATGAGTCCCCTTGGAGATGTGGGAACTTACTTTGAATATCTTTTTTATTTCCTTTAGCTAGTTGGAATTCTCTACATGAATTTTCAATATTTTTTTCTTGTTGTTTGTTGTAGGATATCCCATAACAAGAATTTATGTAAGGTTGATATGCTTCCAATGTCTACCTATGATCCTACTAGTATAATTTGGAACAATTGTGAAGATGCTACTATTTGGACCTACTTTTGTTTTTCTAGAAAGTCCTTGATCGACTACATAGAAGAGGTTGTGGAGGTCTAATTGGCATCCTATGTACCATAAATGCTCTCTAAACCCCATATACCTTCCATGAAGTTATTTCATGTTCTCCTTGCATCCATACATCTAGAACATCTTCACTATCAGTAATATCACTGTCACTATCAATTTCAAATTCTCTAGAGTTATTGGGGTCTTCTTATTCTTTTGTGGTAGGTAGTCTTGAGATAGAATATAGAATTTTTGGATATTATCCCTCTCTTTATTGTTCAATTTATTCTACATACATTTTTTCTTCACTTTCTCCTAGTGTAATATGTACTATCTTATTGTCATCTGCAAAAGATATCTCTTTATTTCTTGAGTCTACTATCCCATTAGAATTGAAAAATCATCTCAATCCTAGAAATACTCTGAAAGTGCTAAATAGTGAACCTTCATCTTAGCTACCTCAAAGTCAACAATTTGTTTGAGTCATTTTATGTTTATTTCTATATTTTTCCATATCCCTAAGGTTTCCATGCTAGAGCCATTTTCCAAACTAAAGTTCAATGGAGTTCTAATTAGCTTAGGTCTACCCAACCTCTCCCAAGTCTTTGTTGGAATAATATTTAGTTTCACACTAAGATCTACCATCACATGTTTGACCTTAGTGTTGAGTCATCACACAATATCGTGTCCCATGTTTTGACCAAAGTAGGACACTAAAATTAACATTTTTACTATATGAAACCTATAGAAACTAAACCATTAATAATTTGGAGGTGATGTGAACTAGTGATTTTTGAGGATTTACGTGTAGATTCTATATATATATATATATATATATATTTTAAAGTGATTTTCTTATGCAACTCTGAATAACTTATTTTCTATAGTAAACAACATTTTTTAAAAGTGTCATTTATGTCATAATGCATAAATTTTTTATTCAAAGGATAAAATTATAATTTTAAAATATAGATTTGTAACATCAATATCTTGTGCATGGATAATTTTTCATAACTTTTGGTTGCATAGTTTTTTATTTAATTTTCAAAGTTAGAGTAATTACAATTTGGACATAGGTGTATGTCATAATTCATAGTGTATTGTATGTATTGATTTTTTGGCTAAAACAAGGACATCAATACCTTGTGTGCACATATTTAAAAAAAATATCATTTTTTTTATTTTTCTATTTTTCCATGTGTGTGAAACAAATACCTTAATGTTTGGTGAAAAACATACATTCAAAAAAATTAAAATAAAATATACTAATAAAATTAAAAATATTTCAAATTATACTTTTTGGAAAGCTTATAATAAGGGCTACATGATTACAAAACATAATTTCTAAACGAATTTATTCGATCCCTCAAAAGATAAAGATAAATTATTTTTTGTTAGAATTTTGATAGGTGTAAAGAAGACTTCATTTTGGGTATGATTTAAGACTACATGGGTTCTATCCAAGGGGGTATTATCTAACCCTCTTCAATTAAAACCCTTTAGATGGAATCCTCTACGCTTAAATCATTATTTTTTCTAAAAATTATGTGATTTGAGGAAAAAATCAAGATGTCCCAAGTTTGGAACCCACTATTGTGGGATGACCTTGTTATTAAGGTGTGCGGAGATTAAAAGAGGGTCATTCTTCCAATTCCAATATTCTGTGAGTTGATGGATTTTTTCTTTTTATTTGTTCCAATATCTTCCTTGCTATATGAGTTTGACTAAAAGGTCCTTTTGTTGGGCTAAAGAGGCTAAAATCTTCAATATCATTACTTCTTCCTGTGAGAAGTAGGATATGCCATCCTTTTTTTTAATAAGTTGGTATTTTCATTAATTACTATTTTACTAATTTGTTATTTTCTTGGTTGGAAGTAGTCATATTCTTCTTCTTTTTGGGTCTGATTCTTCATTGACTTCTTCAATATCCCTTTGTCTATTCTTGTTGGTATAAATTCCTTTATCTAGTGAACACTATAACCTTATTTTTATTTGTTTTGGATTTCTTATTTCTCTTAATATTCAATTATTTTCTTCACTAGAATATTATTTATTAATGTATCAAATGACCAATGATCCATTATTTGACAAATTTTAGCTCCCTGCAGTGGTATTCTTTTGATTGCCCTGACTCCTTTATGGTCTCACAAATCATCACTTCTGGAATGTGTTGTATTTTTATAATATTTTTGTGCTTTATCACATCAAAATATATCATGAGAATCATCTCCACAAAATGGATACTATTATTTTTTTCCCAATATTTTGTAGCATAATGGCCTATCTTTCTATAGTTATAACATGTAGCATCATTTCTTTGGAAATTGTTTCTACCATGTCCTCTTCCTCCTCTATAGTTTTATTTCCTTCTATCTCCTATATAATTTTGTGGTGGATTATGTTTTAATGCATAAGTACCTATATTATCTCCCTAGGGTGGTTGTTTATAACCTGCATCATATAGAGATCCTTTTGTAATTCCCTTAACATATGCCATTTTTTAATCTATATTTATGATATAATTTTAGTTCATAGTGAATTTGGGATTAGGATGACTTGTGTTCCATATTTGAAATTAGTTTATAAGGAAATCCTCAATGAGGTGACTATCCCATTCTTGGCAAGCTTTGTAGTATAATACATTTGTTTTGGCTGGTACTATTTATAATTCTATATGTAATGTTGCAATTCTTTCTCCTTGGGATTTAAGGAAATCATTTTAGAGATGAAATTTCCTTGAACAATATGTATACAAAATATCTTTACCTTTATTTGTGTCTCATCTTTCCAAAATTCCATTTTTTCTAATTAGTTTCTCTATCGCTAATTATAATTTCTCAAGGTTCTCTTTGATGCCATTTTTTGAGGTGTGTGCCATGTTTGAGCCTCTATATAGTATTTAATTATGATAAAGTATATAAGTATTGAATATGCTTCCATCCAAGGCTTCTCTTATCTCTTTTCATAGTCCAAAGATGAACCATTCAATCTTATGTCACTCTTTTAGGGGTTACTCCAATTTGTGTCAGACTTTCTTAAATCTTGTCATATACCTTCATTCATTATTCCTCTCCTTTTACTAGGTCCCTCATTTATCTAAAAATCCCTGTAGGGATATCTAGAGTGCCAAAATTTACCAAGAAGTCTAGTTTTACTTCATTCCAAATTTTCCCATGTTTCAGATAAGTCCTTTTGTACTAGTCTAGTACTTCTTTCCTTAGTGATGATACAAAGTCTAATAGTTTTATTTTGTCTGAGCATCAACGTCTTGTCTTTCCCAAAAATATTCTATGAATAATATATGTTTTTCATCTTATGTTTTATCTCTTCCAAAAACTAGGATCGTGATTGAGGATACCATATTGTTCTTACTTATTCTTTCTTTAATTTTATGGATTTGTGGACTATACCTTTCTTCCTTTACCTTCTTAATGGTATAGGGTTTCTAATCTCTACCCTTATCTCTTGCTAACTTTATATCAATGTAATCTTTCTCAAGCATCTCTTCCCAATCTACTTTTTTTCCTCCTTTCTCTCTTATTTTTTTACTTTGTGGTATATCTTCTTTCAAAATTATTCTACTCTTATATGGCTTAGGGGATGGGTTTTGGTAGATATCTTTTCACTTTCTTATTTGTTAGTGATATTTTATTTGCTAGTAAACATATTTCCTTACCAAAATTCAATATTTTCTCTTTACTTTTCCTTATTTCTTCTTCCTCTAATTCTATTATAATTCTATTAACTAACTCTTCTAAATATCTCGCTTAAATAGATGGAGCCTTCTCCGTATTTTTAGAAATTTTATGACTCTATCCTCTAGCTTAATTATTAGTGTAGACATAGAAAATTGACCGACATACTTGATTCTGATTACTAAGATCATTTCATCCTAAATCATACTCTTAGTTTATCATCACTCTTTATCCATTAATTAAATAAAGTATTATTTGTCTAATTAAGTCATTCTCCCCTGTTGATTAAATTAATCAATTTAATTAATTTAATTAACCCTCATATCTTTGTTTTTTTAAATAATTCACTTTATTTAAATCAAATCTTATTAAATTGGATATATTAAACCTTATTTAATTTAATCTAACATTATCCCCTTTAGTTACATAAATCAAAACATTTATTTAATTAAACCCCTTCTCTCAATTTGATTTAAATCAATGCATAAATTTAAGTCTAAATTGTCACATCTCCTAATTCCTCATTACATTAATTAATCTTTGATTAAATTAATCTTAAATCATGTCCCATCCTCTAGCTTTTACCACTTTCACATGAAAATAGATTTAATTTATTTATTAAATCTCTATTTTCCCCCACATGGCATAAAAGGGGAATATTCCCTCAAATTTGAATTCAAATCCAAGTGGAATTAGTCCTTCCAACAAGGCATTTATTTCACCTTACAATTCATTTTTCCTTGAGCCAAGTGGCCATAACTCCATTTTCTTCCCTCTCCAACAAGTCATTTCACTAGTTTTAAATTCCACCTAATATCATTTATTGGCACTTGATCAAAATGTGCACAACCTTCCTCCATTCACATCTTGACAAGTGGCACTTGGCCATTGGGTGTTGAATGATCCCACATTGCTCAATCTTGCTCATTCTTCCAACTTGGAAATCTATAAATGAGAGAATCTTCTTCGCATTCTATCATCCACAATCCAAGGAAGTATACTATACTTCATTTCATCTACAACTTAGAGCAAAGTTACTCTCTTCACATTGAGAGCTAATTTTATCCATTTCATATCAAATTTTCATCATTTTCATGGTTTCATAGCAAGTTTATGCCAAAATTTCATCAAGGAGCTTCAATCATCTACAAATCTTCATCAAAGCTTGCATAGGAGTTGGGAAAGGGCCAATTTCTACACATAATTGGCACCAATTCCCGCATGGGATCAATATTTTGCATCTTAGAATAGGATTTCATTACTTTCTTTGTTCATTTCTTCATTTTCTTTCCTATTTGAGTATTGCAAATGGATTTCACAAGGAATCTTAGTTCTAACTTGCATATTTATCTAATATTGTGCTTGTTTTCCATGTTTGTGTAGGTGTAGGATTGGGGTTCACAATTAGGTTTGATATAGATCTCGTCTAATTGTATAAATTTTAGAGGGTTACGATGGTAGTGGAGTCTTTGTATTATTATAGGGTCCCAATAATAATATTCTATATTCTCCATAATCATCAATGTTCCTCTTTAAATTGGTTATAATTTATCTTAGTTTTTCCTATCACAATTATAATTTCTCTGGGGTCTTCCATTCTTCTTCTTTATTCTATTTTTCCTTTCCCTTAGTAGCACCCTCATTGGCACACTGAGTTCTCATTTTCTCTACTCTTTCCATTTCTTTTGTTCTCTCTCACTAATTCATTTTTGTCTTGTTTCTTCTCCATTAGGGCTTGTCATGTTTTTTTTGTTTTCTAATTCAATTTGTTCTCTAATATTTCTTATGGGTTTCTTATTTCATTTTTCCATGGGTGTGTTTGATTTGGGATTACATTAGTCCTTTTATTATTTCCCATGGTAGTTATTTGATATTATTTCTTATTGGTCACATCTCTTTAAGGATCCCTTTTGAAATACCTCCCCTTTCTATTCTCCATCCCCTTGGTGCCTAAGCTCCTCTCATAGGGTAAGTTCCAAGAGGGTAGTTTCAAATGTTCTCATATCTTCCTTGATTTTATTATATTTTCCTGCACACAATTTAAAATCAAAAATTTGGTATTATTGTCTATTATATCACATAACCAAGGTCCCAAAAATGGAACCTCTATTAACAAGAAACCTATGGAAACACAAAAAAAACATTTGAGCCCCAAGTTCTTTTTGAGTGTTGTAGTTTATACTCCAAAATTAGTGTGAATATAAAGGCAGTAATGGTTTTTGATTAAAACAAATGATTAACTACTCAATTATATATTTACATAAAGTTAGATAACATCATCATATTGAATTTTGGTAATCATTATATTAATCATATCAATGGATTACATTTATATCTTCCATCTTTCTCTTCTTCTTACATATATTCTTTCATACATACATTCTTATACATATATCTTCTCACATAAAATTTCATACATAGACTTACACATACATATTTTTTATATTATTCATATAATTTCCTATACATATATCTATGAGATGGGAAACAACCATCTATCTTGACCCTACCCTAAAAGGTATCTTTTCAATCTTCTGGCTCACAAGTTCTTTGTGGAAAGACACAGTAGTATTTTCTCAATGATGTCTAAACTGATGCTATTTCCTATAAACACATAGAAAATAGGAATCTTGTGTAATCCCCTATCCTTCTTATCTCTACACTTAGGGGAAACCTTCATCTATTATATTTTACTTATCACATATTATCTACATCCTCCAATATACTTCACCCCTTGTCCCCAATCAAATCTCCTTCCCCGATTATATCCAATCCATCCTCAATTCCCACATTTAATCTTGACAAGGCCAAGGTTAAAATATCCAAGTATATTCACCCTATCCCACCTAGTATATCTTATCCATATCCTCCAATATCCTCCATCCCATGTCCCTCATCTTATATCCTACCCCCTATCCTATTAAATTTATCTTCCCTTTTTACCTTTGATCTTGATCAAGGCTAGGGGAAAATATTCATGCACACTTTGTGTTTAGCATAGGTTGTCATTGATGTCAAATTGATGTTAGTGTAGATACCTAAAATTGGTCTAGGCCTACGAACACCACTTTCGACATAATTTTCTATAGTCCATGGTCATGATTAAATAATGTCAATTATTTAATTACCCTTTCTACCACATTTCCTCTATTAATTAAATATCCCTTTGTAATTAATTCATTAATTAATCATTAATCTTTATTCAACTTGATTAATTAAATAAATCATATCCCTATTTAATTAATTCCCCCTTTATCTGTCAATTAAATAATTTATTATTTAATTACCCCTTTTATTATATGTCAACTATAATTAAATATCTTTATTTAATTATTCATTTAACACCCTTTTCAACTGTAATTAAATATTTATTATTTAATTATTCAATTCCACCCTTTTCGAAATTCAAATTAAATAAATTACTTTATTTATTTAATTAAATCTTCTATTTTCGAATGTTGAATTAAATTAACATTTAATTCACATTTAATTAATTTATGTCACGTTCCTCTATCAATTAGTTATCTAATCATTCACTTACCTTCTAACTTGAGATCTATTTTTAGTTCTCCAGTTATCTTTGAATTCAACACCAGATCATCTCTGCAGGAACACTCTCTGTCACAACTAGTCGATTAACTAGTTCTAACTCATATGCATGTATGCATTTATTAATTAAATATCTTTTATTTAATTAATTAATTTAATTATGCACTTGAATTCCTCATCTTCAAGTTTTGACTTTGTCTTTGACATTCAAAGTCTATTTCTTCTATTTTCGAAGATTCTTAACTGAAGATTAAAGCCTTCTTCTATTTTTAGTCTTTTCTAACTCATGTTCTAACTCATGTTCTATCTGAGACATAACTCACATCGCATGGCATTCATCAATCTCATCTGTCGATCTCTCTTTCAATCTGAGCCAATTGTTCGAAAATAGAAAATCTATAAAATGGCCTGTCATTATCATTATTCCTCTCCCGAAATCATTATACACTTTTGAGAAGAAACAATCTTCGATATTTTGCTGAGACACTCGACGAAGTTATGCTTTCATTCAAACACACAAATATTTGAGGGCAAGAATAACAATACAACAAAATGGAGAAGGGAAATTGAGATAAATCGAGGAAGTATTTGCATATTCGGTGAGATCATTCTAGTTTATTAGTTTAGATTAATCATGCTTACTTATTGTTCTTTGTTGTTTTATTTAGATTAGAATTGATGTTTAATCTTGTGTAGCTGTAGCATCTTCCACAATTCTAAAAAATCTGAGTCATGACATACATAACTGGCACACAAATATTGAAGTTTATTCTAAACTATATCATTTATCGGTAAGGTGTGCCTCAATCCATAATCACAGACAATGGCCGCCCATTCAAGAACCAAGAAGTATGCCATTTATGTGAAGAATTCCATATCAAACACCATTTTTCCACCCCATATTACCCACAAGGTAATGGCCAAGTTGAGGCATCTAATAAGACAATTGTTAGAATCCTTAAGAAGACTATCAATTATGTTGGTCATGACTGGCACCTACAGCTTAATCCTGCCTTATGGGCTTATCGAACAAGCATCTGTACTCCCACTAGTGCCACTCCATATTCACTCATATTTGGGTCCGAAGCTATCTTACCTATTGAGGTCGAAATACCTTCTCTACGGGTATCCTTGAAGGGTCATATCAATGATGAAGAATACCGTGTCTCTAGGTTACAAGAGCTAGAATTGTTGGATGAATGAAGAAAGAAAGCATTAGATCATTTACAAGCATATCAGAATCATCTTTGTCATAGCTATAATAGAAAGGTTCTCAATAGACACTTTGACATTGGTGACCTGGTATTAATGAAGAATCCTAAGAATCAAGTTGAACACGAGAAACCAGGAAAGTTTGAACCTAATTGGTTGGGGCCATACATTATCATAGAAGCCTTTGGATCAGGAGTGTACCAACTCTCTACTCCTAAAGGAGAGTCACTTTTGTCCCCTATCAACAGTCTACATCTAAAGAGGTTATATGCTTAAGTCTCTGAGAATCCGTGTCTTAATCTGGAAAAATACAAAAAAAATATTGTTTGAAACAGTCAGCCATTCTCTTGTAAGGTACAAGCTTCTCATCCTTAGTCTCATAATCATTGTTCACTTATCGGATTACCAGTTGCGAGTCGCCAAAGACATGGAGGCTCTTAATGTTCCATTGAATTGCCATTTTTAAACCTGTCACTAAGGCTTCGTATTCTGCTATATTGTTTGTACAAGGAAATGCAATCCTAAATGATTTAGGAATGGTATCCCTTTGAGGTGTGACAAATAAGATACCAGCCCCTAAACCACGATTTGTATGTGATCCATCAAAGTACAGTATCCACTCAGTTTTAACCTCAAGGTTGAAGAGAAATTCAACTAGAAATCTGCTACTAATGGATGATCTACCTTTATAGGTGCGTCTGCCAGTTGATCTACAATGACCTGTCCTTTTATTGCCTTCCTTAATTCAACACCAGATCATCTCTGCAGGAAGACTCTCTGTCACAACTAGTCGATTAACTAGTTCTAACTCATATGCATGTATGCATTTATTAATTAAATATCTTTTATTTAATTAATTAATTTAATTATGCATTCAAATTCCTCATCTTCAAGTTATGACTTTGTCTTTGACATTCAAAGTCTATTTCTTCTATTTTTGAAGATTCTTAACTGAAGATTAAGACCTTCTTCTATTTTTAGTCTTTTCTGGCTCATGTTCTAACTCATGTTCTATTTGAGATAGAACTCACATCGCATGGCATTCATCAATCTCATCCGTCAATCTCTCTTTCAATCTGAGCTGATTGTTCGAAAACACAAAATCTATAAAATGGCCTGTCATTATCATTATTCCTCTCCCGAAATTATTATACACTTTTGAGAAGAAACAATCTTTGATATTTTGTTGAGACACTCGACGACGTTATGATTGCATTCAAACACACAAATATCTGAGGGCAAGAATAACAATACAGCAAGATGGAGAATGGCAATTGAGATAAATTGAGGAAGTATTTGCATATTCGATGAGATCATTCTAGTTTTATTAGTTTAGATTAATCATGTTTACTTATCGTTCTTTGTTGTTTTATTTAGATTAGAATTGATGTTTAATCTTGTGCAGCTTTAGCATCTTCCACAATTCCGAAAAATCTGAGTTACAGTTAGCATGTGGAGTCATTGAAAAAGAAACCCTTCTATTTTTTCTGTCTTGTTTAGTCCCTTCCTATGAGTTAGTAAATTTAATGTTTGCTTTATTTAATGTTGTAATGTGGTTGACACATTCACATTAGGTCTTGGGCCCTTGTGAACTAATGGATTCTAATGGCAGCTTGCTAATGTGTTGTAGCACACTTTCATAGTTTTCTAAGGTCTTATCAACCTAATAAACCTATTTTTAATCAAAATAAATCTTAATCTTGCCTTATTTGGAGTGTTGTAACACACTTTCACACTCCTCTAGGCTTGTAATCAATAATTGGGCTTTCTTATGCTTTAATTGGCCCCATTTTGCATCCAAAATCCTCATTTATTGCATCTTTTCAAGGATAATCTTGACACCAATCATTAACCAATCATAATTTAGGTGTTTATGGCTTGTGTGGCCCAAATTTAGGGATTTGGGACTCATTTTCCATTTTCCACCTTGGGTGAATGGGTCTCACCTAGATCTTCTGGTCCCAAACCGGTTTTCACACATTTCTAAGCACTTTTGGTTTTTGGTCCCATACATTATGTCTGATGGATTCACCACCTTGGGCGAATGAGTCCCATGTGGCCCAAAATCAAAATTCATTCAAATTCTTGGTAGGATTTTATTCTCTTAGATCTAATGTTAGCTTCTAGTGTTGTAATTTCAAGAATTCTTGCATAATTGAGTATAAATACAAGGTTCTTTCACTCATTTTATCCTAACAAGCAACCAAGTGACCTAAGACTTTTGTGAGAGAATTCCTAATAGAAAATTGAGTTCACAAGCATTCAAAAGAGCATTCAAGAGATTTCAAGGGCATATTAGCAAGCATTTTAGAACAAGATTCAAGCATCAATCATCATGTTAATGATTTTGTATGTCATGTTTGTTATTGTTCTAACAATTGTGATGTAGGGTTTATGATTCAAGCAAGTGTTTCAATAAAGATCAACATCATTCAAGAAATATTCAAGGACCACATCCATTGTATCCATATCAAGCATATTTGCAACACTTCATTGAAGAGTTTGGTGAGTTACAACATCATCATTTGTTCATTCATCATTCTCCATTGCTATTTGCTTTCATTTTAAGGTTTAATTACCAGAAATGGGTTTGACCAAGGAAAAGCCCTATCTACTAACCCAACAACATTTTTCCCTCTCCTTTGTGTGTGATTTGTAGGTCTAGGTTGCATATTTTCTAAGGACCTGTTGATGGTCAAAATGACACAAACAACGTAAAAACATAATATTTCTACTCTATTTCTCCTAAAAAATAAAGACAACATAAAGTAGCCTAAATCCCAAGGTCTTGGTAGTTGGTTCTCAAATTTTTGATGTCACTCAATTGGCCAATGAAACTGTAATATTCAAGGGGCCATTGTTCGTGATAAGGAATACAAATTGTATTGGGTTCATCAATCTATATCTAATGGGGGCATTTAAATAAATAGAAAAAGATAGATCAAGGCACACATTAGTAAAACATGAATAAAATTCTTCAACATCCGGACATATATCCTTAATAATGAGTGTTTCTTAGTAGATCAAAACCATAACATGATGCAATTTATAGAACAATCCATACCATCATATGCATTCACAGTGCTCAACGTATTCATCACAAGATTCAAAATAAATTCCCCATTCGTTGTTAATAATATAGATCAATAGACATATAACAATTCCATTCATAGATAATTTAATGAAATAATCTTTGAAGTCTGATTTCTTCTAATGATTCACATCACATAAGAAAAATTTAGGCACAAAAAACTCACTGGAATACTAACTGATTATGAATCATTAAGCTCATGCAAGAAGTTCAATTGCAACATGAAACTATATAAGAAGTGTATCTAAATTCAACATTAACTTCAAAAGTATCTTTGCTCAAAAACTATAAAAATCCTATTTGCTGCAATCAAGTGGCTAATTCTACTTTTCATCAGCCGACCTTTACAATATGGCACCCCAAAAAATACATTTAGGCATGCAAATCATAAATTTCTTTCAATCAAAATTGAGATCCACTAATCAAGGAATTGAAGTATCCTCAAAAACTTAGACTCGTTGATCTTCGATTCCAACATTGATTATCCTGTGAAATAGGAGAGAATAAAGGGGCAAAGTTATGCACCCAAAATAGACTGCCAATTCATCCTTGTGTAGCCTACTCCAGAAGTTATTCATCATAACTAGAGAAGACTTGATGAAGAATATCTACATTTGGTCCATCAATCTAGCTGTCCTCAAATTTAATTCTCTTCAGTTTTGCAGCAAAAAACTCCTTCATGTCTTTTAATTTAGCCAACTCTTTTCTTCTAGCCTTCACTTCTTCTCTGACATCCGTCAATCTATCTAACAATAGATCCTCTCCATCATCCTCTTTCTGCATAACCTCTTGGAACCTATTGTTCCATTTCTCTTTTAATTTCTGTAGAAACATGCCCTCCTTAACTGGTATATCCACCTTAACTAGAACAACTACAACAATTTCTAGTTCATCAAGTTGTTCATTCAAATCCTTACTAGCATCTTGGATGTCATTCCTATGCTTGTATATAAAATCAGATCTGAATTAGATTATGTTAGAGGCTTTTTCCAAGAATTTTGCATTGTCTTCCTCAAGGATTGACTACTTAAGAAGAGTTGACTTTGGCAATTTATTGATATCTTTTATCTTCTAGACATATCCCCTATCCTCTTCTTCCTTCTTTTCCAACATTTCAGTATGGTGACTCATTTCTTCTATTAATTCTAATGTTGTCTTATGGATCTCAAAATTGCTTACTAATACCTCACCCACTTCCTGGTTAAGTTTATCTATCCATCTTTCCATCATCCCTGACTTATTTTTCATCTACACCAAATCATCGACCTCTCTTTTGCTGAGAAAAATTGGTGTTTCTAAGGAAGCAACCTGTTGGGACCTAGGAGGAAACATTCTTAAAAAAGGTTTGTAGCTGATCCAACAGAGCTTTGAGCTCATCCTTTCTTTTTTTGTCCTCCATCATCCTAGATTTGGTGGATGAAGCTACAACATCAATCAGGTTCATCTGCTGATTTCTTGTAGGCCTTCCTAAATTTATAATGCCTAGTTGGTAATCACTGACCTGCATGTCTCCCATATCTTTATCCACTACTGGAACTGCACATTCTACAATAATCTCCCCTACCTCAGTTAATCCTATGGAATGAAGAATTCTAGCCTTCTTCTTGGGTCTCTAATTTTCAATCTCCTTCATCATATCTTCCCAATTAAGAGGTTGTGGGGGAGCTATTTATTTCTTTTCAAGATCAAGCTTCAACCAGGTAGGAGAACTCAGAGTAGTAGCCATTATTGTAGAAGAAAAGGCAGCAGTTAAAGAAGATAAGGGCTGTAGTAAATTAACCCTAGGTTGAGAATCAACCTCCTATAAATTTTTTTGTTCTTCTTCTGCATTTTCTTTTGCAAGCTTCTCAGCCTCTTCCCTATCTTTTTTCTCTTGTATCCTTTTATCTTCTTGCTCCTTTCTCAATCTCTCTCCCTCCAACATCTTCTCTTTAAGTAGTTTATTTCTTTCCTCTTCCAAGACCTTGAGTTTGTCTGATGCTTCCTTCTCTTTTTGTTGCTACTTAGCAAGCTCCTCAGCATCCTTTTCCTTTTGTAGGAATTTTGTTTCCTCCATTTTCTTGTAGGCCTCTTCAATCCTTTTGAGTTTAGCCTCAAGGGCCTCTCTTTCTCTTCTCTGTTTTGCCTTTTCTTCCTCTAGCTCATGTATCTTTTGCACCATTTCCAATCTGTCATTTTCCTCCTTTGCTTTGAGCTCATGCTCATTTTGTTGTTGTTGTTTGATCACTTCATCAGCTCTCTACTTGGCCTCCAATAGTTTTTGTTGGAGTACTGCATCATCTTGTGCCTTTGCATCTATTTCTTTTTGCTTTTCCATAGCTTCAAAATGTGCCTTTGCATCTGAGGCTTTCTTAGCCTCTTCAAATAATGCTCACTGATCCTCTTATATCAACACATGCTTAGTTTCCTCTAGAGGCATCTCCTCTTGTGTCTCCTTATCTGATAAAGTATCATTAGAGTCGGTTTCTATGTCATGAATCTCAATCTACACTTCCTTTCCCTTCAAAGTCTCAGCTTCTTCATGAAGAGCCCCCTTAGGAATTTCTCCACTTTGTTTATCTATAGAAGGGAGTTGAGATTGTAACTCACCTAAAATTGATGTTGAGGGCACCGATCCTATTGAAACTTCTTCTTCATGTACCTTGGGCAACTCTTGGGCCGAAGATTCAAGCTCAAAATTACTCTATGTTAGGAGGAAAGAATTCCAAGGGTTCTTTGGGAGGTATTTCCTCTTTGTTCTCTTGTACCCTTTCCCTTTCTTGGAAGTTTGACCCCCTAGGAGTTTTGGCTCTGAGTACAACCCGTTGGATACTCCTATCAAGCACTAGTCTTGTTATCTATTTAATATCAATTGTTTCCTCCACAGGGTCCAAACTCCTAGTACCTACATTTTGTGCCTCATATGAAGGATCCAAAACTACCCCATCATTAGATAGTGTTTTAGGAATGTCCACTTTAACTCCACATTCTACCATGAATGGGAAAGCCAATCTTTCATAGTTCCTCTTCCTCAAATCATATTCATCCTGAAGATCACTCCAAAAGTCCTCCAGTAGGTTGAAATTTTTATCAAAGACTAAAGCAAGAAAGGCATTCATCCTTTTCTTCGGATCAAAATGCTTCTAGCTAGTATATAGGCCCAATTTCAAATGAATTAGCTCATTACAAATAACCTTAGCTCCCACAAGGTGTGGGCAGCTGTATTCACCCAATTGCATGGGGAACTTGTGACAACCTATTTTATGCTTTATTCCAAACTTTGCATTGATCCCCAAATCTTGGTAAAAAAATTCCATTAAGACAATTTTGTTGCTGTAGCATCTAGGGAGCAAGTGAGGATGACCCTCAAACCCAACCAACCTGAAATAAGTGAATTTGGGATATTGAATAAACCAATAACCCCACTCTGTTATAAATTCCATGGCCTCCTGACTCAGTCTATACCCCACATCTCCATTAAGTTGATTAATAATAACATACAAAAATGCATCATTAACTCTTCTAAAATGTAGTTCAAAAACCTGCAAGGACACCTAGTCATAATGGATCCATACTTTATTCTATCCCTTAGCTTCTCCCAACACTCCCACTCTATCTAACCCTAGAAAAATGCCTCTCCTTGCTGCAGCATAAATGACATAAGAGGTCATAAAGAAACTCTCAGTTTCCCTCACTCTCATCATTTTATTATGTACACTTTCTGAGACAATCATAGGCCAATCAAACTGCTGCCTCCCATCCAAGATTGTTTGAATGAATGGAAACATCCATTCCTTAAAATGAAAAGCATCTCTCTTTCCAAAGACTTTGGATAACATCATTATTATATCCCCAACCTCTTTTTAGAACTCCGCCCTTTTAAGTTGATCTCGAAGATTGGTTAGAGAATTTTTCTCAGTTATTAACCATTTTTTATTCAAATTAGCCTTGTTGGCATCCTTATGGTTACTACACATCTTCAAAGCCTCTGCCTCATTGAGTTGGCCAGGATTCCTTGGATTGGGGACATTGAATGTAAGTTGGAACATTTGGGGAGTCAGATCTATGATTACATTGCCTTGTGAATCCACACATTGTCTAGTAGTTAGATTATAAGCTCCAACTGTTGTCATTATCAGTTCAAGGCATTGGATTGATAGAGGAAACATAGTAATCTGATCCAAGCCAGACTCAACTATCCTTTGAGTTCTCCTTGTCACCTCCTCAACAAATGTCTCAGAGTACAACTCCTCATAATTGAATGGACCCAAATTTGTATCAGTTATATTAGCCCAATCAGACTCCACCATGCTAGCAGTGACAACAGGACCCCTATGATTATACCTCAAGGTATAAGGGAGTTGTTCAGGTTTAACCTTTTTAGGCTTCGTTGCTGCCTTTGAATTTTCTACAGGCTGACTCCTCTGAGAAGCCTCTCCTAATGCTCCTAATATATTTTAGTTCCCTACAATAAAAATCCCAGATTAGATCTATTAGAAGCATAAAAAAAAATTTATTAGAGATCCTACCCTTCCATACATACCGGAGGCAGAACAAGCATAAGACATCTAAAAAAATCTCCTTTAAAAACACTGTCAGGGTCGGGACCGGAATAGGCATTGAGCTTTCAATAAACCATATAATGCGATCAGAGTCAGAGTCGGCTTGGCAACTGGAATCAGAATTGGAATGGAAATCAATTTTGTACAATGAACAAATTTCAAATTCATGTCCAGTTCTAGTTCTGGTTCCGGCTATGTTAACAAAATTTTGAAATCCTATCTCTCATTGGAAGTGAGATCGGAAATGAAATGAAAATGGAAATCAAAACTTACTACAAATCAAGGTTTAAGATCAAAATCGATTCCAATCCTGATTCTGATTAAAACAATTATGATGTCACTAGTAACTTCAATAGGATAACAGATGACATCATAACCTAAAGACTAGGTCATGACAAACCGAGGGGGGGCTTAAAAATAACCATATGAGACCACCCCCATATGATCAAGAGGAAACCGTAGTGACTAGGGCATGATTTTTAGATTTAAATAGAGATGTGCAAAAACCTATTTAATAAACCCTTCGACTCAAATTACTAGGGCACAAACTTAACCTTATTCGAACTAAACAAAATAATACACAAAAGAACCTTCAAGAAAAACTATAAATCAACGAATCCCATAAATGTAAAGTAGCAGACAATCAAAACCTTCAAAACCTAGGGAATCACGGTACGATCATGACTAAAATTTGAAAACCACTATGGCAAAAACAAACGAACTAGAAAACGGAAAAAAAATTTCAAATAAAAGACAAAAGGAAAACAAAAAAAATGAAAAAAAACAAAAGAGAAGAAAAAACAACATGGATTCGAGAGAAAAGAAAGAGTCAAGAATCCATACGAAACATAAACGACCGAATAGAACAAAACGAAAAAAAAATGAAATGAAGAACATAAAACCTACCTTCAAACGCAAACCAATAGGCTAGCCCCTTGATGTGAATCTGCGCACAAAATCCTCACCTTCAATTGAATCTTGCTTCCAAATGCTCCCCCGTAGCTCTGGTTTGACTTTACCTTTTAAACAGTGATAATAAGCAGTGATTTAACCTTAATTAAGATTAAAAATTGAATTTCATACATGTGAAGCATCCGTAAATAATGCCATTAATAGAGCAGATCGGAGTCGGAACCACAGAGGGAACTGGCACATTATTGTTGTGTGACTAAAGTAAAGTCAAACAACAAAACAAAATGGAGGAATCGGAATGGGAATGGAAGCTGATTTAGAAACTTTGTCCAAGTTTCAAGTCTGGTTACGGTTTTGGTTCCTCCAAGAAAGAAGAAAAATAATGAAAGAAATAGGGTATGTGCAAGATCATCATGAAAAAAATAGGCCCTTAAGTGACAGTAAAATTTAGAAAATTGAAGTTAAGAAACTTGATGTAAAAATTTGAATAATTTGTCTATATTATTTCAATAATATGTAACAATATAATCTGTATCAAATTGAATGTAGTTTCTAAACTACTAGGTTTATTTAACAAAAATCAAATTTGTTTGATGAAAAATTGAAATTTCAATGTAGTTGTACTTAAATTTTAGGGAAAAAATAAGAAGTAGGTATCTGTCTAACCACCCCAACCACAATAAAATGATAATATTTTTTTAATAATATTTTGGATATAAGTAAAGGACTCATGTCCTAATGTGATGCATATTTTTTTGTAATATTTTTCCAAGTACATAATTAATTATCATTTTTTTATTACAACTTTAAAAAAATGTAAAAACTTGTATGTCTAACCACCTTAACTTGGTCAAAAAATCACGAAATTCATTTTTTTTTCTTTTAATCCTATAGTATGCAAAAAATAGAATGTGATGCATGTTTTGGATTCAAAAAATGTGATATCATTTGAAATCTATAGATGTTTTTCAATCAGCCTATGAATCGGGACTTTAGTTGTAATTCAAATAGAAAATTAATAATTATAATTTATTAAATTCAAAGTAAAGCATAATTTATATTGGTGGAAAGTTGAGAATATCCTTTAAAAACCCTTTTCATTTCATCAATTTTGGGTTAAAAAAAAATCGTCAACCACATAGGCCATCATACTTACATATTGCCACTTTTTGGCCCATCATGATCCTACACATACCCAACAAAAGAAAAACACCAAGACCAAAACAAGCAAAACCCATCACCAATCTTAAGTCTAAAGGAAAAAACCAAAAGGTGGAGGTGGAATGGAAATCAATTTGAGACTATGAATAAACCTCAGACTTAACATCCTCTCTAGCTCTGGCTCCGACAAAGACAAACCTAAAAGACCAACGAAAAGACAATCAGGACCGGGATCGGAATGGAACCCTCAAAACAATTTTTAAACCTGATCTCATTTTGGTTCTAGTTCCAGCTCCGACATAACAAACAAGAGAAAAACAAAGTGTTGGAAGAAAGAATAACTCCAAACTTTGTTTGAAAATCAACCAAGGAAAAAAATACAAAAGGGGGACCCATTTTGACCAAGGCAAAAGATGGGGTGGTTATGCAAGGCATAATAGGACCAAGATTGGAGAAAAGTTATCAAGAACTCAAAGTTGTCAAAGTTTCTATCAAGCCTTGGAGAATCTTGGTGAAGACCTATAGGTTTTAAATCGGAGATTTGGATCCAGAAACCAATCAAGAAGGACAGTGTAGACAAAGAAGAGAAGGATCAACCTTTGAAGTTGGAAAAAATCCTAACTAGACTGATTCACCACTTTTGGTGAATGAGTCCCAGTTGTAGCCATTTTTTAATGATTTTACAGATTTATATACCCTTTTGTTGGAAACCTATTCCCGCATAGTTTTCCAGAAACTGGATTGATTCACCCAATTTGTAAAATGAGTCCCAATCAACAATAAAAGCATATTTTCTAGTGTTTCGGATATCCATCTATCCTTCTCCATATTTCCAGGTGCATACATTTTGTTTTGCGATTTTTTGTGTTGTTTCATTCACTTTTCTAGGTAATTTAGTCTTAGTTTGCATTGAATTAGGATTTTTCATTTCATCTAGCATTTCATTATATTTTCCAAGTCTAAACTTGGTGGTGAACCCCTGATTAGATCATATTTAGCTCCTAGGATAACCCTATTTCAAGATCTCTTTCTCTTTTGCATTGAGATCTCTGGGGTTATCCTTGAGTGGAATCCTTGAAAGTGGGTGTGATAACACTTGATCAAACATCATTTCTATCCACACCACACACAAAAAATTTCATTGGTTCCATTTTGGTGAGGCTGCATTTAGAACATCATAATTCCTATTTGGAGTGCATCTTCATCCTATATTTGGCTTACATTAACATTGCATTAGGATTTGTATTGGTTAATTTGCAATCTAGGCTTTCAAATATTGCATTAGTGAAGTCTTATTTAGCTTGCATTTTTTCATCTAATTTCATTGAAAATAATTTAAAATCTACATTTGCTTCTCAGGTACAGATCATAAAACATACAAAGCATAAAATCCAAATGAAAACTTTTGAAATTTTTGAAAAAAATCATTATTGGGTCTCATTCACCACCTTGGGTGAATCAATCCCTTTACATATTCTGCATTGCATTTTCTAGCATTTAGAGTTCAGTTTCTTAGTTTTTGTTTACTGTTTTTCCTTTCTATTTTAGTTTATAGATTTCTTTTGTCATCCAAATCTAGTTTAAATTAATTCATTTTGTGCATTGCTTAAATTCTAAATTGCATCTAAAGCATTTCATTTCATATTATTTCATAGTTTAGAATCTGAAATTTGCATCATGGATATGTTCTTTAGAAAGATTTGGATGTCATTAAAGTCCTTAGTGGATGTGTCAAGTTGTTCTTTTGGACATGATCCCAATGACATTGACCTTACTAATGCTCACTCAAATCCTAATGCATGTCCTCCTCATGATTTTTACATCATTGGAGAAGATAATGGAAACATGAATAAGTTCCTAAACGATTGTCTTAACAACCTTGAAGCTAATGTATCATTTTATCCATCCATGAAAAAACCAAATTCCCCTATGATACCACCTCTTGAGATGTCTGGTTACTTACATCCTGAAACAAAAATTGGACCTAAGTTCCCTACAATAGGTGAACCTAGTTCCTCTAAGAAAGAAAACACTCAAACCATTTTTTATAAAAAAGTAACAAACACTCCAATCAATCTAGAAGAAACATATGGAAAAGGATTCACAATCTTGAGTAAACAAGGATGTGATACAACAAGTGAACATGAGATTTATCAACTCCTAGAGAAAATATAAATTAATGAAAAGAAAAATGATTAGAATATCAAGATCCCTCTCACAACATAAGAGCTCCTAATGAATACCTAAGGCTTTGTAGTGATGGTACAGGGATCTTGGATTCTCTTCCCGATATGAATGCCCTTCTTCCTAAAAAACAACCAATCATTCATAACAATGAATAGGATGATAGGATTATCTTAGGTCCTCCTAATCAACCTTAAACTTGAGAAATTGGTGAATCTAGCAAGCGCAAAAGGCCCTAAAAATTACAAAAAATAAATTTTCCTTGTCCACCACCTAAAAGTGAAAGAAAATTACAACTACTTCTAAACAAAGAACTTATAACATTACCACCAATGAAAGATAGACTAATACTATATCCTAAAGATTCAAAAGTTCCACATTGTTGATACAACAAATCCCTTGGACATAGTACTAACAAGTGTCATGTATTCAAATGAGTGTTGAAAAACTTTCACTTTGATGGCTATGATTTTCATCAAGTGATTGCATAACACATCCTTTTCCATCTTTTGACATGTAATAGTTGTAGAACATTTTATTCTCACTATTACATGATATTTCCCATCACCTACCTTGGCTCATTCTTGTCTTGCACTTAGTGGGGGCAAGAAGTAGATAGCCTTGTCCTAGTAATTCATTTGTCATTTTCCCTTAGGATCATTATCCGCCTTTCTCTTATACAGAATGAGATTGGGAGACAAATGAACTTCTTTAGGTTGACTCACATGTGCCTTATTAGTCTTTTTCATTTTCTTTTGTGTGTGATGTGATCCCCCATGGCATTATGTTTGATGTCCTCTCTCTCTCTCTTTGTGACATTCCTCTATTTGTACCTTCATTCTTCTCTATATCATGCATCTTTTCGCTTTATTTATTTTTTGTTTGTCTTGTGTTTTCCTTTTAGGGATGACACAAAGTGTTGAGACATTCATGTTTCTTCCATGTTAGACTAAAATATTTTCCTTTTCATTTTTCTTGTTTTTTCCTTTTGGGAATGAAAAACGGCGCCGAGACATTCATGTCTCTTCCATGTTGACCCAAAAGGTTTTTCTTTGTTTTCGTTCTCTTTATGTCATTCTTCTAGTTCTATGTGTATTTCGTGAATGATGACAATTTCGAGCTCTCTAAAAACATTATAGCAAGAACATACTGACCCCAAATCCATAGATCCATTATGTGTTTGGTGTTTCCATTTTGGGGGCAACCCCTCCCTTTTTATTTTCTCTTGCACGACGTAACTTTACTTAGAAACATATGACTTGCATAGGGCTTTCCAGGTTCGCTCTCATGTCTTCTTTTTCAAAATTTATCATTTTCTAATTTAAATTAATTCTTCACAACATGGTGTTTAGCAATTTATTTAAAGTGGGGGCATCCATTGGCATTATTATTTTACATTTTCCTTTTTCATGGTTCATGGTGTAGTTTTCTTACTTTATACGATGTGTTTTTCACTTTGTCGATGATATTGGGTGTGATTTACTTCAAGAACATGATCTATCTTAGCATATTACATTCCTCTTAGTAGCTTGGTGTGACATACTACATCCCCTAAGTTGTGAATTTTCTATTCTTTGATCGATCCTCTCTTGCAAATATTAATCACAATGCTCCCTAAGTTAAATACCTTGCATGAACTAAAAAAAAATCCTTTGAAAATTTCCTATTTTGCATTTTGCATTTGTTTTTATATGGCCACCTTGCATAACACTGCTTGCATGCCTGTAGAACCATCTTGTTTGTTCATGAGCTCCAAGAATATAAATTTTTTCTTGTCTCATAAGGCTCAAAGATCATTTTGTGTGGTGCCTTATTAAAGTTATCAGGATGTATAGCTTTGCTATGGTTTGAGAAGGAAGCCCGACCGAGGCATGAAATTCCCCATAGAAAATTGTGTGTGTGTGTGAGTGCATACCAGCCATGAGTGTATGTTTCTCACCTTTTTGGACTTCTCACCCAGCACACAACCAGGAGTTTCATTGCCACAAAGTGAGTATTCATTTTTTGGACAAACAACCTAGATATGATCCACATCAGAATGGAAAAATGATCGAAGCTTGATCTAGCTCTCTTTTATATTTTACCTTTTCTATCTTTCATCTTTGATAGTGCATGATTGTGATTTTTTTTTTCTCTTATATCATCTTCACATGTGTTATTTTGTGCCTATGTTGGTTTTCCATGAGATATTGATCCTAGGGGCTTGATCATCCCTCTTGATCATTGGCATCCTATCTTACTGACATTGGTACACTTGGATCCCTCTTGATGTGCATTGGTCTACTATAGTGTGAGTTTGAAGCAAGTTCATCCTCTCACTAAAGTGGGGATTAAAATGGAGTCACTAAAAAAAGTAACCCTTCTACTTTTTTTGGCTTGTTTAAGCCCTCCTTGTGAGTTAGGATTAATGTTGCCTTGATTTAATGTTGTAATTGTTGCAAGGTATCACCATTGGTCTCCTTAGCATGGGCTAGTGTGGTGCTCAGGATTTTTGACATGGTTTAACTGCCTCCTGTGGATCTTGGATCTTGTATAAATCCAACGGTTGTATCGAACATTAACAAGTCAATCTTTTGGTGCAACATCAACCGTCTTTGTAACAATTGGTATCAGAGTTGAGGTCATAGGTTCGAACCACTCACTTGCACTGGGGGGATTGTTGCAAGGTTTCACCTTTAGTCTCCTCGGCATGGACCAGCGTGGGGCTTGGGCTTTGTGACATGCTTCAACCGCTTCCTGTGGATCTTGGATCTTGTATAAATCTAGTGATTGTATCAAGTATTAACATGTCGATATTTTGGTCCAATGGCAACTGTCTTTGAAATAGTAATGTGGTTGAAACATTCACATTAGGTCTTGGGCCCTTGTGAACTAATGGATTCTAATGGCACCTTGCTAAAGTGTTTTGAAGTGTTGTAACACACTTTCACACTTTTTTAAGGTCTTATCAACCTAATAAATCACTTTTTAATCAAAATAAATCTTAATCTTGACTTATTTAGAGTGTTGTAAAGTGTTGTAACACAATATCACACTCCTCTAGGCTTGTCATTAATAATTGAGATTTTTTATGCTTTAATTGGCCCCATTTTGCATCCAAAAGCCTCATTTATTGCATCATTTCAAGGATAATGCTAACAAAAATTATTAACCAATCATAATTTAGGTGTTTTTAGCTTGTACGGCCCAGATTTAGGGATCTGGGACTCATTTGCCACCTTGGGAAAATGGGTCTCACTTGGATCTTTTGGCCTTGAACCCATTTTCACACATTTCTAAACACTTTTGGTTTTTGATCTTATACATTATGTTTGATGTGACTCATTCACCACCTTGGGTGAATGAGTCTTGTGTGGCCCAAAATCAAAATTCTTTCAAATTCTTGGAAGGATCTTATTTTGCTAGATCTAATGTCAGCTTGTAGTGTTGTAATTTCGGGAATTCTTGCATAATTGAGTATAAATACAAGGTTATGTCACTCATTTTCTCCTAACAAGAAATCAAGTGACCTAAGACTTTTGTGAGATAATTCCTAATAGAAAATTGAGTTCACAAGAATTCACAAGAGCATTCAAGGGCATATTATCAAGAATTTCAAAGCAACATTCAAGCATCAATCATCATATCAATGATTTTTAATGTCATGTTTGTTATTGTGCTAACAATTGTGATGTAGGGTTTATGATTCAAGCAACTGTTTCAATCAAGATCAACATAATTCAAGAAAGAGTTAAGGACCAAATCCATTGCAACCATCTCAAGCATATTTACAACATTTCATTGAAGATTTTGGTGAGTTACAACATCATCATTTATTCATTCATCATTCTCCATTCCTATTTTCTTTCATTTCAAGGTTTAATTACCAATAAGGGGTTTGACCAAGGAAAACCCCTATCTACTAAACCAACAAAATTTTTCCCTCTCCTTTGTGTGTGATTTGTAGGTCTAGGTTTTAGATTTACTAAGGATCAAGATTGGAGAAAAAATTTCAAGAGACCAAAGTTATCAAAGTTGCCATAAAGCCTTGGAGAATCTTGGGGAAGACCTACAAGTTGCAAATCAGAGATTCGGATCCGGAAACCAATCAGGAAGGATAGAGCAGACAAAGAAGAGAAGGATCAAACTTTGAAGTTGTAGAAAAGACCAATTAGACTGATTCACCACTTCTGGTGAATGAGTCCTAGTTCTAGTAAGTTTTCAAGTTTTTCTAGATTTAGATACCCTTTTGTCCTAAACTTGTTCCCGCATAGTTTTCTAGAAAATGGGCTAATTCGCCTAGTTTGGAAAATGAGTCCCAATTAGTAGTAAAATTATATTTTATAGTGTTTGAGATCTCCATCCATCCTTCTCTAAATTTCCAGGTGCATACATTTTCTTTTGCAATTTTCTATGTTGTTTCATTCAGTTTTCTAGGTCATTTAGTCTTAGTTTGCATTGAATTAGGGTTTTTCATTTCATCTAGCATTTAATTATCTTTTCTAAGTCTAAACTTGGTGGTGAAACCCATATTAGATCATATTCGTCTCCTAGGACAACCCTATTGCAATATCTCTTTCTCTTTTGCATTGAGATCTCTAGGGTTATCCTTGAGTGGAATCCTTGAAAGTGGGTGTGATAACACTTGATCAAACATCATTCCTATCCACACCACACACAACATTTTTCAATGGTTCCAAAAATTCATTGATATTAATAGTGGTTATCAAAGGGTGTTAAGGTTGTCAAATGTGAAGGTTGTCATAATGAATAAAATTGTAGTTCTTATAAGTATTACCAATTATCTCAAGGTTTCAGAAGCATGTTATTGTAAGGGAATGGTTTTGCACCCCTCACAAATTCCGCATTTATTCACCTCCTACCTTAGAAAAATTAAATCTGATGATGCTATTCCACATCCTTCATTCACTTCCCATCCACCTGGCTACTATTTTTGTGTTGGTGGAGGATATTCTATCAGGGATGCTAGCACAACGTGCAAACATCTATGTAGTGTGCTACCATCCTGATAGGATTCCTGCCTTGGGAATACTTAGAGGCATTACAACTCTCCATTGGCAATGTAGTGTAATGTTTCTATGCCATTGGTTGAGCTTGAATGGATCCTTTGCCTCCAATTTCATCTTCAAATGTCTATCTCATTCATTCATTCCCTCTCTTTTCAATCTCTTTTCATCACATTCTCTCTTGGAAAATTTCTACACAACATTCTCACCTACATTTTAGCAACAAGTTGGTGTTTTGTGGACTCAATCTCCTTCTTGTTGTGACAAAAATGACATTGTCAAGCTTGCAAGCTCACTCTTTCTCCCATTTTCTTTGAGAAGGACATAGTTGAGGGTGGAATTGTTCCATTTTCCTTTCACTTAACATCATTGTATTATTTTTTAGCATATCATTTTTTAGTGTAGTGCATAGTACTTGCATTTCAATACTTTCTTTATCATATTTTTCTATTGTTGCTATATTGGTTATTCATGGTGGAAACACCAAAGCAAGGGACTGACTATGGTAGTCCTCTATATATAGCCCCAACATTTTCCCATCACTATGTGTGTAGGTATTTCATTCACGTGGAGGTTGCAGGAGGTTGGGCTGATCGTAAGTTAGATTTCTACTATCCTTGCTCATCATTTCATTTATAATCAATCTATCTTTAAAGTTAAGGTATTATTCTTTCTATTTAGCTATCTAGTTTCTTTTTAATTTTATTATTATATTAAATTTCATTTCTCAGGTCATTAGTAGGTTCTCTTTTACTTTTGACTATACTTTACATTCTCTATTTGTACGGATTCTAGTGCCCAACTAAGACACCAACACGTTGCACTATAATTTTTTCCCCACGTTCGAGTCCTCTGATAGTGAGCTGCCTAAATTATAGTCTCGAATCAAAAAATCTTCTCACTTGACTTCCTAAACCTCTCGATTTGGCAGAGGGAAAGAGTGAGATCAATTTCCCTTCCTTTTCACCCTCTTAAATGTCAAATTTATCTTAAATAATCCCTTAGCATGAGGTAGATTAGGGTAGATAATTGTGCTAGACCCTCCCATGACCTGGGGTCCTGAGCAGTCAGTCCCCCTCCTCTACATTTTGGTGAACCTTGTAGCATCTATTTCCTTGTGTCGAGGTCATTTCTATTATGATTGCATAGGTTTTGGGATTTTGTATTGTGATGCTTTATGAGCTTCACAACCAAATATGCAACTTATGGATACATAGTTAGGAGTGTGTGACACTTGAGATGGACTTCTCAAGGTTCACTATGGATCTCAATTCCCAAGAGATGGTATCAATGGGAGAGATGATTTTCTTCGATGAAACCACTTGCACCTCTACTCCTATTTCTCCTTTAGCTCCACCTTTGGATGAGAATGACATTGTCCCTATTCTCGTAGAGCACATCTTAGATTTAGATATGAGGATTTTAGATCTCGTGAACCACTTAGGAAAATATCAAAACATGGCTAGGGCCACTAGAGTTGTTAATGAGATTATATATATGTTGGACAAGATTCAGATAGGCATAGATTTTATCAGTGGGCTTACTGACTTAATTGAAGCCTATGTCCCTTCTTACAACCCTAGGTCTAATATTACCCGAGGTCATGTGCTTGATGCTTATGAATGAAATATTTGTGTCTTGATACCTACAAAATGGTATGCATGGCTGAAACAGGCCCTTCCATCAAAATCTCCACTCTTGCTCCACCTCCTACTATCAAAGAAAGTATAGTACCTCTAGGATTTAATGTTCTTCCTCTTGGGGAAAACCTTGTCTTTGGTGGAATGAGGGCTGGTGGTTTTAGTGTTCTTAGTGGATCTGGTAGTGGCTTTGGTGGTGGTCATGGTGGTGGCTCTGAGGGTGGCTATGGTGGTGGCTCTAGCAGTGGCTATAGTGGTGGCTCTAGCTTAGGCTTTGACATTGGCTCTAGTGGTGGTTTTGGTGGTGGCTCTACTGGTCCTCTTTCTTCATCTAGCCCTATTTTGAATGCTCTGCTATAAAATATGGGTCAAATATAGAACTAGCTAGCACATCTATCCCAAGAGTCTACCCATCTAATCTTTCAACCCTTCTTCCAACATAGTCATTTGTCAATGACAATTCTAAATACTCCCATCCCTCAATGGATGAAAAATCCTAAATTTGAGAAATATAGTGGTAAAGAAGACCCTCAAACACACATGTCCACCTTCAATGCACTATGTATAGAACTCTTTCACTACAATACCTTGATGGCCAAATTATTTCATCGTTCTCTCAAGGACACAACACTAGAGTGGTACTATTTCTTTCTAGACAACTCCATATTCTCATTCAATCAAAATTTTAATCAATTTCTCTGATAGTTTTAGGCTAACATCAAGCCAAAGATGACCTTCTTAGACCTCATCCAATGTAAGAAAAGAAATATTACTGATTTCATAGCTTGATATCAAGAAATGTTTTAACAAATTTATTACTCGCTACCACACTCAGATGTACATAAGGTGTTCATTGGAACCTACAAATACCTTGGCAGGAGAAGTTCAACTTAATGAAGTATCCTTCTTTCATGAATCTATGCATGGTGTTGTGGGAGTATCAAGAGATGGTCATACAACTTGAGGGATCTTCCTCATTCTCCCGTCCAGAAGGAAGTTCTATAGTATCAATTTCGAAAAAAGGAAAATTTGTTGTGAATGTAGTCACTGCATCAAATGATAAAGACCTCAAGCACAAGAAAAAGTTCACAAAATTATTAGAATCTTATTCTTATATTATGTAAAATATGTTGAAGGATAAGGTTATAACCATAGAGGATCCTCAACCTCGTAGAGAGCCTTATCCTGAATAGTATGATGGAAATGTGTTCTACCAATACCATCACGTCCATGGGCATGATACTAAGCATTGCATGTGCTTGTTTCTAAGATACAAAATTGTATTAATGACGGTACCATTCACCTCGATAGTAAAAATTAGAATACAAATAATTTAGTGGCTAAGGAAAATAGTGAATTGCAGATTTATATGGACCCTCTTTTCGTCTCACTCTACAAATTTGATTATTGATCCTTCAAGCTCTTCTCTCGAGGTCTCAACATACATAAATGTGGTTTCATTTACTCACATTCGTCCCCCTCAACCTATGACTAGTTCACCAGATATAACTTTTACATCATAGGATCTACCCATGAATAAAAAAGCCTCTCCTTTATATATTTCTGCTCGTGTCAATGGAAACATTGTGGCATGAGTCCTCATGGATCCCGCAAGTCACGTGAACATCATCACGAAGGAGAATATTTTGTTAAATTCATTACAAAGGAAGTAATATGAGAAGACGAAGACCACCATACATACCCATGATACCCTCTCTCTTGCTCCTTATGGCTCTATAACTCTTTCCATCCTAGTGGGACCTAGGGTTACGAATACTACCTTTGACATCATTCCAAAATCTAACTTGTTCAAAGTGAAGCTAGGCATCCCATGGCTAGCTTCTATGAATGAATTCGCTTTTGTTATTCATAAATATCTAAAATTCTCTCATGAAGGTGTAGTTCATGTCGTGCATGACACTAGATATTAGTTGTTGGTATTACATGGGGGGTATTTTTTAGATAATTTTTTCCCCTCCCCAATTGGTCCACTTCCTTTAACAACGGACTTTCTTTGTCAAAATTACATTAATTATAATATCGAGGGAAAAATGTAGCCAAAAATGACTTACCTTATAGTGCAATAGTAGGCTACTTATTCTTCTCATTAGGGGAAGAGGAAGCCTACTCATGCTCAAGAGCCTTCAACCTCTACAGTTCCACCTACTTCTGCCTCCTACCCTACTACAGTGCCTTCAAATTCTGCTCCTATGTGTCTCTTGGGGATTCTGATGGTTCCTTCTTGGTGGAAGGCCAAGCATCAGGTGTTTTCCCTTCCTATCTTTCCCACAATGCTTTATCCTATTGTCTATGGTAATGGGAAGGGTTCCCATGGAGTTTCCTCTATGTCTCATCCTCCACGGTCTCCTACTTCTCCTACCCCTAAGGTAGAAAATGGGAAGAGGCTTGCTACTAAGGTGCTTGAGTTTTCTTCTCCACTTGTTGTGGTACCCATGCGCATCTCTTCCTCCTATCTCTATCCAAGAGTCACTCCCTTCACCGACAATGGTTGTGAAGGACACTTCGATGAAAAAACATGAGCCTCTTGTTCCTCCTCAAGTTGTAGCCTCTAGCTCTCAGAGCCAAAGAAACCACCTTGTGTGCAATTGTAAGCACCTCAAGAAGGCTTTGGCCACTAAGCAAGCTGCTTTGCAGAAGGAGGAAGGGGATCCAACAACTCCTATTTATTATCCTCTATTATGTCCTCTTCCACCCCTCTTAATTCAAATCCCACTACCTCAATCTTACTTTTGGCTCCCCCTACAAGGATGGATGGCCCTCACCCTAAAGGGGTGCAAGTGTTCATTTCTCCATTGGTTGATCCTCCTCTCTTGATGTCCCTTCCGAACATCTTTCCTTTTCCCAAGCCCATGGATATGTCGAATACATCGATGGTGTCTACTATAGTTTTCTCTACCTCTTCCTCACCTTCTGATTCATCCGTGGCGATCTCGTATCATCTGATGAAGCACAATTTGGAGGATGACCCTGCATCTAATGGGGGTCTGAAGAAGGGATCACCTTCTTTGGAAGTTGGCTTTGCATTGGCTTGCATTGTCCTAGTGATGTAGGCAGCCCTAACATCCTATGATTTCATCATTGCCCCTGAGTCTTTCAATGAGGTCGACAGTGGATCTTAGGTGCATCCTTCATTGCCCACTTAGTTGACACATGGAACTCTCATCAAGTGAATTTTCAACTCAATAGATGATTTCCCAACTCTTTCGGTATTTTTTGCAAAATCAATGATGTTTACCTCACAGTTGTTGAGTGCAGAAGACCTCGATGGGCCCTCTTCCTTAGCTCTTGTCATAGGAGAGTCAGAGGGTGATAGCCTTTCTATCTCACCCTTGCAGGCTCATCCTCCTTCCCCTTACAATGATCTATATATGGATAAATATGAGCTCTTG
Source organism: Sequoiadendron giganteum (assembly GCA_007115665.2). Classification (NCBI taxonomy): domain Eukaryota; kingdom Viridiplantae; phylum Streptophyta; class Pinopsida; order Cupressales; family Cupressaceae; genus Sequoiadendron; species Sequoiadendron giganteum. The sequence goes on along the minus strand of CM021104.1, from coordinate 639,865,896 downwards.
GTTGTTGAGGACTAAGAGCGCACCACTTCTTTATTTGTAGATTAGATTGTGTGTCTATTGTGCTTTCCTCATACTTTTTTTTTGTGTTCCTAGAGGACCCTTGTCACCCTCGTGGGTTCTTGTATACAAGAGTTTTTTGTTTCATAAACTTCTATTTTTTACATCATTCTTTCTTTGTTGGGCCTTGATTTTTGATAATTGGGGATAATGCAAAGTGTTGGGGGCATTTAGGCCTCCCTTCCATTAACCCAATTTTTTTGTTTTTTTTCAGGTAAATTTCTTCACATGGTCTAATATAGTAGGTGATTGATTAAAATTCATATATATTACTATATTATATCTATCTATCTATATCTATGAGTAGTTTTGACCCCAAAATATCAGATCCCTTTGTTTCGTAGTTTTCCCATTTTTTCTTACATCATATTTTTATCTTTCTTTCTTCTTTGCTTGCTTCATGATGTTGTGGTGCCTATGTGTTTTCCCTCACATGTGTGATAACATTTCCATGATTGCATCCCTCATGTATCTTAGGCCACAACATCACTTTCTTCTCTCTCCTTGGGATGTCACAAGCCTTTGTGTTCAACATACACCATCCTAAGGGGGGATATCATACTGCTTCAATTTTCAAAAGGTGTATTCAATGGCCAATGAATCCCTTGTTGAAAATCCTTTACATTTCAAAAACTACATTCTTCAACAAGGAACCCTAGAAGAATTTTTCTTTCATCACAAATTTGTAAAGAAAGAATTTAAAAATATTTCCTTTGAGAAGGGAGTGCTTTTTCTAATGAACAAGTTTGAAAAATTTCCCTTATGAGGGATTATTCTTCCTTTCAAATTACTTGATGAAAGAGATCTCAGAAGGATTCCTTGATGCTAGAATCATTTGAAAAAATTATTACCTTTCAAACAAAGCATCGCTTGAGTAGAACCCTTTTATTTTGAAGGGTTCTTGAGGGAACCCTTTGAAAGCTTCTCCTTTAACTATTGACTACCTGCATGACTGTCTATCTTTCTACCTGTTTGGATTATTTCTATCTAACATTTTTTTTTCTGTAGATTAACATGGCACTTTGCAATACCAAGGACTTGTGAAGCTACTTTTTCCAACCAAGCATGGAGGACCGAGAACCTCGATCTTGCCTTGGAGGATCAAGCACCTATAATGCCCTATCGAAATATGTGGAGCCTTTAAAATTTGGCCTCCCTTAGGATTGATAACATGGGGTGCCTCCTCTATAAGACCAAGCACCTATAGAGCCTTTTGATCACCTTCTATAGGTCCGCGAACATATGACACATTTATTCAACTCTCCTTAAGATTGAGCACCTATGGAGCCATCTCCTCTTCCTATGCTTTTATGTGTTCTAGATTGAAGCATGCTTCCTCGATGATTTAGATATACATCTCTAAGCTTTCACTCTACTTTACCGTGCATTTTCTGACACTTATGCTCACTAAAGTGGGGGAAAAATGTAAGGGAATGAATTTGCACCCCTCACAAATTAACCATTTACGCACTTCTTACCTTAGAAAAAATAAATACATTGGTGCTATTCCACATCCTTCATTAGCTTCCCATCCACTTGGCTGATATTTTTGTGTTAGTGGAGGATATTTTGTCTAGGATGCTAGCATGGCACATAGACGTCTGCGTGAAACACTTTCATTTTGATAGGATTCTTGCCTTTGGAATCTATAGAGGCATTACAAATCTCCATTAGCAATGAAGTGTAATTTTTTTTCACCCTTGACCGACCTCAAACAACTCCTTTGCCTTGAATTTCATCTTTAAATGTTTATCTCATTCATTCATTCCCTCTCTCTTCAATCTCTCTTGATCACATTCACTCTTGAAAATTTTCTTCACAACATTTTCATAGAATTCTCACCTCCATTGTAGCAATAAGTTGGTGCTTCATGGATTCAATCTCCTCATTTTTGTGGCATCATAGACATTTGAAAGCTTGTGATCTCACTCCTTCTCCCATTTTCTTTGAGAAGCATGTGGTTGAAGGTGACATTGTTCCATTTTTCTTTCACTTAGGATAATTGTATTACTTTTTAGCATATTATTGCTTAGTTTAGTGCATAGTACTTACATTTCAATACTTTCTTTATCATATTTCTTTATTGTTGCTATACTAGTTTTCCATAGAGGTGGAAACACCAAAGTGGGGGACTGATTGCGACGGTCCTCTATACACAACCCCAACATTTTCTCATCATTGTGTGTGTAGGTATTTCATTTGTGTGGAGCTTGTGGGAGGTTGGACTAACTATAAGTTGGATTTCTACTATTCTTTCTCATCATTTCATTTGTAATCAATATATCTTTCAAGTTAAGGTATTCTTCTTGCTATTTAGCTATATAGTTGATTTATGTTTTTGTTATTATATTAAACTACATTTGTCAGGTCGTTAGTAGGTTCTCTTTGATTTTTTACTATACCTTGTGTTCTAATTTGGTATGAATGCCAATACTCAAATGATATGCCAACGTGTTATACTATTTTTTTGTTCCCTATGCTAGATTCCTTTGAAAATGAGCTACCTAAATTGTAGTCTTGACTCTAGAAATCCACTCAACTAGCTTCCTAAACCTCTTAGGTTGGTAGAAGGAAAGAGGAAGATAAATTACCCTTCCTTTTCACCCTCTTAAATTTCAAACATATCTTAAATAATCCCTTAGCATGAGGTAGATCAAGGCAATCAATTTTTCTAGACCCTCCCATGACCTGGGGTCCTAGGCAATCAATCCCCCTTATCTACAGTTATGTAGGTTGTCTAATCTATCACATCTTGTATCATGTCAACAATAGTGTGAATTCCTTTAGATAGTTATTGAATTTATTATACCATGTCGGGTATGTAGTCAGCATGTGTGTGGTATTCTAGAAGGATATATTTTGGGAAAAGGTATTAATTAATATGGGTGGCATTTCTTTTAGAAATATATTTATTCTCTATAGTTTGGAAGGAGGGTGTGCCTACACTATTTCTATCAGTTTCCTAAGTTTTTCATGGCATGTCTCAATGTGCAAGTAGTTTGAAGTAACAAAAGGTTGAACAAGCTATTTAAAGTTTGAGGAAAGTGAAGTAACAACTAAAATCATGTGAAATTCAAATAAAGTGCATGGAGTGAGGACTGGACCTATTTAAGGTTCTTATGGTAGTGAAAGGCATCATGTTCTTTTGGTGACAAGTTTGGACTAGTGTATTACACATTTCATGTAATTTAAATCTAGGTCCACCCTATGTTGTCTAGGTTTGTGTGGGTCCCTAATCAACATAGAAGAGTGTTAATATAATTTCATGTATATATTTCAAGTGTTTAGATGCATTGTAACATAATGGTGTAAGGTGAAAGTTTGTGTAAGCATTGAATGTATTGATGATTATAGTGAAATCAATGTAGTGGGATGTATAGTTGTGTCATGAAGAAAATAATGAGTGCCAATATCAGAGTTATATTTCAAATCTACCATCATTTTTGTTTTAGTAGGATTGGTGTTCTACCTATTTTATTTTTCTCACAATGATTGGTGTCTCCTGTAGGGCTAGTGCCTACTAAACCTTTTGGGGATTGGTGTCTTTAGTAGGTTGGTGCCTACATCTGATTGTAAAATTCACTTATTATATTATTACTTGTGAGAGATTCTCACTATGGTTTTCCCCATCTTGGAATTCAACATAAATCTAGTGTTATGTGTTATCTTGTGGTGTGCTTTAATTTCTTTACTTACTAGCTTATATGATTTATTGATCTTCATGTTGAAAATCTATAAAGTAGTTGTGAAGGTTTTCAGAATTTTTGTAAGTGTTTGGATCTACTGATTCAACCCCCCCCCCCCCCACCTTAGTATTTTGTGTGTCCTTCAATTGGTATCAAAGCTAAGTTCCTTTGAAAATTCTAATAACTTATGGTAGATCTAGGATGGCACAGGAAAGTTCATCTGGAAACAAAGTACCAATTTTTGATGGATCTAATTTTGCATTTTGGAACATTGGTATGGCGTCATATTTGATGGATTTAGGAATGGACATATGGATGTTAGTTGTAGAAGGATATGAGCCTCCTAAAAATATCCCTCCTCAAGATAAAGTAGGTAAAAGAGATCTTGAGCTCAATGCTAAGGCTATGAATGCTATTTTATGTGGTTTGACTAAAACTGAATTTATGAAAGTGATTGAATGTAGAACAACAAAGGAAATATTAGAAAAATTGGAAACTATATATAAAGGTGATGATAAAGTGAAAGAAGAAAAGTTATAGACTTAAAAATATCAGTTTGAAGGTATGAGGATGAAATAAGATGATAGCATTGCTACATTCATTATTCGGGTTGATGAAGTTGTCAATAATATTCGAGGACCTAGAGAAAAGTTGGAAGATAATTTTGTTGTAAAGAAGCTTCTCAGATCCCTACCTAGAAGATTTTATCCTAAAATCTCTACTATTGAAGAACCTAAAGATCTAAATACCTTAAGGATGATTGAGCTACATGGAACACTAATTTCATTTGAAATGAGATTTGAAAGTGAAGATTCTATAAGGAAAGAAGTTACTTTTAGAGCATATCTAAAGCAAGTTGATCAAGATTCTAATTATCGATCATATTTGAAAGAAGATAATTTTATGACGAAGTTGCAAAGAGATTCTAATAAGTATAAAGGTAAATTACCTTTCAAGTGCTTTAATTGTGGAGACATTGGACATTTTATGGCTAGGTGTCCTTATAAGAATGCTAACAATGTTGAAAAAAAGAATGGAAAGAAATATTTTTAGAGAAGATCCGAAGATCACAAGAAAAATGAGTTTCTATACTAATGAGGAAGAATAATATTCCACTAAAGAAGAGGATGAGTATGCATCCAATGATTAAAATGGAAAAGCTATGTTTATGGCTTTTGAAATTGCCGATGGTGATGTTGAAATGGGTTCTAGAGAAAATGAAGAAGAAGCAGATCTTATGAATAACTTGTTATGGGTTGGGAAAGAAATTAAGAAGCTAAATATCAAAATTATAGAAGAGATAATAGCCAAATAAAGAATTGTTAAATATTTGAATTTTTTTGAAAAGATGATTGTTGAATTGAAGACCTAGGAAAAAGAACCAAACAAAGTTGAACAATATTTGACCAAAAAATTACTATCAAGAGACAAAGAATATGAAAAGCTTAAGGAAAAAGTTGGTGCAGCCATAAAATAGCTTGAGAAGTAAAATAAATAGCTACAGTTAAATTTCAACATGAGTACTAAAACCCTAGATCAAATATTGGAAGGTCAAAAAGTTTCACATGGAAAAACTAGAATAGGTTCTAATAATTAGGAGAAGGTGTAAAAATAGTCAGAGAAGACTACTAAGGCTAGTTCGAAGGTGACATGTTTTATAAGTTAAAAATTAGAAAGGAAAATGACAAGTTATGGAAATATGACTTTGAATGATGGATTTGTTTAAGTGTAGAACAAAAGGAGGAGATTCGAAAGACAAGTGTACAATAATAGGTCAGGTTTTTCTTTCTCTAGTTACTGTTTTAATTGCAATAAGTATGCACATAAGGTTATGGATTGTAGAAGACGTCTGTTAAGAAGAAATGATTTTGTCAGTAATAATGCATTTTCACTTCCATTCAATTTTAATTTTTTTGAAAAATTAAGCAACATTTACAAGGTGTTGTACCCTTCACAACGAGCCACAAGGGCCAAAAAGGAACAAGTCCAAAAAAACTAACAATGAGTCAAAAAGAACAAAGACAACACATTAACAACACAAAGACCACGGTCAGGCAGCAGAGGCACAAAACACTTGCATAGGCAACAACTAACTAGCATTGTCCCAGTTTTTGAACAAAAGGTCCACAATGTCATCACCAACCCAGTCTTGATTCTCCTAGGCATTATTGCCCTCCAGCTCCTCCTTGATTTCAATGGAAAGGGTACTAGTAACAAAATGACCCAACGTCATTGTGAAGGGGTTCAACCCTCTAAATATTTTATTGAATGTGTCCATATTCTCTTCCAAAGCACTGAGCTCCTCCCCATCATTTGTGGTTATCAAGACCTCACTAGGCTCAACAACCAGGGGGTGTGCAGAGTGAGAAGCCAAAGTCTCTTTCAATATCTTATCGTTGACTGGGGTTAAATGGGGCCCTTCCACATTATCATCCTCTTCCTCCTCAGTCTCCTCTTCCTTGTAATCCTTGCTATTAGTCTACTCCTCCTCCGAGTCCTCAATAATCTATCTTTTTTTGTTGTTTTTCGCCAATCTCCCAAACCTTCTTATAGTATTATCCCCTCCAGTCATGACCATGTTCCCCATGATCATATCACCTTTAGAATCTCTCACTATAACATTCTTACCTTTACCCTCCTTCACTCTCATTCAATTTTAATGTTATTTGTTTCAAGTGTAACAATTTTGGATAGATTACAAGGAACTGTAGAAGTAATTTTGCGATCTCCTTGTTACTACAAAAAGGAAGAAGTGATGTTCCAAAGAAATTTTGGAAGAATTTTCCTAAAGAAAAGAAGTCTCAAAAGTCTATGATTGTTCAAAGAACATTGCATGCTCAGAAGGAGAAGAACATGTGGATTATTGACAATGGTTGCTCTAGTCACATGACTAGAGATAAAAGTAAGTTCATGAATTTCAAGGATTTTGAAGGCGATTCAATTACCCTTGTAAACAATTCAATTGCTAAAATATCTAGTAAGGGCACCTTAATTCTTTATGATGGTAAAAAAAATACACATGATGTTTTATATGTTGAAGGTTTAAAACATAATTGTTTGAGCATCAGTCAGATGTGTGATAAGGGATATCAATTATCCTTTAGTTCTGATGGTTGTGAAATCAAAAAATAAAGTATTGATGAGAAAATTACAGAAGGAAGGACACAGTGATATCTATCACCTTAGTGAGTTGAATGAATTTTTTTATCTCACTGCATAGAAGGATGAAAGTTGGCTTTGAAATGGAAGGTTAGGACAGATGACTTTTAATGAGATTGTAATGATTAGTTCAAAAGGGCTAGTTCAAGATATTCCAAGAATCAAGAAACCCCGGTCGATAAGTTACAAGCCATGTCATGAAGAGAAGTAGACAAGAAGAAAATATCCTAATAAGGAATATTCTGCATCAAATCCATTAGATTTGGTACATACAAATCTTTGTTGACTAATGAGGACTAATATTCCACAAGGACATAGGTATTTGATGATGTTGATTGATGATTATACTAGGATGACTTGGCTTACATATCTAAAAGAGAAATCATAATCTTTTGAGAATTTCAAATCATTTAAAGCTTTGGTGGAGAATGAGACCAGAAGGACAATAAAGGTCTAAAGATCAGATAGAGGTAGGGATTTTATAATTGAGAAGTATGAAATAATTTGTGAAGAGCATGGAATTCAGAGGTTGTTTTCTACTCCTAGAACTCTGCAACAAAATAGAGTTGCTGAAAAAAAGAACCAAACTATACAAGAGATAGAAAGGTCTATGCAATGTAAATAAAATATGGTGGATATGTACTTGAGATAATATACATAGACACTTGTGTATATTCTAAAAAAATTTCAAACTAGGTGCAAGATAGAGAAAACTCCATATAAGCTACGGAAAGGAAGATCGATATCGATAAGGAATCTAAACATATTTGGAAGCAAGTGGTATATCAAGAGAGATGAAGAGAATTTGTGTAAGTTTGATTAAAGATCATATGAATGATTTTTTCTTGGTTACTCTTTAATAAGAAAATCTTACAAATGTTATAACAAAAGAATAAAGAGAATAATTGAAAGTGTAAATGTAAGGAATGATGAAACTATTCAGAATACTACTATTTCAAAGGAATCAAATGGCAAGGAATCAATTCATATTAATGTTGAAGATCCAAAAGATGTGGTTACAAAAACTCTAGCTAAGTATGTTTAGAAAAATCACTCTATAGATTAGATCATAGGTGAAAAAGATAGTGGGGTCCTTACTTCAAAGAGGTTGGAAATATCAAGAGAACAAGTAAATTTTGCTTTACTATAAAAGATTAAACCTAATAAATATAAAAAATAAAGCAAAGAACAAGGATGGATATAAGCAATGGAGGAAGAGATAAATCAGAATATGAAGAATGAAACTTGCGAACTTTTCCCAAGGCTTAAAAACAAATGTGATTGGAACAAAGTGAATTTTAAAAAACAAGCTAAATGAAGAAGGTGAAGTGATCTAGAACAAATAAATATTTGTTTGTAAAGTGTATGCTCAAGTTGAAGGTATAGACATTGAGGAAAACTTTTCTCTGGTGGCTAGACTGAAGGAAATCAAGATGTTTTTAAGTCTCTCAATATGCAAGAATTTCAATATGTATTAGATGGATGTGAAGTTAGCTTTCTTAAATGGACATATTGAAGAAGTATGTATTAAAAAACCGAAAGTATTTAAGTGTACTAGCAATCTAGATTATGTTTGTAGATTGAAGAAGGATTTGTATGGTCACAAGAAAGCTCCTAGATCTTGGTATTCAAGGTTGGATGGATACTTGCAGTAGCAAGGTTCTTAGAGAGGTTGTGTGGAAAATAATTTATACATAAAAATAGAAGGAGAAAAAATGTTGATAGTTGTGGTGTATGTTGATGGCATCATTTTTGGTGGTAGCAGTGAATAAATGTACAAAAATTTCAGAAAGATATGGGGAATAAATTTGATATGTCTATGTTAGGAGAATTGTCTTTCTTCTTTGGATTGTAGATTGTTCAATCAAACAAAGGGAATTTTTTTTCACGGCACACATACATAAAGGAGATGTTAAGAAAGTTTGAGATGGATGATTGAAAACCTATTGCAAAACCTATGGTTACCGAGTGTAATTTGAGAAAGGATGATGATTTTTCTCTAATAGATCAAACTTTTTATTGGTCTATGATATGTAGTTTTTTGTATGTGATAACATCCATACCGAATATTATGCAGGAAGTTGAAATGGTTGCTAGATTTCAGGGAGCACCTAAAGAGACTCATGTAGAGGTGGTGAAGAGGATATTCAAGTATTTGAAGACTACTGAAGAATTTTTTCTTTGGTATCCAAAGAGTTAAAATTTAACTCTTACTACATATAGAGATGCAAATTGGGGAGTAGGTGTGGATGACCAGAAGAGCACAAGTGGTGGTACATTATACCTTGGAGATAGTTTGGTGTCCTAGTTGAGTAAGAGGTAGGAAATAGTATCTTTATCCATGATAGAAGAATAATACATTACTACAACATCATGTTGTACTCAGGTGCTTTGGATGAAGTAAAAATTAAAGGAAATGAAGGTTGAGTTTGAAGATCCTATCTCTATTCTTTGTGATAACACAAGTGCAATAAATTTTTTAAAGAATTCGGTGATGAAATCAAGAAAAAAACATATTGCAATCAAGTATCATTTCTTTTGAGAGAAGTTTGTTGAGAAAGAAGTTAGATTATAATATATTGATACAAAAGAGAAAGCTATAAATATATTCACGAAGCCACTTCTTAAGGAGAAATTTGAGTTTCTCTAGTAGAATTTGAGAGTTGTTACTCCCTCCTCTTGATTCAAGAGAAAATTATAGGGTGAGGGGGAGATTTGTCTCGTAGCCGCAAGAAGGGTTGGTGCTTTTGTGGATTGTTTTCAGTCGTGATGGTTGGACTCAGGGGGAGTCTATCCAAGAATCAGATTTTTGAATGTTGCAGTACCATCTTAGGATGTTGATCTGTTTCCGTTGATGTCAAAGGCGGAGAGAGTGCTTAAAATGTTGAATTGCTCAAAAAGAATAACTATCTTGAATTGAGGAAATACCAAATTGAGGAGAGAGTGAATGTTGGATTTCTCAAAAAGAATAACTATCTTTCTATCCTTTAATGCCATATCTTTCATGGGGGCGTAAATTTTATAGCACATGAATCATTTAAAATTATTCATCAAGAGTGTTTTTGTGGCCCTTGATTTTTTTTTTTTCTCATCAATGAAAAAGGGGAGGATCATTGAGCATAGGTTGTCATTGATGTCAAACTAATGTTAGCAGGTCATTGATACTAACATTGGTTATCAAAGGGTGCAAAGGCTGTCAAATGTGAAGGTTGTCAAAATGAAGAATATTGTAGGAACAAAAGTACTATCAATTGTCTCAAGGTTTTGGAAACATGTTATTTAGGTTGTGTAATCTATCAAATCTTGTATCATGTCAATAGTGGTCTGACTGCCTTTAGATATATATTGAATTTATTATACCATGTCAGGTATGCAATCAACATGTATGTGTTGTTCCAGAAGGATATATTTTGGGAAGAGAGATTAATTAATATGGGTGACATTTAGAAATGCAATGTTTCTCTATGGTTTGGAAGGAGAGTATTCCTACACTATTTATATTAGTTTCCTAAGATTTTGGTGGTGCAACTTAGTGTGCAATGAGTTTGAAGTAATATAAGGTTCATCAAGCTATTCAAATTTTGAGGCAAGTGTGACAATGGCTACAAGTGTGCGAAATTCAAATCAAGTGTGTAAAATGAGGATATGACATGTTTAAGGTTCTCATGGTGGTGCAAGGCATCATGTTCTTTTGGTGGCAAGTTTGGACAGATGTATTACATGTTTCATGTAATTTGAATTTAGGTCCACCCTATATTTTCTAGGTTTGTAGAAATCCTTAGCTGATATAGAAGAGTGTTAATATAATGTCATGTATATATTTTAAATTTTTAGATGCATTGTAGTATAATGGTGTAAGGTGAAATTTCCTATAAGAACTAAATGTATTGATGATTACAATGAAATTATTGTAGTGGGATGTAATGTTGTGTCATGAAGAAAAGAGTGAGTGTCAGTATCAGAGTGTATTCTAGTTAGAGGTATATTTCAAATTTGCCATTATTTTTGTTTCAATATTATTGGTGTTCTACCTATTGTATTGTTCTAGAAGGGATGGGTGTCTCTATTCTAGTGGCAATTGGCACCTCTTGTAGGTTGGTGCCTACTGAAAATTTTGTGGATTGGTGTTTCTAGTAGGTTGTTTCCTACATCTCATTATAAAATTCACTTATTATATTCCTTCTTGTGATAGATTCTCACCCTGGATTTTCGCATCTTGGGTTTCCACATAAAATCTAGTGTTATGTATTACCTTGTGGTGTGATTTAATATATTTACTTACTATATTGTATGGTTCAATTCTCTTCTTGATGAAAGTCTATAAAGTAGTTGTGAAAGTCTCCAAAAAAAATTTAAGTGTTCGGATATATTGATTCAGCCCCTCCCCTCTTAGTAGATTGTGTTCCTTTCACTTTGGATAATGAAAATCTTGCCTCCTCTACTATCCATATCCCTTATGCACTATCCTTCCATCCCATGGATATTTTCCCTCCATCAATATACAATGGCACTCCCTTTTTTATGGGGCATCTTATTCCCCTTTCATGTAGACCATTTTATTCCTTTTTAACAATTCCTTGGAGATACCTCCTATCCTCCTATCTCAAATCCTTCATCCATCCAAGAAATCATTTGATCCTTACATATTTTACTAATCCTTGGTTATCCCTTTTCATTAGTTTCCATTTATTCCACTATCCAAACAATCATATCCACTATATTAATTCCTCCCTAATCACCCATGTTATCCCATCACATCACATCAATTTATCCTCTTTCTATGACTTTTTTCCAAGCATTACAATCTAGTCCATCTATTGAAATCAATCATAATCCATAAAATACAAATTTTCAATCTAGCACATCATCCCAAATGATCCATAAATTTTGATCTATTCATTTAATGATCCATTGGTCTACTTTAATACAATTATCATCACAAGGATACATCATTTTAAATCCTCCTATTTTTATTATTCTTAATAGTTCACAATCCTTAAGATATGTATTTTTCTTATTGTTAACTTCAATATCTTCATCATTATCAATCACTCAAACAATTTTTATCTTGACTAGGGGAAAAGTCTTGGTTTTTTTTTGGTTTGTTGTGAATTCTTTCTTATTACTTGTGTGTGTTATCAAATTTTTATTCATTGTGGTATTTTTACCTTATTGACATAGGGGCATCATTGTCTTCCATATCATGCTATCATAAGGCATATATTTGTTAGGAAAAAAAATCTCAATATTGAAGTTATAATAGGTTAATATATTTGAACATGGGGGGTTGCAAGGGAGGGTACCCTTGTTGTTGGGTCTAATGGGGATCATCCTCTTGAAGGGGATCTAGGGTCATGCACCCCAATGGGGGTTTGGGGAAAACACCCCCAAAAGCCTCATTTTGCATATGCTTTATCATTGTAAATTTGGAATGTTCATCATTAGATTATAGATATGATGGTAGAGATTATGTTTTCTTTTCTTTCCCTAGAAGGTAACCCTATTTTATGAGGGCATTGCATGATAGTTGGGTATCATAATATTTTATTGCATGTGAGAGTGTGATATATGTTGAGTTTCCTCTAGATATTTGGTTGGTGATACTCTTGTGAGAAGCTTGCTCTGTAAGTATATGTAATCTTGTTGATTTCTAATAATATATTGGATGGGTTTTGAAGTGTGAGTTGTTTTTTTTTGAAATGGGTTTCCCTACATAAATCATTTATTTTTGGTATGCATTAAATTTATGTTTATTTCTATTTAGTTTCTATAAATTTTGTAAATATCTTGAACTTTTTGCACAAACCTACTCTCAAGATTATATTGTAGGAAGTTGTTCTACTACCATAGCTTCCTCATAAGTGGTATCAAATTTTGATTAACTTTGGTTTCACTTGTGGGTTGTTGGGTTTTTTAAAATAATCCAATTTTGAGTAGGGGCTTAGATAGAATATATTGTGTAATATTTTTGTGCAAAATTTGTTAGATGGAAATTTCATCAGGGATAATAGATATTGAGAAATTTTCCAGTAATAACTTTGAGATATACAAGCTAAAGATGGAGGATCTGATAATAGATTGAGATTTGTGGTATGTTCATGATGATAATGTTTCAAGGTCTAAAGATTCTAATTTGGCTAATCAATATGTTTTTATGGACAATAAAGCCAAAGGTCTTATCAAATGTTTCTTGGAATATTTTGTTTTACTCAATTTCCATGAAGAGGCCTTTGCAAAGAACTGATGAAATAAAATTGGTGAGATATACCAAGCCAAATAATTAATCAACACAATTTTCTTAAGGAGGAAATTAAATTCCTTGAGAATGGAGTGTGTGTCCATATATTGGAAACCCCTTGAAAACATTCAATATGTTGGTGGCTCAAAACATCAATTGGTGTAAAATGGATGAGGAAGAGAGATGTAATATCTTGTTTCTTTCTTTTCTTGATTCTTGGAAGTTTCTTTTTATTTCTATTGGGATATTTTATGTTGTCTTGAAAGTTGAAGATGTTGTTGGTTCTTTTCTTTTTGAAGAGATGAGGAGGGAGGTATCCATTGTTACTAAGGAGGCCCTAAATTTTTATGGAAGGCTTGATAAAAAATGAAATAAGAATGAGAAGCATAAAAAATCCAAGTCCATGGGGAAATCCAAATCTCATAGAAATTCCAAAGCTTTTTGTTGGAGTTGTGATAAGGCTAGACACTTCCATAAGGAGTACAAAGAAGAAAAGAAGAAGAAAAAAAAGATTTGATTATGATTCCGAGTCTAAGAAGGAAGATGGTGATGTGTGTTGATGGGTGTTTTTTCACTTCTAAACATAGACAAAGAAAAAGTGTAATGTCTCTCTTGAAAGGTGAAAATGTACAACTAAGTTTCATAAAATCACCCGAAGGTCTCTTGAGTGTCAGGTAATGACTTGCAAAAATAGCTCAATTAGTTGATGTGATTTGTCGGTAATCACAAACGGCATTTATGGTTCGATAAGCATGAAAGTTTGGATTTGCAAAAGGAGTTTTATAAATTATGGAAATGATGAGCAATTGCTACAATTTCAAAACAACAAGTAGAAACTCCTTCTGTTCATCATATTTGTCTTTACAATGATGTTGAAACTTATCTTTAACTTCATATTTTAAAGAAATGTCAAAAGGGAATGGGGGTAGAAGTTTCCTAAACCTGAAACTAAGTTGAATAGTAACAATGGAGGATGCTATAGTGGATAGACTTCCTAAAACTTAGTTCCACCTAACTAGGGATAGTCCATAGTCTCATGAAACTAGTGCAGTCTTCAAGGGGTCATTGCAAATTTTTAGACTATATATTCACCTTTTAAGCATGAACAACAATTGAACTTAGTGAAACAAGATTATTGCTCATAATAACTTTACACAGTGTTTTATCATCAATAAACAACAAAAAAGTATGAGCTAGAAATGAATCAAACACCATAGCCTACATCCACCATTAAAGCACAACATGAACTACTAGCTAAAAATAAACTCTAGCCTGAAATAACAAAGCTGAAATAAACTATTTGGAGATAGAATCATGCACACATGGAGAACAATACACAAGAAACCATTAACTCAATTCTTTTAGCATATATTTTCAGTAGCATGTCTGTACACAAAAACTCATCTCTCTCTTTGAAAATGAGAGGATTCCCTTATTTATAGTTTTCAAAAATTAGAATGAATGGACAAGATTCATTTACAACGAGTAGCTTACATTCATTCTAAATTATATTTTCACCTACTCGCAATATATTACAATATAAAAATAGAATTTTGTCTTTTTCCCTATTTTGTCTTATATTATATTTTGTATTTTAGCTACTTTCAGCCTTTTAAGCTAATCTAGCAAATATTGATCATCAATGATAAGATTTCTAGCCTCCTTCTATGTCATTGCATATTCTACAAAATTGTTGATCATGGATAGCAACTTATTCTCTTCAGAGAGCTCAGATTTAAGGATTTTGAAGGCTACCTTTTTTAATCTATTAGTAATTTCATCCCAGTGTTTGGTGCACTTTGGCATAGCCTTGATAACTTGCTCTGATTTGGTGAGGGCTCTTGCAGAAAAATCCATAAAATCTAGCGATATCATGTCACTAGCTCCCTATTCCATTTTCTTGTGAAATAAAGGCTTGATATTTTCTAGATCCAATTCTAGGGTGGGCATCTCATAATGTGTCATCATCTTCAAATAATATCTAATATCTATCTGGTATTCCATAACCCATTCATAATCAAGTTCTAGTTCGCACAAGGCATTTTCCAAAATCTCCCTTTTGTATTTAAGATTCAATTTCTAGGTCTCGACTAGCCAATGATCTTCTTTAGCCATCCATAGCTCCTTTTCCCATGTTTCTCGAGATAGCTTGAGGATTATCTTGAGCTTATGATGAGTGATCCTATATAGATTGGGAAACTCCTTAAAAGTGTTCATCATGTCTTCCACTTCCTTCTACAAACTTTCAAATTTATTGTATATTCTGGCCACATGTTAGATGCCCATGTCCCCATTGTATATCACCCAATGGAACCAATCTGAAGTGGACTTGGCCCAACTCTTCATTCCTTCCATTTTATTTATCTCCTCCTTTGAGAGAAAGGAGGGATTCAATGATTCAATCAAAGCCTCCTCTTATGTAGAAATCCACTGTTAAATGTAAGCAGTAAGGTCTGCTAATAGTGCATTCATATCCTCCTTCATGGAATGTTTCTTGTTCATTTATTACAAAATAGTAGAGACGAACCCCTAAATATCATCAATTTTTTGGTCTTGAATGGTGGGGCATAGGTTGATAGTGGATATCTGATAATATTTTCCCTAAATAGAGCCCACATCCTTGTTTTCCACTAAGGTGGTTATCTACAATTTTTTGGATCCAGAAGCATCGACTATGATATGCAATCAGACCTTAGGCTTGTTCTCCTTATGAATCCTTGTCAAAGATTTAGCCAAAATTTCCTCTAGCTAGGCCTTAGGTTTGGCAACCATGGGAGATTTATTCTTTAGTTGTTGCTCCAGCCATGCAGGGACCTTCGTTTGTTGTTTTGGTGATTCATGATCACCTTCCTCTTATCGTTCCTTGGAAGGCCCCTCTTTATCATGCTCAGAAGCCTCTTCATCATCATTTTCTTCCTCATCTGGATCCATTTATTGCACAATCTTGTCCTCACCAAGCTTAGTAGATGTTACATTTTCCTTAACAATATTCTCCTTTTGCGGCGTTGTCCCTTTACCTTTTTCATGTTCAACCTTGACATATTTTAGGGACTCAACACTTTTCTCTTCTATCTTCCCCTCTCTATCTATTTCTTCATCCCTTTTTGAAGACATTTCTTCCTATATATCAGGCCCTCATCTTGGCCAATTTGTGGAGGTTCCTCAATTATTTCCACATCAACATCTACATCCACTTTTCCTTCTTCAGAGTGATTCTATTCGATGCCTCCTTCTTTATCTTGTTCCTAATCGTAGTTCTCAACTTCATAATGTTCATCAAGCCTTTCAACATCTTCATCCTCTGAGGTCTATTGTGCTTCTCATCTAAGGACACCTTGTCAATATTATCACTTATCCTACCCTTGGGATGCTCAAAATAATCATCCCGGTCAGAATCCTCAAGTTCATCAATGATGTTTTTCATAACTTCTTTGTGTTGCTCTACACTAAGCCTCTCCATTTCTTCTGAGATTTGCATTATGGCCTCCATCTTTGGTGGGGGAGGAAGCAAAGTGGAAACAAGCTAATCCATTAGTGCCTCAACCTTGGGATCAAGGATCACCTCAGAGAGTGCAATAGGCACAATCTGCATGTAGGCTATGGAAGCATGTGGAAAAGTGGGAGGTGTCAAGGTAGTTGGTGGGGAAAATATGAGGTGGACAGAGATGTCCACGGAGGGCGGAGATGAGATGGGAAAAGATCTAGGACTGGAAGATGGTGGAGTGGTGATGGTAGCAATGGAAGAGGGAGTGGAAGTGGTGGGTGGTTGTGAGCAAGGCCGATCATCTTCTTCTTCCTCTAAATGTGGGTGTTCATTCTCCCGAATGGTCAAAATTTCAAGAACAAACATTGCCATTCATTTCACCCTTTTTGATGATTGACCCTCTATTTCCTTCCTAGAGTACACTTTTTCTTGGGCTTACACTCAAGTGTTTCTTTCCTTTTCTTGGATCTTATGATGGGTAGAGACTTGGGATCCTCGCTAGATGAACCCATAGCTACACCGTTGTCTATTTCACTTTCAATGTCATCTTCAAGCTCCCTGTATGTGATCTCCTCACTTTATTCTTACAACTGATCTATTTTTCCATCCACCCATTGTGTGGTTCAATGTTCAATGGGGCAGGTGAGAATGACTAGGTTGGTGACCTCTTCCTTGGCCCAATCAATGACTGGAAGGGGCATATAATCCTAGGCATTGTACCTTTCATCTAAAATATTTTCATCCTTGACAATTTGATTAGGAACAAGAAAAAAATTAATGGACTTCACAAACTGGGTGGTCATCCTGATGTAATGTTGCATCTGGACCTCCTTGTCATCATCATAATTCACCCAAAAGTCTTCAATGTGAGGTCAGTGGGCTTGTTGTCTCCCAACTTAATTTTTCATCTTGCCATGAGGATCCAAGCTTCCCCTATCTATATGCAATTCCAATTGGTATTCTTCCAATTCCTTCTCAGAGTGCTCAACACATTGGGCAGCAGGGAAAGAGTACATTCCCTATCCAAATGTAAGGGTATATGGGAACCCTACTTAGTGCTTGTTGTTGGATAGTGTATGGGAAGTCTGCAACTGCTGAGTAAGTTCTAACAAAATGATACCATCATTAGGGTAGCTTGGAAACCAGTAGGGTCTTCTTAAAAACCCTTTTGCTCTAATATAGGTGAATTTAAAGAATTGGATGAGTAGATATCAAAAACCCTCAATGAAAGCTTTGGTGTTGTGTTTCACTCTTCTTTCAGAGTCCTCATCAAAGGTCCTGATTATATTTCGAATGAAGGCATCATTTACTCTTCTATATTCCCTCTTGAAATTCTTGTACTATAATTGGGGATATTAGTCGTATACCTTAAGTTCTTCCCTCTTGGTTCCCAATATTCCCACACAAAATAACCCTTTATATGGGAAATTGGCTACTGGGAGGTAGACCAAATAGGAGGTCATCTAGAATTGTGAAATATTATTCATTGCCATAAGTTGATTATGCAAATTGTTGCTTATAATTTTGGCCTAGTGGAATTGATTTTTCCCTCATAAGATCTCCTCCACAAAATAGAACATACATTCTTCAAAGAAGGTGGCGGTAGGCAAGCCCATCACTCTTCTTAGGAGTTTGACTAGATCATGATATTCTTTGAAGAAATTTATCTTGTACAAATTTTGGGGCACCTTATTGGCATTGCCCCTCTTGTCCTTTAGCCATAATTGATTGATTGATTGTCTTATTTCACCCAAGAGAATCCAATTTTCATACTTGTTGAGAAAACTCCTTTTCCACTTCCTCCATCTTCTCAAAGGTCAAGATGCTAAAATTCTTGCCATGAAAAATTCTGGAGAAACTACTGCACAAGGGCACCCGACTACCTTTACAAGGCCAATTTCCTTTATCTTTCAGGAATCCTCTATAGTGAGCCTCATCATAACCCTTTGCTTTAATTCATCTATGTTCACATGCCCTAGGTTGGTTTTAAAGATTATGTCCCAATTTTATGCAAGATTAGAGGTGCACTTCACCTCACGAAATTGATACTTCATCTATTCTTTCTCTTTTTTCCCTCTAAAGGCTCTTGCGGGATTCTTTCCTTTATCAACTTTTCCCGCTAGCTTCCCTGACGGCCCCTCAATAGGTTCCATAAATCCTACACACAAAGAGTACAATAAGTGTTTTGACGGAACAAGAGGACAAATGTTAGCTAAATCTTGCAAATTCATTGTTAGATCCATTTACACACCTTTATAAAATCATGGCATTCATCATTGTTTACTATTTGAAGCTTTTTTGGACCATTTACAAGAATGTGGGCCTAAGGATGCGAGTTCCCCCTCTACAAAAGACGCAATGAAAAAATTTGTTAAGGAACAACGTAGGTAAAGGAGAAATCTATAGATAACCACCTACATCAAAATTTCCATATGTCATGATTTGCAAGGTAAATCTAAGTCAAATTCATTTAGCACACATGAAATTTTAGATAGAAGCTCCTTCAACTAGTTCCCTTTATCAAATTGGTCCTTTTTGGCATAGGTGGGTGTGAGTAATGTAGGAGCAGTAGGGCATAAAGCCTATAAGGTTTTACTACTAGGGAATATCTTTGGGTTGACAGTGTCTTGCATGCAGAGTTCCGCATGGTGAAACCTACATGGCGCTTGTACTAGGAAAAATTTGTTTAAGTGCTCTTAGGGTGCGCTTTATGGAATGCGGATGCCAGTGAAGTGGGAGCTGGGAAGGAGAGGTCTATCGAGTTTTCACCGCTAAAGAGAAGCCTTGATAGGGCAGAGTTGTGGCCATGATAGCCCACATAAGTGAACCCATCAAAGATACTTTTCTAAAATCTCATGAGTTGCATTTTAGTACCGATGGCCTTAGCAGGCTTCGGGTACACATGACAGAGGGATGGGTTCATTTCGCCATTCAAGAACGAATTTGGAGCGACGGACCCCCATAGGTGGAAGATTGCATAGGCGGACTTGCAAGGGTTACCCATCCTAAGATTTCACTAAAAAACTCAAGGTTTTTCTTTGAGGAATTGTTGCTTGTGGAACCCACATGGCGAAGGGCGTGGATATTTGGCTACTAGATAGTGACATTACAAAGACAAATTTTTGATGGAAGACACCCACATGGGTGGACCTGCCTATTCATTTGAGACTTAAAAGTTGAGATAGGGGTGGTAGGCAGAGTCTTTAATGCAAGAAGATGCAATGGCCATGTCATTAAGCAATGACGACCGGATGTTGGAAGGCCACCTATGGAGACCTCAAAAAGTGTTTAGGACTTAGTTGATTTTACATAATGTTGAGTCTATTCCACTTGTGGTGATTGCAAGGGCAGAGCCCATGAGGTAGAAGGATGTGAATGCTTGACCATTAGAGAACAACCATGTGGGGAAAAACCTCTACACACACGGGCCCAAAATGAGCTCCCTCTCGACAAACGTTAACCTTAGGTTTTTAGAATCCAACTTCTAAATGGTGGATGGGCGAGTGGTGACGGAGAAGCGGAAACCCACATAAGGGTTTAAGCATATTGTTTAGGAAAACCCCTTGTTCTTGATAAAATATGCAAAGCCAAGGTATGCAAGCTACTTAATGTTTACTTTGAACATCATTGGGTGAGCATTCTAAAATTAGTTTCAATGTTTAGACAAGGATAGGGTTCAATGGATCTCAATTTAAATAATTATAAAGCCCTTGACACCAAAACCTTTTTAGCAGTCAAATGTTTGGTAAAAGAGAAAGTCATGAATTCTTACCTCTTAACTATGAAGGGAGTTGAAATGAATATGGCTTGAATCATTTGAAATAACTTGTGCACTCGAGTGGCTCCTCTTCTCTCTTTCAATCCAAAAATGTTGAGTGAAAATGATAGGTAGGAATCAATGTATTTATAGGCGATCCCCCATTAATTCCAAGCATTAAATGTAGGTACGACTAGGGTGAGGTTGGTAGGGTTGTAGAAACCCATGCCTTGTTGGTCATTCAACTCAGACTCAAACATATAAGGTGGATGTGGGGCTCACCAGGCAGGTGGAAGTGGTAGGAAGGATGCAAAGAGTGGTGAAGCCTAGATAGTGAATCACATGTAGAGACCCACAACTATGGATCCACTAGGCCTGATGGACATGGTGGAGAAAGGAAGGAGGAATCTCATGACTCAAGTCTTGCAAGAGCTAAGAACTTAGTGAAATTTGATGATACTAAAGAATGTGACTATTTTAATCCTAAAATAGGGGCACACAAAATGAGGCAAAAGAAAAATGACCTGGCAAAAGCGAAACAGAAAGAGGAGGGTCCTTGGTTCAAATAGGGCATGTGTGCTATAGGCACAAAAAATGGTGACTCCATTGGGAGAACGCTCCTGAGAGTTCCAAGGTTAAGGATTCATCTAGATTCCATAATCTCTGGTTTCATAGACTAGAAGCAAGTTTCCTCAAATGAACTTAAGGATCAAGGGGGAACAAAATCCTTGGTTAAATCAAATCACATAGTACCTCAGAATTGCATCTAGTGAGTTCATTCCTCTCCTTCATAAACCATAGAGGATGGTAACTAATCAACTAGGGAAAGCTACATAGGTAATCTAACCCCAAAATTAACCCGGACATTACTTCACTACCAGTCAGGCATCCATAGCCCTGATGGAGTTGTCACTGCAATCCCCACAAACATTTCTCTATTTCCAGTCGGGCATCCATAACCCTGATAGAGTTTCTCGCACACCCATATAGTTTCCTATTTTTCAATATTTTTTTCTTTTCTTTCTTTTCATATTTCATTTTGATACTCTTTTTCTCAACTGTATAAGCAGTGAAGCTCATAGTGGGATTGGAGATCGCAGTGGCCACTGGATCATACTTAAGATTTCTCACTTTTCGAGCTTCATGGTAACTATCATATAGCTCATCAAGATTATTTAAAGTGTGTATCATGTGTAATCTGAGATAGATGTTAAAGAATTCAAATAAGGGTTTTATTTTGGGTTAATTCAGAGTTCATGTTAGGAAACCCACTTCATGAAAGTGGAAAAAAACTCATGGTAACTCATGGAGACTTATGCAAGGAAGAAAAGGAGCATGCAAAAAAGTGGGTCTTGGGCCAAACACAGCCACCGCATCGCGACCAAACAACACTCTCATCAAAACATAGGCTGGGAAAGCAAGCAGAGGAAAAGAAAAAGCAAAGCAAAAAGGGGAAGACGTACTCAAACTATACACAACTATATATAAGGGCTGAGCTTGAACAACTCAGGAAAGGAAATAATTCTTGAGGTACTACCCATTGATGGGAAACGAGACATCCTCTCCAGTGAGTGTCTTAAGGTGAAAGGAATTATCTCTTAAAATTTCAAAAATCTGAAATGGGCCAAGCCAGAGCTTGTCGAATTTGTCATGTCCCCCTTTCTTCTCATGGTCCATGTCCTAGCATAGGACTAAGTCAGCAATCCTATAGGCATTAACTTTGGATCTATGGTCAAACCATCTCTTAACTACACATTGATTTTTGGAAAAAATTTCTATTGCTTCATTACTAAGTTCTTCCAAATGGAGTAGCTTAGCTAAGCAACCCTCATTGCATTCTCCCTCCTCATAATAGGTGTTGATGAACTAAAGCGTAGGGATCTTGAGGTGTACTGGAAAGACAGGTTCCAACCTGTAAACAAGGTGGAATGGAGAATTTCCTGAAGTAGCTTTATGTCGGGTGTGATTGACCCATAGGGAAAAATGTAGCTGGGTATGCCAGTCTTTTGGGTTCTTGTCAAGCAACCTACATATGACAGTCAATAATTTATTGTTCATGGATTCAACTAGACCATTCCCTTGGGGATAATAATTGGATGAAAATATAATTACAATCCCATAATCAAATTCCCAACTAGGAAACTTAAGGGCAGTAAATGTGGTACCATTATCACAAACTAAATAAAATGGACAACCAAAATGATTTACAATGAAACCTTCCAAAAAAATAGCAACTACTTCAGTTTTACATTGCCTACAAGAAATTTTTGTAGTCCATCTAGTGCAATAATCAGTAGCGGTCAAAATGCACCTATGCCCTACAGAGGATGGTGGGCTTACCGGGCCAATGAAATTGATTCCCCATTGAGAAAAAGGTCTTACCTCAACAACTAGCTATAGTGGGACAACAACATACCTCTCCTTGGTAGCAATAGTCTATCAGATGTGATAGGATCAAACATGGTTGTACACATCTTTGAATAGAGTTGGCCAATTGTACCTTGCTTGTAGGATTTGATGGCCTGTTGAAGGGTAGGATCCATGTCTAGTTCTAAATTTGTCATGAATTGCTTTAACACTTCAGATACCTCTCCTTTTCCCATGCATATGAGATAAACTCCTTTAAGATTTCTCTTGTACAATATAGCTCCTTGCAACTTGTAGTTGTTGCTTTTCAATCTTAAAGCATGTTTTTGGACTCCCTGCAGCCATGATGGACACTTGTTATTCAATAGGTAATACACTATGTCATCATACCGTTCATTTGGGGAAATGTCCTCCAAATGATATTGTTGCACTATGAACTTTGGTTCTATTTCTTCTATTGTGTGTGTGAGAGCTTGTCCTCGAAATAGCTTCATATGTTGAATCTCCATATCGTACTCTTGCAACAACGTGACCCATTTTTCTCTTCTTTCTCCTAGTTCATTCTACATCAGTAGGGTCTTAACCACTGGGTCTAGAACAATGACAAACACTTTCTTTTGTAGGATGTAATTCGTAAATTTCTTGAATCCATGAACCAAAGCATATGCTTGTTTCTCAATATTGTGGTAACACAATTCAACATCCTTCAGTAGAGAACTCATGAAGGCAATAGGGTGCTCATTTCCTTTGTCATCCTTTTATGTTAACATATTGGCACATGAGTGATCAAAAGAAAAAGAGTAGATGTAGAAAGGCTTCAAAAAATATGGGCTAACCAACACTAGAGCATCTACAATAGCCCTCTTAATTTCCTTAAAGGCATGTTTGGCTTCTGATGTCCACTCTACTTTAGCATCCTGCTTGAGCATGGCATTCAGTGGATTCACTATTTTTGTAAAACTTGTGATGAACTTCCTAACAAAGTTTATCTTCCCAAAGAAATATTTCATCTCCTTTTTGCTGCCAGGAGGCTGAATTTTCAATGGAGATTCCATTTTTTAAAATCATGTGTCCTAGTAGTTTTCCTTTGGTGACAACAAAGATGCATTTTTTTGGGTTCAATAAGATGCCAAACTCTCTACATTTTTGAAATTTTTTGCACAAGTCAGAGATGTGATCTCTTTTCTTGGAGAATACTATAAGGTCATCCATATATATGATGATGCACAAGTGTCGATGAGATCCTTGGATATTATGTCCATGGCATACTGGAATGTGGCACCTACATTAATCAATCCAAATGGAATCCTTCTATATGTGAACGTACCCCATTTCATAGTGAATTCCGTTTTGTGTCTCTCTTCATACTATACCATCACTTGGTTGTATCCTAAGTAGCCATCTAGAAATGACATCATTTGCGAATGATTGACTATCTAGAGCACTTTGTCCAATGACGGCACTAGATAATTATCCTTTTGAAAAGCTCTATTCAGGTTCCTAAAATATACACAATCTGATTTCTCCATTCTTCTTTCTAAGTGGAACTAAATTTTCCACCCATGTGGAATTTATGATAGGAAAAATTATGCGGGCATACATCAACTTCTACACTTCCTTAAAGATAATGGGTTCTAGCAGCGTGTTGATTGGACATTCACACTCCCTAAAGGGTCTCACATCTAGCTTGAGGGGAATGGTATGGGTGATGATTGACATGTCATACATTTTGATGTCCTCATACCCCCAAGAAATCACACCATGAAAGGTGTGCAAAGTGTCAACAATTCCTTTTCTCTCCTCTAGGGTGCACACTTTTCCAATAAAAACATTTTTAACCTCCTCTGCAATACCCATGTTGTGAGAATTACAGTGATTATCTATAGACTCCTTCTTGGTCTGCTAGTCCTAGTCCCTTATGTGATCTAAATCAAATATCCTTTCCATCTGGACAATGCCTCTTGGGAATGTGTTAGTTTTTAAATTGATTACCCCTTTGATGTCAAGCTCAACTTCCTCTGGCTCTACCTCATCTATGATTTGGGATGCAAATATGTCTGAATTAGTGTTGAATTTGAGGATGTGCTTTTCATCATTAGACACTTGAAATTTGGTAAAATTATTGGGCACTAATGGGGTAGAGGTGAGCTCCATAGTGAATTTCTTTAAGCCAGTCAATGATAGAGGTTGGAGGGTATTGGTTGCTTGGGCTAAGGTATCAACTATTTGATTCTTGCAATGAGGGATCAATTGAATATTGAATGCATCTAGTCCTTCTATGACATACCATAATCAATTCCTATAATTTGATAATCTTAGATCATGGAAGGAGTATAATTTCCTAAATTTTTTGACCACTAGCTCAGAGTCACCAAACACTTGCAGCATTTTCACTTTCTTTCTCAATTCTAGTAGTAATCCACAAACTAATACTTCATATTCCACTACATTATTAGTGCATCCTTCTCCTTATTGAGCCATAGTTGGTGCTTCTCCTTCCTTGATTGTGGCATCCTTCTCGGGCGATTTGTTGTCACTTTGAGGGAAGGATGCTTGATTGACCACCAAAACTGAGGATTCATATGGCTCCAATGGAAAAATATCTTTGCAGCTTGAACCATCAACGAAATTTTGGACCACCACTTGAAATATTTCTGTAGTAGTTTGGAACTCTAGGCAGTCCAACTTGGAATTCCTATTTGTCTTATGAATTCAACACCATCTGGATAAGGCCGCCTCAGCACAGTAAACTCCAGTTTTTGATTTGTTTGCACCTCTCGACTGATCAAGAGGTGTGGGAAGGCCTCTGTTGTTAGGTTTGGTATACCACGTTCTATTTTCCCTTTGTGATGGCCTTCTCTCAAAATTATTCCCTGAGCTCTAACCTCTTTTGTAATTCTATCCAGAAGATGTACCAGAATCACAATTTTCTGGGTTGAGGTTGGCTTGAATGCTCCTTTGAGAGGCCTACAATTGGTTGTTTTGGTTCCTTAGATGAGTCATTTTGATGGACAACTTCTTCACTAATTTAGTTAGCTCATCGATTTGACCCTTATCTGCATTCTCTATAGAGGCACTGGATTTTGAAGGAAAACGAGTTGCGTCAAGGGTTGGTTTTTTTGGGAAGCTAGGAATTCTAAATTATGTAGGTATGAAGGCACTTGAGGTTGTTGATCATAATTCTATTGTTACGTAGGCAACAAATAGCTTGTCATTGATGGATCTTGATTCAGTGGCTACTTCGGATGTGGCACAATTGACAGTTGTAGGACTGGATTCATCAATGGGGTTTGGTGTGCCAACGCTTGGGTAAGTATGCAAATTTGAGAAGGGTTGGAGACTGGCCCCAATGAAGGAAATAAACCTACAATGTGCTGCCCCAAGTCCTTACCTGCTTTTACTACCTCAGCATAAGCATTCACCAATCTTGTTGGAATTTGGTGCATCTATTTATCTAACATGGATGTGAGGTTGTCCAAAGTAGAATAGTACACTTCATTTGCTAAGGGATCATCAGATATGTAGGGTGGTTTCAGCTTCATGTATGCCCTATGAAACATTTTTTTGAATGAGATGATAGGCTCATTGACTTTCCTCCTTACTGACATGAATTGCTGATACAGATCAGTGAGACTGAATAGAACCTTAAACTTTTGGAGGAAGGTACTATTCATGAGGTCCCAAGAGGTAATGGATCCTATAGGTAAATGAATGTACCAATAGAATTCCTCATCCCCCAAGGAGTAAGGGGAGATTCTACAATCAACATCCTCATGTTCAATCTGCATGTAATTCAATAACATTTGGAAGATCTTGATATGTTCTTCTTCCATTTGTTGTGGATCATTCGGGTAGAAATTTGAGCAAAAGCCTTCCATATTCTTTGGCATGGCATGGTAGTCATTGAAGGAAAATTGTGATGGATTATTGCCCAACCAAGCCATTGGTGGAGGTAGGGTGGCAATGGCTGTGTTGCAGCAATTTGAAGTGAAGGTGGGGCAGTTGTTGGGACATAGCCCTGGATGTGGGATGTGAATGGAGAAAATGTTAGCTGGAGTGAAGGAGAAGATGGATATGGAGAGATGGAAGGAGATGGAGGGGATGGAGGGAATGAATGGTTAATGGGTGGAGCTGAAGCTAATGATTCCTCTTTCTTGGCTCTTCTAGCCCTCATAGGTATCTTTAGCTCTTGGAATTATCCCTTATCTAGTGTGCACCTAATTACTCTATGCAATATTTGAGGGGAGAAGAACCCAATTCAATCCATCTTATCATAAAGGCCCTCCTTCTAGCACTAGTTCTGTTGATGGGTGTTTTTTCACTTCTCAACACAGAAAAAGAACAAGTACAATGTCTCTCTTGAAAGGTGAAAATCTGCAACTGAGTTTCATAAAATCACCGCAAGGTCTCTCAGGTGTTAGGTCATTACTTGCAAAAATAGCTCAGATAGTTGATTTGATTTTCTAGTAATAACAAAGGGCCTTTATGGTTCAATAAGAATGGATGTTTGGATCTACAAAAGGAGTTTTATAAATTTTGGAAATGATGAATAGTTGCTGCAAGTTTAGAAGAGCAAGTTGAAACTCCTTATGTTCATCAGATTTGGCTTTACAATGATGCTCAAACTTATATCTAACTTCAAATTTTAAAAGAAATGTCAAAAGGGTCGAAAGGGGGGTTGAAGTTTCCTAAAGCTACAACTAAGTTGAAAAGTAACAATGGATGATGCTACAATGGAAAAACTTCATAAAATTGATTTCCACCTAACCAGGGATAGTCCACAGTCTCATGAAACTAGTACAATATTCAAGGGGTCATTGCAGAGTTTTAGATTGTATATTCACCTTTTAAGCATGAACAAAAATTGAAATTAAGTGCATCAAGATAAATAATTCTTAGAATAAATTTACACAATAGTTTATCATCAATAAACAACAAAAATTATAAGTTGGAAATGCATCAAACACCATAGCATACATCCATCATTAAAGCACAACATGAACTAATAGCTAAAAATAAACTCTAACTTGAAATAACAAAGCTGAAATACACTATTTGGAGATAGAATCATGCACACATGGAGAACAATACACAAGAAACCATTAACTCAATTATTTTCTCATATGTTTTTAGTAGCATGTCTTTACAAAACAACTCATCTCTCTCTTTGAAAATGAGAGGATGCCCATATATATAGTTTTCAAAAAGTAGAATTAATGGACAAGATTCATTTACAATGAGTGGCTTAGATTCATTCTAACTTGGGGTTTCACCTACCCCCAATATATTACAATATAAAAATAGACTTTTGTTTTTTTCCCTATTTTATATTCTAGTCTATTTTGTCCTTTAGCTACTTTCAGCCTTTTAAGCTACTCTACAAATATTCATCATCAATGATAAGATTTCCAACCTCCTTCTGTGTCGTTTGATATTCTACAAACTTGTCGATCATGGATAACACCTTCTTCTCTTTGGAGAGCTCAAATTTAATGATTTGGAAGGCTACCTTTTTTAATCTATTAGTAATTTACTACCAGTGTTTCATGCACTTTGGTGTAGCCTTGATAACCTACTCCGATTCGTTGAAGGATCTTGCAACAAAATCCATAAAATTTGGTTATAGTGTGTCACTAGCTCCTTGTTCCATTTCCTTGTGAAATAAAGGCTTGATAGTTTCCGGATCCTAGGGTGGGCATCTCACAATATGTCGTCATCTTCAAATAATCTTTGATATATTTATGATGTTCCACAACCCATTCATAATCAAGTTCTAGTTCATACAAGGTATTTTCTAAAATCTCCCTACTGTATTCAAGATTCAGTTTCCAGGTATCAACTAGCCAATGATCTTCTTTAGGCAATGCTTGCTCCTTTTCCCAAGTTTCTTAGGAGAGCTTGAGGATTCTCTCTAGCTTAGGATGGGTAATCCTATATAGATCAGGGAACTCCTTGCAAGTGTTCATCATGTCTTCCACTTCCTTCTGCAAACTTTGAAATTTATTATACATTTTGGCCACATGATAGATTCCCATGTCCCCATTGTATATCACCCTATGGAACCACTCTGCGGTGGACTTGACCCTACTCTTCATTCTCTCCATTTTATTTATCTCCTCCTTTGAGAGAAAGGAGGCCACTAGTGATTCATTTGAAGCCTCCTCTTCTATTGAAGTCCACTGTTGAATGTAAGCAATAAGTTTTGCTACTTATGCTTTCAACTCCTCCTTCATAGAATGGTCCTTGTTCATTTGTTGCAAAATAATAGAGGTGGCGATGCCTAGGTTGATAGTGGATATCTGATAATATTTCCCTTGAATAGATCTTGTGTCCTTTTCTTCCTCTAGGCTGGCTATCCGCAATGTTCTAGATCCAGAAGCATCAATTGTGATATGCGATCAAACCTTAGGGTTCTTCTCCTTACGATTCCTTTTCTAAGCTCTAGCCAAAATTGCCTCTAATTGGGTCTTAAAATTGATAACTATGGGAGTTTTCTTCTTTATTTAATGCTCTAGCCATGTGGGGACCTCTATTTGTTGCTTTGGTGATTCATGATCACCTTCCTCTTATCGTTCCTTAGAAGGCCCCTCTTTATCATGCTCAAAAGCCTCATCATCATCATTTTCTTCCTTATCTAGCTCCTTTTCTTTCACAATCCTTTCCTCACCAAGATTAGTAGATGATACATTTTCCTTAATAGTATTCTCCTTTTGTGGTGCTATCCCTTTACCTTTTTCATGTTCAACCTTGACATCTCTCAGGGACTCGACACTTTTCTCTTCTATCTTTCCTTCTTCTTTATCTATTTCTTCCTCCCTTTTCCAGAGGAATTTCTTCTTGTATCAGGTCCTCATCTTAGCCAATTTGTGGAGGCTCCTCAATTATTTCCACATCAACATCTGCATCCACTTTTCCTTCTTCGGAGTGATGCTCCTCGCGGCCTGCTTCTTTATCTTGTTTTTGATCAGAGGTCTCAACTTTATAATGTTCTTCAAGCATTTCAACATATTCATCCTTGGAGGTTTGTTGTGATTCTTCATCTAAGGCCACCTTGTCAAGATTCACACTTAGCCCGCCCTCAAGATGCTCAAAATAATCATCCCAATCAAAATCCTCAAGTTCATCAAAAATTTTCTTCACAACTTATTTGTGTTGCTCTGCATTGAGCCTCTCCATTTCTTTTGAGATCTGCATTGTGGCCTCCATCTTTGGCAGCTCGGTAGGTGGTGGGGGAAGAGGAAAAGTTGCAACAAGCTGAGCCATTAGTGCATGAACCTTGGGATTGAGGATCACCCCAGAGAGTTCAACGGGAAAATTTTGCATGTAGGCTACGAAAGAATGTGGTAAATTGGGATATGTTGAGGTAGTTGTTGGTAACAAAAGTGGGAAAGTGGAAAGATTTGGCAGTGGAGGTGAGAGCAAGGAGGATGACAGCGAGGACATAGTTGAAGAGGAAGAGTCTAACACCACCACTAGAGCATTTCATGAGGTGAAAGTGAGGTGGACAAAGATTTCCATGGCACATGGAGATGAGATGGGAAAATATTTAGGAATGGAAGATGGTGGAGTGGTTATGGCAGCATCAATAGTGGTAGTGGAAGTGGTGGGCAGTGGTGAGAAAATTTGCTTAGCTTCTTCTTCCTTTGAATGTGGGTGCTCCTCCTCCTAAATGTTTAAAATTTCAAGAAGAAAAGCTCTCATTATTTTCTCCCTTTTTGATTGATTGACCCTCTGTTGCCTTCCTGGAGTACACATTTTTCTTGGGCTTGTGCTGACGTGTTTCATTCCTTTTCCTAGCTCTTGTGATGGGCGAAGAATTGGGAGCCTCACGAGATGAACCTGTAGCTACACAACTATCTATTTCACTTTCGATGTCATCTTCAAGCTCCCCATATGTGATCTCCACACCTTGTTCTTGCAATTTTACTATTTGTCTGTCCACCCATTGCCTAATTTTGTGTTCAATGGGGCGGGTGAGAATATCTAGGTCGGTGACCTCTTCCTTGGCCCAATTAATGACTAGTAGGGGAATATCAGCCAAGACATTATACTTTTCATCTAAAATATTGTCATCCTCGACAATTTGATCAAGCATGGGAAACAAATTAATGGAATTCATAAACTTGATGATCATTCTCATGTAATGTTGCATCGAGACCTCCTTTTTGTCATCACAATTCACCCAAAAGTCTTCAATGTGAGGTCAGTGGGTGTGTTGTCTCCCAACTTGTTTTTTCATATTTCCATGAGGATCCACACTTCCCCTATCTATATGAAATTCCAAGTGGTATTCTTCCAATTCCTTCTTAGACTGCTCAACACATTGGGTAGCATGGCAAGAGTACATTCCCTGTCCAAATATAAGGGGATATGGGACCTTTGCTCAGTGCTTGTTGCTCAGTAGTGTATGGAACATCTACAACTGTCAGGTAAGTTCTAACAAAATGATCCTATCATTAGGGTAGTGTGGCAACCGGTAGGGTCTTCTTGAGAACACTTTTTCTCTAATATAGGTGAATTTCAAGAATTGGTTGAATAGATATCCAAAACCCTTTATGATAGCTTTGGTACTATGTGTCACTTTTCTTTCATAGTTCATGCCCAAGGTCCCGATTATATGCCCAATGAAGGCATCATTCACTCTTTTTTATTCCCTCTTTAAATTAACGTATTGTAATTGGGGATAGTAGTGTTGGATGTTGTGGTTGTGTTGTTGATATGTAGTTCTTATTGATGTCAACACTATTAGCATTGGTGATTTTGAAGGCTACATATGTCGAGGGTATTGAGAAAATTGTAATAAATATATTCTAGGCAGCCAGTGAAGCTAAGAAGGTCAGAGTGATGAAAATTTACGTACGTTGATGATTAGAAGGCATGGAATAAAGGGGTTTTTATTGAGATTATCTAGTATGTTGTCCGAAATTTATAGTGGTACGCATCAAGAATTGAGGAAGTTATGAAGTTCTATGTTCCTACAGTTATTCATTTACTATAGAAGGTGTTTCTAGAAGATGAGATTGCAATTCTGGTGAACTGAGTTGTTGCATATGTTTCTGAGGTGTTTAGTGATGTTTCTAGATTGTGCTCTATCAGTTTGGTTCATCTACGTTGATTGGTGTGTTCGTGATTGAATATTTTTCCTTGTGTGCTTAAGGTTTTCATGTTCTTGGCTAACATGATGGTGGTAGCATGTTGCAGATCCTTATGGGTTAATATTGTATTGTTTGGCATGTTTAAGGATATTCATTTAGGTCCCCACTATGTTGAGACCAACTTAGGTTGGTGCACATTAAGATTTGTTCATGCATTGAGGCCGACAGTTGTAATTTATTCTTTATTTGTGGTTGACAAAGTTGTTGATGTAAATTCGTGTAGCGGATATATAAGAGTGATTGTTTACTCATTTTAAATGATGCTTAGTGAATGTATGTGAAGTATATGCAAGATATCTATGAATAAATATTAGATCATTCAAGTGCGGAGCAGAGTGTGAGGGAGATTGAGCAAAGTGTGAAGATGTGTTTTTGTACCTAACCAGAACTGTAATCAAGATTTTGTAGAAGCTAATTTCTCAGTTCAGCCTCATCAGATGGATTTAATCTGATTGTCTTATGTAAGGCAGTGAGCTCTAGGTAGTGTGCCTAAATGCATGTGCATTACCTATTCATTTCTTTCATTATACTTCTAATAGGGTATAATCTTGTGCACTAACATCAACCATGGTTTTTCCTCTAATAGGGTTTCCACTTATAAAAATCTTGGTGTTCATGTGTCTCTGATGTAATGTTGATT
This sequence comes from Sequoiadendron giganteum, assembly GCA_007115665.2. NCBI lineage: Eukaryota > Viridiplantae > Streptophyta > Pinopsida > Cupressales > Cupressaceae > Sequoiadendron > Sequoiadendron giganteum. The sequence goes on along the minus strand of CM021104.1, from coordinate 639,833,353 downwards.
TATGCTTGCACTGTTAATTATCATCTCTAAGATTAAAAGTTGTTTAAGGATGAATAAGCTTAATTTTAGTAACAACTGATTCAACCCCCCTTCTTAGTTGTCAATCCTTGTTTTTCCAACAATTGGTATCAAAGCTAGTTCCTCTGAAGAAGTCTAAAAACTTGAGGTGATCTGAGATGACATCATACAAGAAGGATAGTCCTAGACTCGATGGTACAAACTACTCTTTGTGGAAATTTAGAATGGAGTGTCATTTGAAGTGCATTGGTGGGCCTTTCTAGAAGATTACAAAGAATGCATACACAATTCCTTAGAATGGTCCCTCTACTGCTGATGATTTCAAAGAAGAAAAAACTAATACCAGAGCTATAGAAGCATTGCTAAGTGATTTGATAGATTCAAAGATGACAAATTTAATAGGTCTAAAGACTACACGTGAGATCTGGATAAAGTTGGAAACATTGTATGAAGGAGATGCACTAATGAAAGTTGCTAAGCTACAAAGTCTAAAAGACAAGTGGGAGAACATGAAGATGAGTGAAGATGAAAATATATTTTCTTTCTCACAAAAGGTAAATGAATTAGTGATGGACATTAGATTTGCTGGTGGAACCTTGGAAGAAGATGAGATTGTGGCTAAGATATTTAGATTTGTGCCTACTTCTTGCAAAACAAAAGCTCATGCTATTGAAGAGCTTAGGACAGTAACAAATGTGACAAGAGACTTTCTGATTGGAAAACTTGTTTCCTTTGAGTTGAGTGAATTTGGTGAATCCTTTCCTAAGCTAGAGTCTTCATTCAAAGCTACTATATTTAGAAAAAGCCAACAGAGATATGATCTGAGAGAAAGCTCTAGGAAAAAATTGAAGTATGAAGAAGAGATGAGAGCTAGAAGAACTAGAAGCACTAATTATGAAAAGAGAAGCCAAAGGACAAGGTAAGTACAAAGGAAATTTTCCTATTAAATGTTTTTCTTGCAGTAAGATAGGTCATTTTGCATCAAGATGTCCTATAAGAGTCTCAAAGTATAAACCTAATAAGACTAGATTTCACAAGAAATGTTATTACATTGAAGAAGGAGTTACTGATGATGAATTTGATAAAGAAATTGGAAATGAAGATGAATGGGTATTCATTACTATCAAGGAAAATGGTCAAGTGTCCATTGAATCAACTGGTAATCAGAATATTGGAAAATCTCTTGTGACCAAAATTGATGAGAAGGATGAGTGGGTGATCGACAGTGGATGCTCAAATCATATGACTGGTGATAAAATAAATTTTCTAAGCTTGGAAATGTATGACGATGTTGTTTTAAGATTTGGAGATAACAATGCTGGTGTGATTTGTGGCAGAGGCACTATTTCTCTTTGTAGAAAATGCAATACTAATGATGTTCTTTATGTTGAAGGATTGAAGCATAATCTGTTGAGTGTTGGATAGATGGTTGACAAAGGTTACAATCTTCAGTTCAAAGATGGTAAGTGTGGGATATTAGGAAGCTCGAGAAATGTGATTGCTTTGGGTACGAAGACAAGAGATAATATTTTTCACTTGAATGCTGCTAGTGAAAGTTGTTTGATTGCTCAAGTTCATGTAAGTTGGTTATGGAATAGAAGGTTGTGTCATGTGAAATTTGATAACATTGTCAAAATAAGCTCCACACAAGAATTCAAAAATCTACCTCAGTTAGTGAAGCCTACTAACACTATAAGCAAGGGATTTCAGATGGGAAAACAAGCAAGAATTTCATTTCGGAGAAAACAACATCATTCCAGTGGAGTACTGGATTTGGTACATACTAAACTATGTGGTCCATCCAAAATCATAAGTCGACAAGGAGAAAGGTACTTTATGTTGCTTATTGATGATTATTCTAGAATGGTTTGAATTGCTTTCTTAAGAGAAAAATATGAGGCATTTGAGAAATTCAAGAACTTCAAAGCTTTGGCAGAAATTGTGATAGGTTTAAAGATCAAATGTTTAAGATCAGATAGAGGTGGTGAATTCACTTCTTGGGAGTTCAATTCATTCTTTGAAGAGCATGGAATAAAAAGATAGTTATTTGCTCCCCAGAACGTACAATAGAATGGAGTGGTTGAGAGAAAGAACAAAACAATCTTAGATGTTTCCAGAACTATGATGTTGGAAGGTAATGTTCCTCATTTCTACTCGAGAGAAGCTATAAGCACTACTGTGTATACTATCAGCTGGGTGAATGTCACTAGTAATTCTGGTAAGACTCCTTTTGAGATATGGTTTGGTCATAAACCTACTATTAAGTATTTCAAAATATTTGGAAGTAGATTCTATATGAAAAGAGATGAAGATATAGGAATGTTTGAAGCTAGAAATGATGAAGAATCTTTTTGGGATACTCTACTAAGAGAAAATCCTATCGATGTTACAAAAAAATATTGAAGAAAATGGTTGAGAGTACAAATGTCAAAGTTGATGAGGATATAGAAAGATCATCCAAGTATTGTGAATATGACTCAGATGATCAAAAAGATAGTACTAATAATGGAAAGAATACATAGACACAGAATCAAACTCAAAGTGTTTCGATGAATCAAGAAAATCATGATGAAGAAGATAGTGGAAATGCAGAAGAAAGAACAAAAACCAAAACCCCAAGGTATGTAAAGCGAAGTCATTCTAAAATTCAGATCATAGGAGACAAGAACAAAGGTGTATAGACTAGAAGAATAATTGCAGAAGAATATTTTCTAATATCCAATACTGAGCCTAGCAATGTCAATGAAGCATGCAAAGATGAATATTGGATGGAAGCAATGAAGGAAGAACTGATGCAGATAGAGAAAAATAATACATGGATTCTTGTTCCTAGACCTCAAGACAAAAATGCGATTGGAACCAAATGGGTGTTTCAGAATAAGATGAATGAACAAAGTGAATTGATCAGGAATAAAGCAGGACTAGTATGTAAAGGATATTCATAGGTGGAAGGTATTGATTTTGAAGAAAATTTTGCCCCTGTTGCTAGAACTGAAGCTATAAGGTTATTTATTGCTTATGATACTTTCAAGAACTACAAATTATATCAACATTTTTGAATGGTGAATTAGAAGAAGAAGTTTATGTTGAGCAACCAGATGGATTTTAATTGGATAATGAAAAAGACATGATTTGTTAGTTGAAGAAAGCACTATATGGACTCAAAGAAGCCCCTAGAGCTTGGTATGCAAGACTGAATAAATACTTGTTGAAGCTTGGATTCAATAATGGTACTGCTAACAACAATTTGTATTTCAAGCTAGATCAGGATAAAGAATTGATTATTGAAGTCTTTGTTGAAGATAACTTATGCATGAAATTTACTAATGAAATGAAAAGTTAATTTGAAATGTCAATGATAGGAGAACTAAAATTCTTTTTAGGATGCAAATTATCTCAGAATGATGATTCTCCTAAGGCTAATCAAACAAGATATAGGTCAATGATTTGTGGATTTCTATATTTGACTCAAAAAAGACCAAACATTATGAATACTTTGTGCATGGTTGCTAGATATCAAGCAGATCCAAAGGAATCACATATGACTGCAATAAAGAGAATATTCAGATACTTGAAAGGAACAATTCACTTTGGGTTGTGGTATCCAAAGGGTTATGATCTTACTCTGAATGCCTTTATAGATGTAGATTGGGCAAGAGATGTAAATGATAGGAAAAGCACAAGTGGTGGTATGTACTTCTTGGGAAATAATTTGGTGTCTTGGCTAAGTAAAAAATAGAATTACATTTCCTTATCTATGTTGAGGCAAAATATATTGCTGCTGCAAACAATTGTACTCAAGTATTGTGGATGAAGTAGATGCTGAGAGACATCAAAATTGAGTATGATGAGCCTATTGCTATATTTTGTGACAATTCAAGTGCCATAAACATTTCTAAGAATTTGGTGCTACACTCAAATCTACAAAACATATATCTACCAAATATCACTTTTTGAGAGACATGGTGAGTGAAAAAGAAGTCAGATTAGAATATGTGCCTACAAAGGAACAAATTGCAGATATCTTCACTAAACCATTTCCTTAGGATAATTTTGAGTATCTCAAAGGAAAGCTAGGGGTGATTTCCCCTCCTAATCTGAACTAAGATGCAAGTCTTTGCATCAATTTGTGGACTTATAGTCAGATCTTGTTTCAAATTGATGTTGTGGTGGTTGTTACTCAGGGAGAGTAGTCAGATATTTCAAATGATATGTGGATCAAAGCATGTGTACCTTTTCTATTGATGTCAAAGGTGGAGAAGAAAAATGTGAAAAAATATTGAAGTAAGGGGGAGAAGAGTCAAGAAAGGGAGAGAAAAGATATGAGAGGAGTATTGCAAATCAAAGCGAAAGAAGTATGTGAACAACCAGTTATGTTGATGGTATTATTTTTTCACATCATATGTTGTCATCAATGCCAAAGGGGAATATTTTTGGATGTTGTGGTTGTGTTGCTGATATGTGGTTGTCATTGATGTCAACACTATTAGAATTGGTGATTTTGAAGGTTGTATATGTCAAGGGTATTGAGAAAATTCTAATAAATATATTGTAGGCAACCAGTGAAGTTGAGAAGGTCAGAGTGATGAAAAGTCATGTACGTTGATGATCAAAAGGCGTGCACTAAAGGGTTTTTTGCTAAGATTATCTAGTATTTTTTTTGAAAGTTTTAGTGGTACGCATCATGAATTTAGGAAGTTATGAAGTTCTATGTTCCAACAGTTATTTAGTTACTGTACCAGGTGTTTCTAGAAGATGAAATTGTAATTCAGGTGAAGTGAGTTGTTGCGTATGTTTCTGAGGTGTTCAGTGATGTTTCTAGATTGTGCTCTATTAGTTTGGTACATTTGCATGGATTGGCATGTTCGTGATTGAATATTTTTCCTTATGTGCTTAAGGTTTTAATGTTCTTGGCCGACATGATGGTGGTAGCATGTTGCAAATCCTTATGGATTAATCTTGTATTGTTTGGCATGTTTGAGGATATTGATTTACATCCCCACTATTCTATGACCAACTTAGGTTGATGCACATTAAGGTTTATTCACGTATTGAGGCCAACAGTTGTAATTTATTCTTTATTTGTGGTTGACGGAGTTGTTGATGTAAATCCATGTAGCGGATATATAAGAGCAATTGTTTACTCATTTTGAATGATGCTCAGTGAATGTATGCAAAGTATATGTAAGATATCTATGAATAAAGATCAAATCATTTTAGTGCAGAGCAAAGTGTGAGGGAGATTGATCTAAGTGTGAAGAAGTGTTTTTGTACCTAACCAGAACTATAATCAAGATTTTGTAGAAGCTAATTTCTCAATTCAACCTCATCAAATGGATTTAATCTTATTGTATTATTTAAGGCAGTGAGCCTTCCCTTTGAGTAGTGAGCTCCAGTTAGTGTGTCTGAATGCATGTGCATTCCCTATTCATTTCTTCCATTATACTTCTAATAGGATATATTATCGTGGACTAACATCCACCATGGTTTTTCCCCTAACAGGGTTTCCACATAAAAATCTTGGTGTTCATGTGTCTCTGATGTAATGTTGATTTATGCTTGCACTATTAATTATCAGATATGAGATTAAAAGTTGTTTAAAGTTGAATAAGCTTAATTTGTGTAACAACTGATTCACCTTCCCCCCCTCTTAGTTGTCTATCCTTTTTTTTTCAACAAGCAATTGTATACCTAAAGTTCTCCCCTCTTAGTTCCCAATATTCTAGCACAGAATAACCCTTTATATGGGAACCTGACTACTAGAAGGTAGACCAAATAGAAGGTCATGTGAAACTGTGAAGTCTTCTTCACTTGCATAAGATAATTATGAAAATTATTTCTTATCATTTTGGCCCAGTGGAATTGAGTTGTTCCTCAAAGGATCTCCTCCACGAAATAGAACATCCATTCTTCAAAGAAGGTGGTGGAAGGAAATCCCATCACTCTACTCAGGAGTGTGATCAAATTGTGATATTCTTTAAAGAAATCATTCCTATACAACTTATGGGTTACCTTATTGGCACTTCCCCTCTTGTCCTTTAACCATGATTGATTGATTGTCTACTTACACCTAAGAGGATCTAATTTCCATACTTATTGAGAAAAATCATTTTCCACTTCCTCCATCTTCTCAAAGTTCGGGATGTCGAATGTATTTCCAATAGATTTGGTAGATAAGTCTAGCAATACACTCCCATCTTTGGTAATTATATTTTTTTTTATGAGAGTGATAGCACTCTCGGCAAGCCATGACTAACTTTGGAGCAACTAGGGCAGGAGGGAACTTGACTGCCTTTTCAAGGCCACTTTCCTTTATCTTTTGGGCATCCTCTATAGTGGGCCTGATCATAACCCTATGCTTGAATTCATCTATGTTCACATGCCCTAGGTCGGTGTCAAAGATTGTGTCATATTTGGATGCAAGTTTAGAGGTGCACTCCACCCCATGAAACTGGTACTTCATCTATTCTTTCTCTTCTTTCCCTCTAGGGGATCTTATGATATTCTCTCCTTTATCAACTTTTCCCACTAGCTTCCTTTACAACCCCTCAGAAAGTTCCATAAATCCTGCACACAAAGAGTGCAACAAGTGTTTTGACAGAACAAGAGGATAAATGTTAGCTAAATCCTACAAATTGACCATTAGATCCATTTATACATCTTTAGAAAATCATGACATTCATCATTGTTTACTATTTGAATCTTGTTTGGACCATTTACGATAATATGATTTTGAGGATGTAGGTTTCCCCTCTGCGGAAGTTGCCATGAAGAAAGTTGTTAAGGAACAATGTAGGGAAAGGAGAAATCCGCACACAACCAACTGCATGGAAATTTTTGCATGTCATGTATTGAAAGGTAAATCTAATTCAAATTCATTTATCACACATAAAATTTCAGATGGAAGATCCTTCAACTAATTCCCTTTATCAAATTGGTCCTTTTAGCTTAGGTGGGTGTGAGTAATGTGGGAGCAGCAGGGCGAAAAGCCCCTAACGTTTTGCTGTTGGGGAACAACTTTGGGTTGACAGTGTCCTGCATGCAAAGTTTCGTATGGTGGAACCTGCATGGCCCTTTTACTTGGCTAAATTTATTTAAAAGCCCTTAGGATGTGCATTATGGAATATAGAGGACAGTGAGGTGGGAGCAAGGAAGCAGAGGTCTGTCAGGTTTTTTCCGCTAAAGAGAAAACTTGTAGACAAGGTGGAGTTGTGGCAATGGTGGCCCACATAAGTGGACCCACCAAAAATACTAGTCCAAAATCTCATGAATTTCATTTTAGTACTGATGGTGTTGGTGGGCTCAGAGTCTTCACAATGGAGGGATGGGTTCATTTTGTCGTTCAAGAACAACTTTAGAGCAATGGACCCCTACAGTCGACAGCCCGCATAGGCAAACCCACAAGGGTTACCCATCCTAAGATTTCACTAGCAAACTTAAGGTTTTTTATAAGGAATTGTTGCCTATGGAACCCGCATGGTGGAAGGGTGCAGATATTTGGTCGTTATATAGCGACATTACAAAGACATATTTTAGATGGTGAGCACTCACATGAGTGGACCCACTATTCATTCTAGACTTAAAGGTTGAGATAGCGGATTGTAGGCACAATCTTTAATACACAAAGATGTAGTGGTTGCACCATTAAGTAGCAGCAATTGGGTGCCAGCGGGCCACCTATGGAGACCCACAAAGTGTTTATGATAGCCAATTTTACATAATATTGAGTCTATTCCACTTGTGACGATTGCAAGGGTAGATCCCATGAGGTGGAAGGATGCGAATGCTCAGACATTATAGAATGGTCATGCAAAGGATGAACCTCCACACACATGGACCTGCAACTGGCTCCCTCTCAACAATCGTGAACCTTAGGTTTTGAGACTCCAACTTCTAAATGGTGGATGGCATGGGTAGTGACAGACAAGCGGAAACCCATGCAAGGGTTTGTGCAAACCGGTTTAGGAAAACCCATTGTTCTTGATAAAAATATGTGAAACCAAGGTATGTGGGCTACTTAGTGTTTACTTTGAACATCATTGGGTGAGCATTCTAAAATCAGTTTCAATGTTTAGAAAAGGCTAGAGTTCAACGAATTTCGATTTAAATAATTATAAATTGATCGACACCAAAACCCTTTTAGTAGTCAAATGTTTGGAAAAAGAGAAATTCACAAATTCTTACCTCTTAACTATGCAGGGAGTTGAAATGAATCTAGCTTGAATCCTTTGAGATAACTTGTGTGCGTGAGTGGCTCTTCTTCTCTCTTCCAATTCAAAAATTTTGGGTGAAAACGATAGGTAGGAGTTGGCATATTTATAGGCGGTCCCCCATTAATGTCAAACATTAAATGTAGGTACAACCAGGGTGAGGTTGGTAGGGTTGTGGAAAATCGTGCCCTATTGCTCGTTCAACTCAAACTCGGGTAGTAAAGGTGGATGCAGGGCCTTCGAGGCAAGTGGAAACGATAGGAAGGATGCAAAGAGCGGTGAAGCCTAGACGGTGACCCACATGCGGAGACGTGCGATTGTGGATCCACTAGGCCTGATGGACACGATGGAAAAAGGAAGGAGGAATCTTGCTACTCAATTCCCTCAAGAGCCAAGAAATTAGTGAAATTTGAGGTGGTGAACTTGGTCAAAGTAAATTTAATGATACTAAAGCATGTGACCATTTTGAGCCCAGAATAGGGGCACACAAAATGAGGAAAAATACAAATGACTTGGCGAGAGAAAAATAGAAATAGGGGGGTCCCCGATCCGAATGGGGTGTGTGTGCTATAGGCACAACAATGTGTTCATTGTATCTTTGGCCACTCGAGTAGGTAAAGATGCATGGTTAATTGACTAAGGTGCATCTTTCTATATGAAATCTAATAGAGTTTGGTTTTATGAATATGAAGAATTTGATAGAGGTAAGGTTTACCTAAGTGATGATTTGCATTTAAATATTGTTTATTGTGGTAAAATTAAAATATTTTTTCTTAATGGTAGAATAAAAAAGAATAATGGATTTTCTTTTTAACCAAAGAGCATATAACCCATATATTAATAATATATAAATATAATTCTTACATATAAAAGTTATTTGGACGGTCTTAATAGCTAGATATCACACCTTCTACTATGATTGACAAAATTTCTAAATTTCTAGTACCCATACTTAAACTTGAAAGCCCTAAATTTAGATAACTATGTACAAATTTTTTAATTCTTAGCCCTACTTTTCAGAAGTCGCAAAATGCAAAAAACATAGCAGCTAACTTTTACTATTCCATTTGAACGACCTACACCTCATTTTCATCCTGGTGCTCCTGTAGATCACCCTCTCTTATTTGTGTTGGTGGAGAAACATTCAAGTTTAGAACTATAGCATAGTGATGATGAGGAAGATCACTGGAATTGTCCTTAATGAAAGCAACCGGGGGGGCTAGCGTGTCATGATCATGTGACAATAGCACCAAAATGGCATTAACCCTTGTTCTAATTCTCTCTAACAGATCATCTCCAATTTCCACAACATGTCTATCTAGTGCAAACTAAAAATGATGTGAACTCTATGTTCCCAATGTAATATTTATGGCATTTATAGACTAAGATAAATGTAGAGGGAAGAGCCACCCAACATACCCTTGTCCCTTCAACAAATTTTAATTTTGAGCCACTTTGAGTAGAATGTTGTTTTGCAAAAGTATGTCCTTCACTACCTTATTATCCATTAACTCAAGAGACCGGAAGCCTTGAAGAAAATCAAATATATTAGAAACAAATAATGACAACAATTGAGACGGGAACAAAATTCTCCTTTCCTGCGGATATAGCACCTCATCACCAATTACCCTTTTAATGCATTTTTGATACTGAACACAATGACCCTTGTTGAAGACCTGAAGGAGCTTTTGATCTTAAATTCCTTCCAAAAAGGGGAATTCCCACTCACTTACTATGATGTCCTATCTATAGTTCCTTGAAAATTACTCCATCCTTAATTGTTGGCAGGCTTGACAAACATGAAAGTCCTGACGAACCTTCCCTTCGCTATCTAAAACTTCCTGAAGCATGAAGACCACTTAAGTTGTATCCTCACAAGATTTTATGAATGATAATTAAATTTTCCTTATGTGGAGATTTTAATGGTATGTATCCTCAGATTAGAATATTTTTTTGATTTGTGAGAAAACTAATAGAGGTGGGTGTAAATGTAGTCTTTTCTTATGCAAGATGAAATATGGTTAGAGGTGCTTATGGTGATTGCTAGAGGTGTCAAATCTAGCACATTGTATAGGCTTTATGCATAAACTATTAAGTGAAATAATACTTTTTTGAAAAGTGGTTTTATGGCTACTTCATTGGAAAATTTGAGGATATCATTTTTAGTAGATGGTCATGTCTTTTGGGTACCCAATGGTTCTCTTTCTTTTGAATCGAAATTACCTGTAAAGAAGACTATGTTATGGAACCATAGACTCGGCCACATTGGAGAAAAGGGTCTAAGGACCTTAAAAAATAAAAATCTTATTGAAGGGTTGACTGATTGTAAAACTGATTTTAATTTATGTGGGCATTGCATCTATAGTAAAAAATTGTGTTCAATTTTACTCAAGTTCTCATAAATCTTGTGTTGTGTTGGATCTTATTCATTCTGATTTTTGTGGCCTTGTAGATGGTCCTTCTATTGAAAAATCCACATATTATATTTCATTTACTGATGACTATAGTAGAAGGATATGGGTATTTTTTTAATAGACTAAAAATTAAGTTTTAAGTCAATTGAAAAGAATTTAAAGCAATGGTTGAGTTGCAAACTGGAAAGAAAATAAAATGTTTAAGCAATGATAATGGGGGTAATTTTTTCTCTAATGATTTTTTATACATTTAGTAAATATTATGGAATTCATAGATAAAAGATGTCTCTATATTCTCCATTGCAGAATGGAGTTGTAGAAAGAATAAATAGAACATTGATGAAGAAGGCTAGGAGCATGCTAAGTGGTGTTGGTCTAGAAAAACAAATTAGGGTTGAAATTGTCACCACTACTTGATACCTAATCAATAGATCTCCTACATTATCTCTTATTGATATAATTCCTCTGAAGGTGTGGTCGAGTTGTGCAAACCTTAACTGAGACATCTTAGATTTTTTGGTTGTGAGGTATATTCACATGTACCAAAAGAGAAACAAAAATGTTGGAGAATAAGGGTGTGAAATGCATCTTCATTAGATGCAACTATTATGTGAAAGGATACAAGTTTTGGGATCCTATTACACAAAATCTAACATATAGTAGAAGTGTTATTTTAAAAGAAACCAAGACTTTTTCTATTACATTTCAACCAGAACAACTAAACAAAAAGATGTGATTCAACTTCTTTCTATTCTTGAGAAAGTTGAATCAATGCCCCTATATAGAAAATAATTTGAGGAGAGCTCCTCTATCTCTAAATATTCAAAAGAGGAGGAAGAACCTTCAACTCATCTCGTTCAAAGGTCTATAAGGAATAGAAAACCATCTAAAAGGTATTCAACTAAAAATTTGGGATTTATTTTTTATTTGAATATTAATATGGATGAACCTAGATCTATAGAAGTGGTATTATGTATGAATATGTAGAATCTTGCAAGATTGATATGGATGAAGAAATGGTAGCTTTAAAAAAGAATGATTCATATGATCTAATATCATTTGGACTAAAGGAAAAAAAAACCTATTGGTTGCAAATGGGTGTTTAGGAAAATGATTGGTTCAAATTGAGGTATTGAAAAGTACAAAAAATGGTTGGTTACAAAGGTTACTCTTAGGTTAAGGATGTTGATTATGCTGAAATATTTTTTCCTATTGCAAAAATGACATCCATTAGATTTTTTCTATCTATTATTGTTTCTTATGACCTAGAGGTTGAAAAATTAGATGTGTAAATGAATTTACTTCATGGTGATTTGGAGGAAGATATTTATATGACACAACCAGAGAAAGTGTGCTATATGGTGAAATGTAAAAGTTATTTGGTTTGTAAATTGAAGAAATCTTTGTACGGCCTCAAACAAAGTCCTAGGATGTGGTACCAAAAATTTGATACATATGTGTTGAGTTTTGGATTTGAGCATTCCAAATCAAATCAATGTGTTTATTATAAATTTATGGTGATCATTTATTGTTTATTGCATTATATGTTACTTCTATGTTATTTATTCATGAAGGGAAATGAATGATTTTAGAACTAAAGTCTTAACTTAAAACTAAATTTGAAATGAAATATCTTGGTGCAACTAAACACATTCTTGAGATGGAATTTAGATGAGATAGAATCAATGAAAATCTATGGCTTTGCTAGAGTAAGTATGTCAATTCAAGGTGAAAGCATGAAGTTGGGTCCATGAAACGTGGAATTTTTTTCCTTAGCCGAAAAAACGAAATCGACTAAGCAAAAACGGGATCCCGATTTTTAAGAACGGGATCCCGAGTTATAAAAATTGGGATCCTAAGCCTGAATTAGAAACGGGATCCCATTTTTTAAAAAGCAGGATCCCGTTTACTAAAGGGTCTCAAATCGGCGGAGAGGAAATGAGATCCCGGTTTCTAAATAACGGGATCCCGTTTCCTCTCCACCGGTTCGAGACCCTCTAGCAAATGGGATCCTGCTTTTTAAACAATGGGATCCCATTTGCTAGAGGGTCCCAAACCGACAGAGAGGAAACGGGATCCCGGTGTCTAAATAACGGGATCCTGATTTGTAAGAATCGGGATCCTGTTTCCTCTCACTTATTTTTTTTTTTTAAATGAAGAAAACTTCATTTTCACCTGCATGCATGGGATCTCGATTTGTGAGTGGCAGTGACTGCCAGAATACCTCCAGGTACCCACATTCTTCCTCTTTTTTTGCAATTTTACATTCAAAATTGAAATGGTTGTTAAATTTATCGTTTCTAGCATGTTTATGTCAAATTTTATTTCCATTTATGCATTTTATTTCATATTATTTTTGAAATAAGAATTTTAGAAATAGATTAAAAAATACATCAAATTGTGAAAATTTTCAATAGAAACAAAAAAAAAACTTGAATTGTATTTTAGAAACAAAATTTAAGTTTTGAAACTTGAATTATTTGATGAAACAAAAAAAATTCAAAACCCTAATTGAAACGAAACAAAAATTGCATTTCAAAACACTAGAAATTGAAATGAAACAAAAAAATTGCCTTTCAAAACCCTAATTGAAACGAAACAAAAAAAAATTGCATTTCAAAACCCTAGAAATTGAAACGAAACAAAAAAATTGCATTTCAAAACCCTAGAAATTGAAATAAACTAAAAATTTTCCATCAACTATTTTAATTCTTTTGCATTGCTTAAATGTTTTAAATTTGATTTACATTGTATGGATAAAATGATATGTTAAATTTTAGTTTCAATGTCAAATTATAATTAGATTAGAAAAACTTTCCATTTTTTGTGAAATGAGTTCATTATTGCTATATGAATTTTCATTTAGAACTATCTTTTATATGAATTTTGATAATTAATTTTAGATCAAATAATTAGTCTATTCTAAATCTAACTTCATCTAGGGTCAATTCAAAACCTTAAGTGAGGATTAAATTGAAAATCTAGCTTCATCTAGGGATCTAGGGTTCTTGAATTGAAGTTGAACTACTTAAGAAGAAATGTGGTATTTCGATTAAACCTTTTGAGAATAATGATCAAGTGTAATTAAATGATAAAATAAAGACAATTGAATGCCTTTGAATACTAAGCAAGTTTAGTTGGCTCATAATGTTTTACTAAATGTGTAAGGGATGGAAAATTTTGAATTTAAATTTTAAAATTTTAATGATTAAATCCATGGTTTAGGATTTACCATATGTACTTAGAGTATTGGTCTAGGATTTAAATTTTTGCACTAGTTACCTAGACACTAAATAATCTAAATATTTTTGTTTTCTAAGTTATTTTAGGTTCTTTCAATTACAAACAATCTAAAATAAAATACTTTCAATTCAACATTAACTAATTTTATATTATACATGTTTTATATCATAAAATTCATTTAAGTGAGTTCAATATTAATGAAAAAAATATTAAATAAAATAATCTTATATTCAATTAAAAAAAAATCCAATTAAAATATATATCAAACTCAATCATAATCACACATAATTATGTGTTTCTATTATGGAAATAGTCAATCTATTCATAAAATAAAAAAATATTCATAAACTAGGCACTAACTTGCAAGTCCATTATTCCAAGGGCCACCCAAACTTCACCCTAAGCCCTGAACTCTAAAATCTAAACCCTCAACACTAAAGCATCCATTTTGTCTTAGGACCTTATAATCAAATTTGGTTGCCTTAGGCAACTCCACGAAATTAGATTCCCTTAAGCCATGTCATTTTGTCGTAGAACCTTACTACAAAGATCCCCTTAAGCCAAATTTGATTCCCTTAAGCCATGTCAATTTGTAGTAGAACCTTACTACAAAGATCCCCTTAAGCCATCGTATTACCGTAAACCCTAAACTCAAAACTATAAACCCTAAACAGGCTAAAGACATCATTTTTTCACCAAATTTTATTCACTTGAGCCATGTCATTTTGTCCTAGGACCTCACTAGATATAGATCTCTTTAAGCCATCCTATCACCCTAAATCATAAATCAATGTCTTAAGGGGTCATAATATGACATTTCTTAATGGGATGAAAGAAGTTTTTAAAATTTGGTGAAGTTGCCCAAGGCAACCAAATTTAACAATAACAAGATTGTGCAAGATTATAATATGGATGATATTTGAAACAAGACCTATCTCAATCAATTGTTCCATAAGAAAATTTTCTTCACTAAAGCATTCATTTTGTCTTAGGACCTTAAAATAAAATTTGGTTGCCTTAGGCAACTCCACCAAATTTGATTCCCTTAAGCCATGTTATTTTGTCCTAGGACCTCACTAGACATAGATCCCCTTAAGCCATCCTATCACCCTAGATCGTAAATTGATGTCTTAAGGGGTCCTAATATGACATTTCTTAATGTTATTAAATAATTTCTTAAAATTTGGTGAAGTTGCCCAAGGCAACCAAATTTAACAATAACAAGATTGTGCAAGATTATAATATGAATGATATTTCATGATCTAGGTTGGTGAGTTGAAACAAGACCTATCTCAATCAACTGTTCCACAAAAAAATGGTCTTCACTAAAGCATTCATTTTATCTAAGTTCTTTTAGGTTATTTCAATTACAAACAATCTAAAATAAAATACTTTCAATTCAACATTAACTAATTTTATATTATACATGTTTTAGATCATAAAATTCATTTAAGTGAGTTCAATATTAATGAAAAAAATATTAAATAAAATAATCTTATATTCAATTAAAAAAACATCTAGTTAAAATATACATCAAACTCAATCTTAATCACACATAATTATGTGTTTCTATTATGGAAATAGTCAATCTATTCATAAAATAAAAAAATATTCATAAACTAGGCAACCAAATTTAACAATAAAAATATTGTGCAAGATTATAATATGAATGATATTTGAAACAAGACCTATCTCAATCGATTGTTCCACAAGAAAATGTTCTTCACTAAAGCATTCATTTTGTCTTAGGACCATAAAATCAAATTTGGTTGCCTTAGGCAACTCCACCAAATTTGATTCCCTTAAGCCATGTTATTTTGTCATGATCTAGGTTGATTAATTTACAGTTTAGGGTGGTAGGATGGCTTAAGGGGATCTATGTTAAACTCTAAACCGTAAACCCTATAACATTCATAAATTTTCTAATATTAATAGTTAATTGTATTTTCATTCAAATAACTTGCCGTAGACATAAATGAGGCTTAAAAGTTTATTTTATCATATGTATTCAATTAGGTCATTTATATTGAATGGTTTAAGGGTATAAATCCTAAACATGTATCTTACATTTTGAAAATACAAATCTAATGCAGGTTCACTCATATCTTCTAGATATCACATGGATCGATTCAATAATATCCGCAATCAACCTCCACGCCCTCCATCTCCACCACCTTCACCTCCACCTCCACCCACTCCACCTCATAACCCCCCACCTCCACCACCTGAAATCGATGGTGCTCGTTTGCAAGCATGAATCAATTCCAATATTAGAACCATCCAAGATCAAATTAACATTATTCAAAATGAAGAATTTATCACACCACCTGTGAGGATGATTGCATCTAGGATGAAAACCATTGTTGATGTTGTCAGGGCTATGGATGGGATCTTAGATGAGCATCGACAGTGGCTAGAGGAGAGGAGAACTTATAATTCTGAAAAGGAAAAACGCAATAAATGAAGAGATGCAGTAGAAACCACAATAGTTTTTAAATTAAGACAATGATCTTAAATAGTTATGAATTTATGAATTTGGTGAACGATGGATATTTTGTGTAACGTGAATTTATGATTTTGGTTCTAGATGGATATTTTTAGATGGATGGTTCTAGATGGATATATATACATGTGTTAGACATAAAATGAGCTTTTTGTGAATGTCTCAATTTTATTGTTTACTATGTACACATGTATTAAAATTGCACATATAGTTGTTAAATTTTGAAATTTGTATGTACATAGTTTACTTTAATGATGTATGCGTGCAAATTATGCATGGTATTTTTTATTTTAAATGTATGTACATGTTAAATGTATGTATGTTAAATGCATGGTATTTTTTATTTTAAATGTATGTACATAGTTTACTTGATCAAGTTCAATCAATGTATATGTGTGTTTCAATTTTATATTCAATCTTAATATATGTATGCATGTATTATATTTAAACAAATTTGCATGTGCGTTCAAATTTAACTATTTCTTGTAATTTTTTAAGTTTGTATGTTAATTTAGTATAATTTAATGTAGGTGCACACTTATATCTCATATCATGGATGATTTTAATATTGATGATATCATCAATCCACCAGCTCAGCCATCTCCACCTCCACCTCCACCTCCACCTCCATAGCCTATTGCATCTAATGAGGCTCACTTATGAGCACGCATAAATGATCAGGTTGGATCAATACAGAATCAAATCAATGCTATGCAGAGTCAAGCATTGATTCCACCCCATGTTAGATGTTTTGCATCTGCAATGCAAAATGTTGTGGATGCCATCAGGACCATTGATTCTAATCTAGATAGGCATAGATGAGATAGAGAACAAATGAGATAATTTTATGTTGATGGTCTCTCTTACAAAGAAATATTAGACCTTAAAATAACGAAATCCCACCTAGCCCCCTACTTTCTCGACCCCGTTACTCGAAAATCCATTCCTGCCAACAAATCTAGAATATCCATGAGGTGGTGCATACATCCACAGATGAGTGCACATTTTTGGGATCGATGGTATATGGTTTTTGATAGTCCCCCACATGCTAATTGGGAGTGCCCATTGTATTTTTTGAGGAAATTATATGTAGAGTTTCTTATGGGGCACAAGCCCAATTATTTTGATTTTAAATCATTTTAGGGTGTTGGTGGCAGCATGCCACAATAGAGGTTAGGGGCAAGGGTTGATCCCCAATGCCCTGTGCATGCACAACCCCTTGTTGTTTCTCCCGATCCTCCCTTGGGGAGCATAGAGATGATGATGGAGGAGTGTTTTATGGAGCTGGTCTGAGTACCACTCCAGGAGTGTCGAGGCCCATCCCACATGTATGTACTAGTTGCCACCAACTATGCTATGGACCTGATCAGGCCACACCTAGTTCGGGTGGACGTGGAGATTCTAGTGGTTCATTTGGTGACACCAACTCATTTGTAGATTTTCTTATAAGAGGCGAACATCCTGAGGACACTGGTACACAGGTATAAATATGCATCTACATGTTCATTTTATAAGAATTTTGATGAATGTATATATCAAAGTAAAGTTTGCAATACATTTTAACAATCAAACTGTTTGGTGTGCAGACTATAGTAACAATGGGGCAATCATTCGTTCCACGAGTACATACATCGACACCAGTCCTAATCGGAAACCCTTATGGGGTATTTTGATTTCAATTTTTTAAATTATAAATGAAATGATTTTTAACTTGAGTTTTAAATGTATAATAGAATAACATATATGTTTGAAATATTAATGCTGGTTTAGGTGATTCAATCAGCTTCCACGTCAATTCCACCTGAGGGGTTGTCGAGAACTCCTCCACTAATGGCCGTCATAGACCAGGGGCGTGTACATTTATATTGTAAATTGTTTAACTTACATTAGTATAGTTACAATTATGAATTTTTTATTCACTATATATATGAAATATGCATGTACACTTGAAAATATTATAAGCTTGTGTTACATGTGTCTACATGTTTGTCTAGGTTGATACCACAATCAGAATGGGCATCGGGCAAACATTAGATTCTGCGATTACTCATGAGGCCTCTGATTTTCAGGTTGTTTAAATAAATTTCTACACAAAATGTGCAAACTTGAATATATATATATATATATACCTAATTCAAGTATGTACATGCTTTAACTTTGATCTTCTAGGACTTTGTTAGTGCAACTTTCAGCCCTGACCCAAACATAGTTACACCTCCAAGAGGGCATGTGGAGCAGGCTCCAGATCAAATGGTAATTTAAATTTTTTATTATATTTAAATTCAATTATAAATTATATATTGTGAATATATAACTAAATAATTTTAAATTTCAAATTGAATATTAATATAACTTGAGCTAATACATGTTTTAAATTCTTTTTCTTTCATAGCATGTGACACATCTAGTAGTTGAGAATTTACAAACATGTCCTGCAGAAGAGGGTGCACAACCTATGGATATGGTACAATTAAAATATGATAAACTATAAATTAATTTCAATTAAATCATTTTTAATTGTAGACTTGTGCATCTAATCTCAACTTTTTTTGTTTTGTTTGTGTAGATTGATTCAGAGAATGTAGAGGTTGCTTCAGGTGCAGTAGAGCATCCAAACCCAGATATGACGGTAATTTAATTTTAATATGATGAATTATAAATTAAATTGTCATTAAATTGTTATTCATTGTCTTACATATGATTTCATCTTTCTCTTGTACAGAGTGTTTCAGGTCATCTGCATAGTCCACATGGCACAAAGAGGTCTCTTGATTATAGAGACAATACATGACCTAGAAACATGATTTTGTGGGTTATATTTGTTTATTTTGTGGACTATATTTTTGGTTTGTCACATACTCTATTGGACTTCATAATTCATGGTTCTTGAGTAATTAGTTGGACTTTAGATCATGGGTTGTACTATGATGGACTTTTTTTCATGCACTTAATATATTTACATAAATTATGGACTTTATTATTGTTTGAAATTTTAATTTACAC
The DNA here is from genome assembly GCA_007115665.2 of Sequoiadendron giganteum. NCBI lineage: Eukaryota > Viridiplantae > Streptophyta > Pinopsida > Cupressales > Cupressaceae > Sequoiadendron > Sequoiadendron giganteum. The sequence continues at coordinate 639,813,962 of CM021104.1, read as the reverse complement.
ATATATTTATGCATTTTATGTTCATAGTCAAGATATTAATATAGGACATTAATGTGAAATTAAATATAAATATGAAATTAAAGTTGAAATTAATAAGACATTTTAATATTTATAGTTTACAAATTTAGTGATCTCATACATGATATGTACATTCAATAATTAGCTATAATTAGTCAATGAACTTATTCAATTCACGTCAATCAATAATTAGTCAATAAATCATAATTTACGATGTCTTTAGGGGATGTCTTAAGGGTTAATAATAGAACGCCTTAAAAGGATGTCTTAAGGGTTCATAATAGAATGTCTTAAGGGGGTGTCTTAAGGGTTCATAATACAATGTATTAATGGTTCATAATACAATGTCTCAAGGGGATGCCTTAAGGGGTCATAATACAATGTCTTAAGGGGATGTCTTAAGGGGTCATAATAAAATGTCTTAAGGGGTCACAATACAATGTCTTAAGGGAATGTCTTAAGGGGTCATAATACAACATCTTAAAGATATAATTGATTTAACAATAATGTATGGATGAAATTTAGTGATTTGAAGACATACAAGGACATATATGTACATATATGTCATCTCAAAACAATCTTTACAAAATTTGGATATGCCATCTCAAGAACATCTCAAACTCATGCCCAGAATGTACTAGGTCTTCACACCACAAAATATCAAAAAGGTACAAGCAATATCAATGAAATCATCAAAACATACATAATTTAATTTATATAAAACTAACTATATGTACACAACTCAAGTACCTGCATTTAAAAGTATTCCACACATGTGTAGGTTGAATCCATGCATCCTCTCCTTTTTGTTTCAAAGTATGAGATCAATGCAATGATGGCTTAAGGATACAAAAAAAGGATAATAAATCAATTTAAACTATTAATGTACAAGCAATATCAATATGTAATCAAAACATGTATTTAAATATATTTTTACTAATAATTACCTCTATTTAAAAAGACAATATAAAACTTAAACTATATTTACTTGTATTTACTTATTCCATTGTACCATCTGCATCCTCTCTTTTTTGCAATGAATCTATGATTGTCTCATGCTCTTCCATAGAATTTTCCATAACACTTTATTTGCAGGTCTTCTACGATACCGATCTAGTTTTATATTTGTTTCCACCACCAAATGTGAATAATGTATAATTTTTTTATGTGGTTCATAATCTTCGAATGCAAGTAGACCATTCTTCCTTGCTAGGTATTTTTGTAGCCAAGTGACAGCAACTACAACCGATCCTATTAGAAAATATGAAAACAATCATCATATAAGTTTTGAAATATTTCTTAATGAGATGAAAAACTTTTTCTAAAATATTGTTTAAGGGGATCAAAAAAATTGTTATCAAAATTTGCTTAAGGGGATGTCTTAAGGGGATCATGGTACCTGTTGGATAATGATAGCCATCATCATCTTCTCAAGGTGATATTAACTTATGTTTACTCTCCACACAATGAGCCAACCAATATTCCATTTGCTCTTCATTCCCCTCAGGTGCAACAACAACATACACATGTCCTGCAAACAAAAATTGATTTAATAACTTGCGCATATCAATATAAAAAAATTAGTATTACAAAATAACTTAATAAAGAGAAATTAAATGAAATAAATTGACTTAAATTACCTTCTTGTACAAGGTCTGAAACATGGTCATAGTCTTCAGATGAAAACACTTGATCATTTTCTTCAATAGTTCTTTCATATTGATCATGTGCTTGTGAAGGTGTCAATGATCTTTGTTCCCACTTTTCAACCCATTCTGTATTTTCACATGCTTCCCAATCTCCTGAGATGCAAAACTGGCAAAAACATGCAAGCTCCCTTGTCCAGATAGTCCATGTGCTTGCTGTCGAACTCCTAAACGAATGCCATTTAGTAGATCCACTAATTGTCTCACAGTCAACTCTAGGTACAATGTTATCTTCTTCAACCAACCAAAAGAATCGATGAACTCTAGAGTACTCACTCAAACCAGGTGTAGATAATATTGTATTACACCAATCGACAATCCCATGTGCATCTTCAAATTTTAATTGTTCTCTAGCAAGAATTCTTTTGACACACGCACCAGCTCCATCATGTTCTCCTTTACCATGCTCAACTTCAAAAAAACTCCATATATGTTGGACATTAAGTTCTTTGTGAATCCTACTTAACCAATAGAACATTCGAGCATTTTTGAACTGCCCCGTACAATTATTTGACCATATGAGGTGTTCTTTCATATGGATTCCTCTTTCTCTTAAATTTTTGTAAAATATACTGAAACAATATTGAATAAACTCTGATGAGTGTAATCGGTTGTCACTCAAATAAAAATGATACTCCCTCAGAAATTTTCTATCATCCTCAGTGGTATTATTTGCATGTCTATAAACAATATGGAAAAACATAGCTACTTGCACTGAATTGAATAATGTGATTGAATTTCCTCTTGCGGAGCTAGAGTATAATTTTCTGCAAAATCAACCACTGAAAGTATAGTACCAATTGGAAATGTGTTTCTACATGCGTGAAATTGGTCATCAAGCCATTGAACATGTTGAGAGTGCATGATATATTTTGGTACTATCTTATTCTTAGATTCACTAATGAATGCATGCACACTAACTTTTTCTATAACTAAATCACAACGCTTTCTTATTTTTCCATCTTTTAAAGAATAGTGAACATTCTTAAATCTTTTAACTTCTACTAATTGATGTCCAAAATCATTATCAACACTTTCATGCATACAAATTCCTAAGAATGAAAGGTTTCCACAGACAATGCATTGTCTAGAAATACATGAACTTAAATAAAATAATTTACCATTAGATCTTTCACAAAACAAACTTGAAATAAATTCCCTTATTGCTTTAGGTGGCATATTAATACCGCATTCCTGTATAATCATGTTAGTATGCAAGGTACAATGTATATATCGAAAAACATCATAAAAATAACAAAATTGAACATGTGTTTTACAACAACAAGATATTTGTTGCTTATTAATTTTTACATACCACGGTTTACATTTTTCAAAAGACCTTTGACTTATTTTAATATTACCGGGTAACACTAAATCACCACAAAATTTTCTATAAAATTCAATTTGTGTTGTATCTAGTAAGTTTTTTGGGTGAGGATCGCGAACTTTGGACCCCACCCTTAATTTTAAAACATCTCTAGCATTAGATGAAACCCTAGTATTTTCATGCCAATATTTTTCAATCAAATTTTTAATTTCAACATTCAATTTCATATCAGACCTCGGGAATCGACCACTGAAACTCCAACATTGGTTGATAGGATCATTTTCTATAATTATTCTTCTTTTTGTTGCTCTTAGCAATGTTTTAGGATGTATTTTTAAAACTTCACTAATATTTCTTACCATTCTTTTATTCAAAGTTGCTTTATTAACTATAGCAGTTGTTATAGCTCTTCTTGCTGCATTTTTATCTTTAGATCGACTATTTTTTCCAATTGATTGAATGGCACTAGAAACAGTACACATAGCATGTTTCAATGATTGATCTTTTCTTTTTGGTTTAACAAAAAAGCCTAACCTTTTCATTATTTTCCTCATTTTTTGCATTCTCATCAATTGCATCATTAGTTGACATTGAATTGTAAGTTTTTTACGATAAAAGAATTTGTTGTATATTTTATTTGCATGTGTTTTTATCTGCCTCCAAGAAATTTGACCAGGAAGATTATCAAAAACACCACTATCAATTTTTAAAAAAAGTATTTTCATTAAATTCAACATCACATTCTAGATTTTCATCTTCATCTTCATTTTCATCTTCAATTTCATTTTCATTTTCAACTTCAAAACAATTTACATTTTCATCAACAAAACGGTTTTCATTTTCATTTTCATTTACATCAACAAAACGGTTTTTGTTTTCATTTTCAATAACAGGATTATTCTCAATTTCATTTTCAACAAAAGGATCATTCTCACTATCATTTTCAACAAATTATATAAAAGTTTCATCTCTCTGAATATTATCAATGTCAACATCGTTAAGTCCAACATCTTCTAAAATTTCTACATATGAATTTACAAATTCACTAACATGTGGATTTGAAGATGTACCTGGATTTGTGCATATTGAAACATTATCCATAGCATTGAAAGAGGGATTTGAAGACATAGTAGGACTTGATTGTATAATCATATTCTTCTCCAAATTGACTTCTTGCAAATTCGTTTCATCTACAACCATGGTCTCCTCTATGTTTGCATCTTCAATAGTTGTGGAATTGGATGCTCCCCCATCATTCATTGATTTAATTCTCATTCTTCTTTCTCTTTGTCTCTGTCTCTCCTTTTCTTTGTTTGCTTCAATTTCTTCAGGAGTTAATGTCTTCCTCCTCTTATTACGAAATTTATTTCCCATGATTATAAAATTCTCAAGCACAAATGAATGTAAATAGTGAAATTCTTCAAAAAATCCGATTCAAATTGGAAGTTGAAGACAAAAAAGGACTAAATATTTCCTCTTGTGCTCCTCAAAAAAAGTAGAAAAATAGCACAATTCTACTTTAAAACTAATTTCTTCATGCCTCCTTTGAAAAAAATTATCAAAAAAGCAAGTCACCACCTGTAAAAAAAATGCTCAATGAAAAAAATAGAGCAATTTTACTGTTCTTGGCCGTACATGTGAAGTTGCAGACTTCACAATAAAAATTGACAATATTTAAAAAAACACAGTTGACAGAGAAATGAGATCCCGAGTTTAAAACGGGATCCCATTTCCTATAATTAAATTGGGTGACTGTTGACAACAAAACGGGATCCCATTCCACTGTCAATGGTCACCGGATTTAATTTAAAGAAATGGGATCCCGTTTTTTTTAATTTGAATTTTTTTTGGCCTTGTGGTCAAGTTTTTGCTTTGGATTTTGGTTCGGGAAAAGCGTTGGGAGTCCGAACTTAGGCCTTCAAGCTGGTTTGACCTAAAACTTGAAGGCTCTAAAAATGTTAGGGAAAAAATCAAGTTTGGACATATGGCTGACGACTTTTTTTGCAGAATTTTTTAACGAAATTAAAACCCATTTTAGATGAGACAATGCAAATTTCAAATATGTAATTTTTTTTACAATTGAATTATTTTTTCTATTTTTCAATTAATTTCTGATGAAATTGGTCCATAAACTTTAAATATCAATGATTTTTACTATTTTAATAACTTTTGATCAACATAACATTTTGACAAACGGATTGTAAAAGGGAAAACTTCAGACAATTCTTTTCAATTTAAAAAAAAAATGCAAAAAATGATAACTTTAGGTCATCTTATGCATGTCGTACACGACGATTTTTCTAAACGTCAAATATGCCTGATAAAAAATTAACAAAAAAAAAAATATTCAATAAAAAATTACAAAAAAATATCTAGGGCACGCTTCAGTGAGTCCCAAAAGGATTTAGAAAAATATGATAATTTAAGTCAAAATATCGATGTCGTACACGTGCATGGTATGGTAAAAAAAAATGACTTTTTAATAGTGGTTTTTACAAAAGCCTATTAAAACTCAATTTGTACAATGTGGGTATTGAAATAAATTACATATTTGGAAACTAGACTCCGAGTACTACATTTTATGATTAGTGACTTGTTTGAAGATTTCATCTCTAAGTGCTTCAAATTTTAAGGTCAAATGTGTAAAACTCTAAAAATCAGAGAAAACACTTCCACTTTTTGGCCAAAAAGTGGACTCAACTTCTTGCCAGCACCCTTCAATTTTATAGAATTTTAACATGCAAAATTTTAGACCATTGTATATTCCTTTTTATAATTGAAATAAATTTATTTTTCATATTGTCCAACATGCCCATTGGAGATGGAAGACATGATTAGAGTGCCATAATAGAGTGTAGTGGGAAGTTTGATGTATGATATGGTTTTCAATAGGTTGTACATTACCCATGTATTGGGATTTATTTTCATATATATTTCTAATCTTGGTAGAGTTCATTAGGATGTAGTTAAAATATTCTTTAAATATTTGAGGGTACCTAAGATTATTCCATACATTATCATGATAATTTAATATGAGTTGATATTTCCCTTGATATTCATGGTTATGTGGATTCAAACTAGAAGGTCATTTTGAGAGAAGATGATCCACCGGTCCTTATGTGTTTACTTTTTTTAGTGATCCAATGAGTTGGATAAGTGATAGGTTATGGTTCCTCTTGTCAAACATATTGCACCCGAATGCTTGAATGGTGAAATTCAGCAATTTGTTGAAACATGGGAACTAATTCAAGGTTGTGGGTACCATATAAGGAATTAGACCTCCAGATTCTAGGTTGCTTCCTATGTGATTTCTTGATTAATAACTGAGTAATTTTTCTGGGAAAAGGATAGAAAGATTAAACTTGATTGTGGTGATGGTTGCACCTAAAAATGATGATCTAAAAGGTAGATTGATTCACAATTAACTCTCAATATATCTAATTGCATGACAAAATATGAACAGTTTGAACTCATATAAATGCTTCATACAAAGGCTCTTATAAAATTGTCTTCTTTATGAGGAAAAGAACAGTGTTCTCACAATTAAGAAGATACTCTTACATATCGTGCTCAGTGTACGACCTATGAATTAAAATTGAATGCATACATATACTTATGATTGAGGTAGAAAGATAAAGGTTTCAAAGTTGAAACACAATAAAATTCAATCAAAAATCAAACACAAGAATGATGCCTGAAAACTTGAAGGAAAAACCTGATACTATTGAAAAGATGAAAGGAAAAAACTCCATGCAATAACCAAGGGTAACTTGTAAACCTACTACTGTATTAATCTGAAATAAGTTGAATTACAAATAATTCATTTTGTAGAATGCAAAGGAGGAAAAATAAGAACTAGAGGAAAATGAATAATTTTCCTCAATATATACAAAAATCCTTCAAAAGGCATGGAGGTGGAACTAAAAGTCAATTTTAGTGAGAAAAAGATAACTCCAAGGAAATCCAAGAGCAAAAGCAAAAAAGCCCGAAAAAGAGGCTCAAATCCATGCAAAAATGAGTGCATGATGGCCCAAACTCAAGGTCAACTGATAACTCAAACATGCAACACTCAAACTGAACTGCAAATCCCTCAAAATGTGGGCCTAAGCATGCAAAAGCCACCTTGTTTGTGTCAATCCACCCAAGTGAACTAGAAACCCATCATTGCTTAATGTTTTATATTTGCACTAAAAATAGTTAAATTAATTAAATGATGTATAATTTATCATTTAATTAATAAACTTCACATGGTATTTAGCAAATACAAATATTAAGAATCATGTAAAAAGAAAATATAACCTACGCTCCATGCATCCAAAAATATCTATCACACCTTGCCTAACCATAAGTCTCGAAAACTCAAAGTCCTCACACATGCAGTTGATATTCTCTATGGACTCTCTATGAGAAAAGGCTTGGATTTTCTTGAAGACTGTGACTGAAAAAATAATACCTAGTAAGTCGTAGTCTTCAAATTTAGAGTATTTATGGCTTTTAAGTTGCGGTTGTAACATCTTTGAGGTATTCTTGTTTGGAATAGAAAAGAACAAATAAATTTTCTTTATCTCTGGCCGCGCCTACATACTCTTTTCCTGGGTTCAAGTAATGTTTCTTTCTCTGTATTATTTGTCTCCACTGAGGTTGAACTCTCTTCAATGTTGTGACCCTCATGATTTTTTCCTTTCTTCTCATAATTTTCATACAGTGATGTCTTATGTTGGCCGCCATGGGTAATACTAGAAGAAACCTTAAGACAAGGATTGGGATCTTTATCTTCATTCATTTCGTGCTTTGTCTCACTGTGATGTTGCCTTCTGCTATTTATTTTGGCACACCATGTTGTTGGGATCGATCCTGGTGAAAAACTATTGTGTTTTAAGTTTATATGTTTTCCCAGGCCACGACCTTCATGATGTTTTGATCTACACTGTATTTTGTGACAAAACCTCACATGGGTATGATGGAAAACAAAGAAATGTTGCATTATATTTGTTACTTGCTCTGGTGATAACTTCCATTGATACTAAATTTTTTGATGAGTGCTTGTGAAAAAACCCTCCTCCAAGCCGCAACAACTTTGCTCCAATTGTATTTTCATTTTCTGGAAAGTAAATTTGGGTTTTCCCAGCTGCAATCATTAATTTTTATGTAGATTTATTTTCCTTTTCTATTGATATCTTATCGTATCAAAATAAACAAGCCCAAAAACCCTCTGTAAGAGATCATACCAGAACATATATGAATAAGATTTTTGTGAGAAAATGATTAGTTAAGACAATATTCTTGTTTTACATATACTACTGTAGACAAGGCATGAATTCCATGGCTTCTACAACTTTATTATCCTTGTTCAAAAAGTAGAAACACCAACGTACATTCTTTGGAGCAATTAATATATCACTGTATTTTTAAGAGCATACTCTATACCCCCAAAAAAATTTCCTTTGTATAGCATCCATTTCTGAATAAGGCATATTGTTTTGTTGTGAAAACAGTAGCCTGAAATATCATTGTCTTATCTGCTCCATTGAAAATAGCATGGTTGTATCCTGCACATTTTCTGTTAATACCATACAAAACTCCACGCTCAACCTCCTTCATTCTTTTCAAGCTGTTGTTCACATCATCAATATTTTTGAAAGCTCTGATCCTCCCTTACAATTGTTTCTTTGAAGCTCTTGGAATAATCATTGTGCTCTATAGATCATCTGATGATTATGATTATTCTAGCTGAAACTGCATCATATAGGACAGCAAGTAAATATCAATGTATTTTCTTTCTTATTGACTGTCATTAAAGGCACATAGTGAATTATATTGAAATCAATGCCCCTATCAAAAAATGATTATCCATTATCATGCTTTTGCAACTTCTCCTGATGTATGATTACTCCTTTTTGTAGACTGTTATATGCTTTTTAGAGCAATGAAAACACTCCAATGCAAGAATACTTTGTTTCTCTTTAATGTAAAGAGGCTCTAAAGCTGAAAAGCTTGATATAATGTAAAAATGTAAAGTAGAGCTGAACAAAATATTAATGAAATTGATGAGTTCCTCATACTATTCTTCTGAATCTCTTTGAAAAAGGCTGCTCTTTTATTATTTTCTTAGTTTCAACAACTCTCTTAATGATTGTTCTGACAATATTAAAGAACTCTCGTATGTAACTTGAGAGTGTGTCCTCCTTGATATGTCGAGCTCAACCCTTGTGGGAGCCCGTTTTACTCCACATATCTAATAAAATGATCATGAACATAATGAACCTATTCCTGCACAGTGAACAAACATGTTAGCAAAATAAAAGAAGCTGAAATCTTCCTCCTTTCTTTATGCTCGTTAAATTTTGAAATCATCTGATGGATGCCTGATCAATTGTATTCTATATTTCTGACGGTAGCTTAGGCATATTATAGGATTTGATTTGCATTTCTCTATCCACACTTCCATCAACTTGTAGGTACACTAGAGCTTGGAGCTGGAGCTGGAGTTGGAGTTGGAGTTATCATCACAATTGAAGACCTCAACCTATCAATGATTCGTCATTCCAGGCAATGACGAATCACTTTCTACCCTATGTTTTATTTATTCTCAGTTGTGTAGTTTACTTTACTTCATGCACTCCTTGTTTGATTATGAAAATCAAATTGATTTACTCCCACAACTTGTGTGGGATTCTAGTTTGTACATTTTGAATAAAACAACAAACATTATGCAAATTTATAATATCATTTTGAGATTTTTTTGCATAATATTACTGAAATTTACACTATAACAAAATATTGCACAATAATGAGCACTTAGCATAATTTTTTCAAACAACTTGTGTCCCTTTTGGCTTTGAATTTATAATTCAGCTCTACTTGTTTGAGTTGGTAGTGAAAAAATAGGTAACAAATTGGCAACCTCTGCGAAGTGTTTGCATGCTAAACACCATAGACCAATTATGTAGCTTATCCATTGGGCATGGAGTCCATTCTTTCTCTTAACCTTTGGAAACTTTTGCAACTTAGCTTCAAAACAAATAAACCTAAAAAACTACTGCAACTCTATTTATGACAAAATCTGAAACGCCTATGGAGTGACTGCACATTATTGAAAGAAAAACAATACTAAATGAAAACTAATGTGGAATGAGAACTTATTGAAAAAATATTGAAACTAAAACTATACTACTATGTACAACAACAATCAAAATGCTTAATAGCACTATTTGAGATGGATCCCGTTGACGGGAATTGGCAATACTTCTCCATCCAGTCTTGAGAGTTTGAAAGTGTTATGTTCTTTCTTTGTTGTTTTAATGTATGGGCCATACCACATGGCATCAAACTTGGAATGTTTTCTAGACCTGCTCTTTAACTCATCCCATTTGAAAACTAAGTCACCCTTATTGAATACTCTTGCTACTGCTTTCCTATCAAATGTCTTCTTCAACTGAGAATGATGAATCTAAAGCTTTCTAAAAGCTTCTTTTTTGGTTTCATCCAATTCTGTTAACTCAACAAGCCTAACTTGCATTGGCTGCTCCTCAAGTAACTTCAGTTCCTTTATGTAGCTCAGAGTTGGGAACTCTATTGAAATAGGCAGCTTCATCTCCTTACCATAAACCAAAGCATATGGTGAAAAAATTGTTGATCATTTTGGTATAACTCTATCATCCCAAAGGGATAATTTAAGCTTATCATTCCATGACCTCTAATTATCTTCAATTATCTTTTTAATGATCTTAATCAGATTCTTATTTGTTGATTTTGCCTATCCATTACCCTAGGGGTAATAATTGGACAAAGTATTCAAATAAATGTTATTCTTGACTGACCAATTTGAAACTTTTAAGCCAATAAAGGCTAAAGCATTATTTGAAATGATAGACTCGGGAGTACTAAACTTGGAAACTATGTCTTGATAGAAATTTAAAACTGATGTTTCATTTGCATCTCTTAGAGTAGCTACTTTTGTCCATTTCGTGAAGTAATTTGTTGTCATCAAGATCCACTTGTGCCTTACACTTGATGGTGGGATAATAGGACCGATGAAGTCAAGTCCCCACTTTTAGAATGGCTACTCAACCTAAATTGGATTCAGGGGCAGAGTTGCTAACTTTTGTTTTCTTGCAAACAATGAACATTTAGCACATTTTCTGACATAAGCATAAGCATCCTTGAAAAGGTCGAGCCAATATTACCCTGCTTTCATAATTTTCAGAGTTGTATTACGTGGTGCAAAGTGACCTCTAGCAGGTCCATCATAGAATTCCTCCAGAATTCTTTTAGTCTGATCAGGTCTAATACATCTGAGGAATATTTTGTTGAAATCCTTTTTATACAAAACATGATCTATTACTGCATATGGAATTGCTTGTAATCTGTAATATCTTCGTTTAGATTTGTCCATACCTTCTGGGCAATCTCTAATATGCAAGTAATGGATCATTTGATGAATCCAATCAACTAGAAAAAATGAAAGAATAGGTTCTTCTTCATTTATCAGAACTGTAGAGACTTCTTCATTGTTGTTTTGTTCCCTTTCTACAAGCTATTCGCACATACCCTTACCTTGAAAAAGCTTGGTAACCTTTATATTGATGTCGTATTCCATGAATTTGGTTATCCAGCCTACACGCTTATCATTAATGTCTTTATTCAACAGAAACTCCTTAACTGTTGGGTGAGCTACCAGCAAATGTATCTTAGTATTAGATAGCATATGTCTAAACTTTTTAAGACTCCTTACTACAACAAGCACATATTTTTCAACAAAAGAATATCTTGTTTCATAATCATGCAAGACTTGACTAAAGAATGTGATGGGTTGTTTAAGTCCTTGATCATTTTGCTGACATAACATGGCAGAAATTGTATCAACACTACCAAATGCATAGAGTATAAAATCATTATCAAAGTTTGGATTTATTAGTGTTGGGGTTGTTGCAAGTGCCTCTTTAATCTGCTCAAAATTGTTCTTACCTTCCTTTGTCCAGCTAAACTGCATGTTCTTCTTCAGTATGGTTGTGAGAGGTTGCAACAATGTTGTAATGTTAGGAATAAATCTCCTAAAAAATTTATTCTTCCTAAAAATCTCTACAAACCTTTTTTGTGAGCATGAAGTGGTAAAGCCAGAATGGTTGCAATGCATTCTAGGTCAATAGAAATACCATCCTTAGATACAATGTAACCCATAAGATTACCTTCGTGAACAACAAAAATAATTTTCTTTGGATTCAAAGAGATTCCATATTCTCTGCATCTCTCGAAAATCTATCTAAGATGACCAAAATGTTCATTTGCATTTCGTGAGAAAATAGCGATATCATCTAAGTAAACAAGAACAATTTTTTTTATCAAACCTTGGAGAGCCATATCCATTGCTCTTTGAAAGGTTGCTCCTATGTTTGACAATCCAAATGGCATCTTTCTGTAAGCCATAGTACACCACTTGGTGGTAAAGACTATCTTATACTGGTCTTCTTCCTTAACCAATATCTGGTTATTACCTGAATATCCATCCAGCAATGAGAACCTTTCTGATCCTGAAACAACCTGTAGTATCTGCTCCATTGAAGGCAACAGATAGTGATCTTTAAGTGAAGCTTTGTTTAGATCACGAAAATCAACACACAATCTTATCTTTCGTTATTCTTTCTAATGGGCACCAAATTTGATACCCAAGAGGTGTGCTTGATTGGAAATATAATACTCCCTTTTATTAGCTTTTTTAATTATGTTTTCATCAAGTGTTCTAACTTCGGATTCAGGGGCCTTTTCTTTTGTCTAACTGGTTTTGCATTGGGTTCCAACTCAATGGTGTGTTGAGCTAACTCAGGGTTAAAACCCTTCAGATCTCCATATTCCCAAGCAAATATATCATTGAATTCTTGACAAAGTGAGATAAAATCTTGTTGTTCCTCCTTTATACAGACTTTACTAAGCTTGAGAAGCTTGTCTTTGAATATTTCTATCGGTTCATAATGTTCTTGCTTCACTGTGATGCTAGATTTATCTCTTCTAATTTGATCATCAATGTTGAAAATGGATTCAAGAGTTACTAAACCTTTTGGAAGCTTGTTAGACTTCAATTGCATGATTTGATCACCATATTGCTGATCAAAATTGTGTTGGTTTCCAGCAGAAAATTCTGCTTCTTCCATCAGAAAATGGCATATATGTTCATCACTATCAAAAATCTACCAGCTTACATTATTATCAGGTACCGAAGGTCTAACAACTACCTTTACATATTGCTGCACATGCACGTTATGAACTTCAGTTGGGATGTCAAACTGTGATCCCATGGCAGCAAGTTTATTAGCTTGCTTATTTTGGTTTCTGGGCACGGATTGCAGATTAAATGCATCAAATTCTTCAATTAAGTCCCAAACATAGTGCTTATACAATTTCAGCAAATCATTCTTTGTTAAATTCATATTCCTTACCTTATTTTCTATTAACTTAGAATCACCAAATACTTGTAAACACTTAATTTTCCTTTTTTTGGCCCTCTCTAAACCGTGTATCAATCTTTCGTACTCAACAACATTATTAGAACAATTGAAATTTTTTTATAAAAGCTAAATAATACCTGTCTTGTTTAAGTGATATGAGAACTGCTCCTCCTCTAGCACCTATTTTACTCCTTGATCCATCAAAGTATAGCTTCCAAAGCTGATTAGTTTTCTATTCTTCTCCTTTTTCCTCCTTTACTAGATTTGGAATGGTAATATCGGGATCCTGAATCATATAAACACCCAAGCCTATTTCGTCCATGACACTGAACGGGTCAATCTCATGATTCTTGATTGCCCACTCATCTAAATTAATATCAGGTATGCCTTCTATGGGTACAGTGGGGTTGAGGGTCATGGATTGATCCTCCTGATCATGGAAAGCTAGGCTTTCATTTATAAGTTTTGGCACATAGTGCTTGATATGTTCTTTGGCATGTGGTTCTGACTTAATGGTAACTCTAGTACCATATTTGGTTCTGAAAAAAATGTGGGACCACTCTGATGACAGATAACCACCTAATTTTGTAGAGAAATCTCTAGATAGGCAAATGGAAAAATAAGGTGGAAGATCAATAACATAAATGTCTTGTGCTATTTGAAAATTCGGACAGGCATGGAATTTAAGGGGTAGGTCTTTGATAACTCTTACAGACTTAATGGTTGTTTTGTCTAACTGAACTACCCATTTTGACAATGGCTCATACTCCAGACTTAACTTGTCTACCAGTTGTTTGGGAATGATTAAGCTGCTTGCTCCTAAATCTATCATGCAGTTATGCACTATGCTATTACCAATTATTAACTAACATAAAAGGGTGGTGGTTTTACCTCTCGACTTGACTGCCCATTTTTGTTGTCTGAACTATTAGCAAGAACTCTTGGTTGTTCTTTAGTTGTTTTGTCAAAAATGGATATTTTAGCCAAAGCCTCGTACATACCTTCTTTCTGCCTAGGTAAGTGTAACGCATCCAACATGTTGATGCTAACAGACGCCTTCTTCATATGATCAACAATGTTAAAAGCAGGAGAACTAACCTTATGCCAGGTTTTAGGAACATCAATCTCCTTTTGCACTGGATCTGGCTAAGTTCTCATGTCTTTAATAGGCTCAGCTTGTTTATGTTGTTCTTTAGCAGGCTCAACTTGCTTCCTTGGTAAAATATGAACATTTTGTGAAGAAGAGAGTTGTGACTACTCCTTATCAGCTACTGGAACTTGAATTTTCTATTGAACAGCTTGCTGCTTTTAACTTTATCAACTTGTTGTTTGTCACTTTCAAGTTGTTTTTTATTAGAAATAGCTTGTTGTCTCAAATCTGTTGCTCTTTTCTTGGATCTTGTATTCATTGTAATAGATGTATTTGATTGTATTTGACCTTGTATCTGATTCACTCCACAAAATTCGTTGCCTTGCCAATTCATCATGGCAACATCCATATCATTTTGTTGTGTTTGATCATTCTAATCATTTTTATCTTTTGTTGTATTTTCTGTTGCAACATATGTGCTCTAAACCATCAGGGCCTGATTTATTACTTCATTCATGCATGTAGCCTATTTATGAGGCCAATTGCATTATTAACACCATACATAGTCCTGTGCTAAGTTATTTTGAACAGGAACGAGCTCTTTAGATGAGCTAGCAATATTTTGATTCTAATTATGATTGTATGGTGGCCTAGGATTAAAATTCCTTCTTTGTCCTTGATTATCGGCTTGATAGGGTGGTCTGTTAGGCTGAAAAGGTGCTTGGTAAGGCCTGTAATTCTTGTTTTTTTGCCTCTTGAGATTGACTAAATTATTGCTAACTATCTGCAACAATTTTTCCATCTCTTGTTGATTAAATTTTAGCTCTTGAAACTCTGATTGTGTTGGAAAAGCACCGTTTTGAACAACTGGTGGATAAGGGTATGTGCAGGATCATGATGGGCCAAAAAGTGGCGATATGCAAGTGATATGATGGTTCATGTGGGTGACGAATTTTTTTTACCCAAAATTGATGAAACGAAAAGGGTTTTTAAAGGATATTCTTAGTTTTCCACCAATATAAATTATGCTTTACTTTGAATTTAATAACTAATTATTATTCATTTTCTATTTGAATTATGACTAAAGTCTTGATTGATAGGCTGATTGAAAAACATCTATATCTTTCAAACGATATCACATTTTTTGAATCCAAAACATGCGTCACATTCTATGCTTCACATACTATAGCATTAAAAAAAAAATTGAATTTCATGAATTTTTGACCAAGTTAAGGTGGTTAGATGTACGAGTTTTTATATTTTTTTTAAGTTGTAGTAAAAAAATCATAATTAATTATTTACTTGGAAAAAAATTGCAAAAAAATATGTATCGCATTGGGACATGAGTCTTCTACTTATATCTAAGATCTTAGAAAAAAATATTATCATTTTATTGTGGTTAGGGTAGTTAGATAGACACCTTCTTATTTTTTCGCTGATATTCAAGTACTACTGCATTGAAATTTCAAATTTTCACCAAATTGATTTTTTTTAAATAAAAATAATCCTAGTAGTTTAGAAACTACATTAAATTTTCTACAAATTCTATTTTTACATATTTTCAAAATAATATAGATAACTTATTCAAATTTTTATGTCAAGTTTCCTAACTTTGATTTTTCTAAATTTTATTGCCACTTAAGGGCCTGTTTTTTCCATGATGATCCTGCACATGCCCATAACCTAAGGCTGGTTCAACTGGGATTGAGGAAATAGGTAGAAAATTAATTGGCATCAAGGGATGGATATCTTGAAATATGGGCATAGGTGGCCTTGGTGCAATTTTACCAACCTGAATAAGGTTGTTTTCTGCTCTAAAAGTGATATCATAGGCTGTTGGTAATGTTAATCCTCCCATTGACTGAATCATTAAAGCTATATCATTGTTTAATGACCTAAGATAATATAGAAAAGCATGATCAGGTGTAGGTCTTACCATTACCGGAATCCTAGTCCAAGTTTTTTGACACCTGAAGTTGAAGTCCATCATTTGTTCTTGTGGCACTCTCTTTATAGTCGACATCTATTTGACTAGAGATAGATGATCAGACTTATCAAAAAAAAATTCTCAGCTTGTCTCCTAAATCATCCCATGTCGCAATTGTGTTAACTGGTAAACTGTGAAACCACTGAAGCGCTTTGCCTTTGAATGATGTTGCTAATAGCCTCAACACGGTATTCTCTTGAGTAACATGATGAACTCCACATAGTGAAGCCATATCTCTGATATGCTCTATTGGAGTTGTTTGCTCTTCGCCAGTGAAAAAGGGAAAACTCTTTAGTGCTCCAATTGGTATATCATCATGTTGAGCCAGATTCAATGGGTTGCTCCCATTGAATGGTACAAATGCATGTGCTATGGCCATCGGAGCTAATGGTATTCTGAAATTTGCAGCTTGTAAAATTGGTACAGGTGAAACAGACACTCGGTAGCTTGGTGAAGCTGAATGTGCACTTGGCTGCCTTGTGAATGATCTACCTCTCCTTCTTGATGTGTATACTATTGGTTATGTTCTGAAGGTTGGAGAAACTGATAGGTTTCTTGAAGGCCTCTTAGGTATTCTTCTTGTTGTCCTTCCTCATGTTTTTGACGAAGATAGTTGCAGATATTCAAATGGAGAAGAGCTTCTTCTCATTTGGATATTTCTCATAAGCTAGCTGCTACTAATCTACTTTGAATCTTAAGAATGGATTCACTAGGTACTTGATATAGCTCTTCTGAAAAGCTGGTATACTATTGTACATACCAAAACAACAGTTCGAATTGTTAATTTTGTCCCACTGGGCGTGCCAAAAATTATTATCAAACAGATTGCACCTGAATGCTTGAATGGTGAAATTCATCAATCTGTTGAAACATGGGAACTAACTCCAGGTTGCGAGTACCCTATAAAGAATTAGACCTCCAAATTCTAGGTTGGTTCCTATGTGATTTCTTGATTAATAATTGAGTAATTTTGCTAGGAAAAGAATAGAAAGATTAAACTTGAATGCAGAACAATAAAACTTAATTATGGTGATGTTTGCACCTAAAAATGATGATCTAAAAGGCAGATTGATTCACAATTAACTCTCAATATATCTAATTGCACGAAAAAAATTGAACATTTTGAACTCATATAAATGCTTCATACAAAGGCTCTTATAAAATTATCTTCTTTCTGAGGAAAAGAACATTGTTCTCACAATTAAGAAGATACTCTTAAATATCGTGCTCACTATATGACCTATGCATTAAAATTGAATGCATACATATATTTATAGTTGAGAGAGAAAGATAAAGGTTTCAATGTTGAAACACAATAAAATTTGATCAAAAATCAAACACAAGAATGATGCCTGAAAACTTGAAGGAAAAACATGATACTATTGAAATGATGAAAAGAAAAAACTCCATGTAATAACCAAGGGTAACTTGTAAACCTACTACTGTATTAATCTGAAACAAGCTGAGTTACAAATAATTCGCTTTGCAGAATGCAAAGAAGGAAAAATAAGAACTAGAGGAAAATGAATAATTTTTCTCAATATATACAAAAATCCTTCAAAAGGCATGGAGGTGGAACTAAAAGTCAATTTCAGTGAGAAAAAGATAACTCCAAGGCAATCCACGAGAAAAAAAAAAAAATCCTGAAAAAGAGGCTCAAACCCATGCAAAAATGAGTGCATGATGGCCCAAACTCAAGGTCAACTGATAACTAAAACATGCAGCACTCAAACTGAACTGCAAATCCATCAAAAGTTGGGCCTAAGCATGCGAAAGCCACCTTGTTTGTGTCAATCCGCCCAAGTGAACTAGAAACCCATCTTTGCTTAATGATTTATATTTGTACTAAAAATAGTTAAATTAATTAAATGATTTATAATTTATCATTTAATTAATAAACTTCGCATGGTATTTAGCAAATACAAATATTAAGAATCATGTAGAAAGAAAATATAACCTATGCTCTATGCATCCAAAAATATCTATCACACCTTACCTAACCATAAGTCTCGGAGACTCAAAGTCCTCACACATGCAGTTGACCTCTTTATATTATATGCTTGATTTGAATATATGATAAAACATATCATTTCTCCCAATGTTATTTCAGCCTCTTCATATTAGGTCGTTGATAATAATTTCTTGGACCGTGGGAGACAAAAGTAAAATGATTTTATCAAAATCATTAGCAAAACACTCATTATCGACTTAGTGCAAGTGAAAGGCTTAAACCCTAATCAATTCTTATTTTGCATTTGACTTTTGCTTGAATGGAGAATGCTACTGAGAGGAAGCGTCACCATGAGCTATGGTTTCACAAGGTTTTCCAGTTGATCTTCTCTATGGACTCTCTATGAGACAAGGCTTGGATTTTCTTGAAGACTACGACTAAAAAATTGATACCTAGTAAGCCGTAGTCTTCAGATTTAGAGCATTTCTCGCTTTTAAGTTGCAGTTGTAATATCTTTGAGGTATTTTTGTTTGGAATAGAAAAGAACAAAGAAATTTTCTTTATCTCTGGCCGCGCCTACATACTCTTTTCCTAGGTTCATGTAATGTTTCTTTCTCTGTATTATTTGTCTCCACTAAGGCTAAACTCTCTTCAATGTTGCGGCCCTCATGATTTTTTCCTTTCTTCTCATAATTTTCATACAGTGATGTCTTCTGTTGGCCACCATGGGTAATACTAGAGGAAAGCGTAAGACAAGGATTGGGATCTTTATCTTCATTCGTTTCATGCTTTATCTCACTGTGATTCTGCCTTTGGCTATTTAATTTAAAACACCATGTTGTTGGGATCGAACCTGGTGATAAACTATTGTGTTTTAAGTTTATATGTTGTCCCAGGCTGTGACCTTCATGATTTTTTGATCTGCATTGCATTTTGTGACAAAACCTCACATGGGTATCATGGAAAATGAAGAAATGTTGCATTATATTTGTTACCTTCTCTGCCTTGACTTGTTTTGGCGATAACTTTCATTGATACTAAACATTTGATGAGTGCTTGTGAAAAAACCCTCCTCCAGGCCGCGACCACTTTGCTCCAATTGTATTTTCATTTTGTGGAAAGTAAATTTGGGTTTTCCTAGCCGCAATCATTACTTTTTATGTAGATTTTGTTTTCCTTTTTTGTTGATATCTTATCATATCAAAATAAACAGGCCCAAAAACCCTCTATAAGAGATCATACCAGAACATATATGAATAAGATTTTCATGAGAAAATGATTAGTTAAAAAAACATTCTTGTTTTACATATACTACTATAGACAAGGCATTACTTCCATGGCTTCTACAACTTTATTATCCTTGTTCAGAAAGTGAAAACACCAACGTACATTATTTAGAGCAATTAATATATCACTGTATTTTTAAGAGCATGCTCTATACCCCAAAAATTTGTTCCTTTGTATAGCATCCATTTCTAAATAAGGCATATTGTTTTGTTGTGAAAACGATAGCCTGGAATATCATTGTCTTATCTGCTCCATTGAAAATAGCATGGTTGTATCCTACACATTCTTTGTTAATACCCTACAAAACTCCACGCTCAACCTCCTTCATTCTTTTCAAGCTGATGTTCACATCATCAATATTTTTTAATTCTTTGCTCCTCCATTACAATTGTTTCTTTGAAGCTCTTGGAATAATCATTGTGCTCTGTAAATCATCTGATGATTATGATTATTCTAGCTGAAACTGCATCATATAGGACAACAAGTAAATATCAATGTATTTTCTTTCTTATTGACTGTCATTAAAGGCACATAGTGAATTATATTGAAATGAACGCCCCTGTCAAAAAATGATTATCCATTATCATGCTTTTGCAAACTTCTCCTAATGTATGATTACTCCTTTTTGTAGACTATTATATGCTTTTTGGAGTAATGAAAACACTCTAATTCAAGAGTACTTTGTTTCTCTTTAATGTAAAGAGGCTCTAAAGCTTAAAAGCTTGATATAATTTAAAAAAACTAAAGTACAGTTGAACAAAATATTAATGAAATTGATGAGTTCCTCACACTGTTCTTCTGAATCTCTTTGAAAAAGGATACTCTTTTATTATCTGCTTAGTTTCAATAGCTCTCTTAATGACTGTTCTGACAATATTAATGAACTCTCGTATGTAACTTGAGAGTGTGTCCTCCTTGATATGCCGAGCTCAACCCTTGTGGGAGCCCGTTTTACTCCACATATCTGATAAAATGATCACGAACATAATGAACCTGTTCCTACACAGTGAACAAACATGTTAGCAAACTAAAAGAAGTTGAAAGCTTCCTCCTTTCTTTATGCTCTTTAAATTTTGAAATCATCTGATGGATGCCTGATCGATTGTATTCTATATTTATGATGGTAGCGTAGGAATATGATAGGATTTGATTTGAATTGCTCTAACCACACTTCCATCAACTTGCAGGTACACTGGGGCTTGGAGTTGGAGCTGAAGCTGGAGTTATCATCACAACTAAAGACCTCAACCTTTTAACGATTCGTCATTCCAGGCAATGACGAATCACTTTCTACCCTATGCTTTCTTTATTCTTAGTTGTATAGTTTACTTTAATTCATGCACTCCTTGTTTGATTATGAAAATGAAATTGAGTTACCCCCATGACTTGTGTGGGATTTTGTTTTGTACATTATGAATAAAACAAAAAACATTATGCAAACTTATGATATCATTTTGAGATGTTTTTGCATAATATTACTGAAATTTACACTATAACGAAATATTGCACAATAATGAGCACTTAGCAAAAACATTTTGAACAACTTGTGTACCTTTTGGCTTTGAATTTACAATTCAGCTCTACCTGTTTGAGCTAGTAGTGAAAAATAGGTAACAGTTACTTTGTCCACTACTAAATTTGAGTATATGGTAGCTACTCATGCTTGTAAAGAATAAATTTATATTAAGAGATTATGTTCAGAGATTAAAATAAAATAGGTTGTGGTGATAGTCAAAGTGTGATTTTCTTAGGTAAGAACTCAACATTTCATGTTAGGACCAAGAACATTCATGTGCAATATCATTTTTTTAAAGATATGATCAAGGATGGTAGGGTGAAGCTAGTTAAGATAGATACTTTGATGAATGTTATAGATTATTTAACTAAGAACATGAGCACAAAGAATTTTAGATGGTGTTTAGAGTCTATGGGCCTCTTGGACCCTAGTAGTAAAATCATGGTGTTGATTCTCCAATTGATCTTGCAAGGTGTTCAACAAGTGGGAGAATATTAGGAAAAATGTTGTGTCAACCTTGAAATTATAATATATTTGAATGTGGGGGATTACAAGGGGGTACCCCCCTAGCAAGGTCTAGGGTGGTAACCCCTTGAGGGTTCAAGAGTTGTGCCCCTAAAAGCCACATTTTATATATTTTTATTATTGTAAATCTAAACCATTGATCATTACGTCACATATTTTTATTATTGTAAATCTAAACCATTAATCATTAGGGTGAGATATTTGATGGTGGATATTATGTTGGATTTGGTTTCCCTAGAAGGAAACCTTATTTTTTGAGAGTATTATTTTATACTTGGATATTACACTATTGTATCAAGTGTATGAGAGTTTGATATATGTTTAGTTTCCTTCGGATCTTTGGTTGGTGATACTCCTATGAGAACCTTTCTCTTAAATTATATTATAATATTTTCAATATTTGAATAATATATTGCATGTATTTTGGAATGTGAGGTTTTCTCTTGAAAGTGTTTTCCCCACATAATTTTTTTATACTATTGTAAATGTATAAAAAAAATTGCATAACCCTCATCTCATTATTAGTGTAGGAAGTTGTTCTACTACCTTAGCTCTTCCTTATAATATTTTCATTTGACCTTTTGATTATGTACTTGGCACATTGTCACCTTAATTCCTTATACCTTAGTGCATAATGTATCAAGTACTTGATATCAAATCAAGGTTTCTTATAAAATTGCAACATGATTCTCATTTGTCTTCCCTATATATCCATCTCTCCATCATCCCTATATCATTCTATTCATCTTCTCTCATGTTATTTTATCCTTCCTCCAACCTTATCATTATTTTGAGAGCACACATGTGTTCTTCAAGCTCACATATCCTCTTGAGAGAGAATACCAAACTCCCTCTTTCAAATGACTAGGTAATCATGTCACTAGTCCTCGTATCTTTCTACATGTTATGTTTTATTCTTCTTTGGTATAACACCACTTCTTGTAGTCATAAAATCATATCAAAGAGGGGAAAATGTACACACCTAAATTATCTCTTACCCAAACAAATTTTATTTTACCCTATCCTAGCTATTTAAATAAATAATTATTTATTTATTTAATTAATTATTTTATCCTTTACTTTTACCCCTCACCCTTAATTAAATAAATTTATATTTATTTAATTAAGTCTAGCCTTATCCCCCCAATTCCTCCAACAAAATCAATTAATTAATGCATACTTAGTTAATTGATTTGGGTTAATTAATCCCTAATCATGTGCACATGTGATAAGGATCTTATTTTTAATAAATCTTAATTTTAAATTTGAACCCCACCTCCTTGGGAATGCACAACAAGACAAATATCTCCTTTCTAAAAGTTAAATCTTTCCTCCCAAGATATATATTTTAAATATCCGACCAAATATTATCCTTCCATTACTTCTTGTCCAATCTCCATCATCAATCTTCCTAGCCACTTTTTCCAATTAATCCCATTTTAACTTTTTAAAAATACCCCTTGCTTCAAATTTCACATCAATTGTGATCCCTACATTCCTCACACCTAGCTCTTACACCTCATGGTACACTTGTCACATGAATACAACTTCAATGCATACCCTAATCCTCAATCAATCTCAACAATCCATTAACCAATGCATATTGGCCCTTGATTGCTCTCTTGGAAAATCTATAAATTTGAGGCCTTTCATCCCATTTGATCATCCAAATTTAGGCAAACTACATGATTTCCATTAGATCATTCATCATCTCAATCTTACTATCATGCTACTAGTTTGATGAGAAACCACATTCAATATATCAACATGTATCACAAAGAGCAACACATCACATATGATCATCTAAGGTTTGCATATATTTGGTTTGAGTATTCTTGATTTGATGTTATTTTAGTTGTTTCATTTGCATGCAATACAATTATAATTGGTAGATTTCTATTCTTAAATAAAACCTTAGTTATTATGATTATATTATTGATAATATAAACCATAGTGAATTTTATTTCTCATTTCATTATTTCACTAAGTGAGGGTAGAGTTAGGTATTCACCTTGTAAAATATACAAGAGGTTATGTGAAGTTGTACTCATAGATGGTGGGAATATTTGGAAGTTGGACAATACCAAGAAGCATTAGCAAATGATGAGAAATATTACAAGCTCAAACTTTTGGAATATCATGGACATTAATTTAAACTCCAATGAGTTTTATCTATAGGATTTGAGTTGCACATGACATTGGCAAATTTTTCTTAGAATCAAATTCATGCAGCTCAAATGTGTTAAAATCATATGACAACCTTATTAGGTTGATGAAGAAAAAAAATATTATATGGTACAATATTTAAAGTATTATACTAATTTAAATAATTTAAAAATTGAAAAAAATATGAATAAATTGTTATTTTATAAAACTAAAAATATATAATTATTAAAATTTTAAATTATAATTAAAAATATAATATAATATTAAAATTCAAATAAAAAATAAAACAACTCTTAAGTAAATAAAAATAGTTGTTCAAATAAAAATAATCAATGTAAATAAAAGAAAATAATTTTGTGACTAGCTTCACATCCTAGTGCATAATGGCTAATGGGGAGGCCCAATCACCTTCCATTGGTTGTTGGTATCAAATTAGCCACTACACTTTGTCTAACTACCAAACCTTTGATTTCTATACCTAATCACATTGGTTTAACCTTTTGTGTCTATTATTTATTTTTGTAAGCAAGAGTGGTAGACCACTATAGTATTAATAATATAATAATTAGATAGTACAAAATCCTGGTTCTGGGGGGCATACCGGCAAGAAAGAGCCAAGAAGAAAACCTCTGGTTATAGCCCCAAAAAATAAAGTTTGTATAAATGATCTGATCATAATAGTTTTAGCATATGATCCCAACAAAATTTCAATCAAAGACCTACATTCCCGTGACACTTTAAACTATATAACCTATCTAAAATTCTTAAAATTTATAGATTACATACATAACAATACTTATGCCTAGATTTCAATATTACAAAGCCCGTGCTACAAAAAGTAAATTGGCCCCGTGCAGATTTTGTGTCTATTGTTAGTTGCTAGCCTATGACCATTGTCTTTGATCTTCTCCTTCTACCTCTATCACTTACCTCCACATGGTTGACTAGTGACAACTCTTTCTCCCTTGGACGACATAATGCTTTCATTCACACATGATGATGGCATGTAGTTGCACAAGACCTATATTCATATAAGTTCCTAATGTCTCTCTCAATAGAACCTATTGTGCATTAGCCATTCATGTCCTTCCATGTATCTCCAAGTGGCTTCCATATGTCAAGCTTCTTATTAGTCCAAAAGATTGATTCTTTGTGTAGTGGACATAGTTTTTATTCGATGGGTTGATTCAATGCTTGGTGGTACTTACATGGTAGTTATCTGTATATCTTGGTAGGCCCTAATGTTCTTTATCATAGGAACTTGGTTGATCGATTCATTTGTGTGGTGATCTTCTATTGGTGGCACCAGAGTTGCCCAATGACTAAAATTTTAGGACACACTTCATTTTTGTGCGATGTGTTCTACCAATAAATGTTCCCTTTGCATGCATTGAACAAGGATTTTTCCATGAAGGTGCTTGGTGTTTACTATTGCGTGTTGTAATAACATGTCTTCTATGTGGTGCCTGATATTCTAACACACCTTATGTGTTCTCCTAGCATCATGTTTTATGCTTTAATTGTTGAACTTAACATGGATAGTTTAGGGAAGTATGCATTAGATTGTTTTTAACTCCATTTTTAATATGTTATATCAAACTACTACTTCTTATAGTGGTGGTAAATGTAGTGGCAAAAATCAGCATTATGAATGTCATGGATTGATCAATGTGACTTTTAAAAAAAAAAATTAGAGAGATTTAGTTGTTATAATATGTGGTTAATTTCAATGAATCTTGTAATGAATATAATTAAGGCTTTCTTCATAAATAATTGATTATTGAATGGTGAGAATACTTTTTAACTAATGTGACGTTCAAAGAGAAATGCTCAAGATAAGGTTCATTCGATTTTCAGTATATAAATAATTTATTTTTCTATACTTAAAAACTAAACAACCCAGAGTCATTTTTAAATATGTACCATCAGTGCTTAAAACTAAAATAATGTAAACAATATATATATATATTAATATCATATTGATTATATGCATACTATGTGTCTGTGAATGCTTGTAAAACATCTTCATCTTTTGAATGTGCGAGTACTCAAATCTTACCCTCTGCACTCCATCCTTCACATCACTCATTTAAGACACATGACCTATATTTTGTAGCCAACATGACACCTAGAAAGATCTATGTCGTATATGCATACTATGTGTCTATGAATGCTTGTAAAACATCATCTTTTGAATGTGCGAGTACTCAAATCTTACCCACTGCACTCCATCCTTCACATCACTCATTTAACACATGACCTATATTTTGTAGCCAACATGACACCTAGAAAGATCTATACCGTATGCCCATCAATGTTTCGATACAGTTTGCTTATCATTCCACCCACACATGTACATACAACTTAGACAATTATCTCTAAGGCGTCAATTTGAATTTATTTTTCCTTGTGAAACTTTCAATAAGACTCCAATTTTTTCAGCCAATAGATTTGTATTAAATTGTTTTTCTATGAATCTGCTATGCTCTCCATAAACCGTTCCATTCACCACCACCAGCTACTTCTTCCTCCAATCATTACATTCACTGTTAATGATCCTTACAGACCATTTCCATCGTGGTTCCCATGACTGCTAGTTGCCTCCACAATTTTTGCTAGCCGCCAAGTGAATGACTTGCTGTACTCTATGATTAGCACTAATCATCAAGTTGACCATGGTCAGCCTTTCCACTTTAGTACGTAATTTAAGATCCACACGTGGGGACAGTTAATAATTCCTCGAAATACTTTTGCCTGTATTATTAATTAATTAAAATTTAAAACCACGGCATAAATTCAATTAACTAAGAAATATGGTCAAAAGTGCAGGATAGAGAATCCTTTCTCGTTCTCAGCAAAGAAGTTGTAATGCTACGTGTAGTGCATCCAGATGAAAAACCTTGCATTGACTATGATCTCATCCTTAGGACTCCTCCACTCACATGGCAATTTCTCAACCTTTTAATGAGAATATCTAGGAGTACTTGGATCTTCTTTCTTCAACAGGAAACAAGGAGGCATATCCAGTTAAGGTTTACTCCGAAGCTTTATGGGGACGCTGAAAAAAAGGAGGCACCAAGGGTGGTCGGTCTTGTCTCCTTGTCACAATATTGCACATTAAAAGAATACGTTTGTCGTAATTGTTCAAGTTCTATTGCTATTCCTACCACTTATTTCAGAGTCTAGAATTATATACAAGTGTTTTTAGATTTAATCGTGTATAACCTTTTTATCAATATTTTTAGATTCATGGCTCCGTTGATCATTTTGGCCTTGCAATTCATCATAATAACTCAATCTGCCCGACCGATTTCAGACAGTGGTATCAAGCAATATGATACAGTGAATTGTGCTTCAGAAACAGTTGTTCATTCGGGCCATACTGCTGTCACCGTCTTCAATGTAGAAAAATATGGTGCAGTAGGCGATGGAAAGCATGATTCTACTCAGGTCGTTCATTATTCTTTCTTGTTTTTCCTTACTATTAATTATTAGCAGCAGGGAAAATTTCATGTATACAAAGGTCTTTCATGCAAAAACAATTTTTTCTTTATTTCTAAGAATTTTGGAAAAAACTGATTTCGAACAATTTTGTGATTTTCTGTCAGGCATTTGTAAGAGCGTGGTACGCAGCATGCAGAAAACCATTAGCCATGTTGCTAGTGCCAGCAAACAGGATATTTCTTGTAAACAATTTACTTTTCCAAGGGCCCTGTCAACCTGGCTTCATTTTTAAGGTCTATAATTTAAAAATGAAAAACGGTTATACTACTTTTAATAACTGATTTGATTTTATATATGTTTATTAATTAAATGTTTTATCTGCATTTGCAGGTAGATGGGATGATAGCTGCACTGCAAAATCCAGAAAATAGGAAGAATAATAATAAATGCTTGCAATTTGCTAAACTGGAAAGTTTTACTCTGATAGGCAAAGGTCTTACTGATGGAGAGGGAGAAAATATGTGGGCTGGCCAATGTAAGTCGGTAAGCGAACAAGTAAGTAACAATTTTCTTTTAATTGAAATAGTCTTTTAATTTTATATATGTATGAGCTTTGAATGATTATTGTTTTTGTTTCACTGCAAAAATATTGTAACAAACGTAAACTGTTGCCCGTGATTTGTATATGTTTAATTATGTGCAGCCCCTTAGAATTGAAAAATATAATTGCATAGGTTGTTAAAGCATTTGTTTCACAGTAATAAACAGATCTCCATTTTAATGCAGAAAAGTGCAGCTGCTGTGATGGAGATAGTGGTTAAGGGTCGCACACTTGTCCAACCTCCTAAACCTAAGCCTAATCGAGGACACGACCCACAACATAATTAGCCAAAATATTCGATTAGTATGGATTATTCTTATACATCAATAGTTTTTAGTTAGTTAGTTAGTTTTTGCCTTTTTTTTGGTCTTATACATCAATAGTTAAAGATGTTTAAATGATACTTTTGACTAAGAAAAGTGAAATAAATATAGAAAAAGTTAGATTAATATTTAAGTTTCGAGGTGTAAAATTAATATTTGCTATTTGATTACTGTTTGGGACAGATGTTTGGAGGCCCTGGCCTATGGAATAAAAGATTTTGCTTGTGTGATAGTGTTTTATTTTTGGGGGCATGAAGCAGCAGAGAAGGTTGCGTAGATCAAAAGGAATGTGTAATGACTATAGCAAAGCCTTGTGAAAACAATGTATTCTGCCATTGGGCTGCCAGGATTTTGCTGATGTTCATTGTAGAGCTTTGTTAGAAGAATAAGAGTATTGAATAAAAGGAGCCAATTTGGCAGTTGGGCCTGCATTACATGTATGATTGGCACATTTTTATAAGTGTCCATTGTATGAAGAGCTATGGATGTATTAAAGCAAAAGCTTATCCACTCTTTTCAAACTGGTTTGAATCAATGGTTTGCAGAACTTTGGAAACGCGTGGTGTTTTCAAAGGCCCGAGAACATTAAAGAACAAAATGCTCCTGCATTTTAATTATTCCCATTGTTCGAAAAATCAAACTGCCTGTGAAAGAATTGAATTGAAGGAAATTATCGAGGAAAGATTTTAATATTTAATAATGTAAGTATGAAAAGTTTGTAAAGATGAACAATTTTAAATACTTTAGACTCTTAATCAGATCAATTTTTTAAATTTTAGTTTAAAAATAGATTTAATATGTAGAGTTTTTATTAATAAATTGTAGCAATTTCATTTAATTTAATAAATTTAAATTATAAGTTCATTCCATATAATAATGATTTATTAGTTATAATAATTTGTATTTATATGCATTCTTTAAGAGTTTATTATAAATATACAGTTAATATATTAAATTGATATCATAAAATATAAGTGAAATTGACATCTATATTTGAACAATCTTTACTTTAAATTTATAAGATATTTATCATTTGTTTTTTCTATAATATATGTATTTAGAATTTGGGTCTATAGAATGTAGGCAAAGGTGCTATTGAGATAGGAAGAAGTATTAAAATCACTTATTCATTAGTAGTAATTTCTTAAAAAAGTGTCACATTGTGCTTCTTTATTATTTGTCAATTGTATGGAAGAGGATCTATTTCAATCAACTATTTGAAAACAATTAATCAATAGAATAAACTCAACCCATTCAAAATAGATTAATTTTGGTTTAGTATTTACTTGTTTAATCTTTTTTTCCTATTGATCCCCCTATTTTAGATCATGCCCACATTTTTGTGGGTGGTGATGGTGTTCCTCCTTTAATTTATGTGGTAGCTTGTTAGCTATCAATGCTCTTGATTAGGCATTTCTTTCAATATGTTTAGTCCCCATATTGTGGCTTCAAAGAGGGTCTCCCCTCATCCCACTCTTGTTTCAATGGACTTGGAAATGAGGTTTCTTGGACTATTGTCTAAAGAAGGAAGAAATTTATTCCAAAACATGCTTCTCATTCCCATGTTAAGCTCAATTTCAAGTTATTTTAAGACAAGTACTTCTTCCTAATATCTAGATATCATGTCTAAGCACTATTTGGGACTCTCTAGAAAGAAGCATTAATTTAAGAAAGAGATGTCAATATCAAAAATAAGTTAAATTTTCTTTGCTAACAACCATTCTTCAAGTTTATTTGTTTTACATGGACATCTACCTATAGGAAGCACAATAGTTACAATGACTAGATAATATAGCAGTCTTTATTACTTTTCATCACTAGTATGTCTATATTATTGCTTTTCATCACTAATATTGTCTATATGTATGATGTATCGAGGAATCAAGAAATGTTCAAGTTTTGGAATGCAATGTCTATTGAAAACATTTCACTTTTTAAAACAATCTTCTATAAAATAAATGAAGATAATAAATTGTTTAGGGTATGTGTAGGATCGTGATGGGCCAAAAAGTGGCGATATGTAAGCCATATGATGGTCCATGTGGCTGACGACTTTTTTTTTACTTAAAATTGATGAAACGAAAAGGGTTTTTAGAGGAAAGTCTCGGCTTTCCACCAATATAAATTATGCTTTACTTTGAATTTAATAAATAATTATTATTCATTTTTTATTAGAATTACGAATAAAGTCCTGATTGATAGGCTGATTGAAAAACATCTATAACTTTCAAATGGTATCACATCTTTTGAATCTGAAACATGCGTCACATTCTATGCTTTGCATACTATAGGATTAAAAAAGAAAAATTTGAATTTCATGAATTTTTGACCAAGTTATGGTGGTTAGACAGACGAGATTTTATATTTTTTAAAAGTTGTAATAAAAAATTCATAATTAATTATTTACTTGGAAAAAAATTATTAAAAAATATGCATCACATCAGGACATGAGTCCTCTACTTATATCTAAAATCTTATAAAAAAATATTATAATTTTATTGTGGTTAGGGTGGTCAGACAAACACCTACTTCTTATTTTTACCCTGAAATTTAAATACTACTACATTGAAATTTCAAATTTTCACCAAATAGATTTTTTATTTTTAAATAAAGGTCTAGTAGTTTAGAAACTATATTCAATTTTCTACAGATTCATTTTTTACATTTTTTTGAAATAATATAGATAACTTATTCAAATGTTTACGTCAAGTTGTCTAACTCTGATTTTTTGTCTTTTTATTGCCACTTAAGGGCCTGTTTTTTCCATGATGATCCTGCACATACCCTTTACAACAAATACAAGTAATAATATAAATTTTTTCAAAGCTATATTTTCTTTTCTAAGATTACTTCTTAAATATTTAATTAATTATAGCTTAAAATAATAATAAAATTAGAAATTATGTTCATAATTCTAAACAAAAAAACAATAGAAATTAAATTAAATTTTGTATAGTATCATGACTTGTAGAGTAAAGATAATAATTTAAATTTTTGATGTTTTTATAATTAAATGAAAAAATTATCTTATGTGTAATTTTCATTCTTTGAGGCAAAGTTCTTTTGAGTTATTTATATTAAAATAATCAATCGTATTATGCTTGTAGATATTCAATTTATTTCTTAGGAAATTTATATAGACATATTGAAATAAAAATATCAATATTCTTTCAAATATGATAAGTTGAAGGAATTAAGATGATGAATTACATTTCAAAACCACCATTAAAATTTTGGCCAAACAATAACATATAAAATTTTAACCATACGATCAAAATTTTGGGCATATCCATTCTACTTGGTGAACTATAATTATTTTCATAGTTAAATGTATATATTATATGCAATGCTCATTCTATGAGGCCAATGTAGATACTATATACAATTCTTATTATAAAAGGGAAAGTTTTTGAGTGAAGGTAAAACAAAAATTCAATTCAAATAGAAATGAATTGAAAAGTAGAAATATTTGAATTAATCTACCAAGTCACAAATTTAATCTATTTCAAAAGTACATAATAGAATTGGGCATGGATATCATGCTTGCACTAACAAAACTTAGTTTTATTAACCATTCTCTATTTTTCTTTCCACTTTCAACTTCTACAAATGTATCTAACATAATAAATGCTACTTTGAAAGCATTAAAATTTTGATATTTCAATGTGTCAAAAATATAACAATTGAAAGTATGGTCTTTTTCGAGTGGAAAAAATATAACTATCAATAATAACCATATTTTTTTATATAAAAATCTCATCTCTTTAGCTCTATTTTTATTTTACGTTGTTTAAGAACATCAATTTCTTAGTGAGAGAGTACAAGTAACTTTATCCCCTAATGAACATGAAATCAAAAATGATAATGTCATTAATGGGCCCTTGGTTTGCTAGTGAAGTTGAATGATTATGAATGAGTCCACTAGGGATCAAGTCTCGCTAAGTGTAAGGCCTTGAAACCATAAAGAGTGAGGCTAAGATTGTACCCTAGGTGACTTTGGTAGAATGAATACCCCTCAATCTTTAGCTCTTACCTAAGAATGATTCATTCTAAGGCTCATTCTCCATATTGGGTAGCTAAATGACTCTATAGGTTTGATATTAAACCCTCCAAAATAAACACAATGTCTATTGCTCATAGAGAACTATAAAAACTGATGGTCTCTTATAATAAACTAGATACTAGTATATTTAAAAGAAGAAAAATAGATCTTTAAGATTATTTTTTTTGTATTTTCTTGAAAGAGTAGTACATATCATCGAGAATATATGCTAGTTATTTTTTATTGATCTAAGTCTAAGCTATGCTTTTCATGAAATAAATATCAACTCATTTGAAGAGCTAATGAATTTTATTTTATGTGTTTGATCCCTTTCAACAAAAGGGTAGGTGCAAGAAGTTGGGTTCAATTTTTGGTTCAAAAGTGGAAGTGTTTTTCCTTAAAATCAAAGTTTGCCATAGTTAGACTAAAAATTTGAAGCACTTACAAAAAATCTTTAAAATTTCAGTAATATGAAATGTAAGATTTTGAGTCTAGTTTTCAAATATGTAATTTATTCTAATACCTAGATGATACGAAATAATTGTGTATAGGTTTGTACAAAAATCATTTGTAAAATGTCATTTTTTTGAACCATTCCATGCACGTGTCCAACAAGAATAATTTTACTTAAATAAAATTACTTTTCTAATTCCTTTTGGGAAAAGATGTGTAGTATACTGAAGATTGATGAGGATATTTTTATAATAATTTTCTAAATATTTTTTAATTAATTTTTCATTGGCTCTAACTGCTATTTTTTAAAAACCCTTGTGTCTAACAAGCATAATTTAAGCTAAACTAGTCATAAAGTGATTTTTTCATTATGTAAAGAATTATATCATATAATTTACTTTTTTTTAAATTAAAAATTATTAATTATTAATTATTAAAAATACTAATACCTAACATTTCAAGTTTATAAATTAGGAAAAAATGCAAGGAAAGAGGTTGATTGCGGCGAAAATGATGTGCACCAAAATTTTCAGGTGATCGATATGTCAAAGGAGTCGGCATAAGATGTGGAAATGTTGGAAAAAATGGCAATAATTTGTAGAATTATTGGCCCAAGATACGAAAGGCGAAAAATAAAGGAATGGATTGAAGAAAACTGGAAAACGATTGAGATTGTGAAGTTCATGCCAAAGGGTTTTTTTGTGATAATTTTTCTGTCAGAAGTGGAAAGGGAGAAAGTTTTTATATGGGGTTTTATGGAGAATGGATGAGAACCAATCTATATGCAAAAATGGAGTGCAAATTTTAATGCAGTGCTATTGGACCCCTATGACAAACCTTTCTGGGTCAGAATGTATAATCTACCTTTGGAGTACTAGGCAGAGGAAAGTATTGGAGTACTAGGCAGAGGAAAGTATTGAAACAATTTAAGGCACTCAATTGGAATGCTTATGGATGTAGATGAAGAAATAGTGAAAGGAAACTCCTACATCTATACGAGGATTCAAGTAGTAGCAATTAAGAAAATTTTGGACAAAATCATGTTATGTGTAGATGGGGATCATTGGGTGCAATCGCTTGAAGTTGAAGCGCTTGAAGTTGAAGAAGAGAAGGCATTCTGTAGAATTTTTTGAAAGAGAAATCATTGTGTTGAAAAGTGTAATAGAAGAAAAAGGAGGAACACTTTATGGTGGCCCAAGAAGAAGCAAACAGAGGAAAGAGTCTAGAGACCCAAGGTGTAGCAAAATCAAAAGGCGAAAGAAGCAAAGAGAGAAGGAGGAAAACAAAGATTGTCTCCTCCTAACTTGGAAGGAAGGGAAATCAAATCGCCAATAAGGATAAATCTCTAGAGAAAAATTACCAAAAGAAGTTGAGTCAGTTACAAAAACAAAAGATATGGAAATTGAAGAATCCAAGATAGGAGTGGAGGAGGCCAAGGGCCTTTATTTCCCAAATTCTAGGGAGGGAAAATCAAAAGGCCAAGAAGATTTTTTTTGGAAGAAGCCTTCTGAGAAGCAGATGATTTGGGAGAAATAAATATTAGATGCATAAGCCAATTACCAACAAAACTTTTGGGTAAGTCTAAGAAAGGGAAAGACAGAAAATCAAATAAGAAAAAGTAGGAAGAAGCCAGTGAAAAAGGTTTCTTAAGCATAAAAGAATTCTTGAAATCCAAGTGAGCCAAGGTCTCCCTTGGAGGGAAATGAAGATGATAATGTGGAATGCCAAGGGACTTTTAACTCTTGACAAAAGGTGCCTAATAAAACGTCATTTGGATAGGATGCAGGAAGACATAATTTTGCTCCAATAAACTAAGATAAGTGTTGAAGAAGGGGAAAAAATCATAAAATACTGCAGAAAATGGATGGGTTTCTTTCATAGTGTTGTTGGATCAGTTGGCGGAATGGCCATATTATGGTCCAACAAAAAGGTAGAAATAGAAATGGCAGAAGAAAAAAATAATTGGTGTCAAGGTTGGGTCAAATGTAGATTAAGTAATTTGTCTTAAATTCTCATATTCAATGTATATGGACCAATAAGTACCGGGGTGAAGGTAGAAGTGTGGAAAAAGATCTCTTCAAAATTGGCAGAGTTGGATTGCTCAAAAGTTATATTAGGGGGGTAACTTCAATGCAATCCTAGATATAAAAGAAAAAAGTGGAGGATCGAATGAAATAAGTAAAATGATGTTGGATTTCAAAGAATTTTTTGAAAGTAATGTAGTCATAGATTGTGTCCCAAAAAATGGATAGTTTACATGGACAAATCGGAGGAGGGGGTTTACAAACATCTCATAAAGACTCGATAGATGCCTACTAGGTCTCAGATGGTTAGGGGATGATTCAATGTGTGAATCAAGCATAATGCCAGTGTCGGTTTCAGACCATTATCTAGTAGCGTTAGTGATAAAAGATAGCGAGAAAACTGTCAAGAGTTTTTCAAATTTGAAACCATGTGGTGGTGCGATCAAGAACTGTTGGGGAAGTTAGAATAATGGTGGAAGGTGCAAATAGAAGGAACTATCAAGTTTAAGTTCTTTAAAAGGCTGCAATATATGAAAGACATGCTCAAAATTTGGAATAAGCAAACCTTTCTAAACATTTTCACAGAGAAGGAAATAGTGGAAAGCGAGCTAGAAGTGTTGAATGAATTAGTGTTGGTTAATGGTATGTTAGAAGAGGAATATACGAAAGAAAAGGAACTAAAGGAAAAACATACAAAAAAATTTAGCCAGGGAAGAGCTTTATTGGTGCAATAAAGCAAGAGTATCCTAGCTAAATGAAGGAGACTCAAATTTGAAGTTCTTCCATGCATTTGCTAAGGGTAGAAGAGTGTCTAATTGGGTGGAGAGTATTTTCTATGAAGATGGATCCAAAGTCAAATAAAGAGATCAAATTGAAGATAAGGCGATAAAATATTTTAAGGTGCTACTAGGTGAAAAAGTGGGTGGTAACGCGTTAAGGGATGAGTCAATCCTGTCATGCATACCAAAAATTATTAAAGAATAAGACAACAGAATGCTCAGCGAGGCGTTCTCATTTGAAGAAATTTGAGTGGCAACCTTTGGGTTAAATCCAGATAAATCACCTGGGCCCGATGGTTTCCCTACCAAATTTTAGCAAAAATGCTGGCAATTTGTAGGGGTGGATGTTTGGCAACTAGTGGAAAATTTCAGAAAACGGAGGAAGTTTATAAGGGACCTTAATAACACAGTGATAGCAATAATTCTGAAGAAGAATGTGTGCAGGACTTTTGTAGACTATAGGTCAATTTCGCTCTACAACACAATATATAAGATTGTGACAAAGGAACTAGTGAATCGATTGAAGAATGTGATGGAAAAGATAATTTCAGAAGAAAAAAATGGTTTTACCCCAGGAAGAGAAATAATTGATAGTATCATCTTTGTTTCTAAGGTTGTTCACACTATAATGGTAGAAAAAAAGAAAGGTATGTTAATCAAACTTGATGTTAGTAAGGCCTAAAATAGGGTACAGTGGGATTTTCTTTTAGCAATAATGGAAATATTTGGTTTTTCAAAGCTTTGGTTAGAAATGATTTCTTATTTTATTTCTTCACCTCGATATTCAATTTTGGTGAATGGGTCACTATGTGGTTTCTTTGGAGCCACAAATGGGTTAAGGTAGGGAGGCCTAATTTCCCCCTTCATGTTTGTGATAATGGAAAAGGCAATGGATAGGATTTTTAAAAGGCTAAAGGTGGTTGGGATTTGGAAGGGGATAAAGGTGGTAGAAGGCTTGGACCCAATGACCCACTTTCAGTTTTCCGATGACATGGTCATGTTTGGAGAAGCCAATATAAAAGAAGTAGAAGTAATAAAAAATGCTTTGGAAAGTTATACCTCAGTGTTTGGTCAGATTTTAAACAAAGAAAAGTTAGAGATTTTTTTCTTCAATACAAGGAAAACAATTCAGAAAAGGATTGCCAAGAAACTCGATTTTTCTATAAGGAGTCTCCCAGAGAAGCATCTTGGGATACTTTTCTTTTAGGGGATTTGCAAAACAGAGTATTGGGAGGAGATAATCACTAATTGTAGGAAGAATTCGAATGCGTGGTAGTGTAGGTGGTTATCCCTGGTGGGAAATTTACTGATGGTGAAATCGGTGCTAGCAATCATGCCAATTTACTTAATGCCATGTTTCAATATTTCCAGTAAAGTCGTTGCAAGGCTAGAAATTTTCATCAAAAAAATTGTGTGGGAGGGGGCAAAAGAGGCAAGAAGGATCCCTTTGATAAAATGGGAAACTTGTCTACCAAAGAATCAGGGTGGTGCAGCCCTAAGGAGAATGGATGCTCAAAATATGGCATTGGGTGGCAAGCTTAGTTGGAAAATTTTAAAAGAGCCAAATCAGTTGTGGTGTAAGATAATAAGGAGTTGTATAGGAGAAAATTTGCACCCCTAATGAAAATTCCCCTTTTACCCCTCTCCACTTTAGAAAATCGAATTCAGAAGCTTAATTTCACATAAGCCCGTTGTTCTCATTACACTTGGTGCCTGTTTTGAGTGTTGGTAGAGGCGTTTATGTCAAGGATGCCTGCATGGAGTGCAAACATCTATGTGGCACGCTTACGTCCCTGGAATATTCCTACGGTTGGAGTCTACAGATGCGTTACACTTCCTATATTGGAAGTCGTATAGTAACACCTCCCTTCATCTGGCCGACCTGAATATGGTCGTTTTTTCATCTCCCTTCTCCATATTGACCATTCCTTCACCCATTTTCAAGCTTCACCATCTTGACACAATCTCTCCAAGCATTCTAGCATTCACTTCAAGCATTGCAGCAATATTTCACACTTCATAGAAAAAATCTCTTCACTCCATCACTTCAATAGAGAAAGTGCGGGAAAACTCCATTGTAGAAGAGGCTTAAGTTCCTCTCATTTTCTCCCCCACTAGCCTTGAGCACTTTGGGCAGAGGTGGTAATCTCCACACTCATCTTCTCTATTACTTGGTTGAGTTAGCACATTACTGTTTTGTAGTGTTTTGGTGTACTTTTCTTGTATTTCCTTCTTTATCGCATTATTTCTATATTGTGGAAAACTTGGCTGTCTGTGGAGGTGGAAACACCAAAACGGGGGTCTGACTGAGGCAGACCCTTAAACAGCCCCCCAACATTTTCCTTCTTTTTTGTGTGTAGGCAGAGATATCTTGAAGCGATCTGGCGAACAAGTTACTATGTGAGATCATCTTTGTCATTCTTATAGTAATATACTTGTTTTATCACACTCATCTTTATGTTTCATATTTCATAGTGTTTTTCTGCACCTTTAGGAATTCTTGACTAGGTTGTTAGTCTTTTTCTTAGAGGTCAGACCTTGTCTCCTTGGTTTTCTGGTCGTACGAACGCCAACGTACTTGAGAGACGCTAGTGCGTCGCACTCTCGTCCCAGAACCGCACTTTTGTCCTCTGACAGAGAACTATCTAAGACACAAAGTCAACCCTAAAAAATGACTCACCTAGTCTCCTTTCAAACCTCAGGTCTGCAGAGTGATCAAAGGACTCCATAGTCCTCATCATTCTCATCCCTCCTTTCCTAACTATCCCTTAAACTAAGGTAAGTTAGGGAAGCCTATTGCACTCAGCCTTTCATGACCTGGCGCCTTGCAGCAGTTGGTCCCCCTCTCTTACATTTTTGGTGAACCCGATGTGAACCATTTTGGTTTCGTTTTGTGATATTGAAAGTCCCTTTTCTCGTATCCTAGGAGTGTTGTAGGTGTGAGTGTTGTGAGGCTTCTACCTTGCAACCCAACCTACGACCCCTAGTAGGCATAGTTGGAAGGTTCTGAAAGTGTTGTGTAACAAAACCTGAATTGGGTCACTACTTTGTCTTGTAACCTTTAGGAGGCTCTATGGAAGTGTTTTCTAGTGTGTGTGATGGCTTCTTTCCTAAATCAACCTATTCCCTCTGCACAACCTATGAGTAGTGGCAAGGATATCACCTTCACTTCGTAGGACCTACCAATGGGCTTTAATAGGGAACCATCTCCTCTCTACATTCCTACAAGGATAAATGGGAATACCGTGGATGGTGTTCTCATTGATCCGACATCTCAAGTAAAAATTATAACAGAAGAGATCATGTTAATCAACTTCCTACACAAGGATGGATATAATGCACCTGAGAGTACCATCCGTACACACAACAGACTTTTCGTACCTCCTATAAGAAATATTGTCTTGTTTGTCCTCGTTGGACCTAAGTCCATAAACCTTATGTTTGATATCATACTGGGGCCTGAACTCTTCAAGGTGAAGCTAGGTATCCCCTGGCTGGTAGCTATGAATGCAATTCCCTCGGTTGTGCACAATTTTTTGAAGTTCACTCATGGAGGTTCAGTACATGTTGTCCATGAGACAGATTATAGACCACTGGTTGTGCATGGCAGCTATTCCTTAGATTACTTTTGTCCTACACCCATTGGTCCTATCTTTCCCATGAAGAACCTCTCTACCATACATATCAAAATTACAAGATAGAGCATGCTAGGCCGAAAGTGAGATATCCTCCTTCACCTTATGTTGTTTCACATAGGGCTTGCCTAAAAGCTAACAGTGATGCCGCTAAGGCACGTAGAAGGGAAGAAGATAAGAGGTCCCAAGATAGTCCTTCTTCCTCTTCTGATGTTCAGCCTTATGCTTCCTCTCACCTTGCGATGGTACCATCTGCTTCTGCCTCACAGAATCCCATGGTGCCCCGCTTGGCAAAAGGCCAAGCGTCCTACATTCAAACTTCTTGTCTTACTCACAGAGCCTAGGCCTATTTAATATGGTAGATAGAAATCCCCCTATGGAGAGTCCTCTATGTCTCAGCCTCTACAACCCCCTACCGCTCCTGCTTCTAAAGTAGTGAATGGGAAGAGGCCCATTGTCAAAGTGTTGAGTCGATTCCCCTTGCTATTTTTGAATTGGTTCCTCATGTTCCCATCTAGGAGTCTATCCTTCCACTGGAAATAGCTATGGAAGACACTCTCATGGCTGAGTAGGAGCCCTTTATTCCCTTACAACCTTTGGCCTCTAGTTCGAAGAGTCACAAAAACCGCCTTGCACGTGAGCGCAAGCACCGGCGAAAGGCTCTTCTGGCTAAGTAGGCCACTTCACAAAAGAAGGAAGAGGAGATGGTTTCTCCTGTATCAGGACCACTATCACATCCTCCTCTCTCCTCCCCTTTGTTTCCATCCAAACTAGTTCTATATCACTTGTGACTTCCGTTGTGAGCACACACGCACCTAGAAAGGTGCAGGTGTTCATCGCTCCTTCGGTGGACCCACCTTTGTTGACATCTGTTCCAGATGTCTCACCTTTCCTAAAGCCCGTAGATTTTTTTTAACACTTAAGTTGTCTCTATTGTGGTCCTTTCCTCCTCTTCTCCCTCCACTCTTCTCGCTTTGTCTGTGGTGATTTCACCTCCTCCGACGAAGAAGAAGATTGAGAGTAGTCCCTCCAATAACGGAGGACGTAAGAGGAGCCCATCTTTCCCAAAAAGTGGCCCCATGCTAACTTGTTCTATCCTAGTAACAAAACTAGCCTCGACCTCTCCTGAATTTGTCACCACTCCTGAATCACTCGGCGAGTCTAGCGGTGAACCTCAGGTGAAGTCTTCCCCATCCGTCGAAGTGAAACATGGAACTCCCGAAATGCATGTTTAACTCGGTAGATGAATTTCCAACCTTGTCAGTGATCTTCATGAAATCATTGACCTTAGACCCATAAGAGCTGAGCGACAGAGACCTCACTGGTCCTTCTCCCTTAGCCCTTGTTGCGGGATGATCGGAAGCTCCTCCCCTTAAAACATTCAACCACTGTAGGCTCGCCCTCCTTCTCCTTATGATGATCCAGAGTGGGAAGCTGATGACCTCTTGGTTGATCAGTGTTAGGGGGATACCCCTTCTTGATCTTCAGATTAGACGTATGTGTGTTATGATTTGTTTCCCCCATGATCATGCTATATGTGCTTGGATGACCCTCATCACCCTTGTTGGTTCTTGGATACATGCGTGGTGTTTGTGTTGTAAACCTTCCTCTATTTGTATCATCATTATTCCATGTTTGTGATTGACTTTCAAAAAATTGGGGACGATGCAAACCATTGAAAGCATTTAGGCTTCCTTCCATATTGACCTAATTTTTTTCTTTTACTTTGTCTTCTCATGAATTCTTCGCATAGTAGGGGTTGATGAAATTTCGTATTATATACTATTATTATACTTATATATATTTATGAGCAATTATGACCCCAAAATATAAAGCTACCCCTATGCCCTTTGATTGTGTTCTTTTTCCTTTTTTTTCTCTTTATCTTTCTCTCTTCTTTGCTTGAGTTGTCCCTCTTATGTGTGACAACGCCACTTCTACATTACTTGGTCTTTAGAAAATGCATTTGTTGCCCAACAAATCTTTTCTCGAGACCCTTCATACACTTCTTTATCAGAATTGCATTCTCGACTTGAAACCCTAACGAAACATGTTTCCTTCATCATGGGTTCACAAAGAAAGGACTTGAGAACCTTCCTCTGAAGCGAGAACAACTTTGATCTTCCCCTCGCGTGGGGAAATATCCTTCCTTTTGAATTCCTTGATGATGAATTGATTCAAGAAAGAAGGCGTTAATTTTTGAACAAGTGTGTCCCTTGAGTGGACCCCTTTCCTTTCACATTGGGTTCCCAAGGTACCCTTTCGAAAATTCTTTACATATTTGCATCTAGCTTAGGGGAATCCTGACTAGACCTACTTTACATCTTCACGTCTAGCACGGGAGCAGGCTGACTAGACCTACTTCGCATCCTTACGTCTAGCTTGGGGGAAGCCTGACTAGACTTTACTTTTCAAATAGTGCGTCCCTTGAGTGGATCCCTCTTCATTTTGACGGGTTCCCAAGGGACCCCTTTGAAATAATTCCTACTTGGCGATGGTCTGCGTGACTGTCCATTCACTGGCCTATGCGGCCACTTCTTGACGTGTTCTATCTATGGGT
The DNA here is from genome assembly GCA_007115665.2 of Sequoiadendron giganteum. Lineage (NCBI taxonomy): Eukaryota > Viridiplantae > Streptophyta > Pinopsida > Cupressales > Cupressaceae > Sequoiadendron > Sequoiadendron giganteum. The sequence goes on along the minus strand of CM021104.1, from coordinate 639,772,086 downwards.
AAACATGTCGCTATTTCTGACTCTATGGAGTCCTCTCTTCTCAGTCTCCCTCATGTGAGAGTTCTTGGGGGATACTTCTCCTTACAGGTCTACAAGTCCATAAGGTTCTCTTCTTGGTTTCTTTCATGTGAGAGCTCTTGGACGATACCTCCCTTGCAGGTCCATGGGCTTGTAAGGTGCTTTCATTCTTCAGCTTTATAGTTCTATGGAGCTATGAAGTTCTTTTTTTTTCCTACACTTTCGATTTCACCAGACCATGATATGCTTCCTCAACGGTACAGGTATACATCTCTAACCCTATGTCTTCTTTGATTTACTTTATCGAAGCACTCACCAGTATTCATGCTCGCTAAAGTGGGGGAAAAATGTATAGGAGAGAATTTGCACTCCTAATGCAAATTCCCCTTTTACCCCTCTCCACTTTAAAAATTGAATTCGAAGGCTTAATTCCACATAAGCTCATTTTTCTCATTACACTTGGCACCCATTTTGAGTGTTGGTAGAGGCGTTTATGTCTGAGACACCCACGTGACATGCAAACATCCACGTGGCGCGCTTACGTTCCTAGTAGATTATTGTGGGTGGAGTTTGCAGAGGTGTTACACTTCCTATTGGAAGTCGAATAGTAACGCCTCCCTTGGACTGGCCAACCCGAACATGGCCGTTTCTTCATCTCTCTTATTCATATTGACCATTACTTCATCCATTTTCAAGCTTCACCATCTTGACACAATCTCTCCAAGCATTCTAGCATTCACTTCAAGCATTGCAATAGAATTTTACACTTCAATAGAGCAACCGCGAGACAACTCCATTATAGTAGAGGCTTAAGTTCCTTTCATTTTCTCCCCCACTATCCTTGAGCGCTTTGGATGGAGGTGGTAAGCTCCCCACTCATCTTCTCTATTACTTGGTTCAGTTAGCACATTACTATTTTGTAGTGTTTTGGTATACTTCGCTTGTATTTCCTTCTTTATCACACTATTTCTATATTGTGGAAAACTTAGCTGTCTGTGGAGGTGGAAACACCAAAATGGGGGTCTGACTGAGGTAGACCTCTAAACAACCCCCCAACATTTTCCTTATTTTAGATGTGTGTAGGTGGAGATATCTTGGAGCGATTTGGCGAACAAGTTATTGTGCAAGATCATCTTTGTCATTCTTGCGATAATATACTTGTTTTATCACATTCGTCTTTATGTTTCATATTTCATAGTGTTATTATGCACCTTTAGGAATTCTTGACTAGGTTGTTAGTCTTTTTCTTAGAGGTCAGACCTTGTCTCCCTGGTTTTCTGGTCGTATAGACGCCAGCGCACCTGAGAGATGCCAGTGTTTCGCGCTGTCATCCCAGAATCGCGCTTTTTTCCTCTGACAAAGAGTTATCTGAGACATAGAGTTGACCCTAAAAATTGACTCTCCTAGTCTACTTTCAAACCTCAAGTCTGCAAAGTGATCTAAGGACTCCATAGTCCTCATTATTCTCATCCCTCCTTTACTAACTATCCCTTAAACTAAGGTAAGTTAGGGCAACCTATTACTCTCAGCCTTTCGTGACCTGGGGCCTTGCAGAGGTTGGTCCCCCTCTCTTACAGGAGTAAATATCTAGATGAAGATGATCCCAAAAGGATCTTTACAATGGAAAACTCAATGGGTGGCTCAACAATATGGAAGTTTATTTGGGAAATTCGAAAGGTGATAACAGAACACCTAATGTGGAAGGTAAGTAATGGCAAGTGCGTGGACTTCTAGGGTGATTCCTTGAACGGATATACCCCACTGGTGGAAGTGTTCGGTGAGATGAAGTGGATTGAAAATATGAAATATCACTTTGGCAGTGCAGAGGTAAACTACATAAAGTGGCAGTAGGTGCATTGAAAGGTAGTTGCAATTGGATCTCCTTTGAGTCGTGTGGGATTCTAAAAGGTGAAAGGAACAAGATTTTGAAAAATTTGGTTGTCATCGAGTCTTGCTATTAGAGGAGGAAGATGAAGTGATATGGTGTGAGGCGAAGTCTGGAGTATATTATGTGAGGTTCGATATGTGATCCAAAAGGCTTAGGTACAGTTACAGTCAGATGGCCATCAAAGTTGTGTTGAAAGGCATGTATATTACCAAAGGAAAGAGCATTTTTGTGGATGGTGTTGCATAAATGTATCTTGGCTGGGGAAAGGTTGTGCAAATATGGTATTCAAGGCCCGAGCATCTATGCGTTGTGTTTTAGGGATGGCAAATCTACAAACCACTTGTTTCTTAATTATCCATTTGCATTTTAATGGTAGGATTGGCTGATGCAATTGATGGGTTGGTTTGGACCTAGACAGAAGGGCTTGTTTCTTTTCCTATCTAGTTGGCCGACTTGGAAATGGTATAATCTATGGGGTGCTATGTGGGTGGTGGCCCTATCTATGGTGGTGTGGAAGGTTTGAAAAGAAAGGAACAAGATGATCTTCAATGACAAGTGCCTTTCTGTAAAAGAAATAATAAAAAAATATTAGGGGTTTGTGAGGTGGTAAGTGCTAAAGTGTGCAACAAAAAAGCATGCAAGTGAAGCACCAAAAATGAAATCACCTCCACCTGGAAAGAGGATTCCCCAATAAGCTCCTAGGGTTTTTCACCTACAAGTTGGTTGGTACAATACCTCTTTTGTACTAAGTATTCTTGATGTTTCATTCAAATAATCAAGTTAATGTGATGTATGTGAATGTGTCTAAGTGCGATGATCTAAATGCCATTAGCTGAAAATAGAAACTAACTATTAATGTAAAACCTAGGAAATGCAACTATGTTTGAAAGCACATAATAATATACAAATGACCTAAGAAACATAAACAAACTACTACATAAATAAATAGAATTGAAGGGGTGCACCTGGGAGTGAGTTCCAAATTGGATTGGAAGTTGGAAATGTTATTGATGTTGACTGGGACACTTGTGCCAATTTGGGCGACTTAGTCCTAGATCTGGAAAAACTAGTCCAGAACCCGTTTCTGCTAAATGGGTGTCCAAATCTACAAAAACCTCTTAAAAGCAGGTTCAGTGGGACTAAGTCACCATTTTTGGCAATTTAGTCCACTTCTGAATTTTTGAAAATCAGAGAGTGGAAGTGGAAGCCCTCGGTTTGTACTTCAGTTCTCCACAGGTGTTTGCTTCTAGAATTCTAATTCTCAGACCTAAAAGTGACTTTTTGTAGATGCATTATCCTAGCCAAAAAATATGTGTCTTCAACAAGTCTTCAATCCATTCTTCAATTATTTCCAAACCCTCAAAGCACCTAAATCTGCAAACACACAAGGAAAGAAGGAGAAAATGTTGAATGTTAGGGATTGGGGGTTTGCCTTGGTCAAACCCCTTTTGAGTAATCAAGCCCCCAGGATTCAAGATTCTAATTCAAATCGACATACATGCAAGAAGACACATTCAAGCCCGGTGAATAATATGCAGAAAAATAGGATACATGACATGTGATGACAAGAACTAGAAGGAAAGAGAGGAATGAAAGTGAAAAAGTTGGATCAAGCTTCGACCGTTTGTCCTGCTAGTTGTGGATCAGATCTAGGTTGTTTGTCCAAAAAGAATATGATTATACTCACTTAGGGGCAATAGAACTCTTGGTTTTCCACCGATGAGAAGGCCCAAAAGGTGAAAAACATACACTCAGTTGGTATGCACTCTCACACACACAAGGGTGGCTATGGGGAAAGTCATGCCATTGGTTGGGCTTCTTACTTAATCATACCAAAGTTATACCTCCTAATAACTTTGATAAGGCGCCACAAAAGGAAATGAATGTTTGATGGTGTAAGGAATGTTCAAAGGGGTTTTTATTAGTTCATGCAATGTCTCATCTTAAGGAACGGGTATGTGCAGGATCATGATGGGCCAAAAAGTGGCGATATCTAAGTGATATGATGGCCCATGTGGATGACGACATTTTATTTACCCAAAATTGATGAAATGAAAAGGGTTTTTAAAGGATATTCTCAACTTTCCACCAATATAAATTATTCTTTACTTTGAATTTAATAAATAATTATTATTCATTTTCTATTTGAATTACGACTAAAGTCTTGACTGATAGGTTGATTGAAAAAATTCTATAGCTTTCAAACGGTATCACATTTTTTGAATCCAAAACAAGTGTCACATTCTATTCTTCACATACTATAGGATTAAAAAAAAAAAGAATTGAATTTCATGAAGTTTTGACCAAGTTAAGGTGGTCAGACATACGAGTTTTTATATTTTTTAAAAGTTGTAATAAAAAAATCATAATTAATTATTTACTTGGGAAAAAATTACAAACAAATATGCATCACATCGATACATGAGTCCCCTACTTATATCTAAAATATTATAAAAAAATATTATCATTTTATTGTGGTTAGGGTGGTTAGATAGACACCTACTTCTTATTTTTTTCCTGAAATTTAAGTACTACTGCATTGAAATTTCAAATTTTCACCAAATAGATTTAAATAAAATAAAATAAACCTAGTAGTTTAGAAACTACATTCAATTTTCTACAATTTCTATTCTTACATATTTTTGAAATAATATAGATAACTTATTCAAATTTTTACATCAAGTTGCCTAACTCTGATTTTTTGAATTTTATTGCCACTTAAGGGCCTGTTTTTTCCATAATGATCCTGCACATACCCGAACATTATGTGTAATGTCTCCAAGAGAGGAAAAGTGCAAATGGTCTCATCTTGTTTGCAAGAGAGGAAAAGTGCAAATGTCTCATCCTGGCGAACATTGTACATAATGTTTCCAAGAGAGGGAATTACAAGAAAAAGAAAATCTCACAATGAAATGTGAGTGTCAATGTATGCCCCCACTTTAAAGCAGTTGCTAACACCATTACTATTAGAAATTGCTTTAAATTAGAAGGAGAGGACATGAGAGCTTGTTCAGAAAGCCCTATGCCAAGTCATATGTTTTTTATAAGTTGCGTCATGAGAAAGGATAGTATGTCATGTGTGATTCAACTTAAGACATGTCATCCACATCGCAAGCTTGCTCTTATATGTTCATGAAAGGTTAATGACTAGTCAAAAGAGACAACAACAAGTGACATATGAGGAGAAGGCTACCAAACCCCTTGCCCCCACTTAGTGCGGGACAAGAGTGAGCCAAAAGGATTAATGAAATGTAGGGTAGAGTGAAAAAGCAATATTAATTAGAGGAATGAGGTGTCCCACAGAAGGGAGAACACAAATTCCTTATGATGTTGGATTTTACTACTCAAAGCCTTACATTCATTTGTAGAATGACCATGGATTCTATGATAAGAGCAAAAGGAATTCTTGCAATAGAATTTCTTTCATGTTCGGGGAGGAAGAGAGATCAAGTGATCTTGGAGGAGGCTCAACAAGATACCCTCTTGATCAAGGGTAGAAGGTGTTCCTTTATTATGTAACAAAGAATTTCCGTGCTTAGTAAAAGATGTCATCCTTACGCAGGGCACTTTAGATTGGGAGATTATGTACGCTCCTTTAGAGGGGCGTGTAAAATCTAAATCAGTAGTGGGTTGCAAGATGACATTGGAATTAAGCAAAGGTTTCTTTGTTTGTTGTGATTGTTGCAAAGGATCATGTTTGAGACCACTAGCGTCAATTAGTGCAGGATGCACTAGTGTTGAAGGTGGTTGAGAAGGATGATTTGGGATAGTGTTGATATTGGATGAAGGCTTGATAATTCCTATTAAAGGACAATAACCAAGACCATGATGTGTTGTTTGCATGATAGGCTCGATAGGGGTGCGCATACCTTGTTCGCTAGCACCACATCCTTTGCCACTATAGCCAAGTTGTTTCATGAGATCATAACCTTTTCCATAAATCTTTTTCAATGCTTTTGGATCGGGTGATTGTTTATTGTTTGCTTCTTTATCTAGAGTGGTTGAGGTGGATGCTTTTCAAGGATCATCTGAGTCTTGTGGTGACAAGACTATTTTTTCCCTTTTTAGATTCTTTGTTCGTGATCTTGAATTCTCTTAATAAAGGAGGTGTGAAGTCTAAGGAACCCCAATTATCGTCTAAGGGAATTTTTTGTACGAGTTCCACTAGTTTGGGTAGTGTTAAAGTGTTGAAGGGTTTGGATTTTTTTTGCTCAAGTTGTAAGACACTGTAAGGCTCAGGATTAGCATCAATTATGTACACTTTGTTGTTGTAGATGTACTTCTTCTTATGATGAAGAGTGGAAAGCACCCCATTCATTGCATGAATCCATGGTCTGCCTAAAATGAGATTATATGAAACATCATGTGGCATAACATGGACAGTGTGTCTAATGTGGCCATTCCAACTGTAAGATGCAAAGTGATCACACCAAGCGGTTTTTTTCCTTCACTGTCAAATCCACTGATAGATAAAGAGGTAGGTTGAATGCTTGATTTATCGATATGGAGCCTATCCAAGAGATTGACACTACACACATTAACAAAAAATCCATTATCAACAAGGGTTCGCTTGATCTTGATTCTTTTGTATTGAGATATGATTACAAAAGCTTCAGCCTTATTTTGCACATCCAAAGGAGGGAGCTCACTTTGGTGGAAAATAATGTCAGCATTCAAGCCTTGAATCATAGTTGCTATGTCATTGGTTTGTGCATTAGAAGGGATAGGAATTTGTTGCAAGGCTTTCTGCATCATGTTGTGATAGTGAGGGGAGGCTTGAATAAGGTCCCATAATGAGATCTTAGCAGGAGTATTCTTAAGTTGGTCGACAAGATCATACTCCCTAATGTATGAATTTAAATGAGGAGCAGTAGGAAGAATGTGAGGGGATAAAGTTAAGTAATTTGAGGTTGGTTGTTGTGAGCACAGGCTGTTTCTTGTGTAATGTGTATGAGCAATGGTATTATAACTTGGTTGCTACAACACATTGTTTTTAGGTAGGTAGAGGATAAGTTCGGGTTTAGATGAAGGTTGAGGTTTTTTGGAAGGAGGATAGAGGATGAGTTCGGGTTATTTTTGAGTTTTTTTTTGTGTGAGGGTAGGTAAAGGATGAGTTGAGGTTGAATAATTTTCACATCCTTGAGCGAGTGAGAGGCTAATGTTGCCTTATCATCTTATTCTAAGGACCTAACATTATTATGGTTGATGTTATCCTTATCTTGCATCATGATATCCTCCATAGGAGGAGAGGGTTTAGGAGAACTACAAACCTCATGGTCTTGACATTCGAGGGTTGGTTCTTCTAAAATGACTTCATCGCAAGTAGTGGAATGATCAAAGATGGGATTATCAAAAGTAGGATGATTAGGAGAAGGTTCTATTTGATTGTCTTGTTTTTTGAAGGTCTCATTCTCTTGTTCCATACTATCTACAATAGTAAGAGAGCTTGTAATATGGTCACCACTAGATTCATCACAAGTAGGGGAGGCAACAAGAGAAGGACCACTAGGATGTTCAAATAGATTGTCCCAAATGGTAGGAGCATTAGGGAAGGGAGAGTCAAGAGTCTCATGACTTGTAAGAGGTATGTCTTCTAACATCAAATTATCCTCTTTGCATAGAGGATGGATATTAGGAGAAGGACAGTTGTGATCATCTTAGTTAGGGAGACTAGGGAAGGAAATGTTTAGAAATATGTTTATGATGTCATCAGTTTGTTGTTTAGTGTCTTCTGAAGGGGGATGAGGAGAGGGACAATCAAGACCCTTAATGCTTGTATCTTCTTTCACCAAAATATTGTCGTCAGTAATAGGAGAGGTATAGGGAGAAGCACAAGTATGATTTTTATGATTGTCAACACTAACATCCTCATCAAGGGGTAATGTAATGTTAAGAATTGTGTCAATGGTTTGGCAATTAACATGTTCGTTAATGAATTCATTATTGTAATCTACATTGAACTTATAAGAAGGGATGTTGTATTTATGCAATCCATTTGAAACCAAATCAAAGCCACATATCGTAAAAGAAACATGATATAAGAAAAGAAGAAAAGAAAGTGCAATGCAATAATTTAAAGTGAAATGTTGAAATGATTTTTTTTAGAGGGGAATTTCAAGGTAATTTTTTTATTACACTATGCAACAACCTGAAAAAGAAATGTAGTAGATACAAAATTGAAACTAAGAAATTCATGAAATGAGACAATTTGAGATAAATGTAGTGAAATGCATCCTACAAAAACACAACCAATTGATACAGGTAGTTAATGGCACAAAACAGAAGCTTAAAAATAGGGTTTTCAGCTCTATAAAAGGCAATTTCAAGGGCCTGAAGGGACTAAGTCGCCCAAGGTGGTGACTTAGTCCACCTGGTGATTTATTTGAGAATTTGTAGAATATTGTGATGGATTTGGTTGGTTTCTGTGTTGTATGAGACAAACATAAAATGCAAAATGCAAAATTTCAGAAATTTTTAATGTTTGAAGATGCAAAAAGGCAACCTATATGCACTTGAACTAATGCAAAGTGTAGAAACCCTAGAATGCAACTTCACTAATGCAACATGCAATGCAAGCTAATTCTAGGACAAGGAGGGACTCTAAACCATAAAGGAAGGGTATTCAAAGGTCAGGCTCACCAAAATGAACCACCAAAAATGAACTAGGGAAAGAGGATTCCCCAATAGGCTCCTAGGGTTTTTCACCTAGAAGCTAGTTGGTACAATACCTCTTTCGCGCTAAGTAAATTCTTGGTGTTTCATTCAAATATTTGGGTTAATTTGATGTGTGTGAATCTGTCTGAGTTTGATGATCTAAATGCAATAAAATAAAAATAGAAACTAACTACTAATGTAAAACCGAGGAAATGCAATTATGTTTGAAAACACATATAATGATATACAAATGACCTGAGAAACATAAATAAACTACTACAAAAATAAATAGAAATGAAGGGGTGCACCTGGGAGTGATTTTTAGACTGGATTGGAGGCTGGAAATGTTGTTGATGTTGATTGGGACACTTGTGCCAATATGGGTGACTTAGTCCTAGATCTGGAAAAATTGGTTTGGAACCCATTTATGCTAAATGGGTGTCCAAATCTACAAAAACTTTTGAAAATAACATTCAATGGGACTAAGTCGCCATTACCGGTGACTTAGTCCACTTCTGAATTTGTGAAAATCAGAGAGTGGAAGTGGAAGTGGAAGCCCTTGGTCTGCACTTTAGTTCTCCACAGGTGTCTACTTCTAGAATTCTGATTCTCAGGCCTGAAAGTTACTTTTTGTAGATGCTTTACCCTAGCCAAAAAATAGGTTTCTTCAAAAAGTCTTCAATCCATTCTTCAATGATTTCCAAACCCTCAAGGCACCTAAATCTGTAAACACACAAGGAAAGAAGGAGAAAATGTTGAATGTTAGGGATTGGGCGTTTGCCTTGGTCAAACCCCTTTTGAGTAATCAAACCAAAATGATGAAATAATTTAATGAAGCATAAAAAAGTGGAGTTTACCTTGCCATGATGGTTGACCTTGAGTTGCAGCAATGGAGGATTCAACCCTTTAATGCTTCAGAAAGAATATCTTGATGACTTAAGATCCAAAAACCCTAGCTTGCTTGAGAAGAAGGTTGAATGAGAGATGAGTGAATGATTGAGGAAGATAGATTGCTTTCCATATTAGGGTTGAAAATAAGCGAAAAACCCTTATTTATACATGTTGTGCCCTAATTTCCCAAAAATAACACATCATAGGCCGACCTTAGGGTTTAGAAGATAAAATCCCACCAGAATTTTTATTTTTATGCCACATGGGACTAAGTCACCCAAGGTGGTGACTTAGTCCACCTGGGAAAATTTGAGTGGTTGTCAAGAATTAAAAGGTGATTAATGATTTTTTTCAGGATTGTCTTCCGAAACACACTAAAGTAGGGCCTATAAGTGCATTAAGGAGTCATTATGCATAAGAAAAGGTTGATTTAGTGATCAAAAGCCCAAGAAAGTGTGAAGATGTGTTACAACATCTTACAACACTTTGAAATAAGGCTTGGAAATGGGTAGAGAGAGGTCCAAAATCCATAGGAAAGGCCCAAATGAGTGAAAAGTGTCAAGGCTACACTTTTTGGCGACACAAAAATTTCACAAGTTGGGATAATAGGAATCAAAAAAATTGGGAGCTTCTAAGGCCTCCTCAGCAAGGTTTTACAAGTAAACAAAAAGATAGGAGAAAAGCAAAATGGAAGCCTTCGGCAGAAGGGAAAATTAAGTTAAATTTTGATGCAGTAGCAAAGGGAAAACTTGGTGAGGCAGGATTTGGATGCATCATTAGAGATAGCAATGGCGTTTTTCTAAATGTTGTAACATGAGGAAGATTGGGTTGGCCACAAATAATGAGGCTAAAATGGAAGTTATGGCAAGGGGTGTCAGTTTGTGTCAAGAGAAAGGCTTCAAAAGGTAGAAATCGAGGGTGATTCACAGATATGCTTAAATGCAATAAGTAAAAATGAGGTGCTAAATTGGAAGTTAAAATCATGGGTGAATTTGGTTTGGGAAGGCTTGTCAGGCTTGGTTGAGTTTTCCATCTCTCATATTTTTTGTGAAGCCAATGTGGTAATAGACAAGATAGCTAATATGGTTCGAAAGTTATTTTTTATCAAGGGAATATTTGAAACGAGTTAAAAGATATAGTACAGAAGGATTGGAAGCCCCCGTGAAAGGTTGAGTCTACTCCAACCAATCGTTGAAATGGTAGATCCAAAAAGCGATTTTGAAGAGATATGTGAAGGGGTCGGTACTCGAAGAAGGGCAGGCTCAGTCTAGTAAAGCTAGTTCATATTTTTTGATTAGCAACAAGTGGTTAGTGCTAATGGTGGCATAATTTTTGGGGCTTAGCAAAGGCCCAACATCAATGTTAAATTAGGCAGTGTCTTTTTTTCATCAAATATTTTGTAGTGCTTGGTATGATGTCAAACTCCTTTGATGTTGAGTGGACCGTTGTAACTAGGAGGAGGGTGGTATCCCAAGGGTAGAATCAAAGGAAGAGAAGATAGCCTTTCAATTCAAAAAAGTTGATGCCAATAAATGTAAGGTGATCTTGAAGGTGGTCAGGTTGGACTTTTGGGTTGGTGGGCATGCCCACAACGACCTTGTCTTGAAGTAACTTTTCACAGTTTATGTACAAGTAATGAGATACTTCATGTGGGTTACCAAGTTAGCCCAGCGCTTCATGGAAGTTGGATTAGAAAATCAAATAATGGGGGTGATGGAGAACATTGAGGCTGAACTAGAATTGGGGCTGGTAGTTGGCGTTCTAAACCTAAAATCAGAGAAAAAGAAGATAAAGCTAAGGAAGGCCTAGAATTTGTTCAAGGTAGGAGTGGAGGAAAGGAATGACATCACTGATTTGTTGGCTTTCTTGGAGGAAAATTTTGGCCTTATTTCAGAGGAGGATGTATTGAGACTACTATAAATAGCAAAAGGGGTGGCACATTTGTACTACCATTTTCTATAACTGTGCTTTTGAAATTAATATAGGGAGCCACCCCCTTAGGTGGAGCTTATCTAAAAAAAAAAAACAAATAAAAAATCAAGTTTATCTAGACCAGTTTCCTAATTAATTAATTAATTAATATATATATACTGGACATCATCATCTATAATGGGTTTTAATTTTGTCGAAAAGTTCTTAAGAAAACCTCATCACCTATATTGCTAAAGTCATTTTTTTTCTTGTTGTTTGAAAATTACATTGTACTTATAGGTCCAAGGCTAAGGGGTGGGTTTCCAAGCATAAAACAAAAGAAAATCCATAAGTTTCAAATTTCAAATTTTATGAAACATGTACCTGCTCTAAAATGTGCACTCGTTCTAAAAAGGAGCTAGAATATATGATATAATTAGAAACAGGTACCTATTTTAAAAAATAAAATGGGTACCCATTTTAGAAATTTAGGTTTGGATACCCATTTTCTAAAATAGGTATCCATTCTTGTTAGGAATTATTTTGCTTGACGCTGAACTCCTAAATGTGGACCCAACTTCTTGCTTTCACCCAAATTTTGTTTACAATATATTAAGAACAAAAAAGTTATAACTAAATCATGATCACCATATTTTTTCTTTTAATTTTGTCATTTTTATTAAGCTTATGAAATGATTGTTTTCGAAGTTGAAATTTTAAAGTAATTTATTTTTAGAGAAAATTTAACTATAAAAAGTTGTTTTTCTTTTAAAACGTCATCATTATATGACTATAATGTAGAAAATTGTGTAGACACACAATTTCACATTGTATATTGAACCAATTTTAGTGTTCATTCTTATAGAATTTTTTAGGTCCACTTAAGCCTGAGACTTGGCCTATTTCTTTACACCAAGATTTGCTCAAATTTTGGACCATACTATCCTTCTAACCTAAATATTCTAGACACACATGTATTTTTATGAAGAGTTTTCTCCTTGAGATGTGAGCATAATGAATGAATATCCACATGACATGCTAGCGTCCCAAAAAAAATTGAGTTTAAAACATGGGAACTATCTACATAGTTATTTTGTGAAACCTATTGTAATGTTGGATTGAGAAAATAATGCTCCTTATTTTCATACCCATCCAAACAAAACCATCATTCTTTATTAAAATCTTTTTTTTTAAATAGCTATCTTTCTCTCCTTGTTGATTCATGTGAGAAACTCTACCAAAGTATTCATCAAAACCTAAAAGATCAGTTCACTTTCTTGTGAAAGAAAGAAAGGTATGTAGAAATGCTTCATACGCTAACATTTTGAGGAGAGTGTTGTGAAAGTTTTAATATTTTAATAATTATATAAATAAAAATACATATTTAAACATAAAATAAACAATATTGTCTAACATAGGTGTAAATGGAGAAAACCTTTTTATGAGAAAACCCTCACTCCAAAGCAACTCAATGTATTGTTCAATAAATGAAAGTTACAATACAGTTGTAGAGAAAGACTTCACAAGAGTATCATGAGCTATAGATCCAGAGGAATAATAACAACATAATGGTATCTATAAAACTCTTCACATAACCTCCATCTCAAGAACCTAATATATAGGAGATACAATATATGAAACCATGAAATGGTAATTTTAGAAAACTATAAGCTAAGCCACCCAAAAAAGTGACACCCAAAATTATCCTCAATAAAGATACCTTATGATGTTTCACATCATGCATCATATGTTAGTGAAAAAGTGTAACTCCTCTTTACAACTCTTTTATGTATCCAACAAATTACTACATTTCATATGCAAAATTTTAGAGGCCATAACTTTTGATCTAGTGTGCTGATTGGGCTCATTTTTAAAATTGAAGATACTGTTCAGATATCTATGCAACAATCACCCCTATAAATAGTGTTGAACAACTAGGAATATTTATTTTATGAAAAAAATAATTTACAGCCCCAAATTGAGTTTTTTAATTTTATACATAAAAATTATAGCTTTTATAATCTTTAAACATTAGGAGCAAGATTGATACATGTTTCCCAACATCCTTCCACTTTTCAAACGCCTTGCAAAAGAAAAGAGAGTATCAACAATATTATCTAATTTCTAGGAGCTAACAAGCCCATAAACTTATAGAACCACCTAATTTTTTTATGTGCTCACTAGCTCGCCATCAATTCATCTACAATACTCTTCAGGCTCAACATTTTTTAGCATCACCCTACCATCCTCTACCATATCTCAAACAAAATGGTATTGTACATCACTATTCTTTGTCTTCACATGAAAATTTGGGTTATTTACCAAAAATATGACACTTTGTCTGTCACAATGAATCATAATGGATCCTACCACTTTCCCAACACCTAAACACAATCTATTAAGACAAATAGATTGTTAAAATTATAAATTTACATCATGTAATCTACTTCTATAGTGAAAAAAGAAACCACAACCTATTTATTACTTAACCAACTAATTGCACCACCAAACATAGTGAGATAATATCTAGTGGTGGATCCTCTACTTTCAACATTTTTAATTCAATCTAAATCCAAAAATATATGAGTATAAACTAAATTTATATTCCCCATAGTATAACCATGATAGCATAAGGAATAATCAAAGGTGCCCCATAAATACCTAAAGAACCTCTTCACTACATCCCAATGTACTATCAGTTAGGGACTCCTAATTCTTAGGTAATGTATGGTCTTAAATTCAAACCATATCATACATAAAACTCCCAACTACACTAGTATAAGATACTCAACTCATATCCTTCATATCACTAGAATAAATTAGAAATTACTCAATAGATAACTTTGTTCCCACCATAAGAGGAACACACAATGACCTACAATTTGTCATGTTAAATCTCTCCAACACTAAGTTCACATACTAACTCTAGCCTAACAAAAGTTTTATATTTAACATATCTCTTATGATATTCATCTCCAAGATGTACATGAAAACCCCTAAGTCCTTCATCTCAATTGTGCTAAAAATTGAGACCTCAAATCAAAAATCAAGCATTTCACATTTCCAAAAAATAACATATCATCAACATATAATACAATAATGAGAATACAATCACCATCCATACTATAGGAGATGTAATGATCTAGTTTGGATCTTTGAAATCCCAAAAATAACACAAAAGAATCAAAATTTTGGCATCACATCCTAGGATATTTCTTAAGACCATACAAAGAATTCTTCAACTTACAAACCAAATGTTATTTATCTTTCTTGATGTAGTTATTTCACTATTTCATATAAATCCCTTCCTCCAAATCACCATGAAATAATTTTAGGTTCACATCCATATTATCAACCTCAAGATCATATGCTAATATAAAAAGAGACAATAGAAACAAAATGGATGTTAGGTTTACTACTAGGGATAAAATATCACCGTAATGTATTCCCTCAACCTAGGAATAACCCTTCACAACCAATTTTTCCTTCTACTTCTCAACCAATCTTGTCATAAAATCCTTACTTTTAGGTTGTTATCTTTGTTAAGTGGGATCCTTAATGACTAAGGTGGAGTTTCTATCTCTTCTATAGAACTCTTTGAACTCTCTTCCTCTTTAGGTCCTTAGAGAACTTTGAGTTCAACCTTCTCAAGCTTTGGAGTTAATTGTGTTGAAGTGTTCCAATTTTTTAGTTGATCCTCAAGTTTTTTTGAACTCTATTCTTAACTAAGGTTTATCTTTCTATTTCTTTGATCAAAATACTAGTCTTTATGGGGTTCATGAGCTTTTTTGAGTCAAGTTTCTATTTTGAAGGTGACTTTCTACGTAGATTGAATCTTCTAAGTTTCTGAATTTATCCCCTTGTGGTCTATTATTTTAGACCAACCTCGCTTCTGATTAGCATGGCAGTACCCTTTTCCCTTAATTGGCTAAGAACTTACATTCTAATGTTTCTTTAATACTAGGTTTTCATTAATTTTCTACATGTCAATCTATTAATATATTGTGAGGGGGCTTCACATTATAATTTAAGTTGATGACATATTGTTATTCTTGTGAGCTAGTTGATAGAATATATTTTTGTCTCTTTTTCGGTCATACAACCATGATCTAGCCCTTTTATTCCCCATCAAAAATTGCTCAAGTTTTAATTCACCTACATTCACATGTACATGTACATGTACTTTCTAGTTTAATTCAAAGATAAATATATATTTTTTTAAGATCATTTGGGCAATATATATGAGAACTACTAAAAAAATTTAACCTTTTCTATTCTGATAGAGATATCTATGAAAAACCACTTCAAAAAAAACTAATGAGGTAAAAGGAGAGGAAGAGAGAGAGGGTAGCACTATGGTCATTCCCCTAAGGTAGGAGAGAGGGAGAGGAGGGGTATTTATTTAAGGGGAGAGGGGGGTAGCACTATGGTCATTCCCCCAAGGTAGGAGAGAGGGAGAAGAGAGAGAGAGAGAGAGAGTAGGAATCTAAGGAGAGAGAGGGGGGAGATGGCAGCACTATGTTCATTCCCCCAAGGTAGGAGAGAGGGAGAGGATAGAGAGAGAGGGGGTAGGTATCTAAGGGGGAGAGATGGGGTATGTATCTTTAGTAATGTTTATTTCTATAGCTTATGGAAGGATCCTTATTATATATTTATAATATTGAATGGTTTATATTGTTAACTTACCTTTAGAGATAAACCAACTCATAACTAATTTCTTAATGTAAGATGACTAATAAAATGAAAAAAAATCTTGTTATTTTATAACAAAAATAATAGCTTTCACTTCAACCTTATCAAAGGTTTAATTTACTTAATTAAAGCACATTGAATTAAGAAAAGTATTGAGTTGAAAATGATAACTATTAAAACAACTAAATATATAGACACAAAATTAGAAAAAATAACTTTAATATAGAAACTAGGAGTGGATAGGGAACCTATGAATTACATCCAGCAACTCACTATCTTGGATGCTAATTTGTATTCACATTGTCATCAATTTTCTGTGTTGGTGTCCTATGTTGCATGTTGTCATCTTAAAATTATCTAAAATGAAAATTATTCTCTAGAAATTACTTTTTCTACGCACTACAAGATAGAAGCATGCAAAAAATAAACTAGAAACTAATAAGAAGGTACACATAAATTCCAAAAACTAAACCTAAGCTAACTATTTAAATGAAACATAGTTTAGCCTAGATTTTCTTCTATGAGTTGTCAATAAAGTGAGGAATAATGGATTTTAGTACATGTGCACTTAGTCTTTATATATCTAGGTTTAAAGGAAATAAAATAACCAATATATGAGCATAAAAATACTCGCTCTACTAGAATGTAATGCTCTAGATGGGTAACTGCACCAAGATGGTGTACAAAAAGGGGGTCAAAAGTGGCCACTTTTATTCTGAAATCAGCTAAACATGAACTTGGAGGAATAATTTGAGTTTCATGCACTCAAAATTTGAAGATACCAAAAGAACAATAATTATAGTACTCTGAATCTAGTTTCTAAACTACTAAAGTTTTTTTAAAATAGATAATACTAATCGGATCAAATTCTTCGTGCACACAAAAGTGTTCTTATTTTTTCAATAAAATATATCATAGTGTATGGTATACGCCCCTCAATTTTTTTAGTTGCATTTAGTATTTTCAAAAACCCATTGGTAGAAATATAGTTAAGAGTGAGTACTAGAAGTTGTATATTTTTTTTGTAATCTTTTATTAAAAGTAAATTTTTTTATGATTTTTCAAAGTGAATGCATCCTAAAAATTGCATCATGGAGCATGCACACATCACATAACTTGCACCAAAATAATCAAAAATGAAAAAAAAATCCAATGTTTAAAGAATGAAGTGTAGAACAGCATGGACAAGTAGGTCAAAATTTATTAAAAAAATTCAATATATATGTCTCTGATAACTATGGAAACATTAGTGAAAGATATTAAAAATAAATGTGTTAATTTAGTTCAAATCTAAAAAATATATATGGTGTACAAAGCATAGAAGACATGTGAAATTATGGTGGTAATTTTAGTAAGATTTGATTTATAATGTGTAAACCTGATAATGTAAGAAAGTTGAAAAATGAGAATGGAAGAAAAAATCACATGAAAATGAGGAAAATGAACCCATCCAAGTCGAAGTACAAGCCAAAATATGTATGTGTTTTTTACAAGAAAAAATGTGTGTGTGTTTTGTGCGAGCCAAAACACGCACATTTTTTGTGTGAGCCAAAACATGCACATGTTTTGTGCGAGCCAAAACATGTACATATTTTGTAAAATTACAAGAAAAAAAATAAAGAAAAAAAATAAATTATTGATTCATGAATCATGTAGAGAAACTGAAATTATTAAAGAGAGGATAAAACTAAAATCACAGAGTATCTTATTTTAGATGAAATTAGTATGAACTTTAATTCTTAACATAGCTTCAATGAAAATTCTATTTACTTATTTATCCTTTTTGTTTATGGAATATTTCTATTAATCAAGTATAGTGATATAGTATAAATTTAAAATTGAAAAACTATGTATTTATGTATGCAACTTGGCAGACCAACATAATCTCAATTTCACATTTAAGTACCGTTATTGATATCTAAAATCTATTATTACTCACACTTCAAAAATATATATGCCAACATTAAATCATAAATAAAATAAGATAGTACAATCAAATAATATAAGCTTATAAGTGTTCATTCAATTAGCTTTCATTTTTGCAATGGGAGGAATTTAAGACTGTTAGTTCTATTATAGAGTTAAGTAGTCAACTTACGTAAAAATAATAATAATACCCCTTTTACAGTAAGATTGTTTGGAGTAAATTAGTCCTCTTAAGTGGTTTTCCTTTAGTAAACCATAAGGACAATCGTCGGTAATAATCCATAGATAGTTTTTTATAATGAATTAATAAACACTATATATATCTAGATTTTGATCTACTCACTATATTTTATAGTTAGCCTTAATATAGAGATGTATAATATATTGGCATTATGCCAAAGGAGAGCATGTTTTGTCTTGCACTAAAAGCATCATGTTCTTGAATCTAACTATCTAGCTCTCTGTCCCTCCACCAAAGTCTCTAACCCTCTCTACATCTCTCTAAGCATCATGTTCTTGATGGTTTATGATTGAGAGTTGAGAGTTGAGGGTTTAGGAATTAAATTTAATTATGTAGGTTTTAGTGTTAAATTATTAATGTTGGATTTTAGGGTTTAACATATAGGGTATAAGGTTTATGTACTAGGGTTTATGTCATAGGGTGTAGGGTTTACAGTTAATGATATAGGGTATAGGTTTTAAGGTTGAGAGTATAAGATTGGGTTATAAGGTTTAGGTTTGAGGGTATAGGAACCTTGAGGGTTAAAAGTATAAGGTTTAGGGTAGACTGTATGGGTTTTATGACCTAGGGCTGAGTGTAGGGTTTAGAGTTGTCATATCTCGATTTCATTTCTTGCATTTTAAATGTTGGGGAAATTGGAATATTTGGAAAATAGAATTTATCATTTTTATTTATGGATTTGATAAAATGAAAAGACAAAATTGAAAATGAATATTATGCAATTATGTGATTTAAGAAATTATTTCATGACATTATCGGTTAAAGGTTATTATAAGTGGACAATGTAAGAATGTGTGGGCGGGAAACAAGTTGAAGGATGAGAACTTGATTGAGGTAGGCATGCTTAGCTAGATGGCCACGATAAGCAAGAATGGAATCTGGAATCTCACACACCATGTAGTAGATCATGACATCTGCATATGTTTGAAAAGATGATGAATTTCATTTATATTCAGTGTGAGAATTTTAATTAATGAAAAGAACGAATTAGTGCATTCTTGCCTTACCTTGTCTAATCCAAATCGATATTCAATAAAAATTGGAAAAGAAACTCATTTTCATCAAATACAATTGTTGTATGAAAAATGATTTCATTGTATGTTCTTTTAGACAAATTTGAATTGTATTTTGAATAAGGAAAATAAATGGATAAGATAGATATGTAAGTTGAAAAAAAATATACCTTTTGAATATATGTGCATAAGCATATAGTCTTATGGAGGTGAATAGTACATATATATATATATATACATACATACATACATACATATGAGTATATGAATATATATATGAATATTTTTCCTCAGGTTTAAATTTTTACTTTTCATGGAAAATAATGGAATCGTGGAATAAAATTTGTAACTCCCATCTTTAATGGGATAGGGGCTGACCCCTTTCATGATTAAAAGCTTCAGTCAACCTTCAAAAAGAGGAGGAGTGGGTGGCCAGGTAAGGTTATGGAGATAGAGGAATTCAAGACCATTATCTCCTAAAATTAGCAAGAAGATATTTGAACGAAAGAGGGGGAAATCAAGCAACGAACAAAAGGAGAGAAAAGTAAGAAAAATCAAGGAGGATTGACCGAGGAGGAAAAAGTAGAGGAATTGAAATGTTGTTGCCAAATTTCATCACCATTTTCACAAAGAAACAAGGTAATGTGAAAACCCTTATTGATGTTTCTTGATATCGAATGAAATTTTCTTCATTTTTCATCTGGGTATGTGTAGGATCATGATGGGCGAAAAAGTGGCGATATCTAAGTGATATGATGGCCCATGTGGCTGATGACTTTTTTTTTACCCAAAATTGATGAAACGAAAAGGGTTTTTAAAGGATATTCTCAGCTTTCTACCAATATAAATTATTCTTTACTTTGAATTTAATAAATAATTATTATTCATTTTCTATTTGAATTACGACTAAAGTCTTGACTGATAGGCTGATTGGAAAAAAGTCTATAAATTTCAAATGGTATCACATTTTTTGAATCCAAAACATGTGTCACATCCTATGCTTCACATACTATAGGATTTTTAAAAAAAGAATTGAATTTCATGAAGTTTTGACCAAGTTAAGGTGGTTAGACATACGAGTTTTTATATTTTTTAAAAGTTGTAATAAAAAAATTCATAATTAATTATTTACTTGGAAAAAAATTACAAAAAAATGTGCATCACATCGAGACATGAGTCCCCTACTTATATCTAAAATATTATAAAAAAATAATTATCATTTTATTGTGGTTAGGGTGGTCAGATAGACACCTACTTCTTATTTTTCCCCTGAATTTTAAGTACTACTGCATTGAAATTTCAAATTTTCACCAAATAGATTTTTTTTTTAAAATAAACCTAGTAGTTTAGAAACTACATTCAATTTGATACAAATTATATTCTTACATATTTTTGAAATAATATAGATAACTTATTCAAATTTTAAAGTCAAGTTGCCTAACTCTGATTTTCTGAATTTTATTCCCACTTAAGGGCCTGTTTTTTCCATGATGATCCTGCACATACCCATCTATGTTATGAATTTGTGTGAGATAGTTTTCATATGTTTACCTCTATTGGTTTATTATATTGAACCATGATAGTTCAGTTGGGGCCGAAGCCTTCACAACGAACTTATGTTATGATATATCTTGTATGTGTGGGAATCAGTTAGACCCCTTTGATGGGTTATAACCATATGCTCATCTTTTAGAGGGTCGAGGCCATTTGGCCAACATATGTTAGTGTAATGTATTTTATAACCCTTGTGAAGCAATGCATTTTCTTGCATGACACCATTCGATGGTCGGCTTGTATTATATTAACACTGCCCTATGGGTGCCTTCTTCTTATGGCCAAGCGACTCATATTGCTAATGGTTGCTAATGGAGAATGGCATGCATCATTTGCTTATGTCACCCCACCATTTCAGTGGTAAACCATGGCAATGACCACATATTCCTAAGCTAAGACCATTATTGTCATTTGTTGTAAGCATTAACTATGCTCTGTGAAGGATAAACTATGAATCTTGAACGAAGTATCATTCTGTGGAAACCTTGGTCGAACAAGGCTATCATTCATGAAACTTCTCGAATGAACAAGCTATTGTTCGTGTATGTTTAAATGTTAATAAAATTTTGTGAAACAGTATTCGGCCTCCCATGGCTGCAGGATATAGAATCCCTTTGGCTTATCATGAAACGATGGTGCATGCATGTGTGTGTGTGTGTGTATATATATGTATATATGCATACTTTCTTGTGTTATCATTGTCGATTTACTCCAGTTCTATATCCAGGGTCGATGAATGATCCTCTCTGTTAAATTTATATAAGAAATGTGATGGGTGCTTCCATACTATCGAAGACCCCATCGAGGATTAAATTCTATCGAATTTAATGTAGATCCTATAGTGAAATTGATGGCATGTTATCATTTTCAGGATATAAACATGCCTATCGACCACTTTTTCTTTGAAGTGGAAACTTGTTTGATAGAACAGAACAATTATGTTAAGTCGATTACTGATGTTCTTTTAAGAACTATTACAATGGTGCAATATCAAATTGAACAACAGTATGCATGATTAACCTAAAATAGAAAACCTAGAAATAGAATTAAAAATTGATTGAACGTATTCTTCTTTTCAGAATGAGTTGATATTTCTCTAGTATTGATTACTAGGAATATTATAAGTCAATTGTGTTGGCTAAATGTCTATGGTTAAATGTCATTGAATTACTAAATAGAACTTTTGAACAATTTGGTGTTTAAACTTTTCTGAATATGGATTTCTTGTATGTAAGGACATGATTTATTTCGTTTTCTATTCAGAATGTATATGCATTTTCCAACTATGTTAACTTTGGCATATATGTGCACGAGCATAAATGCTTCATTTATGCACATGCACATACATGTGGTATACCTTTTGATTCATCTAAAGATTAATCTTTGAGTAAGATTATTAAAATTTGATTGCAAGAAAGGAATTGTAGAGATAGAATAGTTTAGATTTGTAACATGTAAATGATTGACTATGATGGATGAATGAATGGTTGTATCTGATTTAAATGACTTATTTGTGGTCAATTAATGAGATGGAATGATACATGAATTCAATGGTAGACTATAGCACACTATAATATGTTGCTAATAGATGGTCTAAAAGGGAGGGATACCCCTTTGATATGATAATTTTTTCTTTCGAGAATGGGTGTTAGAGAGTGTAGATTTTCTTTTCCAAATCTAACTAGAGTTGTATTTTATGTAGCATGAGCTTGGCCAAACTTTGCAGTTATTTTTATATATGTATATATGGAATAGACTGTTATATTTATCCTCTCTTTGATGTTGTTTTTACCTAACATGGAACTTTCATATTCTAACAAGTGGATAGAAATGCATGTAGTTAGGCACGCATAGATTCCACCTTGCAAACTGTATCTCTTGCTAAGTGTTTCATGTAGGGTTGGGTATTCTTCTACTGATTGAAGAATTTTGGGGAAGCAATGCTTCATGGTTGGGTGCAAAATCACCTCAATCATGTTCTCGTCCACCAAGGCGATCTATCATAAGGAATAATATCAAAAATTTATTATGTAAATGTATCATTTATGAAAACTAATAAATTGATGTAATAGAAAGAAAATTATGTAATTGAGAATTGACTTTGAGGCGTTGAATTCCAAGTCAAACTTGTATGTAACTATTGACATTTGGAAATGAATATCTTTTATTTCATATTTATTGGCGATTTATGAACATAAAATTGCTAAATGGAGTAACCTATGGAATTTGTGTCATAAATATTAATACTCATAATGTCAAGTTTTTGTTTAATGGTAGAAATCTAATTGAGCATGTTACAAGAGTTGAGGGTATATCATTTAGGATTGAGTGTATAGGGTCAAGGGTTCATTCCCTAGGCTTTAAGGATTAGGGTTGAGGGATATGGTTTAGGGTTGAGGGTATATCATATAAGATTTAGGGTTGAGTGTATATGGTTGAAGATTTATTATATAGGCCTTAGGATCCAAGGTTGAGGAATAGGGTTTAGGGTCAAGAGGGTATATGGTATAGGGTTGAGGGTTTAGCCTATAGGATTTAAGGCCTAGGGTTGAGAGATAGGATTTAGGGTTGAGGGTATATGGTATAAGTTTTAGGATTGAGGGTATAGGATTTAGGGTTTAGGGTCTAGGGTACATGGTTTAGGGTTGAGTATATGGTTAAGGGTTTAACCTATTGGCTTTAGTTTCTAAAGAAAAGTGATAAGGTTTAGGGAACTAACGATATAGGGTATAAGGTTTCGGGTTATGGGTATAGATTTTAGGGTTGAAGGTATAAGGTCTAGGGTAGAGTGTAGGATTTACGATCTAGGGCTAAGTTTAGGGTTTAGGGTTGAGGGATAGGGTTTAGGGTTGACGGTATATGGTATCTAGGTTTTATGGTTATGGGTATATAGTTTAGGGTTAAGTGTATAGGTGTTAGGGTTAAGTGCATAGGTTTTTGGTTATTTAAATCCATTTTAAACCCAAAACTAATCAAAACATATACATGTTTTGTTAAGTCAAAATCGCGTATGTGTTTTGTAAAGCTATATAGATCACCTGAGGGATGGTTCATCTAGATCGGCTAGATCAAGGA
The DNA here is from genome assembly GCA_007115665.2 of Sequoiadendron giganteum. Lineage (NCBI taxonomy): Eukaryota > Viridiplantae > Streptophyta > Pinopsida > Cupressales > Cupressaceae > Sequoiadendron > Sequoiadendron giganteum. The sequence continues at coordinate 639,748,223 of CM021104.1, read as the reverse complement.
GATCAACTATATGATTATCAAGAATGGCTTATGTTAGTGATTATTATAATATCAATGTACTAATAATGATGTTTGTAAGTTGTATACATGATTTGTGACATATGAAGGTGAATGTTAATGTAGATATGTATATGGTTTAAAATGAATCTAGAATGTATTTAGTAAATAATGTATATGTATGTTATGGATATGAAATGCAATAAACACGTAAGATGATAGGATGCTTATAATAACAAATCTAAACACTTGAGATGAAAATGAAAGGATGATAAGATGCTTAGAATAACACATCTAACACTTAAGATAAAAAGGAAATGATGATAAGATGCTTAAAATAACAAATCTAAACACTCAAGATGAAAATGAAATGATGATAATATGCTTAGAATAATAAATCTAAACACTTTAGATAAAAATGAAATGATGATAAGATGCTTCAAATAACAAATATAAACACTTTAGATGAAAATGCAATGATGATAAGATGCTTACAATAACAAATCTAAACACTTAAGATGAAAATGAAATGATGAGAAGATGCTTACAATAATAAATCTAAAGACTTAAGATGAAAATGCAATGATGAGATGATTTGGATGGAGATGAAGACTAAGCAACCATTTTAATACATTGAGTGTAGGGATATATGGAAGAAATAGAGAATGAATTTGCACATGTACAATCCATGATTAGAAAAGAGAAAAATGATGGTGATGAGAAAGAAGGGATGGGATGGGAATAGGTGTATTTGGAATGCAATAATTGAACTATAATGTATAAAGCACTTAATTTGATAATGCTTGTGATTCTATACAACAAGGTATGAGGAACCAAGGTGACTACATATCGCATGCATGGGATTGACCCAACAAACACATAGGTTGAGGGTATAGCATTTTAGGATTGAGTGTATGGGGGATCAAGGGTTTATCCTATACACTTTAGGGCTTAGGGTTGAGGGATATGGTTTAGGTTTGAGTGTATATAATATAGGGTTTAGGGTTGAGTGTATATGGTTCAGGGTTTATTATATAGGCCTTAGGACCCAAGGTTGAGGGATAAGTTTTAGGTTCAAGAGGGTATATGGTATAGGATTGAGGGTTAAGGGTTTATCCTATAATCTTTAGGGCCTATGGTTGAGGGTATAGGGTATAAGGTTTAGGGTTGAGGGTTGAGGGTTGAGGGTTGAGGGTATAGGGTTGAATATATGGTTAAGGATTTAACCTATTGGCTTTAGTTCTTAGGGTTGAGGGATAATGTTTAGGGAAAGTTCTAACAGTATAGGGTATAGGGTTTTGGGTTATGAGTATAGAGTACAGGGTTAAGTATCACATCTCCCCCTCTCTACTCTCCTCCCCATCTCTATTGTTCTTTATCTCACTTCTCTCTCTCCTCTAGATCTACCTCTCTTTATCTAACCTCTCTCTCTCCACTATCTACCTAGATCTCTCTATCTCAACTTTATATCTATCTCCCCTTTCTACCTCTCCCCTCATCCCTTCTTATCTACCTCTCCCTCCCTCCCTATGTAGATCTATCTTCTCTCTATATCACATATCTCTCTTTCTCTACCCATCTTCTCTATATCTCACCTCTCTCTATCTCTCTCACATGTCTCTATCTCCTCTCTCCCTTTAATATCTCTAAATTAGTCATTATTTAGGGTATAGGACCTATGGTTTATGGGTTTAGGGTATAAGGTTTAGGGTTGAGGATATAGGGTTGAGTATATGGTTAAGGGTTTAACCTATTATCTTTAGTTCTTAAGGTTGAGGGATAAGGTTTAGGGTTGATAGTATAGGGTATAGACTTTAGTTCCCTAGAACTACCTCTTTCTAAGGGTAAAAGCACAAAGTTGTGTCACACATTTTAAAGGAAATGGCCAACATTGATCCAACTTTTAAACTTGAATCACTAAAAAGTGACATATATGTTTTGAATTTTGAAATGATGTAAACTAATGAAAAATTTCTTTTTTAGTGTATTTTATGCTTGTATTTTTTTTTTAAAGATAAAAAAATTATTTGAATATAATTTTTAATAAATTAACACTATAATTTAGTTGCTGAAAAAATGTTGAAAAATGAAGTCACATGAGACATCAACCTTTATATAGTAATTTTTATTTTTTCTCCTTCAATTTTTTTTGTGTATTTATAACTTGAAACTTTAGTGTATGGACATATTTTTTTCCAATTTTGATAAATATATATTTTTAAATAAATATTAAAATGTGCACGTATTAAAATATAGTTGTCTCCACTGGATATCAACTTTCATATTATCTATTTATCTAAAATGGAAAAAAAATTATACACTCTTGATATAGATTCTTTTATCTAGTGCATCATATTTATTTTCAAATTTTTTAATTAGTTTTACTATTTTTCCTTGTCATGGTAATCGACCTAATATTTTGTGTTGATAACCTACTTTTAGTAAAAATAAAATATATAAATATAAATAATGATTTAATTTTTTTTTATGTTTTTTTTTTTAAACTAGACTTATGGATCTACAAAAGGGTATTTTTAAATTTTAAAAAAATGTTATTTACATGAGTACAAATTGTTAAAACATCGATTTTTTCAAATAAATCTATTTTTTTCATAAATTGGCCTCAAAGTGGTGCTACCTATGCATTTAGCCAACAATTTTAATTGGAAAAGTTGTGGATATATCTAACTCAGCTAGAATAAATCTTACAAGATCATATGTTTGACCAAAATATATTTTTAGTTAGAAATACTTAAATTCACTTGTGTTGATAAGTTGGTTGAAAATGTGACATAGCTTTGTGCTTTTACCCCTATCTAACCTCTCTCTCTACGGTTTAGGGATAGGGTTTAGGGTTGACTATATAAGGTATCTAGGGTTTAGGGTTATGGCTAAAAAGTTTAGGGTTAAGTGTTCAAGTGTTAAGGTTAAGTAAATAGGTTTTGGGCGAGTTAAATCCATGATAAGCCCAAAAATAAGAAAAAAATGTTTGTGTTTTGTTATGTTAAAATCATGTACATGTTTTGTAATGGTAAATTCATCCTCCAAACTCAAAAATAAGCAAATAATGTAGTTGTTTCTAAATGGAGATTGTAAATACTTAAGTTTGGGTACCAATAGGTGTTTCTTAAGAGAAAGCATCCACACAATGTAGCCTACAATGATCTGGCATGTTGGGGTGAAAAATAGGGCCTTACATAGCATAAACCTACCCACACGAATGTGTTGGAGTTGATGGTTTGGGACCATGATAAGAAGAATGAAAGTTATGCAACATTGCAACTTGTCATTGAATGTGTTTGATGTTTTTGCAACATTTGAAAACTTGTCGCCGCGATCAAATGGATTGGAGTCTTGAGAAAATGAGAGAGTTTATTGTGGATTTATTCTACGTGACCCTGTAGGTTTACATTAAAAAAATCTAAGTGCCACAAATGAGTTGGTAATGAATGTAGGACAATCCTACTAAACTTAGGATATCCTAATGAACCTAGGTCAATCCTAATGAACCTAGGTCTTGATCGTAATGAATGCAGGATAGCCCTAAAGAATGTAGGATATACTCATCATCAAGTGGTTGGTAATTTGAATTTTGGTAAATAATATTTAAAATTTCAATACATTATTGGTAACTTATTCATTATTATCTTTCTTGCATTCAACTCTATAAATATAACATTTAAATCAATGTTTGTTGAGAAATATTTGTCTTTATTAATTATTTATTTTTGATAAGGTGATGAATTTGACTTTGTAATTAATCTTTTGTGACATGATAGGTAATTAGATTCAAAAATTAAAATTTGGACATGTGATATGATTCATACATACACTGCTTTGGGCTAAGTAAATTATGAGAATATTTTAAACCATTTAAGCTACCAATTTATGCATAAAATATTTATATAAATTGATCTCCATAAGGTCATGAGGTTGTACAAAATATCATCAAAATACCATACAATGCCATGAGGCCAATGTATTGTCTCTCTGTCTACAAAATATCGTCAATACATATAGACACACCAAAAATGCTAGCTATGTGTCATGTATAGGAATGCAAAATGTGTTCATCTATGACTATTGAACACTATTCCTGAAATATTGGGCCTCTTTTATTTAGATTAATTAAACTTTAATCACTTCTAACAATCAATTTCTTGTGTCATTTTGATCTCTTGCGGTCCTCAATATTTTGTAGCCCAACCTATACATACAAAATATAAAATTAGATACTATGTCAAAGTCAAAAACTATTAAAAAGAATTTTTACAATAATACATATATTATAAACACTTACAACATACTTGTAGTCTGATTCTTCTTGTTTATGACGCTCGACATCATCAAGAGATGTTTGTCCTCACACAGGGGTGTTTACATCCATCTATAACATAACAAAGACATATTTATCAATTATTTTTTATAGGTCTACTAATATCAATTGACACAAATAAACATTATTAAACATATATATTCACATTCATACCTGAGTTAAGCACATTGACGATGAAATTTTTGCACTAACACCAACTTCTAAATTTTTCCTTATGCCAGGAGGTGTGTCTATTGTATTCATCAACTAAACAAACAATAATAGAATAAACTCAAAAGTTCACAAATATATATAAACAACAAATTTGAAATTTGCCTAAACAAACTTAAATGTGTTATATTGTACTTGTGTATGTACAATGTCATAAGCATCCATGGAAATGTGTATTATATGGTGATGCAATGCCTACCTATTCAATAAAAAGTTGTATTTTAAATTATTAAACATTATTTTCAATAGAAAGTATTATTTCATTTTGATATATTATTCAAATTTTACCTTTGATACAAATGCAAGTGTACAAGTTGTTGCAGGAATGTTCAATGGTGTACCAACCTCTAGAATTGTGCCCTGAAATGCATAATGTTTGCATTAGTTAAATTCAATTCTATAATTAAAATTCTATTTACATTTACATTTTTTACGTATTTAATAGATAAAATGTTATAAATTCAAATCAACATACCTACATTTGACCAACATACATCTCATTCAATAACTTATTTTTCATCACTACATTATCTGATGTGCCGCCCTTATGACCCCTACTACTCCCATGGCATCTATACTGACAATGAGAACACACATGGGAGGTGGAATCATCTGCACCCTTTGCATCACTATCTCTCCCAAAGCATGGATTACAATAGTTTGGGCATATATGAGAACTAGAGCTAGATGATTGATTTGTTGCATCATCTTGTGAGGAAAAAGGTTGGGGTATTTGTGTGTTGTACTCTAGAATGGTGTTTATCAGGCTAGCAACTGCATGGAGAGTTTGCACCTCCATACTCTCCTTTATGGATATTGGAAATGTCACATGATAAATAAGTCTTTGTGCTAGTGTTCTTCGATGCGTGTGGTTATCTACCCAATGAGCTCCTAGTCTATAATGGGAAGATCCTCCACCTCTACCTTGAAACTCCCTCATATCAAAATAATTAGGAATTTGATGAAGGATAAACTCACAGTATAGTTTTCTTAGAAAATATAGCAACACCTCGTAATGATTACATGGAGGTTGGTCAAAGACCATCCACCACCTATTCCAAAAATTATTTCTCATATCATCATGATTACACCAATGTATTGGAAACCTCTTTGAATTTGAAGGAATAGGTTCATTGATTCTAGAATCTATAAAAATAAAAAATATGCTTTCTTTTCTTATGTCTTTCTTTTTAACTTCATTATAGGACAATTTTGTTGCATAAAATTGATGACATGAATCTCTATAAGTTTTATATTGATTTATTTGATTTGTGACTATGTCAACATTTGTCATCATGGCTTCCAATGTTGAGGCAATGAATAAGTGATGTTGGTTTGATGTTGAACCCCTCAATTTTGAAACTAATTCATGAATTGCAACTTTGTTTTGCTCTAGATGCCCTAACAAATCCTCTTGGTTGTGTACAAGGTTTGTTGGAAGGGTACGAAGATGGTCAAGCATCCTAGGTTTTTCCTTAGGTAATTCATCATTTGAACTTCATTGTGGCTCAGGGTTTACATGATCTATTATGTAATTCATAAAAACACAAAATTGATAAAAAACACCCTATTTTTTCTAATACAAATAAAATTTAAATCTAATGCAAAAAAAAACTTACCTCTTCTCTGATGTGGCATTGTGAAGGTAGGTTGCAAAGGGAAAAGCACGCTTGTGTTATGTAGAGTTGAGGGAAAGAAAAATGTTGTAGAAAAAATAGGTTGTAGGTGAGAAAGATGGATAGGTTTTCTCTTTTTATAACTTTATTGAGAAAAATGTGTATGCATTTTTCTTTCATAAAAACGTGCACACATTTTGCTTTCATAAAAACGTGCACATGTTTTTCTTTCATAATAACGTGTGTGTGTTATTTGTTCAAATAATGCACTCGTGTTATGACTCAAAAAATTGAGCCATATCACAAGCACATTATTTGAATTTCTTCAAAACATGAGCATGTTTTGCTCATTTTTGGGCATTTGGCCACTTTTTTGTGACCCATCTTGGTGCACATTCCTAGAGTGTGCATATGGTTAGATAAAAGGATGTGATGGTCACCAATAGGTTTTTCAATAAAAATGGAAAATAAAGAAGCAAAGATAGAGAACTAATATAATTATAAGAAATAATAGAGATGCTCACAAATATAAGAAAAAGGTGAGTGTTACCATCATGTGTAATTATGAAGAAAAGTCTAAATGATGATGAAAAAATGCATTCAATAAGAGAGAGGGAGTGAGAGGTATACCTAGAAGGAGAGAGGGAGGGAGAGAGATCTATAGAGAGACTAAAAGAGAGAGAGAGAGAGGTAGCTATTAGGAGAGAGAGGGGTAGGTAATAAGAGAGAGAGAGAGAGGTAGGTACTAGGAGAAAGAGAGAGGAGATAGAGAGGGAGAGAACGAGAGAACTAATATAATTATAAGAAACAATGGAGATGCTCACAAATATAAGAAAGAGGTGAGTGCGACCATCATGTGTAAATATGAAGAAGTCTAAATGATGATGAAAAACTTACATACAATAGAAGGAGAGAGGGAGTGAAGGAGAGAGGTAGATACTAGGAGAGAGAGAGAGAGAGAGAGAAAAGGAGATATGGAGAGAGAGAGAATAGGAGAGAGAAATGCAGGTAATATAAGAGAGTGAGAGAGATAGGTACTAGGAGAGAGAAAGAGTAGATAGGGTGTGAGGTAGAGAGAGGTAGGTAGGACTTAATTATACATTCACAAATACTAAAATGAGTAAATAAGAATCTCACAATCTCATGCAAACCTTTAAGATTAATCAATGACAAGTTGAAAATTATTGTACTTGAAAATTTGTAGCTTCTCTTGTTGAAATAGCTCATTTTGTGTGTTTTCTCTAGATGCTTGAAATGGAAAAAAATTAAAAACTATTTATATTGAGGAGGGTATTCAATCGAAAGAATTTCGATCAACACTCTTCTAACTGATAGGTTTTTGGTAAAAAAATGTTTTGGCTAAAACATTTTGACCAAAAAGGTTTCAACTGAAATGATCTATGTGACATCCTTTTTGGAAGCCACCTCAACCTTTTCCATTTTTTAATGAAACTTTCCACTTGAACTGAATATTTCTTCAGACAAAATGGATTTTTTCACAAAACTAAAAGTGCCCTTTTGTAGAGCTCGAAGTTCAAAAATCTAAATATATAGTTTTTAATATTTTTATTAATTGTAATATGGTTTTTGTTTTTAATGTTGCAAGTAGGTTGATATAATAAAAATGAGGCCGATTAGAAATATGAAATATATATACTAAAACTTCTTAAAATATTTTTGAAAAATATATGGTGCACTAAATGAGAGAATCCTTTCCAAAAGGGTATAACTCATTTTTTGAAAATGATAAAAAAAAATTAGACAAAATATGACACCAAGTGAAAACTATCAAATTCTGGTAAGTTTGACTTTAAAATGTTATATGAGAAAAATATGCATCAAAATTTCTTTGTTTTCCATGCACAAGATATTGAAGTTATCTATTTGGAAAAAAAACCAGGGGAATTTTTATTTTTAAAAACTATTTTTTGTGATGTCAACTCAACGCCACTTTTTTTGAAATTTTCAGCAATTCAAAATTTTCTCTTAAATTTGAAAAATAATATCAAAATATTTTTTGTTTTTTTTCTTAATTACAACAATAAACTTCATCAAGAGTTTTTCATTTCATTAGTTTACATCATTTTGAAATTCAAAATGTAAAGACTACTTTATGTGATCAAAGTTGAAAAAAATTGTTTATGTTGGTCGATTCATTTATAAAAGTGTGACACAAGTTTGTACTTTTACTCTAAAGCTTGTAGTAATTTTTTTTATATAATATAATTTGCCTACTTTCAAAATGTTTTTCTATGATAAAATAATTGAAGCAAACAATATTCTCTACTTGGATAGTAGTGTGTAGTTATATTTTTTTGTGAACTAGGAAATCAATTGCAGAATTATCTCCACCCAGGTCAAGGGTTCAACTCCAATAAATATCGCTTTTAATGCTTCATTTGTTAGAATGTCAACTTACTAGGCTTCTAAATTTGATTAGAAAACACTATAAACATGCCTCTTCTCAATAAAGTGCGGCTAGAGAGGGAAACCCTTGGGAGCATAAAATTTGGACCACTGGCTCTAACTAGCAAGCACTCATGGCTACTAGTCATTCTATTGGTCACACTCTAATTTGTAATTATGTTCTAATTTTGAGATGGAAGGGATCATAATTGATCAAGTTACCAATTGAATAAATTTCAATCATTTACTCTATAACATAAAATACATTTAGAATTTTTAATTTGGAAGCTATTGTTTTTGTATGTGCACATGATCTTTTTGCTACATATTGAATCTATTGTTAGAAGGAGTTGTTGAAATCCTATACAATTTTTATTAAATATTTAATGTCTTTTATTAGTTCAAGAGTCATTGAAAGCTTAAAAAAGGTTCATTGAATGGAGTCTAGTGTAAAAAAATGTTGTTAAAAAATTCAATCAAAATTTAATGGAAAACTAATCCTCTTTGCCTAGAAGTTCCAACCTTACTCTATTTTGAATACAAAAATAGGCATTGTAGATCTATTGTGCTTATGAAAAAAATTCCATTTTTTCTCTAATGTATAATACATTTATCTTTTGGCCTAGAAGCATTTTCATTCATCTCACCTAGAGTGGTATATCTAATAATTATTTTTATATCATTCATTGGTAGTTGATCTTATTGTTGAGAATCCATTAATTCCCTTGAATAATAAAATCAATCTTGTCATACCCTCTTCATACATTGAGTTTTATTCACTTGTAATAAACTCTTATGTGATTGAATTATGCAGATTCTTCATGTAATTATGAAATTCATAACAATTTAATATCCACCAATGTTGTGAAGAAAATAGTTTCAAGCTTGTATCCTAAATATGCAACACTTCCGTAGATCTTTATTTTTTGTAAAATTGTAAATAGCTCCACTTAAACAACATTGTTGAGTGACATATTTTCTCCTTCATGAGGTGTCTTTCTTTTGCATGTCCAATCCACCAATTATTGTGAGAATAATATGTTTATTTCTTGTATTGAAATTAGATCTCAATCAAGATTTAACCATGGGTGATAACTCACATCAACAAGCAACTCTGTAAAAGATCTACATTTTAAACTATTGACTTTATTGCACATTTGGAAAACTTAACTAATCAACCACTCAACGACTCTTCTCTCACCTTTGAATAACTCAGTTGTCCCATTTGACAAAAACTATTTTAGTTTCATTATCTTTATCTACTCTATCTACTCTCAACACACAAACTAGCCAACAACAAAAAATGGACACAATGCATATCTTATAATTATAATAAAAATGATTGCAAAATTAAATTTGTAAATCATGTTAACATCCTTAACTTTTAACTTACACAACCTTTTAAAGCATTGAATGCCTAATTATTCAAGTTCTACTAATTGGGTTTGTGGATCATAGAAAATCAAAAGTTGAGCCTTAACTTGCTTGAGGGAAAAATTGAGGTTGAGAAGATGAAAATAAATTATCAATAGAAAACAAATTGGGAAAGTGGGAATCAAGATTGGTGGGGTAGTGATGAACTAGGACGAATGAAATTATACTACAATAGATATCTTCAATACATCTATCTAAAAAGATTGGGAGATATCAATCTTGAGTTATTATATTCATTTAAGAGTGAATACTTTACTTTAAACTAAATATTTTAAAATTAATTTATTTTATTTAAACCACTTACTTTATTTTTATTGGAAGAGCTATATTTATTGAAGAGTTGTTTTATTTTATTTTATAGTTATTTGGATAGCAAGTGGTGGAGTGTAATAGTGTGAAAGTATTAACAAAAACTATTAAAGAACCAACATACAAAGTATGACCACAGAAAATTTTAATAACTCTACAACATAATTGTATTTGTGTGTATGATTACTCTCATTTAACTATAGTGAATAAAATAATTTTAATGAAATAACTATATATTTTAATAAGTAAAATAGTAAATAGTTATTTATTTTAATAGATAATGATATGATTAAAAATATAACTAAATTAATGTCTCTATATTACAATAAGTACGATAATATAATTTAATATTTATATTGACTTATACTGTTATTTAACTTATATAGATAATTGTGTTATATAGTGTATATTAAGAATTTAATTTATTTAAAAAAACATATTTATATATCTATATATAAAAAGTATATGCTAACATACTTATCTTAGATAAATCTATAAAAAAAATTGAATCATTAAGTAGACATTCAAAAAGTGGTTCTATATAATTGTTTAATTGAATCATTAAGTAGACATTCAAAGAGTGGTTCTATATAATTGTTTAATTAAATTTGTTGCTTAATTTTTAGTGGTATATATAATTTCATGTAAATTTTTAATTAACTAAAGATAATTTGAGATATTGAAATTTCAGCTGTGAATAAATACAGAACTGAAATTATATAAGCATTGCTTAATTAAAAAATGTGTCACATAACTCTATAAAAAAAAAATTTAACATTTTTTTCTCTTTTGCACTTTTTTATGTTTTTCTAAAATTTTAGAAAAACATACGCAAAGAGCTTCATGCTCTTACAAAGTTTGAAATTCTGTACATCTGATCGCCATCTCCGTGACATCAATTTTCTCACAATTCATAAATTCAAGGCCATCTCTTGATCAGACTAATTGTGTTGTTTCTGGCAAAAGAAGCAAACAAAATTCAATAACTTGGTTAGTTTCAACAGTGGATAGATTAATCTTGATAGCATGCATCTTCAAAATATTTACCTGTCTCTTGTAGAGAATATCCATACTAATTCTTTGTATTTTCACTCGTAATGTTCCTGTCACTCCTTCCAAAAGGAAATCTTAACAGTGTACCTGAGTAGATTTGTTGTAGGGCGCAGAAGCTCCAAAATGAGTTCTGTGAAAGATATCATATGATTATACACGTATTAAATTTAAATCCTTTTAACTGGGAAAAGAAAACCTAATAATCATAAATCTGATTGTTATACATTGATCTCCATAATAAGACAGGGTGCTGTACACAACTTACCAAGGTGCTCCCACCATACAGCAAGAAGCTTTCCATGAGAGGCTAGATGAAACACTGTGTTTTAATGCGTATGCTTTCCTTACACATAATTCCAATATGAGAGTTCTTATCGTGTAAATATATCTCCTCATTTCACCATGTCAGAGCCACTTCCTTTCGAGTCAAAAGCATGCACAGAACACTACACCTGCTTGCAAGAAAATGCTTACACTTACAGCTTCTCCTACCAATAATCCCCACAAGAACACACCCCATCCTTGAAATGGTGGAACCTAATGACATCCCTTATCACAATATCACGCCCAACTACTTTAGAGATAAACTTAGCAGCAGTGTGACAGTCACCACATACACGGAGGTTCTTTATAATACGGATAGTGTGCCCTGAAGGAGTGCTCATAAGTCCATAAGCAATGGCTAGCTTCTCACTGTGGTGATACAGAACTTGTTTTTTGAGCTCGTCCTTCATATCATGGAGCACAAAGCTTGTGTTTGGAACATACCCTGCATCCTCCATCTGCCCAGCCAATGTCTTCAGCACTGCATAGATTTCCGCTGATTGTGGGTGTGAACTATCCTCTGACATGAATGCATGCACTCTGTTCTTGACTTCAATCCAGCTACACCCTGGCTTCTTTCTTACTTCTCTATCTTTCATCATTTTTCTCACCTTGGCTGCACCATTCCACCTGCCAGCTGCAGAATAGATGTTTGACAGCAGCACATATGATGAAGTATTTTGAGGCTCTAACGTAAAAAGCAATTCTGCAACACGCTTTCCAATCACCAAATTGCCATGAAGTCTACAAGCACTTAACAATGTCATCCAGATACTGGTATCAGGTTCAAACGGCATTTTATTTATATAGTCCTCTGCCTCATATAGACGGCCGGCACGACCAAGCAGATCAATCATGCAGGCACAATGGTCCATCCTTGGCATAATGTGATGTTCATGACTCATGGAATGAAAATATCGGTTTCCTTCATCCACTAGACCTGCATGGCTACAAGCAGTGAGAACACCAATAAAGGTCACAGCATCTGGCTTCATGCCCTTAAGTAGCATCTGTTCAAATAGCCTTAGGGATTCCATGCCATGCCCATGCTGGGAATAACCAGTAATCATTGCATTCCATGAGATAAGATCATGTTCAAACATGTTGTTGAAAACTTGCCATGCATCTTCTATGCTTCCACATCTGGCATACATTGTAACCAGGGAATTGGCCACATTTGTATGTGATATGAATCCAATGCTGATTATGTGTGAATGGATGTGTCTGCCATATTCTAGGATGGCAAGACTAGCACATGCACTAACAACACTTCCAAAAGTAGCCTCATCTGGCTCCAAATCAGTCTGTTGCATTTCGAAAAACAGTTTGAGAGCCTCCTCATCATGTCCACCTTGCACATACCCTGCAATCAATGCATTGTAGGAGATTGCATCTCGTCGAGGCGCTTTTTCGAATAAGCATCGGGCATAATCTGTGTTCCCAGATTTACCATACAAATCAACAAGAGCACTTGCAACAAAGACATTTGACTCAAAACCAACTTTCGTAATTCTGCCATGAAGTTGTTTGCCTTCCTCGAAGGCCAGTAAACTGGAACATACACTGAGAATGCTGGCATAAGTGAACTGATTCGGCTTCACACCCGCCCATTGCATTTGGAAGCCAAACTTTAAGGCCTCCTCACCGTGGTCATTCTGGGCATAACCTGCAATCATTGCATTCCATGAAACTAAGTCTCGTTCAAGCATTTTATCAAACAAGTACCGCGCATCTCTTATGCTCCCACATTTAGCATACATTGTGACAATTGCATTGCACACAGAAACATCTAATTCAAATCCACTTTTTACAACTTGCGTAAGAACCTGTACCCCAAAATCCAAACCCACTTTAGTAGCACATGCACTTATAACACCAACAAACGTCAACCTGTTTGGTTTCATACCTGCAGGGAAAATTTTGAGGGAAATAAATCGTTTTACATGTATAGAAAAGTTGGTGAATCTTTCCATTTAAAAACAGGAAATATTATAGTCTAATAACTGAAGAAAGAAATGGATTTAATGTTTATGCAAGTAGAAATCGGCAAATGTAAAAATCTTAATACACATTAAGTAGAAACTTCCACAGGCTGTCTTTGAAAAAAAAATGTTAAACTTGTGAACCTAATTCTTGACTTTTATGCCAAAATTAGCCAACCCTATGGCAAAATATAACCTATGAAAATAAACTTTTCCACCTGCACAATGAACTTGATGAAAAAAATTTACAGCTTCCTCAGGCCGCCCATTTTGTGCATATCCAGTAATCATTGCAGTCCAAGAAACGACATTCCGAACTGCCATTTCGTCAAACACTTGGCGAGCGATCTCTATTCTCCCACATTTGGCATACATATCAACAAGAGCGGTCCCCACAAACACATCAAATTTCATACCAGTTTTGATGATCTGAACATGAATCTCCTCTCCATACCCCAAAGCCGCCAAGCTTGCACACACGCTCAAAACACTAGCAAAGGTAAAACCATCGGGTTTAAAACCCATCCTTCGCATTTCGTAGTACATATTCAATGCATTCTCCTTCCCAAATGCCTCTCGCGCATACCCTGCAATCATTGCATTCCAGGAAACCACATTTCGTTCAGGCATTTTGTTAAACAGTTCCCTTGCATAATCCATCTGGCCAGAATTAGCATAGCCAGAAAGAACAGTGGTCCATGAACATGCATCTAGTACACGTATATTTTCAAAAAAATGGCGTGCATCATCAATTCTTCCACATTTCACATACATGTCAATTAAACAGTTTACTACATAGACATTGGGTTCAATTCCAATTTTGATCATTTGGCCATGGACTGTCATTCCCTGTCTCAGGCCTCTTCTTCTAACACACTCCAGCAGTAGACAAGAATAAGTATTAGCACTCACCTCAGTAAGTCTACCATCCAACGTATCCTCCTCGAGGCATTTTGTCAAACATTTGGTAGGCAGTCTCAAGTGATCCTGAATTACTTGGTTACTTGCCAGTTTATCTTTGAATATGTCCTGGAGAGCAGCGAAACCGAAGCTCTGGAGACTGCTTTTCTGATGGCCATTAATCTTATTCGCAGCCAAAGTGTACTTTTTTGCATGGTTATGGTAATGCAAATTTAGCACTTGGCTGATCTTCATAGTTGCTAATGTAATTCTTGTTGTAAGAAGTGTTACTCTTTTGTTTGGCTTTCACTGGTAAAAACCCCAATTGAATTGTTTGTGGTTTTTGTTTTTCCTCTAAGAATGGCGTTTAAAAATTACAGCCTCAAATGGAACATATTTCACACAAGCGGGAGAACAAAACATATGTTAATGATATTAAGTTTCCACAATTCATATCATAAATTTGTATAGCTTCTGGATTAGATTGTGTCCAAAGTTTTTAATGATTATCTATTTCTTCTCCTCTTGTTCTCTTTCATGCTGGTGATAGATTACATAGTGTGATCCGAAATGTCGATGCAAAAACTTTGGACACAATCGAATTTATACAAATTTAAAACATATGTTGTTGAAACATAGGTTTTGAAGTTATACATAGACATAGCGAAGAAATAAATATTAAAAATTAATTGGAATCTTATTCTCGATAATTGTTAGAAGGTATTTTGGGAGTGGATTTTAAGGAAAATTTTGGAGGGAAAGTTTTCCATTTAATTGTCAAAATAGTTATTATTAATTATTCATATAAAAAAATTAAAGAAATTTTAGATAATTATTTTATAAGACCTTAATCTAAATTTGTATTTTCTCTAATGTTGTCAAGTATCATAAATCCCCAAGAAATCTAACACAATTAAGACATGCATGCAACTAAATAGATATTTTAATCCTCTATTAGACAACCTATTGAGTTATAATGTACTACATTTATCTTATCAACCTAGGGATATATGTACTTGGTATGGTGCAGTACTATATATATAAAAAAAAATTATGAGACTTAAAGTCTTAAGGGTTGTGTATAGTGAAGAAAGAAAAAAATTAAATATTGTTCAATTCTAGACAAAATTTTAATTAACTAAAAATTACACAATAATTGCTACAAGTTCTCTATGGGTGATCCCACAATAGTAGTTTACAATTTTTGGCCAAACTAGACACTGCAATTATTATTTTTAACTAAATCTTCATATTTGGGCACCTATAGCGACTAAACCGTGAGGAATTTGAAGATGATGCAAACTAGAGTCTCATCACATTTTGTTTGTAGATTCTAAAAATATTTTTTTCAAAATTTTTGGAATCAGATTGCACTTTTTTTTCCATCTCCCACGAAAACTGGTTTTTTTCCAGAAAACAACATTTTTAAAAGTGACGCTCACCGTATACAACATAACTTTTTTTGTATGAAGGATAAAATTCTTTTTTTTTTTAATTTAGATTTGTAACTACGATATCTAGCACTTTCATTTGGTCTCATAATTTTTTATTGAATATTTTTTCCTTAATCAAGTTTCAAAGTCAAACCAATTGCAATTCAAACATAGGCGGACTGTATACAACATAACTATTTTTGTATGAATCGATATTCATTTTTTATTTTTTTTAATGGATCAAGGACATCAATACCCAGCCTCAACGTATTTTTTAAAAAATTATTTTGATAATCTGTTATTTTTCCACATGTGCAAACCAGAGATTTTAATTTCAGTGAAAAACCTATGTTTAATAAAACTAAAAAATAAAATACATAATAAAAGCAAACCATATTAAAATTATATTCAACGGATAGCTCATTCCAAGGACTATTACTATCTAGTTGGGTTTTTGAAGTTTTATGCATTTTCATTTTCAAATTGAGCTTCGAAAGATAATTTTTTACAAAAAAAATCGATTTTTTGGGGAGATAGGGAAAAAAGGGTGTTCGGTCGAACATTTTAAAGAGGTTCGACCGAACCTCTTTAAAATAATAAATGAAATTATTTTAAAAGGGTTCGTTCGAACCACACAAAATTGGTTCGGTCGAACCCCCTCAGTATACATCCGAAAGTCAAACAACTTTTCCAGGGTTTGTTTGCATTTTTCCGAGCTCCTGTGTAAACGGCGGCGACCCTCGTGCTTCCAAGCCTGTCAACTGAAAAAGACATTTCACAAGTAAAAAAATGATGAATATTTTGATAATGTTTGTTATTGTTGCATTTGTTTTTACTGTTGTAAGTTTTTTCAAGTTTTTTCAAGTTTTTTAAGTTTTATAAGTTTTTTCAAGTTTTTGTGACAGATTTTTTGCATTTTGGAGGAAAATTTGTTGTTAGTTTAAATCAATCATTTGTATTTTGAAGAAGAAAATGGGACAAAAAGCAAAAAGAAAAAACAAAGCTGAACAAAAAAATTCAAAAGATAAAGAAGAAAATAGACGCAAACAAAACTTGACAAATTATCATAGAAGGAAACAAGGTACGTGTTTATTTCTTCTATTTCTCATCAACTATGGGTAAATTTATTTATTTACAATTTATCGGGTTTATCATATGTTTTATCTAGCAACAAGGAAATATGCATCAAATAATTGATATATAAGAAAATTGAAGGTTCCTCATTTCAATTTTTTGGAAATGAAAACTCAAATGCACATTATCAATGAGTTCTATAAAACTAAAATCTGCAAGTTATCACTAGATTTTATGAATCCTTATACTAAATATTTTACTAGTTTTGATCTACAATATATTCTCTTTATTTGTATTTTTTTGTGGCACCCAATTTTGCATCTATCTATGTTTATGTCCTTTAAATTATTATATTTTTTTCATCCAATTGTGCATCATCAATTATATAGATATGGTAGAAACACCCTTTTTCACCAGTATTTCCTCCTCTATCTTGGTATCTCCCTTTGTATCAATACATGAAAATCAATAGTAGGGAAATCATTATGTATAACCAAATTGGATAAAAGAAGATGACACAAGATAATTCAACAAAAGAGAATTTCTAAACTCATTTAAAAAACCTAAATAGTGATAATTAGTTGAGAAGGTGGGGATAACTCAAACACCCCACAAACACACAAAAATTGGTAAAAATTATAAGTATTATAATAAATAGAATCATATTAGTTAACAATAACTATTTTTGGATTAGGATAGATTTAACAAGTATGATGAATATACACATAAAACATACATTAACTAAATAAGTTTATATGTGAGGAACATATAATGTAGAAGTATGTATCTAAAATAATATTTTCTAAATTTTCTAACACATAATCTAACATAGAATTAGAATATTCTTCATAACAATGAAATAATTCATAAAGAAATAAACATATTGATAGTAAAAAGAAAAATGTATTGAATTTGATTACCTAAATAAAAAGTTGAAAGTTTTAACTAACTTTATTCCTAGATAAGATTAATAACACAAAAATACTATCCAAAATAGATAAATCAACAAGTGTAAATGGTCTTATCTAAATTGGTTTCACCTATATAAACTATGCAAGCTTATTTTTCCTATAAAAAAAAAGTACTATGTTTTTATTAAACAAAATATTAAAAATGGGATTTAATTATAAACAAAGAAAAACCTAGAATGAGAGTTGAGAAATAGATATCTTGAATCATGTGATAGGAATCTAGAATATGAATCAATAGAAGATAATAAAAATTAAATCATATTTCCTAGATGGTAGCATGACTACATTAAGGTCTATATGACTACATAGATTTTTGTCAAGTACATAAAAAATACCAGTTTATGCAAAAAATTGAAAGTCTATAAAATAAGAATAAAATACATAACCAATAACAAGAAACTAAATAGTAGAATAACACATAAATTTTGTAAAATAAATTAAATGATATAAAATGGTCATAATGTTATTTAAACTGAGCTCTAAGATAATATAATTATGATAGATAGGAAAAGACACAAAACCTTCATATGAAGAGATTTCCAAGAATACATGTAGCTAGTGCCACAAAGGGAAAGGGGTGAATTTTGGTTATCTTACCAATATTGTCAAATCCCTAATTTGGTAATTTTACCTCCACAAATAATCAAATAAAAATACATTAGATTAATATGGTTGCGCTCTTATCCTATGTGCATCTAGAACTAAGATGAGTACAACATAAAAAAAAAAATATAATCTATAGCAATAAGTGTATCCCTTAGATATATAAAAAAAGAAAATTTGAGAAGATGGATCAACAAGCATTTCCAAGAGAGATATGAATCTACAAGAAGAAATATGAAAATTTGTGATTATGATATTTTCTTAGGTAGCTTCCTCAATGAATATAGCCATCTAAATATGTCATCTTCTTCTACATCTCTTTCTTTTGCTATCTTCTTATCATAATCTTAATCTATATTCATATTCAAAGATATATGCACTATCTAGCCCTTCATGTATAAAATGTTAATTCTTCTTTTTGGGAGTCAAAGATTTCATTACATTCTAGATGAACCAATTTGAGATTAAACAAAATTTTAAAAGCACCAAAGAGTCATTTTGAATCACTAACACCGCAAAATTTATTTTTCCTTTAAACCCAATAGGTTGACCTTTATATTAGATACCATGTGCTAATGAAAATTTTGGATCTTCTCCCTCATCTAGTACTATATCATAGGGAGTATCATGTAAATTTGGTTTCCCAAGCTCCTCCCAATTTATTTTAAAAATAATTTTAACATCCACTCCCAAGTTTATTAATATATTTTTCATCCATAAAAATGAGTTCTATATGATTGTGCCCATTTAAAAATATTAAGATGTGAAAGAGATGCATTTTGTTGTAATTATCATGTTCTTAGAATTAATGTCTATTCTAACATGTTCCAAGCCAAATATTAAATTATGAGTGTTGAAATTTATATATATTTGTTGTTTTATAACTTGAAAATTAGATTTTGTTTAGTATTAATAGATAGGGATTGAAGGTTGAGACACAAATCCTAATGATCTCTCGTAATGGGATACCTTATCTAGAAGAAAAATAAAATATTTAAATTTACTAGATCTTGACTATCTACTTAGGTACAAAGAGGCTCATAGACTTACCACACTATCTAAGATTTTTGTCTTGGTTTTCTATCTTTTTTTTCAA
This sequence comes from Sequoiadendron giganteum, assembly GCA_007115665.2. Classification (NCBI taxonomy): domain Eukaryota; kingdom Viridiplantae; phylum Streptophyta; class Pinopsida; order Cupressales; family Cupressaceae; genus Sequoiadendron; species Sequoiadendron giganteum. Next base: position 639,728,479 of record CM021104.1, on the reverse strand, counting down.
TTTTTTTTTTCCTGTTTTCTTTATTTCTAGATTAGAGTTTTTTTTTTGTTTGTGCTACTAATCTGTTTGTTTTAGCATGTGTCCAGCTGGAATTAGCTAAATTTTATTTTAATTGTTTTTTTTCTTTACAACTTGCATTTTACACGCATTGGTTAAAAAAGAACAGACATGCAAATGCATATGGGTTAAAAAGAACAACACACTTTGTTTTTCATTGGGTTTAAAATTAACTCTTAAATAGAAAACACTACAAACGGTTAAAATTAACCCCTTTGCTTGACAAACACTACAAATGGATAAAATGAACCTTGTGCATTCTCTGTTTGTTCACATTTTGATTTTGGTCTAAAAAGAACACCATGCGAGTGTGATCTAAAATATTCATGTGCTCTCTCTTTGTTTTTAAACAAAGATCAATTGAACTATGAATATTTTGGTTGGCTTTTGTTAAGCCTTAGATCTTGGGCCTGCTTTGGTGGGAAAAAGTATTCACCCCAAAGCAACTCAAATCGGGAACGTGCTAAAACCAAGCAATGTCCAACCGGTATATAAATTTGAATGTTAAGGAAAGCTTAGCATTACAAAACTTCCTATGGACAAGCAATTGACTCCCCAGTACCCTTGTGGTGCATCGAAACTTGTAGAGCCTAACCTCTGAGACTAAGATGATAATGCCTCTTGTGTGGCCCTCTGAACGAGTGCCCGAAATAAATCCTTTGTTTTAGAAAACCACAAACCTTCTATTCTTTGGGCAGCAACGGTCGTTGCCAAGGCACCCGCACCTGCGCAGTTCTTAGTAGAAATGATCAATCTGCCATGGGATTTTCATGGAGATTGGAAGCTCGGTTGCCCTGAGAAGTGAGTGCAATGTAAGGGGGAGCCTGTGGGGTTAAGCTTCTGAAATTCATTTGCTAAGGATATGTGGTTCGTGGGATCCATAAGAATAGTGTCCTTGTAGCCTTAGGATTTTTTTTTTGTAAATGTCTTCTATGTGGTTGATTTTCATTCTTTACAACACCACATGTTTGCCAACTATTTTCAAACAACATGAACAAATGAACATCATCCTCCAAATCTAAATCAACACAGTCAGACTGAAATAAATTCCTTGCAATCTGCTTGAAATTTTGTCAAATCACTTCCTACAACGCATTTTCCATCATGAACCGCATTTGTCAAATCAAATCCTCAATTTTGCACACTTTGGGATAGGAAAACTTTCCTTGCTTTGTCAAACCATTGTCTCAAAAAGTAAATTGGAATTGGACCAAATCAAACAAGTCCCTAGTCATTATCCTCTTGTGAGCTATTTCCAACTCATAAGTCTAGTGTGGAAATCTCACCTTGTCATTCTGTCATCTTGTCCTTCAAACCAGTCTTTTGACAATCCAAATTGAGACATTGGCCAAACTTTGATTGGTTAGTAAGCCTTTCCTAGGAATCATTTGACATAAGGCTCTCATTTTTCATTTTACCACCTCACATTTGACGTTCCTTTCATCCTCATTACCACTTTGCATAGTCTTAGTCTCATTTCATCCACCACCATGTCTTCAAGTCACTATGACATACTTTCTAGTCAAATTGAATGCCAATTTATTAGTAATGGTCAAGCACAACTGGCTAGGGACTTCAAAACACTATACATCCAATCCAAGTACAAATTTACAACCCCTAGCCCTCCATCCATCTATCCATCTTACCAACAATCCAGGAGTCCTGGTCCTCTATCCATCTACTATCAAGAGTCCCCTAACACCACCCATGACACTAAGTCACAAAAACCTTCCATTAGTCATACCCACCCTAACCTTGACAATGGAAACCAACCATCCACATCATATCCTAGTCCTCCATTCATGTCATATCCTAGTCCTCCAATCATTTCATATCCTAATCCTCCATCCACGTCATATCCTAGTCCTCCATCCACGTCATATCCTTGCATCGTAGAAAAATTTGGACCTAGATTTGCATTTGACCTCTTGCATTCTTAACTTATCACATCATATCATACCATTTTTATATATCCCATCTTAGAATCATATCCTTCTCATTCCATCCTAGTCCTTACGTATTCCTACTCTTGCATACATAGATCATATCACATAGTCCTTGTATACATATATATCATTTCACCTAGTTCTTGCATGTACAACCCCTTGCATATATCAAGATCATATCATGCCTAAGTTCCAAGTTGGATACATTCCATGAATTTAGTCCTTTGCATATTCATCATTGATAAAATACAACCCTTAGCTCTTGCACAAGTTCTACTACTCTTCATAGGTCTCAAAACCAATCCATTTTTTATCTATCGCCCACATCACTTAAGGTTTATCATGGACTTTCAAGTTAGGGAAAATACCATTATCCTTGCTTGTCTAGGGAAATCCTTTTGGAGTCCATCATCTCCTGCATACCCTCTCTTGATCATTGGTCCCTTGTGTTTATCCATCATAACACAAGTCAAGCCTTGCATCATAACCAAATATGGACCTAGAGTTGCATTTGACCTCTTGCATTCTTAACTTATCACATCATATCATACCATTTTCATATATCCCATCTTAGAATCATATCCTTTTCATTGCATCCTAGTCCTTAATTATTCCTACTCTTGCTTACATAGATCATATCACATAGTCCTTGTATACATATATATCATTTCACCTAGTTCTTGCATGTACAACCCCTTGCATATATCAAGATCATATTGTGCCTAAGTTCCAAGTTGCATACATTCCATGAATTTAGTCCTTTGCATATTCATCATTGATCAAATAGAACCCTTAGCTTTTGCACGAGTTCCACTACTCTTCATAGGTCTCAAAACCAATCCATTTTTTATCTATCGCCCACATCACTTAAGGTTTATCATGAAATTTCAAGTTAGGGAAAATACCATAATCCTTGCTTGTCTAGGGAAATTATTTTGGAGTCCATCATCTCCTGCATACCCTCTCTTGATCATTGGTCCCTTGTGTTTATCCATCATAACACAAGTCAAGCCTTGCATCGTAACCAAATTTGGACCTAGAGTTGCATTTGACCTCTTGCATTCTTAGCTTATCACATCATATCATACCATTTTCATATATCCCATCTTAGAATCATATCCTTTTCATTGCATCCTAGTCCTTAAATATTCCTACTCTTGCATACATAGATCATATCACATAGTCCTTGTATACATATATATCATTTCACCTAGTTCTTGCATGTACAATCCCTTGCATATATCAAGATCATATCGTGCCGAAGTTCCAAGTTGCATACATTCCATGAATTTAGTCCTTTGCATATTCATCATTGATCAAATAGAACCCTTAGCTCTTGCATGAGTTCCACTACTCTTGATAGGTCTCAAAACCAATCCATTTTTATCTATCGCCCACATCACTTAAGGTTTATCATGGACTTTCAAGTTAGGGAAAATACCATTATCCTTCCTTGTCTAGGGAAATCCTTTTGGAGTCCATCATCTCCTGCATACCCTCTCTTTATCATTGGTCCCTTTTTTTTATCCATCATAACACAAGTCAAGCCTTGCATCGTAACCAAATTTAGACCTAGAGTTGCATTTAACCTCTTGCATTCTTAACTTATCACATCATATCATACCATTTTCATATATCCCATATTAGAATCATATCCTTTTCATTGCATCCTAGTCCTTAAATATTCCTACTCTTGCATACATAGATCATATCACATAGTCCTTGTATACATATATATCATTTCACCTAGTTCTTCCATGTACAACCCCTTGCATATATCAAGATCATATCGTGCCTAAGTTCCAATTTGTATACATTCCATGAATTTAGTCCTTTGCATATTCATCATTGATCTAATGGAACCCTTAGCTCTTGCACGAGTTCCACTACTCTTTATAGGTCTCAAAACCAATCCATTTTTTATCTATCGCCCACATCACTTAAGGTTTATCATGGACTTTCAAGTTAGGGAAAATACCATTATCCTTGCTTGTCTAGGGAAATCCTTTTGGAGTCCATCATCTCTTGCATACCCTCTCTTGATCATTGGTCCCTTGTGTTTATCCATCATAACACAAGTCAAGCCTTGCATCGTAACCAAATTTGGACCTAGAGTTTCATTTGACCTCTTAACTTATCACATCATATATCATACCATTTTCATATATCCCATCTTTGAATCATATCCTTTTCGAATGCATTTTTTCCATGGAATTCTTAAGTTCAAGAATCTTTGATTTCATTTGATTTCATATGTTCAACTCCACTTATATATCATCATCTCTCACTTTCTTTGGACAATATTTTCTGACATGTACAAATGGATCAACAAGCAAGAAGTTCTCAAGCAAAAGTTGAGCCCAATCTAGATATTGGACCAAATGAATTAGTTGAAGAACACATGGACCTTGAAGATAGGGAGGAGGCCCAAGTTCAAACAATGCATGTTGGAGAGGGGTCGGGATCACTTCCTTCTACACCAATGGATGAGCATATAAAAGTAGTTGAAACAGTGGGGAAACAAATTTCTTATAGAATTTTAGATCATTTACTTGAAATGGATATGGAGAAACTGAAATGTTATGCTGACTAACCTAAAAATACAAGTAAGAGGTCAATGACTAAATCTATAAATAGAATAATCCATGATCAATTCAATCATCTTGAAACACTTGAAAAAACCCAATTGTTATCACGTTTACTTCTTCGTGATGAGCTGAAAGAGTCATTACAATTGTTGGGTGTACATTCTGCATCGAATAAGAGGAAACACATGAGACTGCAAAAAGATATTGTTGAAAATGTGAAAAAAGGTTTAGATTCCATTGGGAAAGGATCTCGATCAGTGGATAGTATCATTGCAAGAAAGGTGATTTTGACATCTGTTTTAAATAAAGAAATATCCAGAAAAAGAAAAATGTCAGCACTTTCCACTGAATTTGGTTATAGTAGAACCACACTAATAAAATATAAGAAAAAGAGAAAGGTTTTAGATGATAGTTCTGAAGGCAATTGGGCAATTATGTGTAGAGCTCCCTGTTCTGACAGGATTGAAGATGTTGTTAGGAACTTGATCTCAAGTTTTTGGAATGATCAGACCTGTCCGTCATCAAATACTAGAGATGTTATGAGGTGCAGGATTGGACCTGGTATTTATGAAGAACATATTAAACATTGGCTAGACATAACACAGCTTCAGATGTATATGAGCTTTTGTAATATGTATCCTCATATAAAGATTGGGCAAACAATGTTTGAAAGGTTAAAGCCATACTATGTGAAGATAAACAAGTTTTTTGAAACTTGTTGTTGTCGTTATCACATTGAATTTGATCTCTACTATCAAGTGTTTCGAAAGATGAGAGAAGAAAGATATGGTTTTCAAAAGGCACCTCCTAAACAGGTAAGTTTGTTCATAAAGGATCTATTATGTGATCATGAAAATGGACTTCAAATAAAATGCATAAAAGGACTTTATGAAACATGTGGAAATTTGGCTAACTTTCCTTCAACAAATGAAAATGTTGACCTAACAAAGATAGTAAATTGCAAAAGTTACAAGTATGTAAAGTTTCAAACAAATTTTGGGAAAGAATCCACAAGGTTAAACTATGTAGAAGAGGAGATACCTATTGGGAAATTTATAGAAGATTTTAAAAAATTGATACAACCATACATACAACATTCCTTTTATGCTAAGTTGCAAGCACATCAATTTCAAACATTAAGAGATACTTTCTCACTTGGAACAGTTCTATCAGTAGTTGACTTTGCAGAAAATTACTCTTTTGTACATCAAAAAGAGATTCAATCAGAATATTACTTTACAAAGCAGGTCACTATTATGGTTCATGTGTGTTATCAACATGCACAATTGGAATTGGATGGTGTTGAGAGTATAGATGAACAACGAGCCATCAAGAAAGAATATCACTTTTATATTAGTGATGATAAAGAGCATGACACACTTTTTGTACAACATTGTTTTACAAAATATTTTTTTGAGAATTTGACAAGTAGGGGTGTAAAATTTGAAAAACATTTTGTATGGTCAGATGGATGTGCGGCACAATTCAAATCATCACGGCCATTTTATGCACTTTCTAGATATCATAAAATTTACAACATACCACATGTTTGGAGTTTCTTTGAGAGTGGGCATGGAAAGGGTGAGCATGATGGTGCAGGAGCTTGCATCAAATGTGCTTTAAGAAAGCATCAAATGAGTTATTTAGAAGATCATATAGATGATGCACATAATTTTGTTGAATGGTGCAAGAAACACTTTGCATCAAATGAGGTCGAAACATCTTCAAGAAAAAACCAAAACATTCCACATAGAGTGTTTTGGGAGATATCAGGTATGTATAAATTACATTTAAAATAAATAAATTTATTTAAATTTAAAATTTACACATATATATATACACACATGTTCAAGTTCACATAAGTTTTTTGCAATTACATTTATCTAGGTGTGGATAGAAGATTGATGCATGGATGCAAGAGGATAGAAAAAACAAGATCTTTGCATTGTGTTATGAGTTCAGATAGTCACCCTGGATGGACATTATACATGAGGGATTACTCTTGTTTCTGCACTGAGTGCATTACGGGAAACTCTCATGCATGCAACAATGAAGAACTTGAATATGTTAGTAAATGGGATATGGTGCCACTATTTGTTTCAGACACATATGATGAAAATGAGGATGAAAGATTTCAAGACATTCCTTTGATTTCAATTGATTATGACCATATTTTAGGATTGGTTAGAAAAGGTACATGTGTAATTTTTCAATAATTTAAATATTATATAAATTTAATGATCTTTAACTTGTCTAGAGACAATTCTATTTTTTTTAGAATTTTATTGTGTAAATATGGTGTACAGGAGATGTTTTTGTAGTTATAGCAGAGCCTGGAAACATAGAAGGTGTTAGCTATTATTTACTGCGTTGCACAAAAGAGAGGAATAAGCTAACACGGCCTGAAACAAACGATGGAATGTTATTTTCCACAGGTGAGTTTGAATTTAAAATTATATATATACATTGTGTACATGTGTACATTACCTTAAAAACATTAAATATATATTGTACAAACCTTGAGGACGCAAATGTTGTACACATGCACATGTATTACCTCAGGTTCATGTTTATCGTGCAGGTTTTGTTGTTGTGCAAGGGATATATCTAAAACAAGTCAAAGTTGTTCAACATGGGATTCATTTTGTGGACTATCAAGTTGATAACAAGGTATATCAATATAGTCACCTTATAATTGCTACCACCCTACATCTTCATGCAGTTCCACATGCACATGGACGAAAAAAATGGAGACAAGATAGTGATGACCATCAAAAAAAATTACATGTTATTCAAGAGCGGGCTGAACCAGAATGTTTGAGTTAGATTATATCCATGATTTTCAAGTTCACTTGTACATGTACATACATGTTCAAGACGAGAACTTATAGTAACTTGTTTGAACTCTAGAATGTTTTAGTTACTTATAATATATGTTGATGACAAGTGTTTTAAATTTGGTTGGACACAAATTAGGGGTTGAAATACAATGAGAACCTTAAATTGAGTAGATATTTCCAATTATATATTTGTTCCATGGAATTCAAGTACTTGTTATTTACATAATGTGCAAACCTTGTCATAAAAAAATTCATTGGAAGAGTGATGGTGGGAGTAGAAGAAAAATTAGTGTTAGTTTCAATGATCCCCCAAATCTAGCATCTCAACAAAAAAGACAATTGGCACACAAGGAGATGTTATGACCACATCTCAAGATATTTATTCTCCTATACATCCAAGAAAAATCATTGATTCATTAGTCCATGTCTTCTATATATATAAAGTGAATGTTGTCTCAATCTTCTTTTTTGTTGTAGAAAAAGAAAATTAACATATTAAAATTTGTGTCTTGTAGAATGTTGTACCAAACAAAAAATCCCAAAAGTGTCTAGTATGGTGTGCTTCATGTTAAGTCAAAACCCATAGTGTGTGTGAAAGAATTATATATAATAAATTAGGGAAGATTGATCTCAAATTCATTCTCTCATAGTATCCACCTAGGTCAAAGACCTTGAGATGTGATGGGAACTTCTCTTTGTGTCTATTGGTTGCCCATCTTAGACCCACTAAGAAAATAAAATGTATTATTGAATACTAGGGATTCCTCTTGTTTATTATTTTATTATAAGTTATTACATGCATTGGATACATTTTAACCTCAATCCTACATAATTTGGTGCATAAAGTCTACTACTATATTAAGATAAAGTTGATCTTCACATGTCAACATAACTAAGTATTCAAAAACAATCAATCACATTTTTCACCTAATTTTACTTTTCTTAAATCCTTTTCTACATTCCTCCTCTTCTTTTCTTCCATCATCTTCTATATTTCATATGAAATTTTCCTCATAATTCTTCTTTTGAGAGCTAACTTGTGTATTTTTTACACAAATAATCTCTTGAGTCCAATCATCATCAACTACCTAATATTTTCTTATTCCTCCACCTAATTGAGGCATATCATTTTTTTTTTCATCTCTTATAATTTGTTCTTCTTAAGTTCTTTTTTTTGAAACAATGTTATTTTGAACATCATCTTGTAAGACACTAAAATAATTTTGTTGAACCACTATTATTATTTTATCATATGTACCATAATTAAGATCCATTATTATTCATTATCGTCCATTAATACTTTATTACAATTTAGTGAATTAATTCCTATTATTTATTTAAAGTTAATTAATTTCCTAGATTTAATAAATATATTAAATTCATATTGTCCATCTCTTATCCATCAAATAATTAATTATTTTATCAAACTTCACCTCAAATGCACACATTATCCATTTAAATAAAGAATTAAAATTTCTAGTTCCATCTCATTTAGTTAACTAATAAATCAAGATTAATTAACTCATTAATCTTGAATTAGTCCACTCACTGATCTATTCAATTCACTTCCTCATGCAATCAATCAATTGATCCATGGAATCAACTAACTCTTTCAGACACTTAGTTAACTATTTTATGAAAATATTTGACTCTTCCTAACTCACAATCAATCTTGTTCACTCACTCACCAATTCACTTAACTCAATAATCATTACTTAAAATTTTAAATAAGTCTTAACTTCTCCATGATTTCCACTTCTCTTCATTAACTCTAAAATTAATGGAGTTACTCAAGATTCAATATCAAGTCTAGATCATCCATTCATCCTTTCAAAACCTATAAATGCATCCTCAACATATTATCTTCAACATTGATCATTAATATAAAATCATGTTATTAATTTTATCATCCAAAGAATGGTAATACTATGCTAGTATAATGAGAACATGCATATCATTGTTATCTTGAGCACAATCATACAATACTCAATAAAAGGTTTTCTTGAGTTAGTTAGGATTTTAGATTTTTTCTTTAATGCCAAAAGTTATAATTTAATGCTTATATGAGTATATGGTTCTATTTTTATATGATTAAATGATTATATTTTTAAAATATTATATGCCTACATGTTGAGATTATATTTAATCCCCATGTACTATTGTTTCTCTTTTCTAGAAATTTCTTATATCCTATGAATGCAACCAATTTTTGAGAGGGAATATTCTATCACTAAGGTTTTCCTAGTTAGATCTATAAATAGTTGCAAGTGCTTATAGAGGTCCATCTTATGAAAAAATATACATAGAAGGAAAAAATTCAAGATCGTATATATCCAAGGCATGCATGTGCAGAATATTTATTGTGATCAACATGTGAATGAACTTAATTATAAAGTGGCATTCATTTCCTAAAATTCTACTCTAGAGAGATCAAATGTATATATCATATAAGGAAATGTAAGTTGTAAGAGATCATCAAATAAGCAAATGTATGTATATTGAATATAAGCAAATGCATACATATATCATATAAAATTTTTAATATTGATCAATGTATAAACATGTAACATGTTATAAGAAAAGTGTCAAATGTATGTATATCATAAAAGAAAATGTAAGTTAGAGATCATCAAATGTGGAATACTAAAGATCATCATATAAGGAAATGTCGAATACTAAAAATCATCATATATAGCAAATGTAAGTTAGAGATAATGAAATGTCAAATACTAGAAAGATCATCATATAAGCATATACATGTAGTAACGATCATAAATCTAATGTACGGCCTAATACGAATGTCGACTCCTAGTCAAACGACCATCTGAATGAGAACGGTCCTGCTCTGATGGATGTGCTGAGCCCTGCAAATAAAATGGTGTACAAAATGTGTTAAATACATATAATTTATATTAAATATGTATCTAGATCTATGCATACATATTCATGTACATATACACATGTATATATAAAAATCTAAAACTCACATGTCCACTAGCATCAGATTCATCCACAGAGCCACATCGATGTGCACGATCTAGAACAAGGCTAGGAGTGACATTAGGTATGTCCACCTACAAATATATAAATTCATATATATCAGTACATGAATATCTATTTATTAAAACTAAAATTTAAAAATAATTATAAAGGAATTGAAACATGCACATGCACACATACATGCACATCATCTAATATCGGATGACTTGATTCCTCTGAAACAGCCACCTCCACCATATCAACTATACGATCAAGCGACGAATCAATATCTGCATCCCTCTAATCTATCTCATGTCGTGCCAACAATGATGAGTGGAGAGGACTATGTAGGTGAGATGGCATCGACGATAATGAACCGGCACCAACCAACATCTCAGTAAAACCCATAGTCTGTGCAGCTATCGAATGATCAAATGGTGGATCCTGACATGCACTAGTGCTAGGTTGAGAGTGATGGGATCCTAGAAGTGAACAACCTCCACGTGCCAAACGATCTCTAACATGCTCTATACCAATCCCATAGTCTGATGCAATGAAGGCATATGCCTCCAAGAGTTCCTCAGCCAAACAATGCAAAGTCTTGTGTGCCATATCTCCTGTAAGTGCCTCAAGATCTATGGGAGTAGGGATGCCTGCTGCTGTGAAAGGATCCATGGTGGTCCACTGTGCTGAATATGGCATGGGTCTGGGATGTCTAGACATCAAATACTGACCTACACAATCAGCAGATATCCTAGTGGTGGTAGCCGCAATGTCACCTACAATATCAATTGCTTCCTTTTGGGAAGCAAGGACAACCTCATCTGCTATGGGGGCTAGAGCTGGGGTGAGAGCAAGAGACCTCTCACCAACCAATACCCTAAACACTGGAGTCAATCTATCTGCTCAACAATAAGTGGGTCTGTCAACAATCCTGCCACACCCCTGACCAACATATGGTGGAATGTCTAGGTAGTTGACTTTGAGGCCCAAATGGACCTCAGCATACAACTGCTAAACAAAATATAATGGAATTTGGTCATTGTTTGGGTATTGACCATGTGTTGTGAGAAATCGTGGGTAGATCAATGAGGCCATAGCACGATCGACACATCTAGTGACCTGGTATCCCCTAACCTTACGTGCACTTTGATAAAATGGAAAATAATTGGTTTTTATCATTTCTTTGGTCACACTATCCTGTATTTGTTTAAGGGGAACCTCACCATGTACTTCTTCCCACATGCAGGAAAGAATAGCAGCTACTCTATCTGGAGAAAATGCACTAGTCCTCTCAAGTTCATCTCTTAGTTTTTCAAGACTATGCAATATTGACATGCATGGTTCAGAATATATCCCTGGGTTTGCACTTTGCGCTAATGAGTCTTTCAATTTATTAATCTCATTAGTGGTATTTGCAAACAAAGATTCTGGAGGTGGAACATCTGCATTATCCATGTTATGTATGTATGTATGTGTACCTAAAGGAGCAATGAGACCTTAGTTTAAATAATATATCTAGATATAAGGAGTATAAATCTAAAACAGTTTTAATAATTCATCTACTCATCAAATAATATTTCCATACCATTAACAAAAAACAAGTTCAACATCTATCATAGTTTTTAATAATCAAAACATTCACATTACTAGATTGCACAAAAAACATAATCTAAAACAATTCTAAAATTTAAATTTACAAGTGTGCGTGTGCACTCTAGTACAAAATGTGTCATTAAAGACAGTTTAAAAAACATTGATAAAGGTTGCATCTAAGATTTATTTCCTACAACTAGTAATAAAGGGAAAACACCATTACTTAACATTGGTAGTCATGTAAAATCAATTTAGTCATTATTGAAGGCACAAATAAGAGAAGAAAATGAGACAAATGATAAGCTTGTAAATATGATTTCTAAACTATGGAAGGACAACATTAGTGCTTCCCAAAAAAATCTACTTCATGAAAATATAATCATTTGAAATTGGATGGAAGAATCTTAATGCTTAAAGCTATGATCTAATACATTCTAATCTATATGATGTCATGTTTATTGATCCTCTTGAAGATCTCTCAAGACTTAGATAAAACAATAAAAAAATTATTATGGGGTGGTTCGAATGAAAGTAAGTGTATTCCTCTTATTAAATGGGACACTATATGTCTTCCCAAAGGTCTTGATGGCTCATGAACTAAAGTCTTATAAAAATGGAAACAAATGATTAATTACCTATTTAGAATTATATGAATGTAAATATATCATAGAAGATATCTAGGGTGGTTATATGCTTAATTATTTGAACCATGTGGATTATCCAAGTGGCTTATAGTGGACTTGGAATAATTTTGATTTGGCTCCCATTCCACATAAAATCAAAAGGATTTTAAAACATGGAAGAATTTCACAAGTAAAAAAAATATATACCACATAGGACAATTATTTAATATTATATAAACTATTTAGCCATAATAAAAATAAAAATGTTGAACATGAAAGGGAAAATGTTGCAAAATGTTATGAAACACATATTGAAAAGAGTAACATCATAGAAAAATAAGAATTCAAATTTAGAAATATTTTTGAATAATGCAGAAATGAACCCCATGATATTAAAATTATACTCCATGATCGAATTGTTGATAATATTAATAAAATTGATAACACACATAAAAAAATGAAAGTCATTGTATCTCCAAGTTACTTAAGAAAAGAGAGGACCTTTCCGAATAAGAATGATATCCCATATTCAAAATTTTCTAATGAGCTTGATAAAATTGTAATAATTCTAGAACCCAAATATGGTTACTTAAAATTGATGAGAACATAAGATAAAGTCTTAAATTAAAGAGATCATCATGAACCATTCAATTTTGAGCTTCAAAAATTTTAAATGAATAATTTTGTAAAATTACTAAAGTTGTAAAAAATAAGACCTTTACAAAATAAATTAAATATTTAGGCAATCAAAATTTCTAATTAAAATAAAAATATTATTAATTTTTTTTTAATTCTCTCAATTCTATTAGGATTACTAGTAAGTAGAAAGATAAAAGAGCTACTTGTAGAGTAATAAAAAACCTCAATAGTAAGAAATAAATTAAGAAAGGTTTGATTAATGAGGCAAACTCGTCTTCACTTTAAGCATAAATTGTAAAATATTGTGAAAAGCACTAGCAATAAGATCAAGACTAGATAGTCCTATTGAAAATGGTACTTGAGATTTTAATGGTAGGATTCCATGAGCTCATAAAAAGATAATTAATAACACAAATGATGAAATTGAATGATTTTGGCACTTTAACTCTAGAGTATCACTCAATGTAAATGATGTTTTAAAATAAAAAAATTGGTGATCAAGACCACACACCACATATTAAACATTAATTGGAATGTAGCCAATTGTGTAAAATTTCTTGAAAAATATATTCATTTAAAAATATCACAAAGGGAATTTGAATCTTGTAAGCCTTTTTATTGTATGTCTCTTAAAATTTATAATACATATTGTAAATACGACATGTAGTTTTTATCTATCATGAACTATTATGTAATATTAATTATACTTTGTATACTAACCAAATTTTACAAGAGTGTGGTACAATTAAAATACCAAATTTATCCAAGGACTTATTAGATTTATTTTAATGTGTTAGATACAATGATTGTAGTTTTTGTAAAAATGTGTTTAAATGAGAAGCGTTTACAATGCGGTGGGTTATCAAAGTTTATATCATGTACCCATGATGGAAGAAAAATGATTTGGGAAATAAAATGTTTGAGAAAAAGAGATATGAGAGTAAAATACAATTTGAAGAGTGGAGGTGAAGATTCTAGATGTGAGTTGGTCACAAGAGAAGCACTACTAATTTTATTTCTTTGTGGAGACATATGATATAGTTCTTAAGGTGGCATCTAATATAATTTATATAATTTTAAGTAGTGATTCTTAATCTTCCGATATATTTTTTGTAATAAATGTTAAGTTGTAGTTGATGTCAATTTTATTTTGCTTAACATTTTTTAATATTTAAATGTAGGTGTTTTGAAGAATTTAAATATATTGTATATGAGGATTGTGATCAAGAGGTTAAATAATTTATCTTTCATCATGGATACTTTCAATATAATTTGGATACAATTTAAAAACATCTATTAAATCAACATTTTGAGGAGATATTATATTTTTTTTATTTAATTTTTAAAAAGTGTGTTTCTTGGAAATTTTAAAATTTGGTAATGATGTTACCAAAATATCTATGAAATATGTTTGCAAATTAAAATTGTGCTATTGAGGCCTTGATAAATAAATGGTATTCTTGTATTATCAATATTTGATGTTTAAAATTTTGGTCAAGCTATATTTGATTGATAAGGTTGTGAGAAGATCTTGCTTATGCTTGAATACAAAAATGGATTGTATACCTTCCTTGTTTAACTCTATTTTCCTTCTTTGTCCATTGGAATTGCATATGGAATTTGTTCATATGATTTTATGGTTATTTGATTGGTGTGTCCCATCCACTTTGTTTGTGGTTTTCTTATGGGCACTATTGCATTACTATTCAATAAAATCAGGTTATCAAATGGAAAATTTAATATTAAATTCCTTAGGTTGGCTTTCTAGATTGTGTTGGGGAAATCATGCCTCCCAAAAGCTAGTGCATTTTCCTTAGATGAAATTTCACATGAGAATACTTATAGGATATCTAGACAAGTCACACATTTGTCTTCACATATCTATCTCTAAGGTTTCTACTATGCATGTCTACTAAATAATCTTCCAATCACCTATTACTCAACTATTCATATTCTTCTAAGTTCTAGAATTAGCATTGTTGTGAGTTAGAATGGTCTAATTCCCTCTCACAATATCTCTTATCTCTATTTATCAATTGAGAATTTATGCTTATCATTTAATTCCACTTGGGATAGAATATGGAAGGCTAGCCCATTTAAGATGAGTTAGAATTTATGGAAAGAAATAAATTGATGAATATTTAATGATAGGGACATCCCATTTAATTCTTTACAAAATAAAATTGAAATCATCATTTATGAGAATATTTCAACCAAATTTAGAATGGTTTCACATAGAGCAATTGAGTTCACTAGCTAGGACAATAGGATGACAAATAACTAGTTAGGTTTCAGTCTCCTATTGGGTTTCTCCTATTGCTTGATTAAGGTGGGTATGATGGAAATCAGATGGTTGGAACCTCATTTTGGAAGATAATAAATAAATGTGGATGGGGCTTGCAAAGGTAATTGAACTCCAATTTGGGTTGCTTCTATAATAAAAAATGACAAAGGTAATCTCCTTTGAGTTGTATCTAAGATACTCCACCCATCCACACATAATGAGGTTGAGTTAGATGACTTATTTGAGGGGATAAGATACTGCCAAGATATTATTAAAGTTGTGGGTATTGAGGGAAAACCCTAAATTCTAATTAATTTTTCTCTTTTAGAAGATCACCAATTATAGGCTTAGCTCAAAGTTACAAAAAAATATTGTTATTTTTGGATTGTATGAGGCCCTTCTTGATTAGAAAAATATGCAAAGAGTCCAATATACATAGGTGTAACACATGATCCAAAACACACATGATCTATCAAAATGATATGTGAAGTAAGTGAAATATTTTTTTGGATCAATCAAAGTGATATATGTAAATCACTTTTTTCAATGTGAAAACATATTCATATTTATATGCTATATTTTTCAACCAACCAAAAAATTTATGAAATAGACTTTACTTCATTACCTAGACCAATTATAGAGTTAAACACTATTGTATAATTGGTGTGTCATCTATCAACTTTGCACTAGATCTAAAGTATATTTCATATAAATTCCCATCCATCCTAATAAGTTCCATATATATTGAACACCACTCTTTTTATGCATCCTAATTAGCCAATAAAATATATGTGAATTTTAAACATTTGATGCACAATTATTTGACTATATGTAATATGCTAACCAAATATGATGCTCCTACTACTTCCATATATAATCTAAAATTAACCTTGCACAACTCTCTAGAATAAGTGCATGATCATCACTAGTTTAAAATAATACCAAGTTTCAAGGTCTTTTTATCTTCCTTTGTATTTTTGGTTGGATTAATGAATGTTATATGTACATAAATATTTCAATTTGAGTGGAGTTATAGTATTGTGATTCAATTTCTTAACTACATGAAGTTTTATATTTTCCCTTTTTTTCTCCAAATTCTTCTTAAATCCATACCTTGAATAAATGTTTCATGATCTAATTAAATTGGAAAAGATGATATATCTTCATCTATGGAGTTCAATTTCTTAGTTTCATGAAGTTGTATCATTTATTATCTTTTCTTTGAATTCTCAACTTCATACTCTTTTGATATTTGAGTCTTTGATTATTTTCTTGGTGTTATGTTGAATTATATACCAATCAAATACAATTATTCAAAATAATCAAAACAAAATTATTTTCAATTATCAAAAACAAACTAAAAACATGGAATCAATTATTCAAGTTATTAAAAATATAGTATAACAAGAAAGTTAGATTAGATGATGATGGAAAAAATGGGGGTTTTGGAACAGGGTATGGATACTCATCAAAGCATTTAAGAAAAAATGGGGGTTTTCAAACAGGTTATGGATACCCATCAAAGCATTTAAATTCAACAGAAAATTGTTTAACTATGTGAATGGATTTGTTGAAAATGCTTTAGAAACTTTCAAACAAATGCAATTCATGCCACGAATTTTGCACCAAAATGAGCTATGGAATAGTGCAACCAACCTGAGAGGATGTGTTGGAGGGTGATGGAGGTTGCTCGAAGGTGAACGTGTTTGTGGGTCATGTTTGTGCAAGTGCTTCTTTGTTGGTTCACCGCATGCACTGCCCTATTCATTGGACGCCTCTATCACTGTTCGTCGAACTCTGTTGGTGAAAATGACAGGGTTTTTTTCTTAAATCTCTATTAAGGGGGTTCAACCGAACCCTAGTTCGCTCGAACCCCTTTATTTTAATATTTTAGCTCATAAGTCAATGGGGTTCGAGCGAACATAGGGTTCGGTCGAACCCAGTGGTTCGACCGAACCAATATAATGGTTCAGCCGAGCCCATTGGTTTGGCCGAACCCCTTCACTTTGTGTAGAGGGAAAAAATGACTTTTCACTTCCTCCACAAAAGTGTTCACCACTTATGTGGGTTCACCCCTATAGATGTTATAGGTTGTTGAATTGACTTATTGACTACAATAAGTTAATTGTAATAGAAAATTCTAGTTAGGATCATAAAAATCTAAAGTAGCAAGATAAATGCTCTATTATAGTTACCTCACATGGTCTCTTTCTTGAGTTAGTTGTACCTTCATTTTCTCCCTTTTCTGAACTAGTAGTTAAATCAGCATCTCATATAACTCATAAAATTAAAACTAATAAAAGAAGTCATGTGACAAGAAAAAGTCTTTTTAAATTATATATTCAAATTCCTTACATGCATGCAGAAAATATATGTCCTAGATATGCTAGATTGCACACTATATAGTTCTATTTCCACTTCATATATTTATTGATCTAAAACAACTAATGCTACACTTGTCCAATCACTCCCTATTACATAGGAGGAGAACTTCTTATTTTAGAAATAGGAATAAAATTAGGAAATTGAGTCTGAAGTAATTAAAGTAGAAAAATTATGCTAGAACACTCCAATCTATGCTTGAAAGATGCAAGCCATTAAGAAACATAGAGATGAGTGGCAAGATTATTCAATTCCTCGACAATACATAACCTTGTTGAAGAATAGGTATTATGCCACTTGTTTTATCATCCCTCTTGTATTAATGAGGTTCATCTTTGACTGTAAAGAAGTGGTTGTTATTGTCACACAATTATAGAAAACTATGACCTTAATTGTAGGCATGCTACATGTTTGGTTGCAGGTTGTCATCCTTAATTGTTGTAGGTAGAAGTTAGCTCACAAAAAACCCTACTCTAAGATTATCATATCTAGAATAACATGCTGTATTATTTCAAAAATAATTGTTTTAACTATTGAACATTGGAAATACTGAGAGGGGGGCGAATCAATATTCATTGAAATTCATCAACTTAAGCATGCATTCAAAACATATCATCAAAATTGTTGAAATGGAAAGGAACAATTAAAGCATGCATCACATCAATAAACACAAGAACAACATATTTCCATGGAAAACCCTTGAAAGGAAAAATCACAGTGAAAATTAGCTCACAATATATTATAACTAGTTACAGTGGATTTGTAGAATGGTGGACTCACTGTCCAGAAAGAATGGCTCACTGTCAGGCTCACTACTAAGGGTTCACTACCCAAAAGAAAAAGAGATAGAAGAAAGGGTGGCTCATTGCAAGGATGAACTACTGACAATGCATTTGTAGCATGCCAATGATATAGTTCCAATTAAGCTCAGAAAATCGACTTTACACACTTCACACTTCACCACTATCACCTTTTGCACTTCACACTAAATCAAATCTCACACACATACTTAATCATATCCAACACACTCTACATCACATAATGACTTAACCTTGTATATATACTGCAACCAACCAAAACATCAATTAGGTCAACCTAATTCCATGAACCATGTAACACCATGACTTGGCAACCCAAAACTCCATCACACACTCCATGTGGAAGTAAAAAAAAACATGCACCACACCAAAATAGATCGGCATGACCTATAATCACTCTCATGATTCTTCTCTATACACAATTCAACTCCGCACGACCCCAAAACCTTTAGGTCAGCACTGCTAGTGAAGCAACAACTGAATGAACCAATTGTTCATTTGTAACTTGACACACGGACCACCAAATCACTTTCCACTTGGATTGCACACACATCTAACATCCTTAAATACTTCCTAAAAACCGCACAACATAATATTCATCTATGGTGGAATGCAAAGCATTCCAACATGCACTCTGCACCTATAACACCGCCATTACTGATCTCGACGAATTGCCAAAAATATCTTCAACTGTAGAAGACATCAAACCCAAAAACTTTGGATTTAGACACATCCAGCACCTACCATGAACACCTCAAAATTGCATGAAAATATTCTACATAGCTAATCAATGTGAACAATAGAATTGTTCCTCTAATCACTAAATATATACATTGGGACAACCAATTCTGAAAAACACTTGGTCTTCTCCAAACCAACACTTTTGTATTTCTGCAATGGTTTGCCATCAATGACAAGACCATATACCAACATGATCACATTTCCAACAATCTCCCCCTTTGTCATTGATGGCAACACACTCTTCCAAAACTACTCCCCAAAATATTCTCCCCCTTTGACATCAAGGGAAAAGGGTACCAAAAAGAAACTTCTCTTCTATAATCAACACACTTCAACAACAATCTCCCCCTTAGTAAATATTTTACATCAAATTGGATCCCCCTAACAATCTTATCCATAAAAAATGATAAAACTTATGTTGCAACACCATAAAATACTTCCACATATGTACATTGAAATCAAAAAATTGCATATACAAAGCAAAAATTTACAACTTAACCCTTATAAGAATCTTTTAGTTTAGCAAGGTGTGCCTCCTAGTCTTTCTGTGCAACCCCTCAGTCAAAGGCATGCATATGGCATTGATTTTCAAACTAAATAATATGGATGTTTTCTCCTTATTCCAGAGAATTAAGTACTGGATTCATTTGCACCACCTTCTCAACATTAGCTAAAAATTTAGTTAAAGGGGTAAGCCTTGCACTTACCATATCTCTGAGCTAACCATACTGCATTATTATTTTCTCCTTTTGTTCTTGTAGTAGAAAGAATTGACCATGCAGATTTTCAATAATGGATCTTGTAGCTCCATCTACATCATTGACCAAATCATAAACTCCTGAGGCTCATTTGAGTCCATATGATCTTTAATGCTCCTTGTAGAACCTGGTCACTTCAAATAGAACTGAAATAATTGTTTAGATTCGTCCAAACACTTTTTAATATATTTCAAGTTGCCTTACAACTTGGCATGTACAATACCACATTTTATCAGAAACTTTTGCTAGTGTCTTATCATTGACCTTCTTTTCAATTTCCTTCTCAATCTTTTCTTCCAAACCAACAGAATAATCCTTAAAAGAATCGAGCAATAATTTCAATTTATGTACAATGGATAAGGAATTATCAAAAGTTATTCTAGGAATACTTTCCTACAACACCTTCACTACTTCATCTACCTACTTTGTACATTTTTGGTGTGTTTGCAAAATTTCCTTCCTAGCAGAGGTATGGAATATATTACCAAGCTATAGTTTGTGCAAAGGGGAAATCTTATCTAGAACTACCTAACCTTATTGCATGGGAATCTGTAGGAGTTGTGTAGACACCACTGATTCAAACTATAACTGCATGTCCAATAGACATTTCAGTGAATCTCCATAGGATCTAGGGGATTCACCACTAGTTTTTGCACTTTCTTCTTCCTTTTTATCACTCTTCTCCTTTTCTCCAATATTGGAACATTCTTCAGTATTCTTCTCTACTTTCAGAGGAGGCAAAATATCTTCCTTTTTTTCCCTAGTCTTCTATGGGACACCTTGTAGGTCTTCTTTATTTTTCTCAAAATCTATCTCCTTATCCGGAGGGGGGAAATTTTGATCATTTTGAGCTTCATTCTTCTCCATGGCATCACACTTATCTTGTTCCTTCTCTTCATCAACAATATTTTCCACAACTAGAGGGGTGTTATCAGTCAGAATGTCTTCCTGTACATGCTCATGATCATGTTGTTTTGCAGCAAGCTCATTGACATATGTGAGGGGTGTATCTTGTTGTATTTGATCTTCATTACCTTGAGGAACTCTCAACTCTTTAGCAAGATCATCAAATTTTTGTAGTGTCTCTTTCCTTAACCTCTTAATGTCTTCCTTATCCCTATTCATAAGAGTGCTAACTCTTTGTTTTGTCTTAAATTTCTTGCTATACAACTTAGACAACTTGTGTTTATACTCATGAGACAATGAGGAACCAACCTTCTCCAAGGAAAATGCCTTTATCTTAACATCTTCATCAATAGATTATTGTCTTCTAGCATTCAACACACCTTTCAAATCATCTATAAATTGATCCTTTGTCTTATCTAGGCCAGTATTGAATGTTACCATATATTTAACAATAGCCTCTTCTATGGTTGTCGTATCTGCATTATTTGCATCCGGATATATTGCAGCAATGGAAAGTTAGGTTGAAAAGTTCAAAAACCCTTACAATGTTGTCTCAGGCACCTTCAATCACTCCACATATTTTTACAACACGATGTTTCACATCGGAGATACCATCAATAGATCAGGCACAATAGTTAACCAATATGTTGAAGATATCAACATTACATCCTTGGCAGGGGCTTTGAAAAAAATTTGTTAAAATAAATCCCCTTGATCCAAAGCTCCCTATCTAGTTTTTGGAGGTAACATCTATACCAAGAGCTAACATAGACTCATTCTTCACCTCACTCTCTTCCTTTTTCATCTAGATCTTGTTCATTTCCTTCTTCATCTCCACCAGATTGATTTTCTTCACTAGATCGAATTTATTTTGTGAAACAAAGGGTTTCACATTCTTACTTTTGCAAAACTTAGTTGTGTGCTAGCTTATTACATTTGTGACAAATGACATATTTTTGCTAAACAAACTTACTTCTTGTCATTTCAAATCTGCATTCAACAACCTTATTCCCAAATCCATTGCATGTATAATAGTAACCATTGAATGATTAGAACATCATACGATTATTATAACCATTCATCATCTAACTTCTTCATTTACTAGCTTTGTGCCTGTCTATTGCATGTAAAACATTGACTAGAAAATGATCCAGCATTCTGATTCATTCTACTTCTACACTTTACTGCTCTATGTCCAAATTTATTGCAAGAATAACAATAACCATTAAAAGATGAATACCTTTGTGCAATTGGTTGTCTGATAGGAGTCCTATTGAAATATTTCTTTTGGTTTCAAACCTATCTAATATTGCTCTTATTATCTTTAGTATTCCTTTGTTCATCGTTCTTCTTTTCAGCATTGTTTGAAGTCTAATTTTCCTTTGAAATTTCTCAGGTCTTTCAAATCCTAAACCTTCTTTGTCCTTAGAATCCATTTGACTAGCAATCATTTCATCAAGCAAGGTGGAGCTCTTCTTGAATTTATCTTCTTGAATCTTTGCTTTCTCTAGATTTGTCCTCAAAGTCACAATCACTTGTTCAAGCTTTGAACATTTTGCAAACTTGCATGGGTATGTGCAAGATCATGGGGAGTCAAAAAGTGGCAATGAGGAAAAAACCATGTTTTTACTTTGCCAAAATTGCAAAACAAAAAAGTTGACTTTTTGTATGGATCGAGTAAAATTAGAATTTGGTTTGTTAATAATAAACCAAAATGAATATCCATTAATAACGGGTATTTGTTTCCCAAAATTATTTTTTGTCACTTTATATATTCAAAATGGTGCAAAACAGAAATCTATTTTGAAAAGAAAAATGGATATCCATTTTCAACCAGTATTTTAATCAATTTTATATTTTCAAAATGGGTATCCATTTTGAAAAGCCTAAAAAAGCACACTTCAGTAAAATGGGCATAACTTTTGTGTTACTTATCAAAACTTTGATTTTTTATAGGCATTGGAAAGGTGATTTAGAGATCTACATAATGGATAATATTATTGTGATAGATTGGTCATAAAAAAAAATTTAATAATTTTAATTTCCTCCTTAATTTTTAAAATTTTAAATGCTCATAGTTCTTGCATACAAAGTCTTTTTTTGCAATAATCATCCTAAATGACTCGAAACATTAAAGAAGTAATAAATAATGAAACATTTAGATTTTTGTACTAAGGAGAGTAAAAAATTGCATAAATCATCATAGAAGGCCTCCTTGTTGTCTTTGATCCTATGTGCACCTTTTCCCAAGTTGAACTAGGATAACATATCTCTCTCTCTCTCCCTCTATCTATTTAGCTATCTCTCTCTCCCCCTGACCTTTATTCATCCTCTCTACTTATCTCTCCACTTTTCCCTTACTCTACCTAGATATATATATCTCCTCTTTCTATATCTCCCTCTCTACCTAGCTCTCTCCCTTTCTCTTCCCCTCTATCTTTCTCAAGTTATATATATCTCTACATATCTCTCCCTCTTTCTATCTCTATATCTCCCCATCTCCCTCTATCTATATCACTCCCTATTTATATATCTCTCTACTTCTCTCTCTCTCTCTATTTTTCTCCCTCCATCTCCATCTCCCTCTCCCTCCCTCTATCTATTTATATAATATCCCTCTTCATCAAGTTATCTTCATATCTCTCACACTCATATATGTACACACACACCCTATTTTTGCATCCCTATCTCTATCTCTTTGTGTATCCCTCTCTCTCTCCCTATCTCTCTATACCTCTCTCCATTACTTGTCTCTATCACCTCCTTCATCTCTCACTCTTTCCCACTCTATCTATATCTCCCTATCTCTCTCTTTATATCTATCTATATCTAATTATCTCTACATCTCTCTCTTATTCATTCTCTCTCTATCCCTTTCTATCCATATCTTTCTCCACCTCTCTCTCTTATTCATTATCTCTCTCTATCCCTTTCTATCCATATCTCTCTCTACCTCTATCTCCCTATCCCTATATCTCTCCCTATCCCTCTATATCTCTCTATATCTTTCTATCATTATCTCCCCCTCCTTCTCTCTCCCTCTATATATTGATCTATCTCCCCCCTCTTCTTCTCTCTACTTATCTACCTATATCTCTCCTTTTTTCTACCTCTATCTCTCTGTCTACCCCTTCTCTATCTATCCCCCACTCTCCCTCCCTCCTCTATCTCCCCCTCTCTATCTCTCCCTCTTTCTATCTACCTCTTTATATCTCCATATCCATCTATATTTCTCTCTCTATCACTTTATCTTACCATCTATATATCTCTATCTCTATATTCCTCTATATCTCTATGATATCTTCATCTCTATTACTAACTTTGTATCTTTCTATATCTGTATCTCTCCCTTTACCTCTCTTTATCTATATATTCTCTTCCTCTCCCTTTATCTTCCTCTCTAACTTTATAAAGAGAGAGGGTTAGTGGAGATAGAGAGAAATAGAGAGGGAAGCTTAAAGAGGTAGAGATGAGAGAGAGAAAAGAGATATCAAAAGGGAGAGATATGGGGAAAGAGGGAGGGATGGAGTGAGAAGTACATAGAGAGAGATAAAGAGGGGAGATAGAGAAAATTAGAGAGGGAGGAAGGGAGAGGTAGATATAGAGAAATAAGGTGGGAGGGATATAGGCAAAGGTAGGTAGAAAGTGGGGGGGTGGAGATGGGGATAAAGATAAGTAGAGAGAGGTAAGGTGGGAGGGATAAAGGGAGAGGTAGGTAGAGAGAGGGAGGGTGGGGGGATATATATGGAAGTATAGAGGGAAGGGGAGAGATAGGTAAGGTAGGATGGGTAGAGTTAGATGTAGGGAGATAGGGTGAGGGGAGATAGGGAGAAGTAGAGAGGGAAGGAGAGAGAGGTACATATAGAGGGAGAGGGAGAGGGAGAGGGAGAGAGATATAAGGAGAGAGAGGGAGATGGAAGGAGAGGTAGGTAGGTAATGAGAGAGGTAGGGTAGGAGGGATAGAGGGAGAAGTAGGTAGAGAGAGGGTGAATGTGAAGGTGAGATAGGTAGATAGGAGAGAGAGGGTGAAGATAGATATAGATATATAGAGAGAGACATATAAAGGGAGAGATAGAGAATGAGGGAGGGATGGAGTGAGAGATAGGTAAAAATAAATAGAGGGGAGATAAAGAGAATTAGAGAGGGAGGGAAGAATGGGGAGCTAGAGATATATAAGGAGAGGTAGGTAGAAAAAGATGAAGATATAGATGAGAGATAAAGAGAAGTAGAGAGAGAGATAATATGATCACCCTCCATCTCTCTACCTACCTCTCCCTCTATCCCTCCAACCTTACATCTCTCTCTTTGTCTCTACATCTCTTTATCTCCCATCTATATATTTATCTCTATCTACCTACCTCTCCCTATATCCTTTCCACCCTACCTCTCTATCTCAACCTATCCCTTCCCCCCCTCCCTCTCTACATTTCTCTATCTCCCCTCTTATATTCTCTCTACATACCTCACACTCCATCCCTCCCTCATTCCCCCTCTCTCCCTTTAGATATCTCTCCACATCTCTCTTTTCCCTCTCTCTCCTCTCTAACTCTCTCTCACCTTCCCTCTCTACTTTTGTCTATCACCAAGCTCACCCTCTCTCTACCTAATTATCCCTCTATCTCTCCTAACCTAAACTGTCATTACCTACCTCTCCCTCCCTCCCTCCCTCTCTCCCTCCTTCCCTCTCTCTCTCTCTCAATAAATATATCTCCACTTCCCTCTCTACTTCTCTCTATCTCCCCATCACCCTCTCCGTCTCTACCAACCTCTCACTCTATCGCTCCCACCTTACCTTTCTCTCCCCTTTTCTTTATAATTCTCTATATATCCCCTCACCCTCCCTCTACCTACCTCTCCATCTATCCCTCCCACCTTACCTCTCTCTCTATATCTCTACTTATCTTTATCTCTCCATATTCCTCTCTATTTACCTACCTCTCCCTATATCCATCCCACCATACCTATCTCTACATCTCCCTTCCTCCCTCCCTCTCTACTTCTCTTTATCTCTTTCTTTACCTACCCCTCACTCCATCCTCCCTCATTCCCCCTCTCTATCCCTTTAGATATCTCTATATCTCAATTCTCTCTCCTCTCTATTGGGAAAATATTTCTCAACCTTGCAATTAAATGAAGTACTATTGATACATAAGGTATTGTTGATACGTCAGCTCAAGGAGAGAGAGAGAGTGAGAAAGATATGTCTAAGGAGGGACAAAGAGAGAGGGATGGAGGTAGTAATGGATAGGTAGATAGATAAGTCTAGAGCTCAATATATTGAGAGGAAGAGGTCTAAAGATGTAAAAAGAGAGGGAGGGATAGAGAAGTGGAGAGATAGGTCTAGAGCTTAAGGGGAGACATAGTGAAATATAGAGAGGTAGAGGAAGGGACAAAAATATATGATGATTTATGAAGATTTGTTCATATGTTTACTACAAAAAATATAAATATTTTATTATTGATTACTTTTTCTAATGTTTCAAGTATTTTGAGATGATTGTTACAAAAAAAATCATGAAAAAGGGACTTCGTATGCGAAAGTAGCAAGCATTTGATGTTCCAAAAATGAAATATTAAGTTAAAATGATTATAATTATTTTTTTGTGTATAATATAGTTCAACAATACTTATTTCATTTGTAGATATTCGAATCACCTTTCCAATGCCTATGAAAGATCAAAATTTTGTTAAGAAATACAATTGTTATTCCCATTTTACTAAAGAGGGTTTTTCGGCCTTTCAAAATAGATATTTGTTTTGAAAAATACCAAAATGGATATCCATTTTGAAGACATAAAGTGGGTACTTGTTTCTAAGAAATGGATATCCATTTTGAAGACATAAGAATGAGTACCTGCTCAAAATAGATATTCATTTTTAAGAAATAAAAATAGATATCCATTTTTTTCACACGAGTTTTTTTCCCTCCATTTTTTCTTCAAAATTACTTTGGTATTTCACTTGGGCACGACCAACCTGAAAAGTCAACTACCCCAACATGTTTCTAGGGGTTGCAATAGTTTTTCAAACTTCACCCTTCATGTTAACTTTTTTTTTCATCCAAATTTGATGAAATGAAAAGGGTTTATTCAAAAAAAAAAAAGGATTCTACCAATATAAGATATGCTTTATTTTGAATTTAATAGATAATTATTATTGATTTTCTAATTGTACTATGTGT
Organism: Sequoiadendron giganteum; assembly: GCA_007115665.2. NCBI lineage: Eukaryota > Viridiplantae > Streptophyta > Pinopsida > Cupressales > Cupressaceae > Sequoiadendron > Sequoiadendron giganteum. Next base: position 639,701,141 of record CM021104.1, on the reverse strand, counting down.
AAAGTCTAGATTGATAGACTAATTGAAAAACACCTATAAATTTTAAACAGTTATACATTTTTTGAATCTAAAAGATGTGTCACACACTATGCTTCACAAACTATAGTTTAAAAAAAGAAGTAAAATTTGAATTTCATAATTTTTTTACCAAGTTAGGGTGGACGGGCAAATGGTTTAATATTTTTAAAAATTCCTACTAGAAAATTCATAACTAATTATTTAATTGCAAAAAATTACAAAAAAATATGTGTCACATCTAGGCATGTGTCCTCTACTTATATTGAAAGATTAAAAAAAAATCATTTTTTCTCATCATTAGGGTGGTTGGACAAACACCTGCTTTTTTTTTTTTCTTGAAAATTTGGTACTATTGCATTGAAATTTTAAATTTTTACCAAATAGATTTGTTTTTTTTTTCAAAAAAGGACTAGTAGGTTAGAAACTACATTGAATAATGCTACAAATTTTGTTCTTACATATTTTTCAAATTATATTAATAATCTATTCAATTTTTTATGTCAAGTTGCCTAACTCTATTTTTCTAAATTTTCATTGTCACTTAGTGGCCTAGTTTGGACCCCATGATCTTGCGTTGAACCTTGTCTTTCAATTTGGAATTCAGGTAGTCTTCAACTCCTTTTGCTTCTTCAACTTGCACTTTTAGACTAGTGATTGTCTCATTTGATTGTTTAAGTTGCTCATTTGTTTCCTTGAGTCTTTCTTTAACTTTCTTGATTTGATCCCTCAACTTCTTAATGCACTCATCTACTTTCTTAATATCTTCTTTCAAATCTCTATTCTCACATTTTGCTTTATCCAGATCATCAAGAGAAGATTTGAGTTCTCCTTCCATATCAACTTCACAATCTTCTTCAGTAAACCCTTCAAGATGATCTCTTTCAGAGGGATTAGATACCTCATAAGTGTCATGTGTTCAACCTCCAAGATCTACCTCAACGGTTAAGCCAATTGAATGAACCAAGCTTTGACACCAATTGTTGAACACCCAAAATATTGAGAGGGGGAAGGGTGAATTAGTATTCATTGAAATTCATTAACTTCATCAACTTAAACATGCATTCAAAGCATATAATCAAACTTGTTGAAATGGAAAGGAACAATTAAAGCATGCATCGAGTGAAATCACAATATTATGTTTCACTTTTTGGTGAAGATGGGCATTTATATCATCATTTTTAACTAAATCTTCACCTTCTGAAAACTATAGCAGCTAAACCGTTAGAATTTGAAGATGATGTGAAGTAGTGGTTTGTGGCAATTTGTGTGTAGATTCTAAATATATATTTTTTAAAAAAAATTAAATAAATCATGAATCATTCAACATATCCTTTAATAACTATTTTTAAACAATAAACAACATTTTTAGAAAGTAACGTTTATGTCATCAAACATATCTCTTTTTCTAGAAAGGATAATATTATAATTTTTAAAATATAGATTCTTAACATCAATTCTAGGGCAAGAATATTTTTCATAAATTTTTGTTACATATTTTTTTTTTTTCAATTAATTTTTGAAGTCATTATAACTATAATTTGGACATAGGTGTATGTCGTCAAACATAACATGTTGTGTATATATTGAAATTATTTTATTTGGTGAAACAAGGACATCAATACCTAGGGTGAAGGTATTTTTTGAAAAAAATCACAATGGTTTACTATTTTTCCACCTCTGTAGAACAAAGACCTTGATGTTCGACGAAAAACCTATGTTCAGTAAAAATTGAAAATTAAATACATGATAAAATGAAAACATATCAAAACTATACTAGACTGTTTGATAGGACAATGAGATTTCATGACAGAGGACTATGAGTTAATGGAGTAGTTAACTTCAATGACAGTCACAGTTCAATAGGATAGTCATAAAGATTCTCATAGTGGCAATTCACATAGTGTATGGAGATTACAATGAAAACTTGCCATCAAGGATATCATATTGATAGTGGTCTGAATAGGACATTCCTCGTAAGAGTTTGCAAGGAGTTAAAGAGACAACAAGGTAAAAGCTAATGGTATTTGGCGTGGAAGTGGTAGTGCAAGAACCAAGTGCATGCCAGCCTAGGTAGTTTAACATAACTATTAAGTTTGTTGATGGGATTTTATGTTAATGTATGAGTGATCATGGTGTCTAGCATAGTGTGTTTCAGATGTCTTATATACCTATATAGCATTTCGAGAGGTAGCTTTATGTGTGAAATCTTGTCAGATATTATTCAAATGTGAAGATAGTGTTAATGTGTTGTCATAATTTTATGTGGTCAAATATTAGGCACAGTCCTCCATGGAATAATGTATAGTGTAGTACCAATAAGAATGACGGTGACATGTAGGTGAACATGGAATCCAAGGCATGATTCAAGACTATGTGAATGGTTGTTATCCAGAGTCCTTGCCAATATAGTCAAAGGTTTTGATACTTTTGCAAGGGATACTTTGGTTTTGTCATTCACAAAGCTATGGTTTAGTAAGGTATTGAATTGACTAGGATGTGCAATGGTGTATTGCAATGAATTGTAGGTTATCAAATGAAAGGTTGGAAATCAAGGTAGGTTCAAACACTCAAGGAAATCAATAGGATATTATTCAACAAGTTCTCATTCAAGATGTGATACCTCTTCACACCAATTGTATTATCCTCAAAATCCATTTTTTGGACTATTTCTTCACATTTCAAAAGACAATGATCAAATGCAAGTTGCAAATTATGTGCTTAGAAAAGTGGTCATACTAGGGTATAATTGTTGTTTTGAGGGGCATATAATTCCTAAAATTTGGTGACAGGATCTGATTGTCTTGCCAAGGCAATTTTTTCAAATCAGTAACACTGAGAAAGTTGCCTAATCTTGAGGGATTTTGGCAGTAATTTATGGTAAGATTAGAAATCAGATTGCAACAACGAAAGTTTTAGTCACCTACCCTGACTTCTAGGAGAGTTTCCAATCAACAATCCTCATTTCAAGGAGATTTCAATCATTAGTTATCTATGATTTTTTGGAGTTTGCAGCAATTAGGGTCAACAACCAGCTTCAATCAAGCTGGATGATTGATTTTCAACTCTAAATCAATTAAGGGTGAATTTAGGAGTTTAATTTATATATAAGGGAATCTCATAGGCCTTTCATTATTTAGTTCTTGTTTTCTTTTCATGCTCTCAGTAGAAAGGCTTGTCCTCTTTGTGTTTTGGCTTGACTTCTCAATTGCATGTACCAAATTAAAGAGCTACGTCCTCTTCATCATGGGTATATTCTCAACCTATATCTCTGCTTTAGCCCACACATGTTAGAATACATATGCTCACTAAATTTGGGGCAAAATGTAATGCCAAAAAATGCATGTTGTAAGTAATTTCGCATTCCATGAGCTCCTCTTTAGCTTAATTAAATTTGATAATGCAATGACCCCTTTCACCTAACCTTAATTTTGACCTAAACCCCTTCATTTTTGGTTGTTTAAGTGAAATTTTTCATAGATGCTAGCTCGATGTGCAAACGTCTGTGCATCGTGCAAACATCTTGAAAAGAATACTGACTACATGGTTGTTGGGATGTTACACTTCCCACTTGCCCGCAAAGTGTAATACCTTTGTGGCCTACAAACACACCAAAAACATCCATTTGCATGCCTTTTCTCCATTCTAACCTCTCATTCCCTCATTCTATTCACTGTATTCAATCTATCACTCATTCTCTTCATTCTATTCAATCTATCATTCACTCTAGCTCATTCTCTTCATTATTGCAAGCTCTCTCATGTTTTGGTTCTCTACACCAACACTTTGGTTCTCTTGACATGTCTTGGGTGTTGCATTCTCTTCCTTTTGATATCGCCATATTGCTAAAGGGAGGGTAACTACATCCTTTGTCTATATTGAATTATAATATTCACATTCGATAGAATATTATTATTCTAACTTGTCTATATTACTTTTATCAAGTGTCTATTTACTTTCTCATCTATTATCTTTTCTATCTATCTATCTAGTTGTTCATGAAGGTGGGAACACCTGTGCGGGGGTTTGACTAAGCAAACCCCTAAAACAACCCCAACATTTTCCTCGTTTCCATATGTGTAGGTTGTCAAGTTGAAGCATTGTGGATCCATAGGACCTCTTGTGAGTTCTTTCCTTCCTTTCAACTTCATCATTTTCATTTCATTTCATTTAATCTATGCATGTTATTTCCTTTTCTGATATCTTTGTTATTTTTTCGGTTTAGCAGACATTTAAGATTTTAGTCACTAAATAGTTAGTTGGCACTTTGATGTCTCTCTTAGCAAGCTCTGTTTTTGAACCACATGAGACTACAACACGTCGCAAGGACATCCATGTGTTGAGTTATCCTCCTTGGATGAGAGCCTACCAGTTTTCTCACAAGACCTTTGAAGCCTACTCTTTCAATCTCTAAAACTCTTATCCCTTTACTCATCATAAAACACAAAATATAAGCAAAACTATTTTTTCCTTCCATATTTGTCACCTAAGCTTTACTCCTTGAGGTAGTTGAAGAACACTCGCCCTTAGAGGAGGGGGTGTCAAATTTTCTCCTCTACAAATTCAAAATTTCAGATTTCTTCTTAAAATATATTTTAGAATTGTCAATACATTTCCCATTTAGAAAGAAGAAGCCACTAATAATTGTAAGATAGAAAAGTGGTTACCTTTTCAACTTTGTTCTTAATTTTTTTCAAGGATTTGAAAAGAATCAACACATTGAGTTGTGTTAATTTCATGACTACAAGTCTTAAACTGAAATTTCTTTTATTGAGGGCAATAGATTGAGGGCATATGTTTTGATAAAGTTGCTTCTAGAATGATCTTGACCTCATCCCTTATGATGTTAGGGCCTTGAAACTCAACATAACTTAATCTTTTGTATGTTCATTTATAACCATTCAACTTTACTAATATACCTAAAATCCATTGACTTATAATTTTAATTTTTTTTAAAACCATAATACTAATATTTATAAGGTTATTGATTTGGGTTATACCTATGGAAGTCTCATCTGGGTTGAATTATTTAGTCTCGGTGATCAATATAAATTTTGAGCAGGATAGTCTATTTTAAGAGAATTGAAAACCAGAGCTCAAGATAGTGGTGGAAGTAGATTGAAGGACAATGCACTTTTCCCAGACTTCAATTATATCATGCAATACCAATGCCAATGCCATTCACCCTTCGTCTCAATCTCAATCTCACAACATCACATAGGGAGGGTGTCATGAAGGAGGTGAGACAATTTATGCTCACTACACATAACCCCATTGTACAATCTTCTATCAATCTCATACTATTTCCGACCTGTGTGACCAAGAGTGCGCTTTCACAATGTAAACAAATCTACTCTCTCATCAATCATAGGGGATTCTCATTTGCTACATGTACAATTTTTCAAAATAACCTTATCAACTTGTATGTTAAGAGCGGTAATTGCGTTGAAGACCGTAAAGTTTTTGATGGAATGTCAGAACGAGACGTCTCCTCATGGAATACCATAATTGTAGCTTATAGAAGGCATGGTTATCCTCACCAGGCATTGGCTCTGTTTCACCAAATGCAACAAACAGGTGTTCAACCTGATCGGTTCACTTTCTCCAGCATACTCCAAGCTTGTGCTAAAATAGGGGTTTTGGAATAGGGTATGAACATCCATCGAGGTATAATGGAAAGGGGGTTTATGCCTGATGTCGTAATTGTGAATACCCTGATAGACATGTATGCAAAATGTGGAAGTGTGTACAAGTCAAGTGAACTATTTGATAAAATTCCTCAGAGGAGTGTGATCTCATGGAATGCTATGATTGCAGGGTATGCTCAAAATGGTGTACTTGATAAGGCTTTTCGATGAAATTCCACATAAAAATGTGGTCTCGTGGAATGCTATGATTGTAGGTTGTGCATAAAATGGTGTTATTGATGTGGCTCTGAGGATTTTCAAAGAAATTCCTCGACCAGATGTCATCTTATGGAATTCCATGGTTGCGGGATACGTGCAAGATGGACTTGTTGAAAAGGCCTTGGAGACATTTAAGCAAATTTGACTAGCAGGTTTAAAGCCAAATTCCTCAACCTTTGCGAGCATCCTCCTAGCCTATGCCAAAATAGGTGCTTTAGAACAGGGTATGGACATCCATCAAAGCATAATCGAAAGCAGATTTATTTCAGATGTTGCAGTTGTAAGTGCCCTGGTAGATATGTATGCAGAATGTGGGAGTATACAGAAGGCTCGTAAATTGTTTGACAAAATGACTCAAAAAAATGTTATCTCATGGAATGCTATGATTGTAGGATATGCACAAAATGGATATTCCCAGGATGCTCTCAAACTCTTTGAACTAATGAAGCAATCTAGAATGCGCCTTGATCATGTAAGCTTCGCTTGTATTTTATTTGCATGTAGCCATGCAGGTTTAGTGGATAAGGGTTGTAAATACTTCAATGACATGACTGTTGCATATTGCATCACACCAATGATTAACCATTATGTGTGCCTAGTTGACCTTCTTGGCCGTGTTGGCTATCTTGAGGAAACTCTCAACTTTATCATCAAAATACCAATTAAGCCTATGGTGGTTGTTTGGATATGTTTGCTTGGTGCCTGTCGATCATATAAGGATATAGAGTTAGGAGTATTTACTGCAACTCTCCTTTCTAAGATGGATCCTGGAAACACTGTGACTTATGTTCCTTTGTCAAACATCTATGCAAAATTGGGCAAGTGGGATGAGGTTCAAAAGGTAAGGAGATTGATGAAAGATAGAGGAGTTAAAAAGATACCTGGATGTAGTTGGATAGAAGTCCATAAAGTGGTACATTCTTTTTGCATAATAGATGGATCCCAACCTTAGGCACATGATATCTATGCGAAGTTGGAGACATTGCCTCAGAGAAAAGAACCAAAGTGCCTTCTAGATGTAAGACACATACAAAATGATGTGGAGGAAAAATAAAATGTCCTTTGCCTGATGATATTGGAAAGATGGGTAAGTGTGAATTAGTGAGGATCATGTTTTAACTGAATTTGGAGGAACGGATATTCTTCAGTCTTTTGCTTTCATTCGAAGAAGTTTCAACTTAAATATTTGTGCTTCCATATTTTTTTTGGAGAGTGGGGGGCTAAACACACCCTTGAAACAACTTTTTTGAGTGGTCAATAATCTACTTCAACACAACAACCAACTGACCAAGTTTATCTCCATGATTGTGCAAGACAAATTTCTATGAGAGATGCGAACAGATGACGTATCATACCTACAGTGATAAGAAGGGATTAAGTTTTATTTACTATATTTAAAATGTCTTTTTTCCAAGTTTTTTTTGGAGATCCAAACACACTATCGACTTCATAAAATTAGATACATATATAATGTAAATTGAATTGATTTAGAGGGAGAATGCACAGCTTGTTAGGAAATTGAAGGTGTCTTAATCTTTGGTTTCTGTAGCATTGATTATTTAAACATTTAATGTTGTTAATTATTTCACATTGTCTTGTGAGTTACAACTTGTACTTTTTATTTTTGAGGAGTCAAATTGGAAAATTGTATTTACAGGTGGACTTGTTCATGAAGGCATTTTCTATTTCCATGTTGAGTTTGCATGGAATGTGAGTTTTCAAGGTGCGGGTTTAGTGACAATTGGCAGTTGCAGTGTTGCATGTGGTGAAAATTGGAAACTTACTGATATGCATGTACAATGATTTTAGCGCTTTCCATGTTGCATCTTCAACCTTTGGTAGTTGATTTAGAAATTTCTAATTTATGCATTATAGGCTCCTATATATTGAGCACTTGTGTTTTGGAGTTGTATGATGTTGTATTGAAATATTTTTATGCTGTCGGATTTATATAACATAGACAAACTCCTGTAGAAGCTTGCACTACAAGAGTATTGTAACTATTTTTTACAGATAATAATTGTTCAGGCTTTTGAAGCGTGGGGTTTTTTCTCAAAAAGGTTTTCTCCACATATATTTGGTGTTATGTGTTTTTGTTTTATCTCTAATGCTATTTTATGTTACTTGTTTTGTGCATCTTCTTTATTGTAATTGAATAAGGGTTTGAAACTGTCTTTGTGCATTCTTTCCTTTGATAGATTGGTGTTGAAAGCTTTTTTGTGTACCTAGCTTCTTTTTTAGTCAGTATCAAAGTTTGACCACTTATGTTTCCTATTGTGGGTTAAAAGGTTTTTTGTACTAATCTTATTTGAGTGGGAGCCTATTGCAGATATTTTTTGTTGACCCTATTGTAGGAAGGAGATGGTGAACACATTTAGGAGATTTGAGATATAGAAGTTTAACGGAGGTAACTTTGAGTTGTGGAAGCTCAAGATGGAAGACATTCTTGTAGACCATGATTTTTGGATAGTAGTTTCTAGAACTATGCCAATGAGCATGAAACAAGAAGATTGGGATTTGATGGATCGAAAGGCTAAGGGTCTAATAAGACTCTATTTAGTTGATTTAGTACTCCTAAACGTTCATGAAGAGAAGACTTATGCACTTATTTGGAAGAAACTTGCCCAAGTTTATCAAGCTAAATCCTTGGTAAATAAGTTGTTCCTGTGAAAGAAGATGTATTCTCTGTTGATGGAAGAAGGAAGATCTATTGTAGATCACCTGAATGCATTCAACATGCTTGTTGCATAGTTGAATTCTGTAGGTGTGAAAATGGAGGAGGATCGTTGCATGACTTTGTTGTGTTCATTGCTAGATTCATGGGACCACCTTATCATGACCATTGGAAGTACCACTACCACCTTTAAGATGGATGAAGTGGTTGTGTCATTGCTATCTGAAGAGATCCAGAGCAAATCTTCTAAAATGGTTGAGCAAGCTCTAGCAGTTCAAGGAAGAATGAAAGAAAAAGGCAAAAAAAAGAACACAAAGCAAGAAAAGTTAGAATCCAAATATCATGGGAGATCTAAGTCTCCTGGTAAGACCGAGGAAAAATGTTGAAATTGTGGAAAATCTGGTCACTTCCACAAAGATTGTAAGGAGGATAGAAAGAAGAAAAAGAAGATGTTCTCTTATTTTGAATCCGATAAATCCTCTCAAGATGGTGTTGATGCCTTTGTCACTGCCTTGGCAACACATGCATCACAATATGTGTGGCTAATAGACTCTGGTGCTTCTTTCCACATGATTTTGCATCGACATTAGATCTCTAAGTATGAAAGTTATGATGGTGTGAAGGTGTACCTGGGTGATGACTCTCACCTGAATATTGTTGTTCGTGGAAGAGTCAAGATAAGATTTCCAAATGGTAGAGTGAAGGGGATCTATGGTGTCCTGCATATCCATGGTTTGACACGAACCTTCTTTCTATAAGTAATTTGAATGACGTGGGTGTGCAGGTTATCTTCTCGAGTGGAGGATGCAAGATTCCAAGATGAGTTATGGTTCTTTCTAAGGGTTTTCAAATAGGCACTTTGTTTCAGCTAGATGCATGCACGATTCAGTGCAATAATTCTTCTGTGGAAAAGAAGAAAATAAATTTTGATTCGCTATCCTCACCATTGGAACCAACAACAAATAAGAAAGTTTCATTCAATTTTTATGGTCGTGCTTTATGGGTACCTAAGGGTGCTCATGCTTTGAAGATGAAGTTATTTGTTGAGAAGACGATGCTTTAGCACCACAGACTTGTCACATTGGTGAAAAAGGTTTAAGAACCCTGAAAAATAAATGCCTTGTTGAGGAGCTTGATGATTGTAATCTTGAGTTAAATTTTTGTGAGCATTGTGTCTATGGAAAGAAAAACCGTGTTTAGTTTTATCACAGTTCTCACAAATCTTCTTGGGTTTTGGACTATGTGCATTCTAATGTTTTTGGTCCTGTAAATGTTCCTTCTTTATCAAAATGTGTATATTTTGTTTCTTTCATAGATGATTACAATAGGACATTTATTTATTTTCTCAAAAGTAAATATGAAGTCTTTAGTCAGTTTAAGGAGCTTTAAGGCCTTGGTAGAAAATCGGACTAGTAGGAAGATTAAGTGTTTGACGACTGACAACGGTGGTGAGTTTTGTTTCATAGATTTCGATAAGTTCTGTAAAGAACATGGGATTGAAAGGAATAAGAAAACTCCATATACCCCTCACTAAAATGGAGTTGGGGAGAGGAAGAACTGGACGTTGATGGAGAGGGCTAGGAGTATGCTAAGTGGAGCTGGCCTTGAACAAAATTTTTGGGCTCAAGTTATTGCCACTGCATGCTATCTAGTTAATAGATCTCCTACATTAGCTCTTCTTGAGAAGACACTTATGGAGGTGTGGTTGGGAAATAATCCCTCATTGAGACATCTTCGTGTGTTTGGTTGTGAGGCATATGCTCATGTGCTAAGGGAGAAAAGGTTGAAGTTGGAAAACAAGGTTGTCAAGTGTATCCTCATTGGATATGGTATTAGTGTGAAAGGGTACAAGCTTTGGGATCCAGTGGCCAAAAAGGTTCTCTATAGTCAAAGTGTTATCTTCAGAGAGATGAAACCTTCTTCCACTATTTTTTATCCTACAAAAGAACAAAAGAAAGAAGATGTGGTTCAACTTCCTCTTGATCCTAAGAAAGTTGGACTTGAAGCCTAGAATGGACCTGATGATGAGGAGAGCTTAAGAAGCTCTGAAAGTTCTAAAGAAGAAGAAGAACCTCAACCTCAACAATTAAGGAGGTTTATGATGGGCTTGATTATTCACCTGAAAGGTTTGGTTATTCATTGTTGGATTCAATTTTTATTTTTTCTTTGATTGCTAATGTTGATGAGCCAAGGTATGTGGAAGAGGCTATGGGTATGAGTGATGCAAAGTCTTGGATAGAAGCCATAGATGAGATGGTTGTATTGAAGAAAAATGATGCATGGGATTTGGTGCCCTTGTCTGAAGGACGCAAACCCTTTGGTTGCAAATGGTTGTTCAAGAAGAAATTTGGTCTTGATGGAAGTGTTGAGAAGGATAAAGCAAGGTTGGTCATGAAGGGTTATTCTCAAGTGGAGGGGATAGATTATGGTGAGATATTCTCTCCTATTGCAAAGTTGACATCTAGTCGGTTCATGTTATCACTAGTAGCTGCATATGATTTAGAAGTGGAGCAGATGGATGTGAAAACAACCTTCCTTCATGGTGACTTGAATGAAGAAATCTATGTCACAACCTAAAAAATATGTGGTTAAAGGTAAAGAAAGTCTGGTATGCAAGTTGAAAAAGTCTTTGTATGGTCTTAAGCAATCTCCTGGGACGTGGTACCATAAATTTGGCACCTTTGTGTTGATTTTGGGATTTCTGAGATCTAAATCTTATCACTGTTTTTAATACAAAACTGGTAATGATCATTTTCTCATCATTGCATTGTATGTTGATGATATGTTGTTTTTTGGGAAAGAAAAAATTTTGATTTCAAATTTGAATTCCCAATTGTCATGACAGTTTGAAATGAAGGATTTAGATGCAACTTGGTATATATTGGGGATGGATATCAAAAGAGATAGAGATAACATAAAGCATTGGTTAAGCCAGAGTAAGTATGTGAATGCAGTGCTAGAGAGATTCAACATGACAACTTGCAGACAATCAGTGGTTCTTGTATTGCAAGGAATGAAGCTTTATGTAGAGGATTGTCCAAAGTCTCCTCCTGAGATGGAGGACATGAGTAGAGTACCTTATGCTAATTTTGTAGGCAATTTGATGTATGTTATATTTTGTATGAGGCCAAACATTTCCCAAGCAGTGGGCTCATCTTGAGTCACTTTATGGCTAATGTTGGACGGATACATTGGGATACAATTAAGAGAGTGTTCAGATACTTGCAGGGTATGTCAAAGTGTGCCTTGTGTTTTCATAGTTATCCTACTAGACCTCAACATTTAATTTGTATTTGTGGGTTTGTGGATTCTGATTGGGGAGGAGATATTGACAGCAGAAGATCTACCAATGGATATGTACTCACAATATTTAGTGGTGTCATTATTTGGATGAGTAAGCGGTAAGTTGTAGTCGCTTTGTCCATGATAGAAGCAAAGTACACGACAGCTATTCATTCTTGTAAGAATTCCATTTGGCTTAAGATTTTATGTTCATATGTTGGGTTTGATGTAGGTAAAATCACTATCTGTTGTGATAGTCAAAGTGTCATTTTCTTTGCAAAGAATCCTACTTAAATCCATGCCAGAACAAAGCATATTGATGTATAGTTTCATTTTGTTTATCATATGGTGGAAGATGGAAATGTGAAGGTGGAGAAGGTTGATACTTTGACTAATGTTGCATTGACAATTCCAGTGAGCACAAAGAAGTTCAGATGGTGTTAAAAGTCTATGGGCCTTACTACCTCTAGTAGTTAAATCTTGTTACTTCTATTGACTCTTCAAAGGTGTTCGACAAGTGGGAGAATGTTAAGAAATTAAAGTTGTCTCAACCTTTGATTTTTTGTAGCATTGATTATTTAAACATTTAATGTTGCTAATTATTTCATGTTGTCTTGTGAGTTACAACTTGTAGTTTCTATTTTCAAGGAGTCAAGTTGGAAAATTTCATTTACAGGTGGAGTTCTGCATGAAGGCATTTTCTATTTTGTGATGAGTTTGCATGGATTGTGAGTTTTTGATGTGCAGTTATTATTTGGTAGGTACGTGTTTTGCATGTGTCTAGGCTTAGTGACAATTGGTAGTTACAATGCTGCATATGGTGACAATTGGAAACTTACCGTTATGTGTGTGCAGTGGTTTTGATGCTTTCCCTATTGCATCTTCAACTTTTGTTAGCTGATTTAGAAATGTATAATTTATGCATTGTAAGATCATATATATTGAGCACTTGTGTTTTGGAGTTGTATGATGTGTTGAGATATCATTATGTTGTCGGATTTACTCCAAAATTGTATAAAAAACAAACTCCTATAGAAGCTTGCACTGCAAGTGTATTGTAATCATTTTTTACAAATAATACATTGTTCATGCTTTAGGAGTGGGGTTCTTTCCCCGAAAGGGTTTTCCCCATGTATATTTGGTGTTATATGTTTTTGTTGTATCTCTAGTGCTATTTTAAGTTACCTATTTTGTGCATCTTCTTTATTGTAATTGAATAAGGGTTTAAAACTATAGAATTGTAATGCCCCGCCATGAAACCCTAGAGGAAGTTGCAACACTACGGAAGCGTACAATTTTTTTTCTTTAAAGGTGTATTATTAACAAGGAAGATGCACTACTCTTTAGCAACAACTTCTAAGGCATGAGACAAAGGTTACATCTAAATCCATAACATATACAATACTCACATAAATCATTTAACTAATTACTAAACAAGAATTAAAGTACATTCATTTGAAACATTCAAATTACATCACATAGAATAAAAATACATCGAGATCCAGATTACATTAATTTACAAATAAGGTTACAATACTCATTCCCAGAATGAGGAAGATCATACCTGCCTATTACAAATAACATGAGACCTCCTCGAACATAATTGACGAGTAAACTAAATAAAAGTGTCAACTAAAAAAATTATTACAATAAAAGAAAGGAACATATCCAGTGGTACCACCACGAGCTCTCCACCCAAACGATCTTGCCACCACGAATCGAAGAAAGGGTCCCAACAGAGTATGTTCCACCCAACCAAGTGGTACCCAAAGGCCCACCCCCCATGCTAGGAGACAGTAACAAGGATCCTAGACAAGACCTACTACCTCTAGACACAAGCTAACATAAAACTAAACTTAACAAACACAAGTACAACACTAACTCAAAGGTACAATGCTTCCAATGATAAATAACCAGTTACACCAGTGAACCATACATACTGCTGACCTAGGAGAAGTGTCACCACAAAGGTACATGGGTTACCCTGGTAGATCTTCCCAAATCCCGACCCCCATTGAGAATCACTCTCCTACTGTCAACACATGGAATAAATCCACCCAAACTTAGGAGGAAACAAATAACAAAATCCACTCCATACAAAGGAGGCAAAACATCCCCATTCGTGGAAACCGAGTAATCACTGAAAATGGCACTACCAAGGGAATAAATTGGGATGACATTAAAATAATTCACAACCCCCAAATCTAAATCACAACTGGAAGACTTAAACATTTCTAAACCAATTTCCCCAAACAAAAGTAAACAGAGGAAAGTACTTGCAAAGGCAATAATACAGGGAATAAACTACTTTCGGATATATTAAATCCAATTTCCCTTCTACAATGTTTTACAGTAAAATATTTGCCCAATAAATTTAATAACATCCAAACCCTTAACAATCAGAGAAGAGAAATTCTAAGTTATCTGTAATTCAATTCCTCGAATACTTTTAATAAAATAATAATTTCTATTTCAAAATTATTTCTTCCAATTCTTCTATTTGTGCACCTAATGCATGCATCCATTTTAAATTAAAATCATTAGATATATATTTAAATATATATACATAATCATATATATCTATATATAATTATATATAATCCAATGTATATACATTAAATATACACTAATATATTTACAAAGAAAATACATTATTAAATATATATATATATATATTTAATATAATCCAAATATATATATATTACATATATTAATAATATTCAATTTACAAATCCAAATCCACTTAATACGACGGATGAAATAAACTCCAATTTCGCAGGTTTCAAATAACATTAAGGTAAGCAAAATTTGCATTGGGCAGGGTTGTGATAACCACAACCGAACCCCTTTGCATGGGGGGGCGGACTGTGGTGAGTTTGTCGCCCTTCCTTTGGGGAAGTGGCGATGGAAACAACATCGTCCACCTCCCCACAAATTCATAAACATAAACCCCCAATATATATTAATATAAAATTTCTATGAATTTTTATTCAATTCGCCATATGGACATTCACAAAGAGTATTTCTCATCAGGTTTCCAAATCAAAAATTTATAGAGGCTCCATATAATATCTGATATATTTTTAAAAAAACCATATATATAATATATATATTTATATATGTATATATGTATATATATTGAAATATATATATATATATATATAAAATCATCAGCATGATTGTCCGGATGGGCAAATTTCTCCCAAAATTTTCTTTAGGAACATTACAAAATTTAATATAGGCTATCAATTTATTCTAGAGGAATTATTTATCCAACTCTCAGGAAAGACCACATTTACCGAAATCTTCTACATGAAGAATTTCACAATTTAGCTAGAGATTTATAATTTCCAGCCATACAAACCCAATTGGAAACAAACTAAAACAAAATTTTCTACTAGAGTATTTACAAAAACTTCCAGAGGTTTTCTACAAAGAATTTTATAGAGAATTCATTTTATTTCTTCCCGATAGAGGATTTCATATACGACAAGTACAATTTTAAAACAAAACTCAAACTTAAAAGTTTGCACAGACAATCTTTTACAGAGAAGATCTAAATTAGAAGCTTTTCAATATGGACTAAACAAAAAATTAAAGAATGAACCTGTAGTCCAATGTCTATGAATTTGTAAATTTGAAGCAGCACCCCCTCCATAGATCCAAGTAATTTCCCCAGATAGACAATAGCTTCCTTTAGAATAATACAATTTCCCGAACACAACAACAATTCCCGATAACAATTTTTTTCTAAAAATTCAACACAAAACTTCTTTCTACAACAATTCTTCCAAAAAAAATCCAGTACACATGCAAATCATAGAAGACTCCTTTTTTTTCAATCTATTTTCCAACATACCCAAAATATCCCCGTGCTTCTGTCATGAAGAAGCTTCTCACTTCTTCTGTCAAAGCCACAATCTTCTCCCCATGAATAAATTTCCAACAACCTCATTAATTCTTCTAACACATGTTAAAACTCACAAAATATATCTAACAACTAATTTGCATAAAATCCTCTAGATAATTTCAAATTAAAAACATTAAATAATTCTAAAATATTTACCCTTTCAAATTTAACTTAATTAATTAATAAATAATATAATCCTAAGATTAGATCATTTACCAATTAAATTAATTAATTAATTCACAACTTCTAACATTTAAAATAAGATTAATTTAATAATCAACTTTAAATAATTAAATTCATTACATTCCCTTTTTACAAACTTTTGCAACATAATAATTCAAAGCAAAATAAACAACTTTTAACAAGCAAAACCGACTAGACCCGGCGACACACTGAGACTAGGGTAAAGGCTTGACACAGAATCCTAGCTACTATCTCCCAATCAACATTACTGTTGGGCAATGGACATGTTCAAACCTATGAAGCCAGGTGGAGTCGATGTCATGTACCTGCAAACCTGTAACCAAGGCATATATAGAACATGTATATAAACATCATAATAAAACACATCGTGAAGAGGAAATCGCGAAATAGCAGGGCACTTGCAAGTGAGTGATGCAATTTTGTCCCCTTCACCAATACACTATCATGAAACTAACAATTCTAACATATATAATCATTATGTTAATCAAAGACATGTCAAAACGATAACATCAAAATAGAATAGAGAATCGTCACATCATAACATATAATCCACATCGCTTTATAAATTGTGATAAAAAAATAACAAAGCATCGTAATCTAAACATAAGAGCAAAACAGAGGGGTGTTACATTCTCCCCCCCTAGGGTGAGGCTTACTCTTGGAAGCCTTCAAATACCCCTAGTAAAAACTTCATATAATCACACATAATCAATGGTTCCAAAACTGAACCACTCCATACATCATATAAAAACAATAGTAACCAGAGTCATAATATTCTAAGCCATATAAACTGCCAATACAAAAAAACCAACATGGTGCAACAACTACCAGAAAAGTCTCAAAAACACATATCCTATCATAACAAGAATCAATGTAGAGAAAACAACACTAAAGGCACTTCCTCAGCCTCCTGTACCACAAGATTTCCATGAACTCCTGAATCAGCTATCTGTCCACTACTAGTAATCTCTGCATCTATTCTCTGATGCACTCATCCCATGGTTCCTTCCTGCATCATTCCTTGTTGGCTCCGTTGTCATCGACTTCTGGCTGAAATCAGGTGAGTTCCTCTAAGGACATTGTCTAGCTATGTGGCCCTGCTAGCCGCAAGTGTAACATCTTGTACCTCTACCCGTTGCAGCTTGTGCACTCTATGTTGGCTGCTTCTTATGATTACACTTACAATGCCACCAATTCCAGTTATTTCTAGTTTGAGAACCATTACCACCATGATGAGGTTGTGAAACCTTACACTTAGGTTTAGAGTGTTGTTGTTGCAGAACACTCTCCTATCTAGGGCCTAGCTGGGTAAGAAACTCCTCAAGCAAAGAACATATCTGAGGACCCAAGTGCTCCACACAATCCTTCTCATGAGGACTTAGAAAAGAAGAGTTCAGATGATCGTCTCCATGACCACCTCTCCTAGGCACCCTATACACACCACCCAAGAAAGGAGTCACAACCAAAAGATGAAATTAACATACAAAAACTCATAAATCAAGCACCACACTCATGATTAAACATACATAATACACAAACACACCAACACACATCACCGTAAATCACAACAAAAGGCCACATATGGGTCCATCTGGACACTGAAAAGCAACATACTAATCCATCATACAAAAATCCATGAACCAAGAGTAAATAACCATCTCACATAAACCAAACATCACAATTAGTGGCTTGATGGTGTTAGGCCACACATAATGTGAGACCATCCAAACAAGACCACAATGACCTGTCTCTTGTTGTATAAGGTGATTAGCCTCCAAGAGATAGTCATCACACATAGGTAGGTAGTGGGTCCTAGCTGTAGAACAGCCTCACCTACCCCTATCCTCAATGTTTCCTGTGTCTACTTCCTCGTATACACTCACCAAGCCCGCCGCATACGTCCTTGGAGAGGATTTACATTACAACACATTGCCGACATTAAAACAATAAAGGTAAACTAGCTTAGCCACCAAGGTCATAAATAAGAGAAAATTAGAGTGCAATTTCAACAGTAAGGCAATAAATATGCGTAGTTCCAACACTAAATCAAATATATAACCACTAGGGTTATAAACAAATAAGATCGTAAGTTGTGGCTAAACCTTCACAATCAAATCTAACAAGGTGTTGGCCTTCACAATCAATTGAAAATCATTAATAACCATAAAGAAAGTTCACAAACTTTATAATTGCACTGTACAAAACTGTGCGACTAAATACTAGCCACCAAACGAGGAAGGAGGAAACAACGTCTGGCTATAATAATAGCCCTCATGAGGTGCGGAGTGAACACACCATCCACATGACCCAGAGTGTACTCCATGACTATCACATCGTCACTCAAAATGGTCATATGGCAACCGAGAAGGCATGTACTGGTCGTATGCCATGTGGCAGTGTGTATGTGGGTCCATGGAAATAGGCACGCATAGAACACACCCCACATCACGATACCTCATGGAGAAGGCACACACAAGAGCTCGTTGTAGCCAGAGGTATACATGGCTAGGATCTACTCATATGCTACTCAACCAACATGGTCGAAGCAACCATGAGCATCCCTCTACAAGTGTTCAAGATCCCATAACGCTCATCACATAAGTAGGCTATCAAAGACAATCTCATAATGTTCCTTCACGTGTCTATGCACGTGGCATCATGTAACACGAAATCATCACCAACACTATGTCAAAACATCAGTGGGGTGTGGCATCGTATCTATTACATCATGTCGGGACACGTGCATATAAGGTATGTATACATAATGCAATACGATAATATCAATATGGGGCTACCGAGCTTCACCTCTCATACGGATGAGGTTTACTCAATAATGCCATTTCAACATCTCTACGGGTGGCCAGGCATACACCAACAAACCTATGTTGTTGTACTCAAATCTATGGGGATTAGGTTAACACATATGGATCAAGTATCCTGATCCATCATAAGGGAAAGTAGTGGGTACAATTCCTCTAGATCAGTTGAGTTGAGACCGCTCTGCACTGCAATATGCATAAACTACACACTCCACCCAAGGAACTTTGTGGCTACTACTATCCCTTCATGGATTGAGGGGCTAGAGAACCAAAAGAAAAATAATCTATGAAACTAACTTTTGGTTACTCTTATATATAAGTTTCAACCACGCATGGGTTGGCCCTCAATCAGGTAACAAACAGGAAAACACACACAATGGTATGGTAAATCCCACACCAAAGTGCAAATTTTCCCCATGGATGGGTACCTAGTAACACCATTCCAAGGACGGGTATGTGCAGGATCATCATGGAAAAAACAGGCCCTTAAGTGGCAATAAAATTCAGAAAATCAGAGTTAGGCAACTTGACATAAAAATTTGAATAAGTTATCTATATTATTTCAAAAATATGTAAGAATAGAATCTGTAGCAAATTGAATGTAGTTTCTAAACTACTAGGTTTATTTTAAAAAAATAAAAAATCTATTTGGTGAAAATTTAAAATTTCAATGCAGTAGTACTTAAATTTCAAGGAAAAAATAAGAAGTGGGTGTCTGTCTGACCACCCTAACCACAATAAAATGATAATATTTTTTTATATTTTAGATATAAGTAGGGGACTCATGTCTCAATGTGATGCATATTTTTTTGTAATTTTTTTCCAAGTAAATAATTAATTATAAAAAATTTATTACAAATTTTAAATAATATAAAAACTCGTATGTCTAACCACCTTAACTTGGTCAAAACTTCATTAAATTCATTTTTTTTTTTTAAGCCTATAGTATGTGAAGCATAGAATGTTACGCATGTTTCGGATTCAAAAAATGTGATACTGTTTGAAAGCTATAGATGTTTTTCAATCAGCCTATCAATTAAAACTTTAGTCATAATTCAAATAGAAAATGAATAATAATTATTTATTAAATTCAAAGTAAAGCATAATTTATATTGGTGGAAAGCTGAGAATCTCCTTTAAAAACCCTTTTCGTTTCATCAATTTTGGGTAAAAAAAAAGTCATTAGCCACATGGGCCATCATATCACTTAGATATTGCCACTTTTTGGCCCATCATGATCCTGCACATACCCGGACACATAAAGCAAGTACGGGGTATTCACAACACTCAACCAATGTACAGTTATTGGTTCCTTACATTTACAAGGGGTAAAATTACATACATAATCTCGTAAGAACATCAAATTCCATAACCCATGGGATACATATCATTACTTTCCATCTATAACCTTTTATCAGTTTTCTTTCACATTACTCTTTTCCACAGAGTACATCATGCTAAATGTCAAAGCCATGAACACGTGATCACTTAAAAATTCTACTAACAGATTCACAAGGATAACATAGTGGACTCAAATATAGCCAGAGTACCCAGTGTATGAACCTGGGGCTCTAATGCCATGTTAATAATGCACTTATAAAGAAAAAAAATTGTGCTTCCATAGTTGTTGCATCTTCTTTATTGTAATTGAATAAGGGTTTGAAACTATAGAATTTTGCACATTCTCTCCTTTGATAGATTGGTGTTGGAAGCTTTTCCGTGTACGTAGCTTCCTTTTCACATTTGTGGATTGAAAAGGTGGGGATTGGAGGCAGGGGATGAAAAATAGCAAAAAGGATTGAAATGCTTGAAGGAAACAGATAGATGGTTGACCAATAGAAAATGTTTAAGAAATGCTTAAGATTGATTCAATGATTGGAGATGAGGGATGATGGGAATAACATGTTTAATGGTTCTTTACTCCAATCTTTGTCACTTTGTATTGTCTTTTCCCTGGATTACCATGTATTATCTTGTGCTTATGCCAGTTTTGCTAGTTGGGATTAAATAATGCATATCAGGTTATGCATGCAAATTTATATGATCACGTTGAGTTTGTCTCATTTGATTCAATTCGAGATTTTTAACATTACTTAATGTTCTTTTTTTTCACCATTTAAAAAATATGTTAATTGGATTTTAATTTTATTTATTTTTAATTAGAAGTAAATGACATATGTAGGAGTCATATGATTATTATATTATATTATATTATATGATAAGATAATACATAATATATATTTATTGTGAGAAAAAAAAAATTAATTAAATTGATAGATTTATTTTATATAAAAGAAGATATAATTTATATACACAAAAATAAAATTATTATTGTTTATAATACATTGTAATAGTATTATAAAAATATATACAAATGAAGTTTTAAAAATTAAAAATAGTGAGAGGATTGGTAAGTAGTTTAAAGAGATATAAATAATTTAAATCTTCTTACTTAAAATGAATTAAAATATAGATGAACATGAAGTCTTAATTTATGGTTTTAAATTGATTAATAATAAAAGTAAAATATTTATTTTGTTATAATTTTGAAATACGAGGAATTGAAGAGAATAAGGACATAGTGTAGCTAATGAATCCATGCATTATGATATCATGACGGTGTCATGACATTAAATATTTATTTAAGAAGCGTGCACGTTTTAAGATGAAGATTGAGATGGAAAATGGAAAAAAGAAAATAAAAGATAGGAATGTTTGATGAAATGTGAGATTATATATATATTTATCAATTTAATGTTGATGGAAAAAGAATTTCCTAATAGTTTTTAACTTTAAAATTTGTGTATTTGTATGTCCTTTTTTTTGGATTATTTTGTATTATTTTGTGTTCATGTTAGTTTTGGTAGTTGAGCTTAAATTGCATACACAAGGTTATGCATGCAAATTTATATATGTTCATGTGGAATCTGTTTGATTTTTAATGTTTTATGTTCAAATATGATTTTCATCAATAGATTTGACATCATCAATGATTATTGACAATCTCAGTATATAATATTTTAGCACTTTATTTTAACTTATTTATTATCTTTTCCTTTTGTAGGTCTATTTTTGTAATGCATTGATTAAACTATTTTATTATTGTTGACCACCTATTACACATTTGTGCGCTATTTTGTATTGATTTCTTGGATTTTATTTGAATTTTTAATAGTTTTTGATTAAGTAAGCAACATTTATAGGGTGTTGTACCCTTTACACGAAGAGCCCTCATGGCCAAAAAAAAGCTAGTTAAAAACAAGAAATGAACTAGAAAATGATGCTAGTTCAAAAGGGAGTTGATCCCTTACAAATAGGAGCCACTAGGGCTCAAAAAAATAGGCCACACACAAAACAGAACCAGGACATGAACAACTGACAGACAACATGTCGAACGACAGATGAGGCCTAGACAACCCCAAAATCTGAGGGGACTAATTTGACTCCCAAAACCCTAGGTTGTGATTTGGAGAGTCCCTTCTTCTTTCTCTACACAACAGACCAGGAAGGCTCGAAATCAAAGTCCACCGAGCGAGGCGAGAGGAGTGCATCCTCAACAACCACCATGGACAAAGAGCCACCACG
This sequence comes from Sequoiadendron giganteum, assembly GCA_007115665.2. Taxonomy (NCBI): domain Eukaryota; kingdom Viridiplantae; phylum Streptophyta; class Pinopsida; order Cupressales; family Cupressaceae; genus Sequoiadendron; species Sequoiadendron giganteum. The sequence continues at coordinate 639,678,746 of CM021104.1, read as the reverse complement.
CAGTGAGGGAGCGGACAACGCAGAAGAGGAGTCAGGAGCATTCGAAGGACCAGTAGAGGTATTCATCAAGGGATGGGCAGGCTCTACCTGAACAACAACAACAGTTTGAGGCATCAATGGTTCCTTGAATGTTTAATAGTTGTTTGTATGGGTGGTGTTACTTTTTTTTGCTTAACTTAATATATGGATATTTTTATTGGGCATTAGTTCTTTATTGATCCATCTTGCTTTGCATTTTTTATGTATGTAATCATCATTATTTTGTAGGTTTGATTTTGTGTATTAAATACTCAGAGATTCAATTTTCATGAAATCCTCAAATATAATGTGTTAGTTGTGTTAGAATTTATTTTTAAATACATGTTTCCTTTGAATTGCCAGGTTATAAATACTTAAAAATAAAATTGTTCTATATAATTTATGAATTTTGATCAATAAAATTATAGTTTATCATCTACCTTACACATGCATATAGAATTCTAAGTCTACTCAAATTCAAATAACATCTTTTGAATATTTTAAAAGTATAAAAGAAATTCTAAGAATTTCCATAACCTTAAGCTTAACATTTTTGTAGAACTCATTAAAAAAATATCTCCTATAAAAATCTAACTTTAATTGAAAATCTTTAAAAAAATACATTTTCAAACAAACAATGCTTGTTTAGGAAATTGTTTACTATTATCATTTTAGTAAAATGATAGAACTATTGGTTTCCCTTAAGATTACAATAAAAAGTAAAATTAAATTTGAATTTGAATTTTTTTAATTAATTATTAGTGATCTTTTCTAATTAATCATTCAAAATATAATTTATATTATTATACTGTTAAAAACATTTAAAAATATTTAGTAAAAAATATGCTTCAAATTAATGAACTATAATATTGACGATATTTTCTAATTGATCATCCAAAAGATAATTCATATTATTATATTATTAAAAAACTAATATCAACTCCATTTTTAATAAAAATATGTTAGCCATTTGAATACATCATGTCCATTCCCATGAAGCATGTAAGAAAAATAATGTTTAGAATAACTTGCAATAAGAAAATCCATTTATTACAAGTTTAAAAACAGGTCCATGTGGAACTAAGTGGAATATAATACAAATTAAATTCATATATTGGTTTGAATGAATATTTACTTTAAGTTTGTAATCTAGGCATTAGTTTAGGAAAAATATGCCCCAAAGAAATTCAATTTTAGAATAGGTAAAAAATTATTTAAAATTCAAATTACTTAAAAAATGTGTTTAATATATCATTATATGGTAAATATTGAATTTAGGTTAATAAAAAGAATGACAATCATGAATATTAATGTTTTAATTTTTTGTTATTTGAATTTATATACTTTTTAAAAAAAATTAGCTTCAACTTGTTATGTGAGTTATATAAATATGATGGTTGTAAATTGCGTGTGAATGGATTAATATTACATAATTTAAAAAATAAGTTTATTAGTGTCTAGTTGATTGTTAAAAATTTAGCTCTTACAATCATTTTAATTTGTAATTTTTGTGTCTACCATAATAATCTAAGAATTACCCATACAATTCAAAAGTAAATATTAATCTAAAATATTACACATCTAAAAATACTAGTAATTTATTGATTATAGGTAATGAGGATATGAAATTGCAACAAGGTGATATAACACAACAACAATGCATAAAATACAAAAAAGTCATAACTTAAACACTTCCAAACTTCATGATTCACCTAAATAGGTTGCACCTTAAGTCTATTGATATGCTCTAGATAGTTAGGAATGTGGATTGGTCTAACAAAATTTTAGCATAATCTTGTTATAATGGCAAAGTATGGAAGCACAATGGCAACATAAAGTTACTTGCAATGAACTTGATAAAAATGGAGGCTGAAAGCTTCTATTTATAAAAAGAGGCCCAAATGGATGGAGGGTTGAGATCTTGCCACAAGATCAATGGCTCATGTTGAGAGGTTCTCTCAAGCAAGAGGGAGAGGACAAGTGTCATGTGGGGGTTAATGGAGAATGGAGGCTTAAATTAAGGTGATTGGGTAAGATTATGGAGGATTATGATAAGATTCCCAAGAGAGATAAATCTTTGACTTTTTTCTTATCTCTAAGGAGGTGAAATTTAAAATTAGATTTTATGGGTAGCAGAGAGATGACCTCATACAAAGTCAACTAAAACAATGATATTTGTCTCAAATAGATTTAATGAGGGGAAGGTGAGGAGTTATTGGGTAAATGTGTAGGCGAGCATGTGGGGAATGATGTTCACATGGTAGGTGATGGAATTTAAAATTGAAGAAAAAGGTGAAGTAGGAAAATTATACTAGGTGTAATTCAGTCAGTTGATTGCTTGGAGAAAAGGATGTTATGGATATCATGAAGAGGGATTTGTCTCATACAAAGTCAACTAAAATGGTGATATTTGTCTCAAATAGATTTAATGAGGGGAAGGTGAGGATTTATTGGGTAAATGTGTAGGCAATCATGTGGAGAATGATGTTCACATAGTAGGTGATGGAATTTAAAATTGAAGAAAAAAGTTAAGTAGGAATTAGAAAAGGACAATTAACTAATTAATTAATTTGAGGTTAATTAATTAATAGGTTTTAGAAGAAATAAATGGCAAAGACTAGAAGGTTATATTAATTAAATAATTTAACTTTTGGAAGAATGGGACAATAGAAAAATTAATAAAATGAAATTTAATGAATTTAGAAGAATAGGGAAATAATTAATTAAATAATAAGATATTTAACTAATTACAGGATAATGAGGTAAATTAATTAAAAATTTGGATTGTAATTAATTTATAATGCAAAGTCAAATTTGGGGTGTTTACACTCTGCCCCTCTTTGATGCAACATTTGGAGTGATGTGGCATCAAAGAAGATTTAAATATACCCCAATGGGACGAGAGGATAGGAGGTGATGCCCCCTCGTGAAACCAATGAAGAGAAGAAATTTTGAAAACAGTGATTTCAGGTGGTGTCTCGAAAAGGTTAGTGCAAAGTGGTTGGTTGGATGTAAATGAATAGGGATGATGAGGAGAGAGAAAAACAAGAAGGTGGGGAAGGGAACGAGAAAATGTGGCTAGCTAAGGGGACTCCTCCAACACACCTATGAGAGAAAATTAGGTTTAAGGGGTCTATAAATTGGCATAGGGGGTCCACAAGTCATTTTCACTTCTTAGGTTGGAAAACAAAGATAGAATGAAGGAGAAGGAGATTCTCACAACCCTCCTTTTAATGAATAATTAACTTAGGGAATAATATATCAAGTAGTTGATATTAATAATGATTAAACCTTTGGGAACAAATAATTTTTTTTTATATATTATTTATTGCATATAAAAGAGGAAGTCCTAATTTCAAAGTATATGAAAGAATAAATAAAATCATTTATTTCTTTGACTAATAAAAAAATGTTAGAAAGAATGAGGGTTACGCTCTTGCATGTTATTTTCAAATAGGGTGTCTATGTAAAAGAGGGGAGGAGAACACTTATGAGGAGGGAGGACTATTGGGAGAAAGGGGAGTGGCCCAGGGATTTCCTCGATTGATGCATTTACTTGGAAAAGGAGGATGATCATGCGGCTATATTGAAGCATTATGAAAGGGGGAATTTTGGGCTGGGCTTAACCAGCACACACTAAAGTACTTTGACCGCTTATGTGGCAGATGTGGGCCTCTTCCTCTCGCCAGCGTCCGTTTCCGTTCCTGTTTAAACAACGGTCTTTGTTAATTTTAAATTCAAACTATTCCTGTGCCAAAGTCCTTGGATGCATTTGATCGCATAAAATAAGAAGTCGGAGCAATAAGGTATCAAAAGAAAAAATCGGTTGATGCAGCAACAAACATTGGAAGCTTTGGAATAGGGTATGGACAGCCGTCAAACCATAATGAAAGGGATTTTATCGTTAACTATTACAGTCAGAAATATTCTGGTAGACATGTATGCAAAATGTGGCACGTGAACTATTTGAGAAGATGCCTCAAAGAAATGCTTGCAAGATATGCACAAAATGCATTTGGGGAAAAGGATTAAGAAACTTTCAATCAAATGTGATTCACAGGTGTAAAGCCAGCCCTTGCAACCTTTGTCAGCATCCTCCCAGACTAGGCCAAAATGGGAGCTTTGGAATAGGGTATGGACATCCATCAAAGCATAAAGGATAGACAATTTTTTTGGAATGTTGTAGCTGCAACTGCCCTGCTAGACGTGTATGCAAAGAAGTAGACCCAAAAATTTAAAAAAAGAGAGCTTTAACTCAATTTAAATCAGTACTCTACTTGTCATTCAAATTGAGACATTTCAATATTCAATAACATTTTTTTTTGGTAAATTGGTGTATGCATCTTTAGTGAGAGGCAAGAGGGAATGGAATGTTAGTCGAAGGAAAATTCACATCTACAAAAATATATATGCCTCTTCCTCATAAAATTTCACCTTCATATGTACCTTCAATTAATTTATTTTACGAGGAGATTCCAACCACAGTTATTATGGTCCACTTTATGGTCATGGTTTTCTTCATGGTCAACAATGTGAGGGTGTTCACATCAATCTAGTCATTTAGTATAACATATGCATATAAGAATTTGATATAATTGAAACTTTAGAATCAAACAATCAAATACATATATATGTGTTGCTCTAAACACAACTAGCAGTATTCTTGTGGACACTTTGGGGAGTATTATCTTTCCCTTCACATATGTCTTAAGGAGGTGGATTAATTTTTCCATATCATTCCTTCATTAGCTAGATTTTATATTTTATTTGGGAGAGATTAGTTACAATAGTTAAATGTGATACCCTCTATGATACATTAATGTGTCAAGAGAAAATTGTGAAGGTGACGAGAGATATGTATATGTACCTATTTTCAAGTCAACTACTTCAAAATTGAAAAGTATGTTGTCACTCTCAAGGACATTTGTTATGACTTCAAAGGTAAGGAACATCAAATAGAAACTCCTTATGAAAAGATAGAATTCATTAATAATAACAAACTCATGTGCAAGAAAATAATCAAGAAACTTTAAAAGGGAAAATTAAGAGAAAATTAAGCCCTCCTCATTGCCTCCAAATATGCCTCTAAAACAAAAACCATCTTATAACTATTTTCCTCCATCAATAAATAATAACATGATTTTATTCCTTCATAATTACCTAAGCAAGATGATTTCCTCCTTATGATCCAAAGAACAATAAGAGAAAAAATTAACAATCCTATTGTGGCATCTTTTAAAGGTGATACTTCCATATGGATTTCAATAAAAAAATAGAACATTAAAAAAGAACAAGTGAATTTGACTCCACAAGTATAATAACAATATTACAAAGGGTCTTTCTCCTATTCTATGTATATCAAGCACATCAAATGACATCATATCATGCAGAAATTTAAAACATTAAAGGTGGTTGAAAACCACATAAATAAGATGAGAATAATGCATTAGATGATAATCCATCTAATATTATTGGTTGAGATTTGGAGCTTTTGTACTATACATACATGTCTATATACTTTATAGTGTGTGAAATTTATCTCCCAGTTGGGAGGCATATCTTTTGGCATTTTCCACTACCATAGTATATATTAATAAAAAATGAATAATACTTTTATATATGATTTTAATTATGATGATTACATTTAGCATTTTTATCGCATGTTACTAACATAATCTTTCTTGTAATTATTGCAATATTTTTAAGATATTCGATCTTATGATTACATTTTACAGCCAAGGCATTTCACACTTAAAAATTATCTTGGACACTCTCAAAGGCATTTGTTATGGTTGTAAGAGTAAGGAACATTAAATAGTTGTTTCTTATGAACACAAAGAATTAAATTAATTATACCAAAGGAATCTATGACAAAGAAGAAATAAAAATTTAATAAAAAAGGAAAAATAAGGAGCAAATGAAGTCCTCTTTATTGTCTCCTAATGCTCCTAAGCATAAAAACCAACTTATAACCTTTGTTCTCTACCAATAAAGAAAGAGAAATATAGTTCCATTACTCCATATATAAAAATAATAATGAAGATTTCATCTTCATGCCCCAAAGAAGAATAAGGAATCAACTTTCAACAATCCCAATGCCACCTTATTTGAAGAAACTAGTTATGGACATGTGTTCCAAAGTAAAATCAAAATATTTGAAAAGAATAAGTAGAGCCCCCTCCACAAGTAAAATATCAAGATTAGAAAAATTATATCTACTATTCTACATATATCAAGCATATTTGATGACATATTATATTGAACTATCAAATTGAAAATATTGAAAGGTTGAAAACCATTGAGGTGAGAGCAATATATTAGATGATGGTTCATTTAACATTATCAGTTGATATTTGGAGCTTTTACAATCCATTTTTTTGGTAATTCAAGATAGGGATGAGGGCCCTCTCTCATTCTATAATAGTATGATATCATTTAAACAAAAATATTGTACTAATGGTAAGCATGATTGAGACATTACATATTTTCTATAACCAAAATGGATGTAGGACAAGATAGTGATAAAACCCAAGACAAAAAAGATTAAAAAATGATAAAATGATTGAGAAAGCAAGCCACACAAGTAGACTAGAATCATTAAAAATCAGAAAAAGTAAAAACAATGATTGAGACAAATACAAAAAGGAGATTATATGTTCCACGGGGGACTATCTATATATAAAATTTTATTAGATATTGTCATAATTGATAAATGTAGAATTGTAGGTTCCATCTTTCTATTTCACCCAAACTATCATTCATTGCATAAACTTAATGGCCTAAACCACCTTTTCCATGTCAAATATTTTCTTGATCAAGCATCTTTTAAGTTTATAGAGTGCCAAAACATCCAATAATGGGTTATAAAAACTCACCAAACCTTTGATAACCTTAAAAATTTACAATTTACTTATCCAACACCACAATCTAGTCTCAATGCCATGAATAATGCCAATATAAGAAAACCCATGGCATTAAAATCCTTTTAGAGGAAGAGTATAAGAGGAATGTTGTCAGCAATTGCATCCATCCCTGTCATGCTCTTATTCCAAATATAATATTGTCTCATGGCCTTGGTAATTTCCTTGTCACTAATGAGGGTATATACTATACAAACATGAAAGAAATGTCAAGTTGATATTATGTCAAATAAATCCTTTAGTGAGATCCATACCAAGCCCATCTAAGGGTATGTGCAGGATCATCATGGAAAAAACAGGCCCTTAAGTGGCAATAAAAAGACAAAAAATCAGAGTTGGAGAACTTGACATAAAAATTTGAATAAGTTATCTATATTATTTTAAAAAAATGTAAAAATAGAATCTGTAGCAAATTGAATGTAGTTTCTAAACCACTAGACCTTTATTTTTATTTTTTAAATCTATTTGGTGAAAATTTGAAATTTCAATGCAGTAGTATTTAAATTTCAGGGTAAAAATAAGAAGTAGGTGTCTGTCTAACCACCCTAACCACAATAAAATGATAATATTTTTTTATAATATTTTAGATATAAGTAGAGGACTCATGTCCCGATGTGATGCATATTTTTTTATAATTTTTTTCCAAGTAAATAATTAATTATGAATTTTTTATTACAACTTTTAAAAAATATAAAAGCTCGTCTGTCTAACCACCTTAACTTGGTCAAAAATTCATGAAATTAATTTTTTTATTTTTTAATCCTATAGTATGCAAAGCATAGAATGTGACGAATGTTTCAGATTCAAAAAATGTGATACCATTTGAAAGTTATAGATGTTTTTCAATCAGCCTATCAATCAGGACTTTATTCGTAATTCTAATAGAAAATGAATAATAATAATTTATTAAATTCAAAGTAAAGCATAATTTATATTGGTGGAAAGCTGAGAATCTCTTCTAAAAACCCTTTTCGTTTCATCAACTTTGGGTAAAAAAAAAGTTGTCAGCCACATGGACCATCATTTGGCTTACATATTGCCACTTTTTGGCCCGTCATGATCCTGCACATACCCCTAAAATAGAAACTTATCACCCTATTGGAAGAAGAAAATTCTTCTCAATATAGTTTTTTGATCTCCACATGGATGACCATCTACTATAATTCACCACCAAAGTGAATGAGAAACTCCATTGCGATTTTTTTACATCCACAAAGAGCCTAGAGAGGAGAGAGTGTGTGTGAAATTAATGATTATCATAGAGCTAAGGAGTGATAAGTAAATGGAAAAAATAATGTAAGGTCAAAACCCTGTCAAACAAAACCAAATGTGCGAGAAGTATCACTCCAACATAGGAATTGATTGGTACATGAGGCCAAGGAATGCACACATATGGTGGAATGATTGTAGCAACATATGTTAGTGGTCTTATATCTTTCTAAGGATAAATATTACCATTGATAATTTTTTAACAATAATAAAAATACCAAGATTGGATATGATATATCTTAATGACAATATTTGAGTAAATTGGATCAAAGTATGTAGCAAGGCTAGAAAAAAATAATTAGATTATTTAGATGATGTGCTAGATTTCTTAGTTTGTGAGTAATTAATGACATTAATTTAAATAATTATGATTACATTCTCCTCACATGTTTAATAAACCCAACAAAAAAATTGGCAATAAATTTTAGATTTGTGAATTTGAAATAAAATTTTGTACAATCTTAGATCATCCAAGTTTTTACATTAGCAATGACAACCTAGAATAGAAAATAAAGCTAATAAATGAAAAATAAACTCTAAAATGATTTTCTTATATTCAATGGGTTTGGAATACATCAAAATAAGTTGTACCTGAATAACATAAACAACATCAAAAAATATAGAAACAATAAACTAAAATTGCTATGCTTAAACCCACAACAAATAACTTTAGAAAGCACAAACTTGAATATTTAGAATCTTGTAACTTTAAAAGCTCATTCATAATCTTTGAGTGAGATTGTCCTACATGACCAATGTATTATCATCAACTCTTATATTAATTGTATCACCTTTTATTACAATATCTTATAGCATAAGTAGTTTAGAGTAGGCATGATTTTGATTTTAAAATTTCTTAGTATAAATTAAATGGATGATTACTTTTAGACTAACCCATATGCAAGAAAAAACACAATAATCATAATATTACTAAAAAAATGATTAGAAAGAACCACAATTTAATCTAAGATCTCAAACAAAATAATTTAGATTACATTTTAAGGGTGTTGATCATCTAAAATTTAAGTATGAAAGAAAGAGAATGAAGTATCTAGTGAAGGATTTACTAAGGTGTGTTATTGTGTAGTATCCCATAATAAATAATTACATGATCAAATCAATGTGTACTAATTAATATGTTATGATTTTGAGTCTAGTAGATCAATTCTCATGAGTTTTTGTACTTTGTGTGTTGTGGAAAAACATGTTAGTCAATAAAAAGGATGTATTTTTTATTTGCATGGTAAAAATAATAAATAATAAATAATTAATCATGATCCTTATTATATTGTATCTATCCACTCAATAATGGATACTAGATATACATAAGCACTCTTGTGGTGAATATTTATCTTCTTAGCATATTTCTAGATGCCAAATGATGGTCATTCTATGAGTGTAGAATGTTGGTTACATGTTAGTTATAACTAGTTGGTGTTGGCCTATCTAGAGTGTACCCTGAAGTGTTAGCTTGATAATGGATGGCAACTGCTAGAATAAAGTTGACTTTTCATTGATATATGATGTGATTGAATGATGTGTATGCAAATCAAAGAGAAAAAAAAATTCAATGCTTTGTCGAAACATTGTTTTTATAATGATACTCTCCATAATGTGAAATGCCTCAGGATGACATTTTTAAATATACATTCTAGATGTATGAAATTAAAATTTGACACTTTTATAAGTGATTAATGGTTAGATTCAAGAATTGTCAAAATTGAAATGTGAAATTTTAGACTAAAATAAAATGACAAATTGTAATTTTAGAAGTTTATTGAAGATGAATAAGTTCTTCAAATAAAAAACAAGATTTTATACAAGAAAATAAAACATATTATTTTACTAAACTAAATTCTAAATTAATAATATAAATAATACATTTAAAACTTTAACCCAAATAATATAAAGCTATGGCATACACTTACATACTCTAAACATTTTAAAAAAAAAAGAGATGAAAAATAGAGTGACATCCTCAGAGTAAACTTAATATCTTTGCAAATATGAAACCACATATTTTATAAATATTAACAATATTTCAATTTTTGGATCTACTTTGCATAGGCAGTTGCAGCTACAACATTCCAAAAAAAATCATTTATCCTTTATGCTTTAATGGATGTCCATACCCTATTCCAAAGCTCCCATTTTGGCCCAGGCTGGGAGGATGTTGGCAAAGGTTGCGAGGGCTGGCTTTACACTTGTGAATCACATTTGATTGAAAGTTTCTTAATCCTTTTCACCAAATGCATTTTGTGCATATCCTGCAAGCATTTCTTTGAGGCATCTGCTCAAACAGTTCACGTGCCACATTTTGCATACATGTCTACCAGAATATTTCCAAATGTAATAGTTAACGATAAACTCCTTTCCATTATGGTTTGACGGCTGTCCATACCCTGTTCCAAAGCTTCCAATGTCTGCCCCTACATCAACCACTTTTTTCTTTTGATACTTTATTGCTCTGACTTCTTATTTTATGCGATCAAACGCATCCAAGGACTTCGACGCAGGAATAGTTTGAATTTAAAATTAACGGAGACTACTGTTTAAACAGGAACGGAAAACGCTGGAGAGAGGAAGGGGCCCACATCTGCCACATAAGTGGTTAAAGTACCTTAGTGTGTGATGGTTAAGCCCAGCCGGAATTTTGGGGGAAAAGACATACTTCATCTAGTGAGGTGAAAACAAATCCAATTCCAATACATCTAAAGAGAGGGATAATAGCAAGATTCGGTATGTTCATGTTGAAGGAGGATTTCTGAGGTTGATTGAGGAAAAAGGACCAGGACAGTTGCAGAGAAAAAGAGGAAGCATGGAGCACAAGAAAAAGAGCGAAGAGTGAAAGAAACAGAGGTAAACTTCGCTGTGAGGGGGAAAGAAGAAATGAAAGCAAGGGAGATACTAAACAGAGGTTTGTGGAAAAGATTATTTTTTCAGGTATGATTCAGAATTCATGTACTCAGGCAGCATTAAATCGAATATTCTTATGCCTTGACTACGCATAAGAGTTGATCGGGGGATATGAGTTGCATCGGCATGAAAGTTTTCTAAAGCATTTTCGATGTTTCCATTTTGTGCATATCCTACAAATCATTGCAATCTGTAAGACCACGTTTGTTTGAAGGATTCTATCGATCGGTTCCCGTGTATCATCTATTCTCTCACCATATCTCTTTCTTTGTGTGATTTATTAAGTTTTCCTTGTCTTTTAAAAAATTCTCTAAAATAATGCTCACCTCTTTCACCTATTTTATTGCCTTTATTTTAATAGGTCCACAACATTACTTCTCATAAGCCCTTTTTGAGAATATAGGGTTTCAACTCAATCTCTTTTTTATCATATGAGTAATTTGGTGTAATCAATTGAGTTTCATGGCTTAAAGGATTTCTTCGTAAAAGTGGAAAAATATTTGTTAGAAGAACGACTTAACATTAATATTTTTGGAAATAGTAATTTAATCCTAGTATTTATATAATATTTTTTTATAATTTATAATCATTAATGGTACAGTGTCAATGATTGGGATTTTAACTTAATTATGAATGTTTATGAATTGATCAATCAAAAGGTTAAATGTTATCATAGGTCAACTAAGAACCATTGTTCATATGGGATTACTGAAAAGCTAGTGGATTAAATATATTAATTCTTATTATATGATCATATAAGAATCTACTAGAAACAATTTGTTTTGACTCATTATTGTTGTAGTTAGAACGCAAAACTTGTAATCCTTCTGATATTACAAGTTTTGTATTTATTTGACTTCATTATTAAGGGTATGAAGTTGAGTTTCTTTTAAATACAAACTTAATTCTTTAGTTGGATAGTATTGAACCTTAGTAAAGGTGTATTGAGAAAATTATTGAATTGATGAAGTTGTGTGTGATTTTAATTATTAGGCTTTATTTCCAATATAGAATACATGTTATTGTTATGCTATGAGAATACAAGGGTTAAAAAAATATTATTGTAAACCATAGAGTTTAAAATTGTAATGAATAAATTAAAGTTATGGCATGTAAGAACTATTTTGAAACCTTAGAGGTATTTCATTATACTAGAGTTGAATAAATATTTCTTAGGCAAATGGATATTTGACTTATTCAACCAACTACAGTTTTCATACTTGGATGATTATTGTGTTATTTTATGCTACGTTCCAATTCCTTCCAATGTTTTGACATAACTAATCTATGTGATGTTATGTTTTAGCCTCCAAGTCATGTTAATAAGAGATGTGAACGCACATATCATTTTTTTGTATATAGTTTTTTAAATATGAGGATTTTATAATATAATGCAGGTTATAGTTGATTTACTTTTAGCACTCACCACTAAAAAAGTGGATGAGTACATTCATGTTCGTTATATGCCAGTTTTCTAACCCTATTGAGTAAGTTGTAATTCATTCACGTCTAGATAAGTGGAAGAGTTTATTTTATTATTTTATTTGGTTCTCTAACCCCACTAAATAAGTGGAATATCACTCACCATTGGATAAGTGGAAGAGTTCATTTCATTGTTTTATTTGGTTATCTAACAACAATGAATAAGTGGAATATCACTCACCACTCCAAATAAGTGGAAGAGTTATTTTCATTTTTTTATTTTATATATGCATATCATTATTTTTATCATTGGGACTAGAATTTCATCATATGCTCTCACCTTGCCATTTTGGGATCTTGGTGATCAAAAAATAGAGTCCTATCCAATGATAGTTAGAAGGTTTCTTGAAATTAGGTGTTACTTTAATTCTTACAACTAATGTTTGGCTATTGGATGTTTTTTGTATTGAATTTAGATTCTAGAATCAAGACACTTTAAACTAATTTCAAGTTAATGGAAAAAGAATTTATAAATGTCATTGCACCTAAGTGGGTGGCAGCCAATATGAAACTATCCAAGGAAAACTGGACCCTAGAAAGGGTTGCATACCCACTAATACAATTCTTAGATTACCAAATAAACAATTAAGTTTATTGGTAGTACTTTTCTTGGTCGGGGGTTGGGTAGAGTCCATGTGGCTTCACGATGTTGATATGGTTGGGTGGTGAGCAAGCCTTACTTGATGTATGCATCGGGGTGATCCCACAATACTGGTTTACAATTTTTGGCCAAACTGGACACTGAAATTATTATTTTTAACTAAATCTTCACATGCGGGCACCTATAGCGGCTAAACCGTGAGGAATTTGAAGATGATGCAAACTAGAGTCTCGTCACATTTTTTCTATACATTCTAAAAATATTTTTTTCAATTCTTTTGGAATCAGATTGTACTTTTTTTTCCATCTCCCACGAAAACTAGTTTTTTTCAAAAAACAACATTTGTAAAAAGTGACGCACACCGTATAATGCATAATTTTTTTTCCATGAAGTATAAAATTCTAATTCTTTCGAATTTAGATTTGTAACCTCGATATCTAGTGCTTCCACTTGGTTAGATAGTTTTTTATTGAATATTGTTTCTTTAATCAAGTTTTGAAAGTCAAACCAATTACAATTCAGACCTAGCGCGATCATATAATACGTAACTTTTTTTGTATATATCAAAATTGAATTTTATTTTTTTGTTGGATCAAGGACTTCAATATCTGGTGCACGCATATTTTTCAAAAAAAAATTGATAATATGCTATTTTTCCACATGTGTAGAACAAAGACCTTCATTTTCGGTGAAAATCCTATATTTAATAAAACTAAAAAAACAAAATCATAATAAAACCAAAACATATCAAAATTATATTCGTTGGATAGCTCATTTTGAGGACTACCTGATTCCAGTTGGGTTTGTGAAGTCTCCGCAATTTTCATGTTCAAACCGAGGTCCGAAGTGAAAAAAATTAGGTTTTTTTTGTGAATTTTGTGAAACATCAGGGAAATGGGGGGTTTGCTCGAACCAGCGGGGTTCAAGCGAACCCGGGTTCAGTCGAACCCAAGTTCGACCGAACCCCCTTCCCAAAAGGGGTTTTCATGTGAATTTTGTCCATGCATGTAAGTAATGGGTTCGCTCGAACCCTGGTTCGAACGAACCCTTTTTTGGTTTGTTTGAACCATCTAGTTCGTTCGAACCCTCAAAATGTAAAATTTTTCCATGGGGTCATTTTGTTTGAGTTTTCCTTCCTCGCTAGAATTATAAACCACTATTGTGGCTTCACCCATCAATACAATTTTTTGTTGGAATTCCATTTTATTTGAAGTTGCGGTAATGTAATTACTTATACTATTAAAATGGTTCTTATATAATTGTTATTTATTATAAAAAAATAAAAATAAATTATAGTGGAAGTTTTAAGATTATTTGACCTAGTTGTTACAGAGATGGCACAGTTTCCATGTCATTTGCATCATGTGGAGTGAGTTTGAGAGTACCAGTGATGAGCATAGGTAGGTGATCCAATAAGTACCTCAACTAAGGGATTTCAAGTTAGTTATGGGTAATAAATGAGGGTAGAATAGGATATGAAGAGGGGACAAATGGAGGCACAGTTTCATGAAACCACACTTAAGGGTGTGATTTCAATAGTTGTGTCTCACTAAATTTGCGCCTGTGCATCAACAATTGGCACCTTTGAGGGAAAAAACATATGTGTGAGTAATTACACTTGTGGGTAGGGTTTCGATGCTTGTGTCAACTAAAACCACATTTGCACCTAGATTAGCACTAGCATAAGGCGAGTCTACATAAGGTAACAATGCATTTGCACCTGAAATGGTGTTTGCATAGGGAAAGAAAATGCATGCACATGAAAATGTGCTTGTGTTGAGTAAAAACACACTTGCACATGAAAATGGGCTTTATTCGTGTATGGATGCACCTATGCCTAGAAAGGTGCCTATGTGGGCTAAAAGCATTATTTTGCTAAAATGCAATCATTTATTTAGGATTTGGGGGGAAAGAGGCAAGACTAACATTGGGTACTAGATTGATGTAGGAGGGTGTTCCAATATTGTAGTCCCATGAGTGGCAACTACAAGTGATGATGTAGTTGAGGTACCAACTAGCCAAGATAGATAAGGAGTGGTTAGAGATGATGGGTTTGCACTATATCTTGCAAATGCCTCGATTGAGAGCGCATCAAGACATGATGATGACACTTGTGGAGAAATGGAATAGTGATACTAACAACTTTCATCTCCCCATAGGTGAGGCAATTGTGACTTTGGAGGATGTGTGGCAAATTTTGCACCTCCCTATTTAAGGCAAGATAGTAGATTATGACTTGATACATGTAGAGGGAGCATTACAGTGAATATTTATGAGTGATGATAAGCTAATGAGGAGTATTGATATAAATCTAGAGATGTTGGGATGGGTGTTTTGACTCAATTATTTATTTTCATCGCAACATTGATTTCAAGGGTCCTTGTACCAGATCAAAGATCCCAAGGGCTTGTCATTGGTTGGGCATGGGTGTTGGATAAGATGCTATCAGATGGCATTGTATTTACATGGGGTTCCTATGTGCTTGTAGATTTGTACTAGGAGATGCATCTGGTAGTATACATGGATGGTCAAAGCTTGCCTGGTGTGGTATGACATTGCTACACATTTTCTCTTATGAGCACATTGTTGTGTTGTGATTGGTGGTGGATAGAGGATGAGGCCAGGGGATGTCTTATGTGTTCACCTATGCTTTATTCTTGTGTCACCAATAGTTAGGGGATTTTCCTTATCAAAGGAAGGTGATTGACGATATGAATACATTCATTTGGAATCCATTTCATGAGTGTGAGGTATGGGATGATGATCAACATCTACCTTATGTTCAGTGGACGCACTATGTAATAGGTTGGATTTCAATGAGCATTGAGAAATATTTTCCAATCAGGGTTATGCAAAATTTTGGTTTGTAGAAGACGGTGCCAAGATAAGAGGCATTGTTTTCATGAGTTGTGTGAGAGAGAGGGTTATTTGGAGGCTATATAGAGTCATATATAGCCAGACAAGATTAGCAAGATACCTTGGAGGTGCCATGGTAACCTCGATGTACAGTGATAGATGTAGGGACTACTCTGAATTATGATGCACGGTGGGTGGGATGTAATCCAATACAACTTACAGTACCATAAGTTCAAGTGGTGGCAAGGGGTGAAAATGAAGATGATAGTGATGGAGGAGATGTGGATGGGTAACAAGTGCAACAAAGAGTTGATCCTTAAGAGGGGGTTAGAGGAGAGGAATCCCTAATTGAGGAGGATGTTTCCATGTAGCAGGAGGATGTGGATATTTGGGAAGAGGATCAACTAGATGATGAGGGGCATATCTAGGTATGATTGGGATTGGCTATGTCAGAGCGAGATGAATTGACGATTGAGTGACATCAACTGTGAAGTAAGCGAGATGCGGCACAAACAGAAGCTAGGAGATTACAGGGATTATTAGATGGAGCACAGGCTAGAGATAATCAGAAAGAACCCTAAGAACAACTTCCTCAACTAAGAAAAGGGAAGAGTTAAAAGGATAGGTTGGTGGGGTATGGGCTTCAATTTTAACATGATGGGAGAATCCTATAGTAATTCCTGTAAAGAACTCAAATTTTGAACCTTGATGAGGAGGACTGAACCTTCTAGACCCCATATCAAAATTTTGGTAACTCCTTTTGACTATGTGCATGAAGGTAGTGGATTGGGTTGTGAAGCTCATAAAATCCTCACAACACTATCCAATACACATCCCGACAAGAGAGAAGAATTTTTTTGCCACAAAGACAAAGGGAAGATAAAGTTCACATTGGGTTCACCAAAATGTAGAGGAGGATATTTGCTACTCTCGAGTCTCTAGGACAAAGAAGAGTCTACAAGGAGTGGATGGTCCTCAAATACCTCAAAGGCTAAGCTCAGGTGATAAAGATGGGTGAAGGAGAATTTTTGAAATTTTTTATGTTTTATGACAAATTTTGGGAAAAGGACTTCAAGGCCCGAAAGAATAAATATTGAGGTCTCTAAGACAAGTTGAATAGCTCTTGGCTATCTAGGATGATATAGTGGAGCACGGATGTCCCCACAACATATTATAGTCTCGTACGGTATGAAAGTAGAGCTTACAAATAGAAACATATAGAGCCTACTATTTGTTTGGGAATTGGAATTTGAATGTTTGCTAAACTAATAGAATGTTGGAAATAAAAGAAATGACAACACTGAGAAGAATATTAAACATGTAAGAATCTAAAATAAGAATAACAAAATGACAATAGGGGTATGTGCAGGATCATCATGGAAAAAATAGGCCCTTAAGTGGCGATGAAAATTCAGAAAATTAGAGTTAGGCAACTTGACTTAAAAATTTGAATAAGTTATCTATATTATTTCAAAAATATGTAAGAATAGAATTTGTATCAAATTGAATGTAGTTTCTAAAATACTAGGTTTATTTAAAAAAAGAAAAAATCTATTTGGTGAAAATTAGAAATTTCAATGGAGTAGTACTTTAATTTGAGGGAAAAAATAAGAAGTAGGTGCCTGTCTCACCACCCTAACCACAATAAAATGATAATATTTTAGATATAATTAGAGGACTCATGTTCCGATGTGATGCAAAAAAAATTGTAATTTTTTTCCAAGTAAATAATTAATTATGATTTTTTTATTACAACTTTTAAAAAATATAAAAACTCGTATGTCTAACCACCTTAACTTGGTCAAAACTTCATGAAATTCAATTTTTATTTTTTTAATCCTATAGTATGTGAAGCATAGAATGTGACACATGTTTTAGATTACAAAAATGTGATACCATTTGAAAGCTATAGATGTTTTTCAATCAGCCTATCAATGAGGACTTTAGTTGTAATTCAAATAAAAAATGAATAATTATTATTTATTAAATTCAAAGTAAAGCATAATTTATATTGCTGGAAAGCTGAGAATCTCCTTGAAAAACACTTTTTGTTTCATCAATTTTGGGTAAAAAGAAGTTTTCCAGCCACATGGGCCATCATATCACTTACATATCGCCACTTTTTGGCCCATCATGATCCTGCACATACCCATAGACAAAATAAAGAAACAAACTCACGAGAGATCCAACACTATGTAACCTCCTACAAAGCTCCACACAAACAACTTGCACACACATAGACAGTAAAAATTGTTGCGTGGTCATTTCAAGGTTTACCTTAGTCAAACCCCGTTTTGGTGTTTCCACCTCCACAAATGGCCAAGAAGACAAGTAGATAAAGAAATAGACGATAGACAAAAAATATTAACGAGATAAAGAATAAAACACATTAGAATGCAAATATGCTACTAAACAAATACAATAATGCAAGTAAAAGAAAGTGTTTATCTTCCCTTCAACAAGCTTGTAAATCTGAAAGAGAGTGCAACACTTGAGAGAGTTGAGATGATGATGTAGGAGCTAAGAACATGTGAGAAGCTTGAGAAAAGTGGTGTAGAAGATCTTGATAGAATGAGAATGCAAGAAGGAGAATGAGAGAATGAAAGGTTGAGAGATTGAATTACAAGAATGGATGAGAGAGTGAATGAGATGGTGAAAGAATGAGTTTGAATGAAGCAATACATGCAAGAGGGTCATTTTTGGGCATGTTTGTGACCATAGAGGCATTAAACTTCATAGGCAAGTGGAAGTGTAATGTCCCAATGGTAATAGACCTAGGAATCTTTTCAAGACATTCACACAACGTACAAATGTCTATGCATCGTGAAAGTGCACTTGATAAAAAAATCACTTAAAGATCAAAAACAAGGGGTTTAAGATGAATTTGAAGGTGAGGAAAAAAGGGAATTTGAATTATTTTATTTATTATGCTAAAGGGAGGGTTATGTAGTGTGAAATTTCCCAGGGGTGCAATTTTATGAAACTACACTATGGAAAAAGGGGAGATGTGAAGAAAGAATGAAAAATAAGAAAAAGAGTTTAGATTCCTCTCTAAAAACAATTATGATTATGGTGAAAATGATGCTTTATTTATTTTTTCTAACACTATAAGTGATGATGCTTGGATTATTGTCTTGTGTTGCTCCTACAGTATTAATCCTTATAAGGATTGGTTTTCTACATATATAACTTTAGATGGAGGATATATTTTCCTTGGAGACAAAAATACTAAGTGGATTGTTAGTAAGAGAAAGGCACAATTATGTTTTAGTGATGGAAGGATTAAATTGATCATTTTTTGTATATTCTAAGTTTTGTGAGAATTTTTTGTATCCAAGTTAAATGATTTTTGTGTGCATGTGACATTTGGAAATTTTGGTTGCAAGTTGGTAAGAAATAAATTGGTGATTACTAAAGAATCTTGGATTGGGGCTCTATTTAGACTTTATTGTGTTCATTATTTGTAATTCTACCAATGTAACTAGAACTAAATATACATGCATATTTTGAGACCAAAATTTGGGTCATGTTAATGAAAAAGATCTAAAGACCATTATTAATAAAAAATGAGTGATTTTTGTATTATTCTATTGGTAAAAATAATTTATATGAGCATTGTATGTTTGGAAAGAAAAATGTATCATCATTTCTTGTTGGAAGAAATAGAGCTAAGATATTATTAGAAATCATTCATTCATATGTGTTTGGTCTAATGGATGTTGGTTCTATTGATAAATCTTGATATTATGTAATTTTCATTGATGATGTCTCTAGATACACATAATTTTATTTTTTGCATTCTAAATCTAATTTTTTTATTAAGTTTAGGGAGTTAGAGCATCAGTAAAAATTTAAATAGATTGTAAGACAAGGGTGTTGATATTTGACAATGGTGGGTAATATCTTTTCAATAAATTTGAGGAATTTTGTAAGCATACTGAAAGTATTTTTTGGAAAAAGACTATACCTTACACTCTCCAAAAAAATAGGGTAGCAAAAATGATGAATTGAAACTTAATGAAAATATCTATAAGTATGCTAAGTGGTACAAAGCTAGATCGATGCTTTTAGAAAAATACTATATATGTGCTACTTGTTATTTGATTAATGGATCTCTTTGTAATTCCTTACGAAGTGTAGATATATAAAAATATTTTAGTTTCACATTTAAGGATATTTTGTAGTGAATCTTATGTTCGCATGTCTTAAGAAAACTGTCAGGGTTAGAAGGAAGATATCTAACAAGTTAAATGAAAATTTGAACAATAAAACAAAGAAATAAAACACATAGAAAATTTATAGCAGAAACAAGACAACACAGAGAATTTAATGTGGTTCACCCAATCTAGGCTACATCCACAACACCGCAACCATCCAATGATTTTATTATCCAGTGTAAAAAATATTACAATATTGTGAATAATTCCATACTAAAACTCCCCATCCCAACCGCTTATAACAAGCTTTTAGAAGCTTCCAAAAATTAGGGTTTACAAAGTCGGTTTTTTCCTTTTCAGTGATACATGAAGAGTGTACAGTACTAAAGAGTGTGCAGTATAGCATGATCAGTCGCCACATACCAACAAAAACTAATTTAAACTACATCTAAAATCTTATAAATGCATCTTGTTGGAAGTGGATTCACTCTAAGAGGGGGGGTGAATCAGAGTGAAATAATTTTCACTTTTGGCTTTGAAAGCACAATGAAACTTTTACTAATTTTAACCCAATGTGACAGACTTTTTTATGCAAGTGAACATTGACACTTTAGATCAGATTGACATGAAACTTGACTAACATTTACAACCCATATTAAAAGCATCATATGGTATTGTTCAATTAAAGCTTTATGAACAATCTTGATGTGCTTTATGAATAGAACTATAAAAATTCACAAAATGCAACTTTGACTTGCTTTTGACAAACTTTTGAGCATTCATATAATGAACACAAAATGCAGATGTAAATTCACTTTATGAAAAGACTTTTTGCATCACATTTACACAATCTAAATTTGCATGACAGACTTGAACAAATTGACATTTATCTTTTGAAGAACCTTAAAGTATCATTGCATTGACCAACTGAATGAGTACAATAACATGAAATTGAATGAGAGAAAAAAACACATCGCATAACACAAAGATTTCCTAAGTGGAAAAACCCTCATGGGGTATAAAAAACCACTCGCTAAAATTTCCCTTTTATTAATCAAAGAGCACCAACTCTGTAACAATGGTGGAGCACCAACTCAACACTTTTCTGAAGCACCAACTTCATAGGAGCACCAACCCCTCAATTTACAAAGTCACTGTCTAAGTTGTGCATACAGAAATGACCTTACAACTGCATTTATATTTGTAGTCCCAAAATCACAACTGAATACAAAATACAAAAATGATCTTCAATGATACCCACTACAATATGTACTCTTCATAATAGTACTATGAACACTCTCCCAAACTGAATACAAATGTCTCTATTGTGAAAACCAGAGATTACAGTAAAAACCCTCTTTTCTTCTTTTCACAACTTTGCTCAGAATAACTCAATCAAAACTACACTAAATTTTTGAATGCAATCTTTGTAATGAAACCAGAGATGTGATACAATAAAACCCTCTTCTTATTTTCTCCTTTTCAACAACATACTCTCTCCAATCTCTATGTTCTTTTTAAAACCTCTGAACACAATAATGGCTTGTTGTCATTCTTTTTATACAAGAGAAACTGAAAACCCATCAAACAAAAATGTGCAAACTCGAGTTAAGAAACAAACCCTCGAGTTAGGGTTTTGAAAGTAACTGAAACAAAAGATATTTCTTTCCTTTTCTCAGTAAAAACAACTGAAATATTCTCTTTTCTTATTTGAGAAAACATTAGAGATCATAAGAGTAAAAATTATTTCACTTTTAAACATATTGCAAGATTGAAAGTAAAAGATCTTCATTTACCTCATTCACATTTGAAGAAGAAACTTGCAAAAGTTACCTCATGGCAGTTTGAAACAAAATCCCATGAAATATTTTATGTTTACTTTCGCTTACAGCTCAAGCGAAGACCACCAACTGATTTCCCAACTTTCACTGTCCATGATATCTCAAGTTCGATCACAGATTAATAACCACGGTGACAAAAGATCTGTAACTGAAATATCTTCATGGTAGCGCAACTAGGGTTCGGCTATTCAGAAACATAACACTGTCTTTTCCCTATTTTCCACAAGATATTCGAACCTTATTCATAATTCAATAAATTATGAAGTCTGAAAATATTTAGGTTAAACAAACATCATGACAATTAACAAACAATAATAATGCTTTCAAATCCGTGGTCAAAGATATTCACAAAACCGACAACATAATGAAGCCAATGAAAATCACAAATTTGCCTGCTCACAATCCACGTGAGTAAAGAAAATAACTATCCATGCCAAGACAAAAAGAACATGTGACTTTAATCAAAGTCATTTTTATGACAAGTTGTAAAAGACGTGAAATACTTGATGCCAGAGAACCATGCAAGTAAAAACCGACAACCCAAACCAAAGTCTTCAATATTACCTTCACAAACATAACGCTGACCCCCTTAAAGAGTAGAAACATTGTTTCCAAGCGACAATGCGTTGTCACTTCCAAAGTGACTCTTCATTATTTCCACAAACCACCTATCGGCCTTAGGGCCAAATAAATCAACCAATATCAATGATGCCAACTAAATGAAGACCAAGCACTATAAAGTGTAGCACCAAAGTGCAAGTTGATGTAAAGTGAACAAGCCCAAGCACAAGAATGTGCTAAGTGTTGTTATAAAAATGATAAACCACCTTAGTCATAGACTTTTTTTATATGATATGTCATGAAGCCCGAGTACAAATGTGTTACCATAGCCATATAATGTAGCCACCAAGAAATAAAATGTAACCCTGTAATATGCCTTGGAAAAATGTACCAAAGGTGCCAATATGCAATGTACTGAAAACTGGTATGGGCTACATGCATCAAAGCATTTCAAAAATAATTCCAAGAAAGAGTTCTCATATCAACTGTTTAAGACCATTGAAACAAGTGAAACTAAAAATAAAAATGAATGCCAACTGATGTCAATATCACAGCAACATAACAGAATGATATCACCTGAATATTGAATCATAACCCTATAAACAATATGCCTTGTAATCTACACATGGGGCCAAAAGATCAGTACCATCAAAACATGATAAAACCATCATCACAATGTTGAATCCAAAAGCAAGTATGCCAAAGTTGAATATGAACAAGAGTTCCAACCATCTGAATGTAAACAATAATGCCAATGACAATCAATCACCAAGCTGCCAAACCAAATCACAGTTTTGACATCAAGGATAAATAACAAAAGAGAAGTTCAACACATCTTCATTGGTTAAAATGAGAATGTTAAAGTTTATAATCTTTTGAATCCTCTAACCTAGAAAATTATTTTTTCAAGAGATGTAATTTTTAGAGAGTTTAGATCTTATATAGGTGAATAACAACCAAAAAAAAAGGGAAAAAAATGCTTTGAAACAAAAATAGAAAAGTACCTGAAGATGCACATGTGAAGGAACAATTAAATGGATCAAAGGATGAAGAAGAAGAAGATGGTTTAGATAGCTCAAAATATGATGTGCAAGATGAGCACATGGAAGAGCATGTAGAGCCTATTACTCCTACCTTGAGAATACCTACAAGAAAATGAAATCCAATTGATAGGAATACCCCACCAAATTTTTATTATATTTTTGCTTTAGTGAGTATTGGCGATGAATCTAGATCTTTTAGGGAGGATCTCTCTTTGGAAGATAGCAAGTCTTGGATGTAGGTCATGCAAGACCTTGGACATTTGTGATACTTGAAATCCTATTAGTTTTCTAGAGGGAATAAAACCCATTGGTTGCAATTGGGTGTACAAAAAAAAAATCAATATAGATGGTTAGTTAGAGTAGTACAAGACTAGAATAGTGGCCAAGGCCTACTCAAAGAGAGAGAATTTATTTTGGTTAAATTCTCCTTCTTCTTGCTAAGTTTCTTCTATTAGATTCATTTTATCCATTGTTGCATCTTGTAATTTTAAAATTGAGAAAATAGATGTCAATATTTATTTCTTACATAGGGATCTTTAGGATGAGATCTATATATGATAGCTTGATGGTTTTCTTTGTGAAAGGATTTAGGGAATAGTTGAGGTGGAAAGAATCATTGTACAGTCTAAAGTAGTTGCCTAGTATGCGGTACTAGAAGTTTGATGCCTTTGCATTGAAATTGAGTTTTGTTAGAAGTGAGAAAGATAATTGTGTTTATATTAAGATGATTGATAATCAAATATTGATTATTATCTTATATGTGAATAAAATTTGGTTTATGGGTAACAACGAGACAATTATTAGGGAGCCTAAAACTCAAAGTTTTAGCACACTTGACATGGACTTAGGGGATAAAAAATTTATTCCTAGAATGGAGATTAGCAGGGTTTAGGTACACAAAAATATTTGGTTGAGTCAGAGTAAGTATTTAGATACTATTTTGTAACAATTTAAAATGCATGATTATGGGACAAAAATTCTTTCATTTTTGTTTTTACTAAGATTAATTTAAAAATATGCTCTAAACCTAATGATTATTGAATCTCTAATAGACTTAATTCTAGTGTTTTTTGTGGTTTGATGTATGCAATGGTTTACACTAGACCAAATATCACCCAAGTAGTGGGATTTTAGTACATTAATGTCTAAACTTGTTAGAGAGAATTTAATTTTTATTAAGAGGGTATTTAAAATTTATTTGATACTTTTAACTACTATTTTTTTATCATGGTGCCAATGATGTGGATAAGTCAAGGGATATACAAGGATTTGTTGATGCAGATTTGATAAGTTACTTGGAAATTTAAAGGTCCATTGGTGGCTATGTTTTCTCTCTATTTGAAGGTGAAATTACTTGGATGGGTAAAATATATCCCATATTTACTTTGTCCACCATAGAAGTAGAGTATGTGGTTGCTACAAATGTCTCTAAGGAGACAATTTGGTTGCAAAGAATTGGTAGAGGTATTAGTTTTGATTACAAGATTGCTAGAATTGGATGTAATAGTTAGAGTGCTATTTATTTTTTCTAAAATTATATGCATCACTATTCTACTAAGAATGTTTATGTATAGTATTCCTTTATTCACAAAATTGTTGAGAATGGTAGGTTTTTTTAAATTATAGATTGAAACTTTGGATAATGTTATATATTTTGTTACAAAACTAGTGACCAAAAATAAGTTCTCTTGGTGTAGGATGACCGTGGGCCTTGGTACATGTACTTAATTTTATTTATTTTAATGATGGATATATTTACAATGTATAATATTGAGTGGGAGAATGTTAGGATTAAGGTATCATTTACCTTGCAATCTTATTTATTGTTCAAATGTTTCCAACACTCTTGAAATGTGTCCTTGGATGCATAGGGTCTAATTAGAAAATTAATTTGTAATTTGGATTATGTCAAAACATTGATATTAGTCATTATAGCATTTATGAAGAATGTGGACTTGGCATTGGTGGATACAAAGATATTTTTAACAAATATCTCAACTTGGGCATGAAAATTGAGTAGTGAAGCATCTAAGTGTTATTGGTGAGTCTCATATGTGTTGGATGATGATTTTGGATGCTCACTTTGGGATATGGGTTGTTATTGAGGACTTACAAGTTAGATGATGATTTTGGATGCCCACAATGGGTTATGAGCCATTATAGAGGAGTTACAAGTTAAATATATCATCTATTATTATTGCGGAAGGTTATTTTTACTATTCATGGTTCATAAGGAGTTATAATTACTATATTTAGATGAGCTTCTTCATTTTGGATCAGGGAATTTTTTATTTTATCATGGTTTGATGGTACATTATTTTGGAAAACCATGTGTGATATTCCTCTCTTTATTTGTATATGAATTAGTGGTGTGAAATAGTAGTTTTATGTGATTGTTTTATTGGTGCATAGGTGTTGGCTAGAGTGTTGTCAAAGTTTAGAGTTTGTGTGTTGATGTATCTTTCCTTTAAATATTAATACATATATGTCCTCTTTCTTGTGTGGATTTTTTCTTCAAAGAGTTTCTCCATGTAAATCTTACATCACTTATAGTTTCTTGATTTATCTTTTATTGTTGATTTTGTAATCATAACATATTTATCATTTGGTAGTCTTTGTTAATTAAATAACATAATTTCATACAATTTTAAAATATGTTATTACAATAGTTTCACCTTAATTATCAACAATCATAATGTTAGCATGACATCATCCTAATTTAAACTTCCCTAATTATTGACCCCTCTCTATTGGAAATTTAACTTTTGCAACTAAACTTTAGAGGCTCCATTTTTCTCTTTCTTTCAAGAATTTTTTTTTATATGGGATAATTTTTCAAGAGCTCCATAGTGGTATTTATGGATTTCTTTTTGGTGATTATGTTTTTTGAAATTTGTGGATTCTCATAGATGATCTTAAGTAGTTCTCATTTTGAGAACTTCCAAGGCTTTGTTTGAGCTCATGCAATATCATTTTTAGATACAATTTTTTTGAAAGTGTATTTTTTATTGTAATTCTCATTGTTGTAGTTTGATCTATCCCATATGTATTAAAAATTATAGTTTAGATTTGTAGCCTATTTTAGGTATTTGTAATACATTGGGATTAAGACCACTTCATTGGTTTAACAAGTGATGATTATAATCACACTAACTATAAAGAGCCATGATCATAATTTATTGGGGAGATCTCATAATTGAACTATTCTTGAAGGGCATTTTTGCAAATGCACTCAATTTATAAAGTACCATCATGTGATATTGCTATCAACATTCAAACGTACAATTTTATGAGTCAAACTCATTGACCCATGTTTCATGAGTAGTGGTTCACAAGAACCCATCTCTCATGATAATGAATGGTCCACTTAGCACTCATTGCATCTAGGTGATGCTCATAGAGGTGAAGCATTGGGCCATCCGAGGAGGTCACCCATCCTAGTACTACCCCATCCACTAGTACAAAAACAACAATATGTGATTGAAAAAATTACTAAAAACTGGTTATAAATGACTGAACATGGTCGCGCAACCAATAGTAGTTTATTGCCAGTCATTTATAACATGAATGAATTGATGACTAAACCATTTTTAGTCATTTGGTTGATCGATTTGGTTGTTAATTTAGTCACCCGATTGATCGATTTGGTCATTGGCTTAGTTGTCTGAGTGATCGACTTGCTCGTTAATTTAGTCGTTTGATTGATCGATATTTGGTCGTTGATGTAGTTGTTAATTTGATTGATTTTGTAGTGTGTAATTTAGTCATTAATTTACTCATTGAATGTTTTAAACTGGTCACTTATTCAATCATTTTTTTATTCACTAATATATTTTATCGTTAATTTAGTCATTGATTGATGTTAACTAGTCACTTATTTAGTTTTTATTCACTTATTTTTGTCCATTGGTATTGTATTTAGTCATTAAGTTTAATCATCATTTTGATCAATTTGGTAGTTTATTTAATTGTTTTTGCTCATTGATTTATGTCAACTAATAAGTATATTGATACATTGTTTATTAATTGCATAATCATTATATTTAGTCATATTTATTAACATTGATTTTTGTCAGTTGCTAGTATATTTAGTCAATTGGTAGTTTATTTAATTGTTTTTGTTCACTGATTTCTACCTATAAGTGTTGGAAATGAGACAATGCTTTAATTAAGGTTTAAACATTAAAAACACATAAAAACATAATCAATCATTCATTTGCACATAATGAAACGACTATTAAGAAGGAAAAATACTATAATTTTATTGAGAAAACTTGTTCTTACAACAGATACAAGATAGAAATGTGTCTTTGCTTTGAAAAATGTATTGCTACAAAGTGTGTTTATTAGTGTTGTGACTAAGAAAACTGTGTTACAATGCATTTTTTTTGGTTATGCAAGATATTACAATTTTGATGATAATTCTATGTTGCGACTTATTTACAACTGCACATACATGTATGTTGCACTCTCTACAACTTTTTCTCTTCTCTACACCTCTTTATCTGATCTATATTTACTTCTTTTTTTGCACCCCTATTTTCTGCATCTATTGCTTACACATCAACATATCCCCTCTTCTATAATTCACCAGTTTGAATGAGTGGAACCCAAACAAAAAGAGAAAAACATAATCAAGGGGTTTTACATTATAGGTGCAGTAAGACAAAACATTTTATTTTCTACTCATAAGATGTACACCCAAATTAGATTTTTTGGTTTTTCTTTGGGTTCAACTTATTTAGGCTCAGTACATTCTCTATCTGCAACTTTACTTTCCACACTCTACTATTGCTAACACTTATTTTTCTCTTCTACACTTACAGCTAACTCTCTGTGATTTTTTTCAAATATTTTAGTGGCCACCATACGAAGGTCCCTAGTTTCTCTTTCAGATGGACAACTCCATCTATTTTGTCTGGATGAGGAAGGGGTGTGTTTCTTGAGACTTGTGAAATACATACATTTGCATCTCCTGTTACTTTCAATTTGACTGCATGTACAATAGATAGTGAGTGAATCTGCACAATGCCCGCAGTAGCGCCATCATATGGATCGAACACCTCCACTATATCGCCTTCTTGGAGTTTATCAATAAATGTCTATAAAACAAAAAAAATAATTGTATTTAGATATAAAACACACATTATATTATTTTTGACAGTTGTATGCAATGTCTTATGTCTTGGAACAAATCAGTTTTTGTATGTGCTTTTATAAAACACTCTATTGCAACTAAGCTCTAAGCTTCCATATGTAACTTATATCTTCTCCCTTAATTCCATAATCTGTGTATACTAGCTAATTACAGTTCACTACTATTCTAACATCCAACTTCTATCAAATAGGTAATTATTACCCTTATTTACATAATAAAACAACCATTACTTACTTGAATAGTACTTACTTGCATGTGGTTTCATAGCACTCGCCTCGAGTTCAACATGACTACCACTATGAATATCATGT
The DNA here is from genome assembly GCA_007115665.2 of Sequoiadendron giganteum. Lineage (NCBI taxonomy): Eukaryota > Viridiplantae > Streptophyta > Pinopsida > Cupressales > Cupressaceae > Sequoiadendron > Sequoiadendron giganteum. Next base: position 639,649,613 of record CM021104.1, on the reverse strand, counting down.
GCATGCTCATTGAGTTCATCATCATAACCACTATCAACGTCATTGCAAACATTAAGTTGTACAACTTTGCAGAGAGTTCTACTGACAGGGCCTTTTTCTTTTTGTCCTTCCATATAATTACTCTTCATCATGTGGTTTAATCATCATGCAAAAATTAATATAAGTCAAGTAAAGAATGCAAAAGCTATAAATTTTTGTCCAAAAGAACATTTTAAGCATGAAGAATGACAAAACATTAGGATAGATAACTGACAACTATTATATTAATTACCTCAACTTTAGGACAACTAAGACGATTGTGCTATGCATTCAAATGTCCATTTCATCACTATCAATATGAGTAGCTCTGTTGACACCCTGAAGGAATTTTAATTTTCCTATTACTTTTAAATAATTGTTCTGCATGTGGTTTAACCATTGTGCAAAAAAATATACAAAGCATTCAGTAGTCAAGTAAAGAATGCAAGCTATAAATTTGTCCAAAAGAACATTTTTTGGATCACTCCAACAATAAAGAAATTGGGTTGGATTCTCCTACGCTCAAATTTCAATAATCTACATATTAAGAGGCATTTGTATATTGAAATATGAAACAAGAAGAAATGAGATCTGTAGAGCCTCTTACCTCATCTGATTTATGCTCATTCCATGCAATAGCCATAGGGTTAACGGTTTCAACCAATTGTGAAACTTGGTGACTAAGACCTAATATGCAACTCATTAGGTCTTTTGGTACCCTTGTCCATATGAGTTGACATGATCTACAGAGGCTCCTACTAGGCATTGAACATATGGCTATGAAGTCTCTATTGACGAACTGTATTTCAACTTCATCCTACTCTTAGATTTACAAGCATCTAGTGCTGCCATATAATTGACAATATCTTATGCACCTGCTTCTCTATTAATTTTTTCCACCTAAAATACAATGTCAATTTCAACCTATAGTCAATTCAATAAAAAATCAAAATAAATAACACAATGTAAATTGAACCAAAAAGCCATACACTTACTATAATTTTTTCCATTTTGTTATGCAACCTACCTCGGCCAAATGTATATCCAGCCCTCACATTATCTCTTGCTCTCTTGCCTCTATTACTCTTTACCAAATATTATTCAGAATGCATACTTTCTCTCAATGCCTCCCACTCTTTAGGAATAGACTAGAGTCGAACCTCTCTTTTCCCAACATGATTGTTTTTTTTGCACATGTATCTATAATTGTTAATCGAAACTCTCATCCTTTTCTTATAATATTTTCTAGAGATTTGTCCACTAGTAGTCTCAAAAGAATTTTTCATTTTTTGTATAACATTTTCTATAGCTCATGGATCTTGCTCTGCAAAATTTGATTTGCAAATATCCAAATGGTCCCTACATCTTACACCCAACTCAGTGGCCCACTTTGCAACATTTGGCCCAATGGGCTCACCATCTCTCGATACCTCAAGCAAGAATGGATTATTTCCTTCCAATTTTATTTCTTTTGCATTCCTCTCAGTACATCTATACAAATCTTGACTCAATCTTTTTCTTTTTGATAAAAGCATCCACATCTTCTATTAAATTACCACTACCAGTGTATCTGGTTGATCCACTAGTTCCATCAAAAGTTCTAGATGCAATAGGTGCACTTTGAGGCACAACAGATGCAAGCGGTCTCTCTTCATTAGTTTCATTAACTAGAACTTCATGCTCCTCTGCTAAATCAGGTGTGGCATGAGTAGGTAGATTAGTACTGGTCTTTGTGGATTCCACATTAGTAAACACATCCTTTAATGTTGAAAAAAGAATCTGCAAACCTGTTGCTCCTTTGCCCTAATGTTTTTCAATAATATCTCTTAGGCTTAGTCCTAAGAGATCATCACAACGTTGCACATCACCATGACCATGTGCTATATATCAGGCTGCACATCACCATGTAATATATCAGGTTGCACATCACCATGTGCTATATCAGGTTGCACATTACCATGTGCTATATTAGGTTGCACATCACCATGTGCTATATGTTGCAGGAGCACCCATAGGTTGACTAGGAAAACTAAGCAATCTATCTTAGTGGAATTTTTGTTGTGATTAGATGAAGTTCATGTTGACCATAGAGTAGGTTCAAATAGGGTATAAGATCAATAGGAGGCTTAGGACTTTTGCAAGGTGCAAATTAGGCTAGGAAGTTGTATTGCAACTATGCAACATTTGAAATGTTGCTCAACAACATTAACAGTTGGAGCTAAAAACGACCAAGAAGAGCCCAAGGGAGAGGATAACTGATTGGTCACCCTATTTATGGGATGCCTCGGCATTGGAGTAAGTTTGGAAGCATATTATACTGTTTAAGTTTTTTTGAAATTGAAGGAAAGCATATGTGATTGTGTGTGAAATTTCTGGTTTTGTATTGTTGTGATGCTTTAATGGATTAGTTTTGGCACTATAACTTGTGCATGATGTAGGGTAGTTGTTCTTTGAATTATGTGTGGCGTTAGATAGCTTGTTAGTTTAGCTTTAAGCACTTTTTGTAAATAGTTGTGTTCTACACTGTTGCTGGTCTGAACCAGACAGTTTGTAAAGAATGGAGTGTTAGTTCATTGTCCCACCGTACAAATTGTACGACCCTTTGGGATTAGTGACTGGACTCCATGGGTGTAAATATAGTGGGAGTTGTGGCCTTTGAACACAGAGGAGCTTTTGATGGAGTCTTATCCTAGGCGAGCCAGAGAAGAGCCCGGTTAGAAAAGACCATAGTGCAGAGCACTTAATTTGCAGAGGTGTTAACCTAGAGACAAATTTACTTTTGGAGAAGGAAGTATGAGTCTTACCAAGATATGGTAAAGAGGAAGAGACTCTACCAATCCATTTGTGAGGGAAGAACTTAGAAAGTTGCAGAGGAGCCAGGAAGGGCCTAAAGAAGCCTTAATTTTGCTCATTTTTCAATTAGGGCATTGTACGGCCAGTTGTGGCCCAAGACCCCAATAATCCTTGAGAGGTGGGCATATGAACTAGGAATCCCAAGAAAAGATTGGGGTTTTCTTTGGAGGGACTTTGGGAAAAACCCTGATTTCTCGGAGAAGGAGACCTAATAGGGCTAGTAGCCTTCTAGGCCTAATGAAGGAGTTTGGTGAAAGTGACCTGCAGATGGAGTTAGGTGGATCCCTAATGCCCCTAGTAGGATGGATTGAAGCTTTTGGAAGCACCTCCACACCTCTGTAAAACCATTTCAAGAAAATAGGAGGTTAGTAGCCTTTAAGGTAGTTTAAGGGCTAATGGCTAGTGCTACAAGATTGCACCAAGTTTTGACTTGGGAGAGGAACTTTGTTGATAGTTGGGTTGGCAAGGAGAACCAGGGGATCCTAAGAAGGAAGAGATCCTATAGGTTGCAAGTGGTGGAGTAAGACACCCTAGAGGTCTTCCAAGAAAGACTTAGAGCATGAATCAATGAGTGATTCATCCAACCTCCCTATCAAATTGGTATCAGAGCCCCAAAAAGATTTGGGATTGATTATTGTATGTCAGAGATTGAGTCTAGTGGTTCTACAATCATGGTGACAAATATAGAATTGGCCAAGAAGGTCGAAGACCAGGAGGAAGACAATAGGCTATTGAGGGAAAGAATAGCCCAACTTGAGCAAGCAATGAGTAACGTATAGACCAAGACTGATGAGGTCAGTGATAAATTGGAAGGAAGAGTACCCAAGAGTGAAGAGGTTGCAGAGGAAGACAAGACCCCTGAACCTGACCCTATTTTGCAAGAAGAACCTTTCTTGAAGGCATTGAAGGCTATGAGTGGAAAAGCACTTGAAGGCATACCACTGTTTAGTGGAAAATTGGAAGCAGATCTAGTCATGGACTGGATAGAGGGAATGGAAAACCATTTTGAGTGTGATGGAGTCACTAAAGCACAGAAGGTAAAGGTGGAAAAATCAAGATTGAGAGGTTCTGCTTTGACATGGTGGAAGTTCATCCAGACAGAGAGAGAAAAGGAAGGCAAGAAACTTATTTCCACTTGGAAGGGAATGGTTGTCAAAGTGAGAGAGGCATACGTGCCAGATGACTACGAAATTCAATTGCATAAGAAAAGACAAAGCTTGAGACAAAGAGACCAAGATGTAAATTCCTATACAAAGGAGTTTCAAAAACTTTGCATGAGGTCTAATGTATCTGAGGATGAAAGCCTTAAGGTGGCTAGATACCTTAATGGTTTGAAGTGGAACATACAAGAGGAGATGACTCTTCTAAGTCCCGAAACAGTACAGCAATGTTATCATTTGGCTATAAAGATTGAAGAGAAAAGTAAAAGGAAACAAGATCAAACCTCTAAGAGCAGAGGAAAAGGCAGAGATCAAAGAGGACATAGAGGTGGATACCAAGGTAGAGGGACTGAACAAAGAAGTCAAGGAGAGTCAAAACTCACAGAGCATGGAAGTGAAACAACTTCTAGAGGAGATTATGGAAGAGGTAGAGGATCTCAAGGAGGTTCTAACAGAGGAAGAGGTGCGGGTAGAAGTAACTCTTACTTTGCTAGCATGAAATGTTATAACTGTGGACAAGTGGGACATCCTGCTTATAAGTGCCCGGAGAAAGCATCTTCTTCTAACATAGAAAAGTGAATAGCATATGCTCAAGAAGACACTATGAGTGTCAAATCACCAGAGGTTAGCCATATTGAGTCAGAAATGGGGGAGAACTTGATGTTTAGAAGGGTTCTAATCAGGCAACCCGTCAAGGAGGATCCAAAGCAAAGGAGGGCCTTATTTAGAGTGAGATGCAAAATACTTGGGAAGGTGTGCAAAGTTATAGTGGATTCAGGGTCCACTGATAACATCATCTCAGAGGAAGCAGTAAAGAAGCTAAAGTTGGAGAAGATGCCCCATACTAATCCTTACAAGGTGACATGGCTGAATAAAGGGCAGAGTGTCCTTGTGAATGAGCAGACATCAGTGGAATTCTCCATTGGAGGATACAAAGACAAATTGGTTTGTGATGTGTTGCCTATGGATGCATGCCATCTTCTATTGGGCAGGCCATGGCAATATGATAGAGGAGCCATCTATGATGGAAAGGAGAACACCATCTCATTCAAGAAGGATGGTAAAATATTTAAGTTATAGTCACTATTGGATGAAGAAGAAGTACAGTCAAAGACCCCTAGTGTCTTGTTAAGCAGTGGCAAAGAGTTTATCAACACTCTTTAGCAAGGAGGTGAAGGATATGTTATTATGGTGCAACCTAAGGAAACAGAAAAGACTAAGCAGACACTTATACCAAAAGAAGTCTAGAAGTTACTTGAGAAGTTCAAGGACATAGTTAGTGATGGGACACCAGCAATAGTACCTCCAAAAAGAGCTATCAGTCATCAGATTGATTTCATACCAGGATCTTCATTGCCAAACAAAGCAACCTATAAAATCACACCAGATCAGAACCTAGAATTGGCTAGGCAAGTGCAGGAGTTATTAGACCAAGGACTAATCAGGAAGACCATCAGTCCATGTGCAGTACCAGTGGTCTTAGCAACCAAGAAAGGTGGTAAGTGGAGACTTTGCACTGACTCTAGGGCTATCAATAGGATTACAATCAGATATAGGTTTCCTATTCCTAGGATAGAGGATTTCATGGACTGTCTTGGAGGGGAAAAGTACTTCACTAAGTTGGACCTCAAAAGTGGGTACCACCAGATTAGAATCAAAGATGGGGATGAATGGAAGATAGCTTTTAAGACAGCTGATGGGTTGTATGAGTGGAGAGTTATGCCATTTGGCCTCTCCAATGCCCCTAGCACATTTATGAGGCTCATGAATGAAGTGCTTAAGGATTTCACAGGAATATTTGTGGTAGTGTATCTATATGATATACTCATATTTAGTAAGACAACAGAGGAGCATTTGAATCATGTGGAGATGGAACTTAAAAGGTTGCAGGAGGAGAGGTTATCCATCAATCTAGAAAAGTGTGAATTCTTCAAGCAAGAGCTTGTGTATTTGGGGTTTGTAGTATCTCAAGGGTCATTGAAGATGGACCCAAGCAAGGTGGAAGCTATTCTAAATTGGCCTACACCAACCACCGAGACAAAGGTAAGGATTTTTCATGGGTTATCTCAATTTTACAAAAAGTTTATAAGAAACTTTAGTGGCATTTGTGCACCAGTGCTTGATACTATCAAGGGTGGTCTAAAGACTAAATTTAAATGGACTCTTGAAGCAGAGAAGGGTTTTGAGAAGTTGAAGCAAGAAGTGGCAACTCAACCCATCCTTTTGTTACCTAGCTTTGATAAGCTATTCACAGTGGAATGTGATGCCAGTGGAATTGCAGTAGGAGGAGTACTAAGCCAAGAAGGCAGGCCTATAGCTTTCTTTAGTGAAAAGCTCAATGAGGCTAAAAATAAGTACTCTACTTATGACTTAGAGCTATATGCTCTAGTGCAGTCTCTTAGAAAGTGGATACATTATCTCCTACCTAAGGAGTTTGTAGTGTTTACAAATAACCAGGCACTTAGCTACATCAACACACAAGAAAAGCTAAGTAATAGGCACTTGAAATGGATGGAGTACCTCCAAGCCTTCACCTTTACTATCAAACACAAGAAGGGACAGTTGAATAAGGTGGTAGATGCATTAAGTAGGAGGTTGCTGACATTGCAAGAGATTCAATTCCAAAGCATTGGAATAGAGAGTTTCAAGGATGTCTATGGAGAAGATGAAGACTTCTTTGAAGCATATAAGGTATGTTCTGATTTTGATAATCATTTTCACAATCAATTCTCAGAGTATACACTACAGAGTGGAATTTTGTGTAAGGGGAATCAGTTGTGTGTTCCCCAAGGTTCAATGAGAGAGAATCTCATTCAGGAGAAGCACAATGGTAGTCTCAATGGCCATTTCGGTATCAACAAGACAATGGAGTTGGTAAAAAGGTTCTATTATTGGCCCAAGTTGCCAAGGGATGTCAGAAGATATGTGGAGTAGTGTGTACTTTGTATGAAAGCCAAGGGGGGAGCTAGCAATGCAGGTTTGTATCAACCTCTACCTATTCCCAATAGACCATGGGAATGCATTAGTATGGAATTTTTTGTAGGACTCCCTAAAACTAAGACAGGGTTTGATAGTGTTTATGTGGTGGTAGATAGGTTCAGTAAAATGAGTCATTTTGTTCCTTGCAAGACCACCCATGATGCTAGTTATATTGCTCATCTCTTCTTCAAAGAGATTATGAGGATCCATGGATTACCATTGAGCATAGTATCAGATAGAGATGTGAAGTTTATGAGTCATTTTTGGAAAACTCTATGGAGCAGACTGGGTACTAACTTATCTTTTGGTTCAGCTTACCATCCTCAAACAAATGGACAAACTGAGGTGATAAATAGAGTTTTAGGTAACCTTCTAAGATGCCTAACCAAGGAGTATGGTCAGACATGGGACTTGGTCATATCACAAGCTGAATATGCATACAATGACAGTGTGAACAGGACCACAGGTAGGAGTCCTTTTGAGATAGTATATGGTATGCACCCAAGAGGTGTGTGTGAGCTCAGAGATCTAGGAGCTATGGAGCATAGAAGTGGCCATGCAGAGGATTTCTCTTAGACCATGAAGGAGATTCAGGAGCAAGTGAAGAAAACAATCACAGAGGCTACTCATAAGTTGAAAACTAAGGTGGATATGTCTAGGAAAGATATCCAATTTATAGTAGGTGACTATGTCATGGTCCATCTCAACAAATCCAGATTGCAGAAAGGAGTACCAACAAAGTTGCAAATGAAGAGAGTGGGACCATGTAAAGTATTAGCTAAGTATGGAAAGAATGCTTACAAGGTGGAGCTTCCTACAGAATTAAGTATTTCACCAGTGTTTAATGTAGCTGACTTGATCAAGTATAAAGGACCAGTGACTGATATGAATCTGAACAACCCAGATGTATTGGAGGATGTGAGTATTGTAGTCTTACCTCCTAAGGACAAGCTGAAAGCAGATAGGATCTTGGAATCCAGAGTGAAGAATTCTACTCAGCACAAGGTGTACATGGAACACCTCATACAGTGGAAAGACAAACCAGAGTCTAAGGCTACATGGGTGGAAGAATCTCATTTCAAGAAGTATGGCATTGATCTATCTCTAATATCTCCCCACATTCCTTAGTGTTTGTGCAGAGGGGGGAGAATGGTGCAGGAGCACCCATAGGTTGACTAGGAAAACTAAGCAATCTAGTGACATTTTTGTTGTGATTAGATGAAGTTCATGTTGACCACAGAGTAGGTGCAAATAGGGTTTTAGATCAATAGGAGGCTTAGGAATTTTGCAAGGTGCAAATTGGGCTAGGAAGTTGTATTGCAACTGTGCAACATTTGAAATGTTGCTCAACAACATTAACAGTTGGAGCTACAAATGACCAAGAAGAGCCCAAGGGAGAGGATAATTGATTGGTGACCCTATTTATGGGATGCCTCGGCATTGGAGTAAGGTTGGAAGCATATTATACTATTTAAGTTTTTTTGAAATTGAAGGAAAGCATATGTGATTGTGTGTGAAATTTCTGGTTTTGTATTGTTGTGATGCTTTAATGGATTAGTTTTGGCACTGTAACTTGTGCATGATGTAGGTTAGTTTTTCTTTGAATTATGTGTGGCATTAGATAGCTTGTTATTTTAGCTTTAAGCACTTTTTGTAAATAGTTGTGTTCTACACTGTTGCTGGTCTGAACCAAACAGTTTGTAAAGAATGGAGTGTTAGTTCATTGTCCCACTGTACAAATTGTACGACCCTTTGGGATTAGTGACTAGACTCCATGGGTGTACATATAGTGGGATTTGTAGCCTTTGAACACAGAGGAGCTTTTGATGGAGTCTTATCCTAGGCGAGCCAGAGAAGAGCCCAGTTAGGAAAGACCATAGTGCAGAGCACTTAATTTGCAGAGGTGTTAACCTAGAGAAAAATTTCCTTTTGGAGAAGGAAGATATGAGTCTTACCAAGATATGGTAAAGAGAAAGAGAATCTACCAATCCATTTGTGAGGGAAGAACTTAGAAAGTTGCAGAGGAGCCAGGAAGGGCCTAAAGAAGCCTTAATTTTGCTCATTTTTCAGTTAGGGCATTGTACGGCTAGTTGTGGCCCAAGACCCCAATAATCCTTGAGAGGTGGGCATATGAACTAGGAATCCCAAGAAAAGATTGGGGTTTTCTTTGGAGGGACTTTGGGAAAAACCCTGATTTCTCAGAGAAGGAGACCTAATAGGGCTAGTAGCCTTCTAGGCCTAATGAAGGAGTTTGGTGAAAGCGACCTGCAGATGGAGCTAGGTGGATCCCTAATGCCCCTAGTAGGATGGATTGAAGCTTTTGGAAGCACCTCCATGCCTCTATAAAACCATTTCAAGAAAATAGGAGGTTAGTAGCCTTTAAGGTAGTTTAAGGGCTAATGGCTAGTGCTACAAGATTGCACCAAGTTTTGACTTGGGAGAAGGAAATTTGTTGATAGTTGGGTTGGCAAGGAGAACCAGGGGATCCTAAGAAGGAAGAGATCCTATAGGTTGCAAGTGGTGGAGTAAGACACCCTAGAGGTCTTCCAAGAAAGACTTAGAGCATGAATCAATGAGTGATTCATCCAACCTCCCTATCACTATACCAGGTTGTACATGATCACAACTATCATTTTTCACCAACTGCATTTGTTGAATCACAAAAGCGTTAGCTTCTACGAGATGGTGGCGCTGTATCTTCTTTTTTCTTTTGTTTTTTTCTCCACATTTTCTTTGCACTCTTTTTGTTGCCTATAAAATAAAAAATATATCATATTATGTCTTATTTACATAAAGCTCTTGCCTATAAAATTTGATTAAACACTATTAAACAAATAATATACTACTTAGTGGATTTACAACTTGCCTTTTCAAACCAAGACTCAAAAAATATTCATTATTCTTGGCCGCCTTTTCATTATGTGCGCACTCATATTTTGTCTTTGGAATTTGAGCATTATGATCACTATCATCTAATTTGCGACTTACGATCCTTGTCTTCATTTCCTGAAGTCCAAATAAACAATAATGTATAAATCAACAACTTGAATCAGTAGAACTTTATCGAGTTCATAAGTTGATAACTATTGACTTTCCAATCTACTGATAACTATAATTGGAAACTTAAAATAGAATTCAGTTTACAAATTAAAAAGAATTTGTAGTCAAAAACCAAGAAGATGTTTACAATTGCAGGTATCAAACAAATTTTCCTTAGGGATATATTCACAAGAGAAGAACTCATAAAAACATAACAGAAGCAGGATGAAGGAAAAACATAGTCTAGTTCATCATGAGGTGTGTTAAGATCTTAAAATTTTGCCTAGTTCCATCATCAAAATTAACCTTGAGCTTCATGACCCAAGCCTTGACCCTTATATTCCTTTTTATTTTATACTAAACATATAAAAATTTTAGGTCTAATTGACACTGGAAGACCTATACAAAGCCAAAAATTCATCATATATACTTAAGCAAAAACATTTCCAACTAAAAGCATTCCAAATCCCTTAACAATCTCTTACCGTGATCTCACAAAAGTAATTTGAACTCTTGGCGGGTTGGCAGTGTGTAATAGACAACATGAAGATGTCTACCGCCATACCGCAGAAGTATTATGATGAGGACGCAGTTGGGTGGTATGAGAAAATTTAAATACATCATAAACTACCATACCGTGAGAAGTAAAAATGAAGGGTGTGGTATAGTAGGGAATAACCTACCATCCCATGAGGAAGATCATAAAGGCATGTGGTAGGGTAGTATGAACCGCTATACTACAGAAGCATGCGATGAAGCATGTGACGAAGCATTAACTGTTAATGTAAACCATAGTACCACGGGTTAAAAAAATGAATCTTGTGGTATAGAGGTAAGGATCCTGCTACCCTATGGTGAAATGCAAAGAAGCATGCGGTATAGTGGTTTATACCCCTTTATCTCGTGGCAGTTATAGAAAGTTGTGGCAATAAATTGGTATTAAATGCAAGAATCACATCAATTGTTTGTTCTTGTAAAATTAATGGTGCATGTTCAAACTTGAACTATGATCAAAATATTTGGCATAAGGTTGATGTTAATGTTGACATGATTGAGCTCAGAAGCCATTAAACCAAGAATTTGACATTCTCTTTGCACTCATTTGCAAAAATTATCATGTGGGGAGCTGGGAGTTTGAGGAGGTTAAGCTTTGCAACCATCGTAACCCGGGTAAGTGCAAAAAACTCTTGTGAATTAATTTTTACGAGTACAATATTATTTGGAATTTTTTATTTCAGAAGTATAGGAGAAGTAAGATAGTTAAATTGTGAATTAAGTTTTACGAGTACAAGATTGTTTGGAATTCTGCATTTCAGATACACTAGGAGAATTAAGATGGTTAAACATCAAGCCGCCCAAGAAGAAAGAACCTAAAACTAAAAAGAACATCATGCCACCCAAGAAGAAAGAACTTGAAACTAAAAAGGAATAATCTAAGGTTAAAAAGAGGTCCTTACACCAGTCTATCATGGATATACTCCCTGAATCAATTAAGAGAGGATTTAAGAATGTTTTTAATGATGTGGCTCACGGTTGTAGAGATGCCCTTATCCCAATCTTTGGGTGGGAACTGTTTTGGTACTTTTATGAAAAAAGGGAGGGAAAGATTCCAATGTCAAATCCATGGGCATTAGATTTGGCCAAGTTAATTGTCCCAAGTGCTTTCATAGATGTAGACTCCATCAGAGAAGTGGCTCAGAGTTATCATCCTGGTACTAGATCTATGAGATTTCCAAATGGTTCACCATTAGTTGTGTTGACTAAAGCAGCCATCATTGAATTTTTTGACCTGAACAAACAATCCTTGACTAAAATTGATTTGTACAGAAGTAAAGAAGAATATACTAGATTGAGGAAAATCCATATAAGCACGATGAAGTCACCATTTACATGAAAAGGGGTGTGAACAACAGGGTGATTCCTATATCCGCTTCTACTACTGAACCATTTGATGTCTTAAATTTCCAATTCTATTTCAAGAAAACCTACTTTTCTCTTTGTCAAGTACTTGGGATAGATGCAGAAGAGCGAATGCCAGTTAGTTTAATGATGATGGCTATGAGGATCCAAAACCATAAGACGAACATTGAATATGATTTTCCCTCATATTTTGAGAAAGCATTGCATGAAGCATTTCCGCAAGTCAGGGAAAATAGAGCCCCCATAAAATTCAGGCAATATTCTTTGTTGTGCCACCTGATATTATACCAGAATAAAGATAGATGGACAAAAAGGATGTGTTTGGGTCATATTGACAAACAGGGGAATTTGTTGCCAGTACAACTATGGTGTTATATATGGGACAACAAATCTAAGAGTTCAAATTATTTGATATTCTATGATGAGTTTGTGTATATAATTATGAGAGTTCTTGGCCACCAACCACCAAGACTACACACGCTTGTGCTACAATTGTTAAGACCTTTGGCTTTGAAACTTGAGCAAGGCCATACTCATAACTTCAATGATTGGTTTTTTCTACCAGATACCACAATAATCAGGATTTATGGATGCCCATAGGCCCCACATATACTGCCAAATATTTTCCCCCTTTGATTAGCCTTTTTAGAGTTCATGTGGAAGATTCTATGGATGGAGAAGGATGTCATGAGTAAACAAAGGAAGGGTACATTTCTACCCAAATTGATAACATGTTGGGAACTATCAGTGGGATCTGATACACTTGAAGAGTTGCAAAGTTATCTAAAATCAAGGTACTCTTTACAGTCTAGAAAGGAAAGAGCTTTTGACCCTGAGGGTCACATGAATTTTGTAATATGCACCATCCTTACCAAGACTATGGTTACTCACTAAACTGACTATGAAGAAGATGTAATTAGAAATTGTTTCACTCTGCATCAAGTATATGATAAGAGGATAAAATGGGAACTTATGAAAAGGCTTTAGGAAGACAGAAAGATGAAGCACAATTATTTCTTGGGTTATTTCGTAGAGGAAGCAAATCCTATCAAGAGGATTGATATGCTAATTGATAAGTTTCATGAATTATATAAGACTACAGCAGATACGGGGAGACTTGCCAAATTGTGTCCCAAAAGGCTGAGTGGTATTGTAATTACAGAACCAACTTTGGATACTATTTTAGTATGTCATGCTTCTCCATGATCACCTCCTGAACAACCACCTTCTAAAAAACAAAAGACACAAGAGATAGAACCACTTGTTTCCTATGAAATAAGTGAGGATGTTGGAGATACAGAAGAAGCAGTTAATGTGTTAAGACATTTCAAGGATGATGTTGAAGTGGACCAACCTATGCTTGAAAATAAATCCCACAGGCATGAAGCTAGAACTAATATTGAGATACAAGGAGAAAGAGAAATGCATGAGGATGACAAGGTAGTTGCAACTCGCAAGTTCTTGGAAGATGATGAATTTATCAAAACCTTTGAATTTAAATACTTTTGGGTTAGGATGAAAATGAGAGAGTTTGAAGCGAGGGTTCAAATAAATAAGATGGGAGCTAAGGAATCTCAACATGACCATATAGTATTCCAAACTTTTAATGAATTAAGGATTGATAATATTGATGTCAGCCCACAAGAGGCTAGAGAGATGATTTTGAAAAGTAATATACTTATTGTCCCTAGTATGGAATTAAAGAAAATGTTTTTACTTGATCAAGTGAGAACACAAGAGGACCCAATGTTGATTTTTGAGTTTGACTCGGATGAAGGGGTAAGTGGCACAGGGTATAACCCTACGATTGAAACCTTACCATTCTAGGCCAAACAAAAGAGTACACAAAACCGAGGTTACTAGATGTAGTATAGGAAATGAAAGGGACAGCTATGGTGAAAACTATGAAGGATACATGTCCTCTAGAAGTTGCAACCATGACAATGCATTCATCTATGTTCACCCAAGTTTTAGTTAAGGAGATAGAAGCTAGATTGGGAGAGTATGAAAAGGAACAAAAGTTTTTAAATGATGAATTCAATAAATTGTTCATGGAAAATGTGAAGTTGAAGGAAGAATTGAAAGGAGCAGGCCCCTCACAGAACAAGGAAATAATGTTATACCAGTTTCCTCCTACTCCACAAGTTGATATAGAAAGTGCTTTTACTAAACAAGTGACCATTCTTAAATAGGATATTGAAGAGTTAAAGAAAACTGATAATGTAAGGGTAAGGAATGAGTGAATAAGCAAATCTGCAATGTTTTAGAGAAGGTCCTCAAGCATAGGATAAAGCTAATTGTGGATAAGTTGGAAAGTGTGTATGATTGCTATAGCTCACTGACACAAGAAATTGATCAGATGAAAACACATCTACCCATATTGGATCCCCTTTTTAAGAACTAGTAGCCCATACAACACACATTGGTAACCTTGTATAGAGTCTTATAGAGGAGTACTGAGGCTCCTACAACATTAAAACCTATAGAGAAGATGGCCAAAATAGTTATAGATGAATTCCAATATATGCAAGGAGACGACCAAAAGATCAGAACAAGAATAGATTAATTTCATACTTTGAATCACTATTGAAAGATGATGACCACTTGAAGGACCTCAATGAATGAAAGAGTGAATTTGGATAGATTGTTTCACATTGCATCACTCGCATACAAAAGGATGGTGATTTGAGTCTTGACAGGTTTGACTTAATCATAGATGGAGTAATAGTGTTGGATGTTGGATATTCTAAGTTTATCATGGATGGCAGGGAGTTACTAGATAGCTGATGGAATATTCACCTTACAAATATATTGGAAATTCAAGAATACAAATGGCCACATGATTATACAACATACGAGTGGGAGTAGAGGTATATGGGTCCTCCCCCTGAATAGTAGGCCTTGGGGTTGTCATAGTGGAAGAACCACACATTCAGATACACTAATATGGAGAAAGGACCTTGAACAGATCTCTAGTGATCATGGGTGCCTTACAGAGATTAACAGACTATGGTGTCACGAGTGCTGCGAACTCCATTAGTTATCTACTTTCTCTATTTTATGTTTTAAGAAAAACTAATGTTTAGTCTAGTTATACGAAGAGGCATGAATTTTGAAAAGATGTCATATTTTGTAACGGTCTAAAGCTTGTTTATTCTCTTATAAAAGAGAAACCAACTGAATTTTGATATCATCATCATAGGCATTTATAGAAACATATATGAGGAGAGTTATGTTATATTGTAATATCTATTTGAAGCAATCAATGGACAAAAATATTTCATCTGGTGCTCGAATTTTGGTCTCAATTATTTTTTGATAATATTGTGTATGATTTGATTTTTTATGCATTTTAGGTTGGAATATAGGGGTATATTATGAATTGATATCAACTATTTATTGATAATCATCTACCTTGCTGATTACATTGCATTGCACATCTTTCAAACTCAAAGAATTACTTCACATTGCATAACTAATAACTAGATGTTGATTGATGACAAATTTTCAATTACAATGTAGTTTTTACAAAGTCAACCTAAGGAGTTATGCAATTACTTCACATTGCATAACTAATAACTAGGAGCAACTTCCAATTGAATTTTCTTGTCATGGCATTCCATGAGACCACATTTCTTTGAGGTATTTTTTCAAACAGTTCACTACCTTTTCTATGCTACCACATTTTTCATACATATTGTCTACCAAAGCATTTTATCAAATAGCTCACTACCTTGTTTCTATGCCTAAAATCCTAAAACAAGTGCTTTCAAACAAGCTATGGATGCTTGGAAAAAATATATCAAAGTATAATAGTAAGCAATAGCATAGACAAGGCAGTGAACTGGTTGAAAAAATGTCTCAAAGAAATATGGTCTCATGGTGATTGAATGCCATGACAATCCATAACAATTTGCTTGTCATGGAATTCGTCATGGAATTCCATCACCATGAGACCACATTTCTTGAGGCATTTTTTCCAAAGTTCATTGCCTTGTCTATGCTATCGCATTTTTCATACATGAGTACAAAAGCATTTTATCAAAAAGATCACTACCTTGCTGCTATGGCTAAAAGCCTAAAATAGGTGATTTCAAACAAGCTATGGATGCTTGGAAAAAATCTTTCAAAGCATAATATTAAGCAAAAATATATGGTCTCATGGTTTTTTTTTGGCACGAAAATCAACGTGATTTTATTTGCAGGTTTTAAACGCATTTTTTTGGGCAATTTTGCTATTTGAAATGGGGAAAATCTATGTGGTCAGTTTTGTGCATTTTATAATTGTAGGATTATCACATTTAGTGAAAAAGGTAGTTTTTTTGAAGGAATGGAAATGATGCATAGAGCCTTTGAATTATACCTGGACTGTGCAATGGCATTGAATCATTTAGCAAACCATTTTTTCTTCACAAGGAAACATTTTCTTGTGGAATAGTTGACTAAGATGACTCTTGTTACAACTAACCAACCTCTCATGAAATCTCATTCATATTATAATATTGCACGATCTTATCATAGTAAAGGTGATTATGACACCACTAGCTGCTACTACATGGCATCAATCAAGGAAAGCCAAAGGCCACAGGATTTTATGGACAGGTTCAATTGAAGCTAGGAGATCTGAAGAGTTCTCTTTCAAATTTTTAAAAGGTTTTGGAGGTCCACCCTGAGAAGTGTGAGAGCTTAAAATATTTAGGCCATATATATGCTCAGTAAGGGTAGGCAAAGAAAGCTTTGGAAATTTTAAGAAAAGAAACTCGCATAGATCCATATGATGCACATGCATTTATCAAGATGGGTGAGTTATTAATATAGACAGACCCTAGTGCTACCTTAGATTCTCTTGAGACAGCAAAGTATCTTCTGAAGAAGAGCAGAGAAGAAGTACCCATTTAATTGTTAAACAACATTGGGGTTCTTCATTTTGAGCTTGATGAAGTAGAGTTGGCTCAACAAACTTTTATGGAGGCACTAGGAAATGGCATTTGGGTTGAATTCATAAATAAAAGCCTGAGTGCCAATTATGCAAAAAAAATTGTTTGCTTTAAGGATATGGAATTCTTCCATCGACTAGAAGCTGATGTTTCACTTGAGTTACCATGGGATAAAGTCATAACACTATTTAATCTTTCTAGGTTGTTTGAACAACTACATGATACTAAAAATCCAAATCTTTTATACAAGCCAAAATTGTTCAAGTTTCCTGATATATGGATGCATATCTACGTTTTGCAGCCATGGCTCAGGCTCAAGTGTGATGAACTAGAGTTGGATCAACAAAATTTTATGGAGGCATTAGGAAATGGAATTTGGGTTGAATTCATAAATAAAAGCCCCGATGCCAATTATGCAGTTTTTTCTGTGTGCTTTAAGGATATGGAATTCTTCCATCGACTAGAAGAAGGTGGTGTTTCACTTGAGTTACAATGGGATAAAGTCACAACACTATTTAATATTTCTAGGTTGTTTGAATAGCTACATGCTACTGAAAAATCAAATCTTTTATACAGGCCAAAATTGTTCAAGTTTCTTGATTATATGGATGCATATCTACATCTTGCAGCCATGGCTCAGGCTCAGAATGAGATCCAACTAATCCTAGAATTGATTAGGGATGCACTTGAGGTGGATAAAAACTCATCATATGCTTTATGTATGCTTGGAAACATGGAACTAAAAATAGATGTCTAACTTAAAGCAAAAGAAACAATTAAAGTAGCACACCAACTCGTCTTGGGTAATGAATTAAAACAAAAAGTTGATGAAGAACGAAGGATTCAGATAGAAAGGAGAAAGAAAGAGGAAGAACTTCGGTAGGTGATACAACAAGAGGAGCAATTTGAACGTGTGAAGGAATTATGGAAGAGCAAGCGTAAGGATAGGGATGATGACGATGATGAGGCTGGTTAGTCTGAGAAGAAACATAAGAAGGAAAAGAAGAAAAAGAAGAAGGATAAAGGCCACAAGGCATATGACTCTTATATGGAGGAACCTAATGTTTCCATGGAAGATGAGGTAAATTATATGAGCGATAAGGCACAAGATGATGTAGAAATTTCCCAAGATCTTCTTACAATTGCAGGTCTAGAAGACTCCGATGATGGCGAGATAAATTCTCCAATTTCAACAAAATCATGAAGGATACATGCATACTCTGATTCTGAAGATGATGAACCATTGCAAAAATAGAGTCCGAGAGAAGATGATCCATATGATGATGATATCTAGGCTTCCTAAGCTTTAACCAAACCTAGCTCCTATTTTCCAAAACAAAAATCCCCAAGGTCCATGGGAAATGAATGATGAACATTTGAGTTTTAACAAACTAAAATAGGTTACCCATAAAAAACAAGAAAGAGGAAAAATAAAAAATAGCATACAAATGATTCATTTGAGGTTTTTGATAAGATCTCATTTAACTATGTCAAATAGATTTGAAGGGACAAAGCATATTTGATTGACTAAAATTTTGACACAACCTATCCATCGTCATTATATACATCATCTTCTCTTGGAATCAGTTGAAAATCAAATGCTCATCATTCATTTCCCATGGGCATTGGGGATTTTTCTCTTGGAAAATAGGAGCTTATAGGTTTGGTTAGAGCTTAGGAAGCCTAAACATCATCATCATATGTATCATCTTCTCTTGGAATCCATTTCTGCAATGGTTCATCATCTTTAGAATTAGAGTATGCATGTATCCTTCATGATTTTGTTGAAACTAGAGAATTTATCTCATCATCGTCAGAGTCTTCTAGACCTATAGCTACAAGAAGATCTTGGGAATTTTTTGCATCATCTTGTTCCTTATCACTCATATAATTTTCCTCATCTTCCATGGAAACATCAGGTTCCTCCATATAAGAATCATAATCCTTTTATTCCTTATCCTTCTTCTTTTTCTTCTTTTTCTTCTTTTCCTTCTTTTTCTTCTTCTCAAACTAACCAACCTCATCATTATCATAATCCCTATCCTTACGCTTACTCTTCCATAATTCCTTCACATGTTCAAATTGCTCCTCTTGTTGTATCACTCACTGAAGTGTTTCCTCTTGCTTTCTCCTTTCCATTTGAATCCTTCATTCTTCATCAGCTTTTTGTTTTGCTTCATCAACTAAGACAAGTTGGTGTGCTACTTCAATTGTTTATTTTTCCTTAAGCATGTCATTTGTTTTTAGTTCCATGTTGACAAGCATAAATAAAGCATTTGATGAGTTTTTATCCACCTTAAGTGCATCCCCAATCAATTCTAGGCTTGGTGCATTGTACAAATAGATTCCAAGAGAAGATGATGCATACAATGACGATGGATAAGCTACCTCAAAAATTTAGTCAATCAAATATGCTTTGTCCCTTCCAAATCCATTTGACACAGTTAAATGAGATCTTATCAAAAACCTCAAATGAATCATTTGTATGTTATCTTTTCATTTTTCCTCTTCTTTTTTTTTATGGGTAACCCATTTTAGTCTTTATTTTAGAACATTTTTTTTGTCCTTCAATGTACTATGTTTTATCTTTATATCAGATTCTAGATTAAAAGAACCTATAATTGAAAATATATTAATTCATCTATTTTTATTTTATATTCCCAAATAGGTGGATTAAATTATTATGTTAAACAAATCCTATACAATGTAATGTCCCCTTTTCAAAATGAAACTAAGTTGAAACTCAAATGCTCATCGTTCATTTCCCATGGGCCTTGGGGATTTTTCTCTTGGAAAATAGGAGTATAATAATAACTCAAGAGGATCTTAATGTTATAAAAGGGGCCACTTAAGTGTTGGAACAAAGACCAGGAAATGCTTATGTTGTGAATGGGGAAGCCATTGCGCTATCTAAAGGGGGTCAATTTGATATTGCAAAGGAAATTTTGACACAGGTACAAAACGTTGCTGTAGGAAACATCTTTGTTCAGATGCCTGATGTGTGGGTAAATCTAGCACATGCTTAGTTTGCACAAGGACAATTTGCGCTTGCAATGAAAAATTTTATGCGGCAAATGGGGTAGCCATTGTAAAGTGTTGGCACAAAGATCAGGAAATGTTTATGTTACAAATGGAGCAGCCATTATGCTAGCTGAAAGGGGTCAATTTGTTATTGCAAAGGAAATCTTTACACAGGTACAAGAAGTTGTTGTAGGAAACATCTTTGTTCAAATGCCTAATGTGTGGGTAAATCTAGGACATGTTTACTTTGCAAAAGGATAGTTTGTGCTTGTAGTGATAATGCATCAAAATTATTTGAGGAAATTATATTTTGGAACTGACACCCAAATTTTATTATATTTAGCTTGAACACATTATAAAGCAAACTAGTGGCAAGATTGTAAAAGAACATTATTAAGAGTAGTGGAACATTATTAAGAGCAGTAGATTGTAATTAGTGTTTCAAATTTGTGTTTAATATAATGAGGGTTTCAAATTACCTCTGAATTCGCTGTAGAGGGTGTCCCCAAATCTGATTTTGCTATAGACGGTCTCAGAGAATTCAAATTTGTTGTAGCAAACTCTACATTCCTTGCCCTTGCCCGCCTTTTCACAAGTCGCCAAGTCCTCTCTGAATCCTTATTGCCCATGCAAGTAGCTATTATAAGTGATCAAAACACCTCATGTTAGGCTAACGAATGAAGTGTGGTGAAGCGAGGTCAAGATCTACAATGCTAGGCTAATGAATGAATCTGCAATTAAGGTGAATAATCACACCAATACATCGCGCGCATGAATACATTGTGCCAATAATTGGCCGAATTGTTTTTTAAAATTTTGTCTACTTTGGATTTGATGACTAACTATTTAGTAATTCTTATTTATGTGACTAAAAAAAATTTTAGTCAATGACCAAATTAATCATTTATTTACTCGTTTATAGCTAAGTTGCAAAAAATAGGTAGAATTTAGTCATTTTTAGTTGTTGTGACTATAAGTTTTAGTCACCTAGTCATTTATTTTCCAAATTCTATGAGTGATCTCAAGCGTGCTTAACCATAGAGTTTTGTCCAAGGTTAAGTCCACTTAGCTTGCAACCCCATTTACAAAACCTTCAAAAAAATGTATACCTTATGAACCATTCATTATAGAGCCCCTTAGCTCAGCAATTGATAAGTAGGAGGTATTTTCCATAGCGTGTCAAATTGTAATACTGCTATTAGGAATCAATCATGTAGTTTTATGAGTCAAACTCATTCACCCATGTTTCATGAGTAGTGGTTCATAAGAACCCATCTCTCATGATAATGAATGGTCCACTTAGCACTCATTGCATCTAGGTGATGCTCACAAAGGTGAAGCATTGGGCCTTCCTGGGAGGTCGCCCATCCTAGTACTACTCCATCTCAAGCACACTTAACCACAGAGTTTTCTCCAAGGTTAAGCCCACTTAGCTTGCAATCCCATTTGAAAAAAATTCAACAAATGTTGTGCCTTATAAACCATTAATTATAGATCCCCTTTAGCTCATTAATTGATAAGTAGGAGGCATTTTCCATAATGTGTCAAATTGTGATATTGCTATCAAGATTCAACCGTGTAGTATTATTAGTCAAACTCATTGACCCATGTTTCATGAGTAGTGGTTCACAAGAAACAATCTCTCGTGATAATGAATGGTCCACTTAGCACTCATTACATCTAGGTGATGCTCACTAAGGTGAAGCACTGGGCCTTCCCAAGAGGTCACCCATCCTAGTACTAATACATCTCAAGTACGCTTAATCATATAGTTTTCTCCAAGGTTAAGCCCACTTAGCTTGCAACCCCATTTATAAAACCTTCAGCAAGTGTTGTGCATTATGGGATGGGTGACCTCCCGAGAAGGCCCAATGCTTCACCTTTGTGAGCATCACCTAGATGCAATGAGTGCTAAGTGGACCATTAATTATCATGATAGATGGGTTCATGTGATCCACTACTCATGAAACATGGGTCAATAAGTTTGACTCGTAAAACTACACAGTTAAATCTCGATAGCAATATCACAATTTGACATGTTGTGGAAAATACCACCTACTTATCAAATGATGAGCTAAATGAGCTCTATAATGAATGGTTCATAAGGCACAACATGTGGTGAAGGTTTTGTAAATTGAGTTGCAATCTAAGTGGACTTAACCTTGGAGAAAACTTTATGGTTAAGCACGCTTGAGCTAAAGTAGTACTAGGATGGGTGACCTCGTGGGAAGGCCCAGTGCTTCACACCTATGAGCATCACCTAGATGCAATGAGTGCTAAGTGGATGATTCATTATCATAAGAGATGGGTTCTTGTGAGCCACTACTCATGAAACATGGGTCAATGAGTTTGACTCATAAAACTACACAATTGAATCCCGATAGCAATATCACAATTTGACACGATGTGGAAAATACTTCCTACTTATCAATTGATGAGCTAAAAGGGATCTATAATGAATGGTTCATAAGGAAAAACACTTGTTGAAGGTTTTTCAAATGGGGTTACAAGCTAAGTTAGCTTAATCTTGGAGAAAACTTTGTTGTTAAGCAAACTTGAGTTGGAGTAGTACTGGGATGGGTGACCTCCGAGGAAGACCCAATCTTCACCTTTGTGAGAATCACCTAGATGCAATGAGTGCTAGGTAGACCATTAATTATCATGAGATATTGGTTCTTATGAACCACTACTCATGAAACATGGGTCAATGAGTCTAACTCATAAAACTACAAAGTTGAATCCTGATAGCAATATCACAATTTGACACGCTATGGAAAATACCTCCTACTTATCAATTCATGAGCTAAAGGGGATTTATAATGAATGGTTCATAAGGAAAAACACTTGCGGAAGGTTTTGTAAATGGGATTGCAAGCTAAGTGGGCTTAACCTTGGAGAAACTTTGTGGTTAAGCGTGCTTGAGCTGGAGTAGTACTAGGATGGGCAACCTCCTGGGAAGGCCCAGTGCTTCACCTCTATGAGCATCACCTAGATGCAATGAGTGTTAAGTGGACCATTCATTATCATCAAAAATGGGTTCTTGTGAACCACTACTCATGAAACATGGGTCAATGAATTTGACTTGTAAAACTACATGGTTGAATCTTGATAGAAATATCACAATGTCACATTGTGGAAAATACCTCCTACTTATCAAGTACCATCATATCACATACCTATCTTTTGAGGGACTTACATATGCGTATTTTGTAATCATTTGTTAAAGTAACCATGCATTAGCTAATAGTTAAATATTAGGCTAATCTCACTTCATGCACTTAAGCTAAAACTTAGGAGTGTTTTTTTTCTTTTATTAGAGTGAGCTATTATTGGATCATGATGTCTCATCACATATGATTTTGAAACTTTTCATGATCTAATACCGTGCTCATTTAGGGTTTGTAAGGAAGCTAATGTAGTGGAACAACTTCCTACACTAATCTTGAGAGGAGAATAATGCCAAACTTTTATAGATCTTTAACAGTTACAAAAACTTAAACGAAAACAAACACAAATATCATGCATACCACAACACAATGATTTACATGGGGAAAACCCTTTCAGGAGAAAAAACCCACACTCGAAAAGACACCCAATATATTATTTAGCAATCACAAAGATTACAATAGACTTGCAGAGAAAGCTTCTCATAGGAGTATCACCACTCAAATATCCAAAGACAACACGACCGCTATCAGACTCTCATAATACATCATAATAAATAGCCGCAATAGAACACTCTCATAAAATAGGGTTTCCTTCTAGGTCAATTTAAGCTAATAAAATATTGGTCGTTAGATATGAGACATAATGATCAACTGCCCAGATTTACAATAATAAAGTGTATATAAAATTTGTCTTTTGGGGGTGTTGCCCCCAAGCCCTCTCCAAGGTGCACTGCTCTCAAACCCCTAGCCAGGGAGAGGATCCCTCCAGACCCCTCATGGGGGGGATCCCCCCATTCCCCCCACATCGTTGTCGGTTGAATAGTACCTTATGTAATTGCAAGGTTGAGACATATTTTCTCAACAAATCTCCCACTTGTCAAACACCTTTCAAGGACAACAAAAGGGTTTCATCATCATCTCTTAACTGCTAGGGGTTTAAAGGCCCATAGTCTCTAAACACCATCTAAATTTATCTATGCTCATAGGCTTAATTAAAGAATCAGCAACATTCATCAAAGTCTCTACCTTAACCAGCTTCACCCTGCAATCTTTGACCATATCTTTAAAACAATGATATTGTACATCAATGTGCTTGGTCCTGGCGTGAAATGTCGAGTTCCTAGCTAGACATATTGTACTCTGATTGTCGCAATAAATTATCGCTGCACCTTGTTTTATTCCAATATTTGAACACAATCTCTTAAGCCAAATGGCTTCTTTACAAGCATGAGTAGCTACCATATACTCTGCTTCAGTAGTGGAAAAAACAACCACATCCTATCACTTACTCATCCAACTAATTGCACCACCAAATAAAGTAAACACATAAGCATTGGTGGATCTTTTGCTATCAACATCACCTACCCAGTATGAATCCACATAACTATGAATATCAAGGGAAATCTTGTCTTTAGCCATTTTTTTAAGAAAAAGGCATAAGAGACTATATATTTATAGTATATAAAAGAGTTTTAATTATTAGGGAATCACCTTCCACATGTATCTTTTAAATTCATAACTTCAACCCAAGCCCTAACCCTAACATAATTTCCTGGGCTTCGGCTATATTATTAGTGCATGTTGAAAGCCGAAATGACCTTTCTACTACAACAACACCCTTTGAATCCCTAATACAAATACCTGCCCCCAACTCCCTCAGATTACCCTTAGATGCACCATCAAATTTGAGTCTTCATCCATATTACTATGATAACATAAGGAATAATCTAAGGTACTACGCAAATATTTGAAGACTCTTTTAACTGCATCCAGATGAACTCTACCAGGACTAGACATATATCTAGAAATAAATGCCACTGCTTGGGCAATATTTGGTCTTGTACAGACAATAGAATAGATCAAAATTCCAACTTCACTCTACTCATGTCTTCCATCTTTGATGGATATGTTGGACAATCTAGAATAGATAACTTTGTTCTAGTTGAAACGAGAACACACAATGGTCTACAATCCTGTATATCAAACCTTTGTAAAATTAAATTGGCAATATAATTACTTTGGCCAAGCCATAGCTTTTTGTTCACTATATCTCTTCTAATTTCCATCCCAAAAATGTGTTTAGCTACACCAATATCTTTCATTTCAAATTTAGCAGCAAGTTGAGATTTTAGTTTTGAAATCATACCTTTCCCTTTACCAATAAATAACATATCATCAACATATAACGCAATAAATAAGAAACGATCACCATCAATTTTATAATAAACACAATGATCTGATTTAGAATTCTCAAATCCCAAACTCAATACATATATATCAATTTTTTGGTACCACATCCTAGGATTCTGTTTTAGGCCATACAAAGATTTCTTCAATTTGCAAACCAAATTGCTTTTACCTTTCACCACATAGTGTTTTGGTTGTGTCATATAAATATCCTCCTCCAACTCACCATGAAGGAAAGCAATTTTCACATCCATTTTTTCAACCTATAAATCATAAGCAATAGCAATAGAAAGCAAAAATCTAATGGATGTCATTTTTGTAATAGGAGAAAATATCTCACCATAATCAACACCCTCAAATTGAGAGTAATATTTTGAAACCAACCTTTCTTTGTACTTCTCAATACCTTCATTTGAACCAATATATTTCTTAAACACCCATTTGCAACCAACAATTTTTTTCCTTTAGGAAATGGTACAAGATCCCATGGATCATTCTTTTTCAAAGCTTCTATTTCTTCATCCATAGCAATCTTCTAGGATTCTACATCATTCATTCCTAATGCCACTTCTACTAATCTTTGGGTTCATCCATATTAGTATTCAAAGAAAAAATACATCTCCAATCATCAGGTGGTTGTATGTGCCTTGTAGACCTATGAACAAGTTGAGTTGGAGGTTCTTCCTCCTCTTTAGAAGATTCATAGCTAGATGAGATCTCCTCATATTCTTGTTTAGCCATAGGCCTCAATTCAACTTTCTCAGGTGTAGAAGGAAATTGAATCAAATCTTCCTATTTTCTTTTTTTTGGCTGCAATATAACAAAAGAAGGCTTAGTTTCTCTAAAAATAACACTTCTACTATGTATTACCTTATGTGTAACAGTATCCCAAAGCTTGTATCCTTTCACACCATAACTATATCCGATGAAGATACATTTCACTGCCTTGTTCTCCAACTTTGTTTGCTTCTCCTTTGGCACATATGCATATGCCTCACAACTAGAAACTCTAAGATGTATCAATGAAGTCTTGTGACCTGACCATGACTCTATAGGCATCTTATCAACAAGAGTTGATGTAGGAGACCTATTAATCAGGTAACAAGTAGTGGTAACAACTTTAGCCCAAAATATTTGTTCTAGACCAGCACCACTCAACATATTCCTGGCCTTCTCTATCAATGCCTTGATCATTCTTTCTGCAAATCTATTCTATTGTGGATAATATGGAGTTTTCTTTTGTATATGAATACTACAATCTTTACAAAATCTATCAAAATCATTAGAGAGAAATTCACCGCCATTATCAGTCCTCAAACATTTTATTTTCTTTCATGTATGCATCTAAACCATTGCTTTAAATTCTTTAAATCAACTAAAAACTTTAGATTTACTCTTTAGAAAATATACCCATGTCCTTCTACTATAATCATCAATAAATGAAATATAAAATTTAAATTTACCAATTGAAGGAACATCTACAAGACCAAACACATCAGAATGAATAAGATCCAATACACCACAAGGTTTATGAGAACTCGAGTAAAACTGAACGTGGTTTGGTTTCCGTAAATACAATGCTCACAAAAATCTAATTCAAGATTACAATCAGACAAACCTTCAATGAGGTTTCTATTTTTCAAGGTCCTTAGACCCTTTTCTCCAATGTGGCCAAGTCTCCGGTACCATAACATAGTTTTCTCTGCAAGTAACTTTGATTTAGAAGAAAGAGCACCCTTGGGTACCCAAAATCCATTACCATCTGTTGAAGGTGAAACCCTCACTTCTTCCACAGACTTGTTTTTCACAGAAGTACTATTACACTCAAAAGTGCATACATCAAGCTTATACAATGTTCCATATATGACTCCTCTAGAAATCACCATAGCACCTCTGACCATCTTGCATCCTGCATCAAAAAATACTACCTGCACACTTCCATCTATTAGTTTTCTCCCAAATAAAAAAATTCACGCTAAACCAGGGATATGCAACACACCATTAATCCTTTTTATTCTACCATCAAGAAACCTAATTTTAATTTACCACGGCCAACAATTTCTAAATGAGAATCATCACCCAAGTACACCTTACCACCATCAAATTCTTCATATTCAGAAAACCAATCTCTATTAAAGGGCATATGGAAAGATGCACCTAAGTCAATTAACCATGTATAGTTACCTACATGAGCTGCCAAAGCTACAATGAATGTGTCACCATCTTCCTTCTCAAACTCAGAATCATAATAAAATTTCTTCTTTTTCTTCTTCTTTTCTTCTTTGCAGTCCTTATGAACATGTCCAGGCTTACCGCGATTCCAACAAATAACTTTAGACTTTCCAGGAGACTCAAATCACCCCTTGGACTTGGATTTTTCATGCTTCTCATTCTTCTTGCATTTTTCCTTAGGTCTTCCATGAACATTCAGGGCCTCCTTGGCACCAATGAATACCTTCCTCCTCATCTCTTTAGAAAGCAAAGAACCCACCACATCTTTAGTCTTCAATATAATAGAAGTACTCCCAATAGCCATAACAAGAGAATCCCATGAATCAAGCAAAGAATAAAGTAGGACTAGACATTTCTCTTCCTCATCAATTTTGACACCAACTAATTCCAATTGAGCCATCAGCATATTAATTGCTTCCAGGTGGTCTATAATTCATCCACCCTCTTCCATTCTCAAGGAATACAATTTCTTCCTCAATAAAATCTTGTTCACTAAAGATTTGGCTTGATACATCTCACCAACCTTCTTCCATAGTTTCTATGCAAAGGTCTCTTCATGGACATTGATTAAAATAGAATCTTCCAAGCACAATCTGATTAGACCCTTGGCTTTATGGTTCATAACATCGTATTGAGTAGCCTGAGTAGGATTTTTAGGCCTTGAAAAATTCTCATCAACAACATCCCACAGATCTTGATCTATCAACAAATCCTTCATCTTCAGCTTCCACATTTCAAGATTATTTCCAGAAAAATTTTCCACCTCTGTTCTCCCTAATAAACTTTCCATCTGAAAATTCATGTAACAAGATCACAAAGTGTCTTTTGCACAAGCTCCCACTCAAATCTGGATTAGTTCAAAAAACCCAATAACCCACAACTAAAACCAAAGGTGAGCAAGCTTAGATACCACTTGTAAGGAAGCTAAGGTAGCAGAATAACTTCCTACACTAATCTTGAGAGGAGAATAATGCAAAAAATTTACAAATCTTTAACAATTACAAAAACTTAAACAGAAACAAACAAAAATATCATGCATACCACAACACAATGATTTGCATGGGGAAAACCCTTTTGGTAGAAAAACCCCCACACTCCAAAATCCACCCAATATATTATTCAGCAATTAGAAAGATTACAATATACTTATAAAGCAAGCTTCTCACAGGAGTATCACCACTCAGAGATCCAGAGACAACATGGTCACTATCAAATTCATAATACATCACAATACACAACCATAATACAACTCCCTCATAAAATAGGGTTGCCTTCTAGGGAAATTCAATCTAATAAAATATCGGTCATTAGATATGAGACATAATGATGAACGGTCCAGATTTACAATAATAAAGTGTATATAAAATTTGGCTTCTGAGGTCGCTTCCCCTTACTCCCCGCCAATGCGCGCTACCCCTAGACCCCCAATCAGGGGGATGATCCCCTAAACCCCTCGTGGGGGGATCCCCCCACCCACGCCCCAACGTCATCGGTTGAACAATACCTTATGTAATTGCAAGGTTGAGACACATCTTTTCAACAGGGTTTTCTCCTATAAAAAATCTCTTTCATTGTAACTCTACGCAAGCAAACTTTCCATTATGTAACTTTTTTTTTTTTTGAGGAAATAGAAAATTCTTGTTTGTAATTATTGATTATTAGGCTAATTTCACTTTAAGCACTTAAGCTAAAATTACGAGTGTTTTTTTGTTTTATTAGTTTGAACTATTATTAGATCATTTTGTCTTATCACATGTGATGTTGACACTTGTCATGATCTAATACCATTATCATTTAGGGTTCTCTTTTATAAGAACTCTCCTTCATTGTAACTCTAAGAAAGCAATCTCTTGAGGTTCATTGTGTAAGTTCTTTCTTGTTGAGGAAATAGAAAAATCTTTTTTGTGACTCTCGTGCATGGAAGGTGTTCTTGTTTTTTGTTTGATTTTTCATCTCATGTTATTCACAGTTCTAACATGGTATTAGAGTGTGGATTCAATAAACCCCTTCTTGATTTTTTAGGATTTTCTTCAATTAGGGTTATGTAGTGTAGGAAATTGTATACCTTTACAATTTCACACTATGTTTGGGTTCCTTAACTTATTGGACTTAATTAAGTTTCTAATTTACCAAATTATGCATTCCAATGTCTTATTTTTCCTATTTTTTGAAAGGGAACCAACATTTAATTAATGCATTTAATATTTTAATCACCATGGAATATGATTGTCTTGGCCTTATAGGCTAGGACCCATTCGCCCATGGGAGAATGGGTCCCCTTTAAGTGCCAAGACCCATTTTAAAATATCTTTTTGGTGACATTTTAATTAGTCAAATTTAACTTGCAATTGTCATCTTTTGGAATCTAATTTTTGGAAAATTAGATAAACATCTATAAATACATAGCTTATTTTTATCATTTAAAATCTAAGTTGCATAATCAAGAGATACTATGAGTAAATATAATTTTCAAGAGCATAATTAAGCATTTGAGAGCATATTTATCAATCATTTGTTGTAGAAAACAAGATCCTAACATCATGTTCAAACTTATGTGTATTCATGTCATCTTGTGAAGGCTAATATACATTCTTGATCCTAAAGCATCCAAGCATTTCAAGTATCCAAATCCATCAAGCAAAGCATGATTTAGACCCTTCGAGAGATGTGTTTGACTTCAGTTCTCTAAGGGAATCCATTGAAGGTTGGTGAGTTGTAGCAAGCATTGTGCATTCATCATTTCCTTCTCATTTTTTCATTATCTTTTTATCAAGGTTTAATTACCAAACTTGGGTTTTGACCAAGGAAAACACTCATTCAAACAAAATAATTTTTCCTCTTTGTGTATGTGCAGATTATAGGTTGAAGGCGAATTGAAGAGATATCCAAGGAGAAATTTTACATTGTTGCACAAGTTGTCATCATTGTTGTCAAGCCACAGAAACTAGGTTGTAGACTTTATTTTTGACTTTTCAATACTGGGACCTGTATCAAATAGAAGCCAAGATCCAACATCAAAGGACAGTTAAAATTTATTTTGGAAGCCCTAGCCAGGACCTAATTTTCCATGAGTGAACCAATCCTTCAATAGATCTCAAAAATAGCTTTTGGTGACAGGTACATGTGTTCAAACCCTTCTCAAATATGCCTATAAACTATCATTTCAATTTATGTACTTTCAATCATTTGTATTTTATGTATTATTTCTTATTGTTCATTTAGTTTTAGTACTTCAAATCATTTTAGTTTAGTTTCAGATCTTCCCTACTGTCCTAAGGATTGAGATTTAGGTTTGATTGACTCACTATTGAGGTTGGTCAAATAGAAGCTCGAATCTTGTACCAGAGGAGCCTAAAATTTGGTCAAAACCCCTATACAAAGACACATTAACCCATGGGAAAATGATTCCTTGTAGGTAGCTCAAAACCAATTCTTTTGAGCATGTTTGATTTCCTCTGCACTTCCTAGATCCATTGGTAAATGATTTTTTCCGTTTGTCAACTTTTGGGATCTTGTACTTTAATATTAGGGCATGTAGAATCATTAAGTTAATCATTCTAAAATATTTTCAATCCATTACAATCTCTCTTAGTACATAAATCTAGGTGTGGTTGACTCACCATTAAGATTGAAATTCAATCAATTCTTACCTTGTAGATCTATATCCCAATGAAATTTATAAAAATGTGGAAATGGCCCTAGGTTATGAACACTAATCTTAGATTCAGCATATTTTTATGTTTCATTTTGGTGAACTTGACATTGTACATCATACTTTTCTAATTTTGAGGTCCTTGAAACCCTAGATCTAGGTTTTATTTCATCTCATTTTGCATTCCATTTAGGGTTACATATTGCATATTTGTATCATTTAAAATCATAAAAAATCCAAAAATATTGCATCCATTCAACATAATAGCTTGCATTGAGGTATGTTTCAATCATTTAGGTCAGACAGTCAAAATTGCATTAAAAAACAATCCATTTTGTTCATACATTGTCACACAATTGCATTTACATTTAATAAAAAAAAAAATAGAAAAATTGTCACTAAATCAAATCTATTTGTAGTTAGGAATAGTGATCTTAAATATCAAGTCAAACACTCATAATTTAATTTTTCAAAACCCTGTGCAAAGACTCATTCACCCTTGGGCGAACCTGCCCTTATACAGGTGATTTTCCAAAATTCTACGCACTACTTTGTCTCTGTCTACTTTGTCTTTTTCTTCTTTATTTTCCTCTACTTAAAGATCTTTGTTTCAGTTTCAAAAATTGTATGTTTCTATAGATCTTTACATTTAGCTCAATTGGTGAAGGAAAGTGCATTGTTTAAAATCAATATTTGTATTCAAAAGTAATCATTTTTTAGGTTTTTACATTTTAAAATCAATCAATCACCATATTTTAGACCTGAAAAATTGCAATATATTCTTCGATACTTGCATTGTGCTTCCTATTTTTGGATGTTTGCTATCTTTATTTAGTGTTTTTTATCCATTTCGGGTGCACTTTTGGTTTGGTGAAACTTGTATGAGTATCACAACCTGGTGTCCTACTGCTAATACTTCAGTGAGACGTAGTTCGAGACTCATGGCATCCTGTGCTAGTACATTTGTCATGAATCTTGAATTTTCCAACTCTTTCATTCATAGTGTTAACACTAGTCGACCCATTTTGGACCACATTCCTAATATCACATTTCCTATCACTACCTTACCATCAACCACTGATGTTGAAACCTTGGTTGCTCATGTCCCTCAAGAGAAGCTAAAACAAATGGATAAAGCTTTACAAAAAAATTAAGATTTTTTGATTACATAGTATATTGCAAGTACTATTGTTCCTATCGTAAATAGCATAAGGATAATGCTTGATAATGACCAAGGATTAGAGATTGTCTGTAGCCTAGCTCACATTATTGATAATCATATTCCTATAGTGGCTAGTTGTCCTCAAACTTTGGGATATACTCAAGGTCAAGGAGGAAATCAAATTCCTCCCCCAACAACTATAACCTCTATTCCTACATATACTCATCCAACTGTCACTACAACAATGTGACTAACCAGCAATGTCACTCCAATTTTGGGTATTTACACTGGGAATCCTTTTAGTTTTGTGAATTCAAACAACATATCTCCAAACCCCTTGCCTCTCACAAACTTACAATTTAGTTGTCCACCCATCACATATACACTTCCACCATTTTCACCTCCATCTCAAAACACAACCAATGATTCTATCATAAACCAAATCTTGCAAAATGGCACATCCCTCCAACAACAAATATCAACATTAAACCAAAATAAAAATCAACAACATTCACAATATGTTAAAATAAACCCATTATCATTGGAGATATTGAGAGTACAAATGCCACAAGGCATAGAGATACCTAGATTTGAGAAATATGGTGGTAAAGGAGATCCTAGCTGTGATCCCTTTGAATTTCTATCCTATTCTAAAGATGCAAAACAACTATTATGCACTAATGAAAAATCACAAAAGGTAAACCTCAAGATTAGCCTAAGGAATGATAACACAAATAAAGATAGAAAAATAATGATTATAAATGATTATACCTTTGTTTTTTTTAGTCCCTTGGTTGGCCCTTGATGTTTGAAAGCTTGTGTTCTCCTTGGATGGCTATGGAGATGGCTAGATGCAAGATGAACAATATGCTAAAATGCAAATGCTAATAGCTAAATGACTTGATTAGATGAGGGAAATTGCTTGCAAGTTGAGTAATCAAATTGGTAGCATAAGGGTGCAAATGGATAAGTGTTGTAAATGAGATAAAAGAGGGGGTATTTATAGAGGGATTTGAATTCTCTAGAGAATTCAATGGTTGAGATTAAACCAACAAGGCCAAGATGGAGGGCTATGGTGAGTTGAGGACTCACAAGCCCTCACATCTTGACATGTGGAATGTCAGATGGCCTAGGATGAGATGATGTCGAAGAGAGGCGGAAGGAAGGTACATGATGTGGAGGAATGACAAGTACCTTGTAAGTACCTTGGGGGATGAGAAGATTTCCTCAAAAAGGAACTTCTTATCCCCAAATGAGAGTGAAAAAGATATTTGAGGGATTTTAGAATTCCTCAAAAATCTCCATGGAGAATGAGAAAGTGGTTGGATAAATAAATGTGAATTAAAAATTCACATGCTTGAGAGAATATAATGGATAAGGAGTTTCCAAAAGGGTGGGAATTTTCCACATGTGAGTGATGTGACAAGTCTAATGTTCTAGAAGTCTTTGGCACATGTGAAGTGACAAGTCAAATGTTTTAGAATTTGCATGGGGATAAGGTAAGCCTTGGAAGGATAAAATATGAATTAAAAATTCACATGGGGAAGAGAGGGACCTAAGGTGAAAATTCACAAGGGAAAGAGGGTCAAGGCTAAGAAAGGCAAATGAAAAGGTTGACTAAAAAAGGCATGCTAAATGTGGCTAATGACCTTGATTAATGTTGTGCAAACACATGATTAGGATAATTAAAGAAATATTAGAAGCAAGTGGGAGATTATGGAGGATGTGACACTAATCTTGATTAAGTGGTGCACATCTTAATCATGGATTAATTAATTTAATCCAGATTAAAAGAGGATTATGGAGAATGTGACAAGGAGAGAGAAAATGAGGAATTAAAAAATTATTTTAATCAAAAAGGTCAAGTGACTAAATTAAATAAATTGCCATATTTATTTAATTTAGAGAAGAAAAGGTGTAAGGTAAAGTATTTAATTATTCAATTACATACTTTAGGAACCTTAGGCAGAAAATGAAATATTGATTAAATAAATTATTTAATCATTATTAACGAAATAGACGAATAGAGTAGACGATTTTGACCATGTGGAAGTGGTCAAATTTAGATGTCTACATTTTTCCCCTCTTTGAAATATTGTTAGAATAACAGTGTTTCAAAGAAATGAAAATGCAGATGACTCTATAGAGGAAGCAACCAGAAAATGATGCCCCAGCATGGGGAGAGGTACATGAGCTGTCCAAATAGAGGGGGAATGGATGAAGATGCCCCAATCTTGCAAGGGAATGACTATGACAGAGAAAACAGAGAAATGGGAAAGGTATGCCCCCTTGAGAGGATGATTGGGGAATAGATAGGGGTCTAAGGTGACCTCTCAATAGGAAGACATGGAGGGTATGGTTGGAAAGAGCACAAAAAATTAGGCAGGTTTGTCTTTTGAATGGAGTCAAATGGACGAACGGTTTGCAAATGGCGACCCCTTGAAAGTAGGGGATTAGTTGGAGGAGAAAAATGGTAAATAAGAGGTAAAAAATAACCCTTATTTTAAAAAGGGTAAAAGAGGTGGGAAAAGTAAATATAAGATAATTTTAGAAATTACCTCACCTCATTTGCACTATAGCAGTTGAGAGAAGAAGAGAGGAAAGGAAGAAGACGAAGAGCAATGATGTCACAGGATTACGATTCCGACATCATCCACCAAGCAAACAAGGTGCGGAGATTCCACGGCCATTATGTCATGCCCCACCAGGTTAGCAACAAAACCCTTCTTGTGTATTTTAATAATTTTGAATGTATTTTGTATGTTTTACACAAAATTTAAAAAGTGGGTTTCGTTATCAAGATAGGGAAGAAAAATGGGTAGAGGCTAGAATTTTAGGTTTGTGACCAGAAAAATATGGGGGGGGGCGGGAGAGAGAGAGAGTCAACATTTTCCCAGGATGGGTGAATCTGTCCCACAATGGAGTGGCGTTGCCCTAGATTGGGACAGGTCGCCCCACGGCGGTGCGTGTCCGCCTCGGTGCAAGGCGGGTTCGCCTTGGCACAAGGCGGGTTTGCCCCGACGCAAGGCGGGTTAGCCCCGGCACGGGGCATGTCCGTCCCATAGGTCAAGAAGTATCTGCCCCATATCGAACCGGATCCACCCCGCAAGTCGGGGAGTATCCACCCCGGCCAAGGGCGGGTCCTCCCCGCGAGCTAGGGGAAAATCCGCCACAGCCCGGGGCGGGTCCGCCCCAGCTCGGGGCATGGCCACCCCGGCCTAGGGCGGGTCCGCCTCGTAGATCGGGGGCAGATCCACCTCGTGAGCGGGGGACAATCCACCCTGGTCCAGGGTGAAGCAAGGAGGGAGGAACAGAGAAGTAGCAGAAAGAAAAGGATAATGTGCTAGGGCTAGGAAGGAAATTGATAGGTTAATTATTATGGATGCAGAGCTTCGAGTGGTTGCAGACACATGAGCAGCATTCGGAGGCACTAGCAGCGAACACTATGGCCATGATCGGAGTAGACCACGCAACACTGGAGCATGCGAGATTATTGCATTTGGTACACTTTCCGGTCATGAGGGCTCATTGAGTGATGCTAACGGCACTAATAGAGAGATGGAATTCTGCCACATCGACCTTCCATCTTCTAATAGGGGAGATGACGGTGACACTGGAGGATGTATGGTGCATCCTGAGGCTGCCCATAGCGGGGCAGTTAGTGAGCGAGGTGGTATCCAGAGGGGCGGAGTTAGATCACACCATTTTAGTGTTATTTGGATGGGATGATTTTCCCATACAGAAGGGGCAATTAGATGTGGACAGATGTTTGTCATTAGGGGTGCCACCCTTACCATTGTATGTGTGCAGTTTGATTAGCAGGATATTGTTTCTGGACCATAGCAGGTGGTTCTGCAGTCTATGGTTTATGGAGGTGATTCGGCATATTGTCGAGTGGCGAGAGGGAAAGTTCTTATGGGGCTCATGTGTGTTAGCGCAGTTATACAGAGATATGCATGTGATCTGCTACCGACGGTTGCTGAGTGTTACACACATGACGCTATTACAGGTTTGGGCATGGGAGCATTTATGGTTATGAGGCCATTAGTGGTGAGGAGAGGACGGGAGGATGATAGGGAGCCTATTGCTTGGGGGTACGGGGGGCCAGGGGCTGGGTTTTACAGTACGAGATGCAGGGAGAAATGAATGATTGGAGGAGAGTGTTGGATGGCATGCAGGAGACAGACATAGTATGGCTCCCATATATGTATCATCGGTTTAGGGGATGGAGGGAGGAGGAGATACATCAAGGTTATTCTATGAGTAGATGTGTCCTGATTGGGAGCCAGCTGCACATAGTGGAGGCTCATCGACCAGACAGAGTGGCAAGGCAGTTTGGGTGGATATAGGATAGTCTGGCAATGCCTACCATGTTTCTTCGGCTCAGTAGAGAGCAGCCATGGGGAGGCGCTATTATAGCCAGGGCAGGCAGAGAGGCGTGGGTGATGGCAAGTCAGGTTCCCTACCCAGGGAGGGAAGAGGGGGTTGAGGATGCAGGAGTGACACGGTAGTATGCCCAATGCTTCTGCACCCACCGGTGGAAAAGGATTCCACCTATGGTGCCTATTGTGGGAGCCTTAGGGTTTGGCTTAGAGGATGAGCATTGGTTGGTTGAGGAGGGTGGAGATGAGAGGAGACAGGATCAGAGGGGGTAGGAGGGCAAAGGAGAGGATGAGGTTGGGGCTGGAGGATAGTCAGAGAGGAGGAGGAGGAGGAGGAGGTGACGGATGAGGAGGCGATGGTGGAGGAGGGCTAGAGAGATTATGGATGTGGGGGAGGAGATGGAGGCAGCAGAGGCAAGTGGTGGGAGCGGTCTATGGATATATGTGGTACGATAGGAGGATGAGAGAGGTCCAGAGCGAGATGTGGTGCGACCAAAGGATGGGAGTGAGTCAGAGTTGGAGATGGTGTGTGAGGTGGAGGGGAGAGATGTTGGGAAAATAAGTATAGATAGCAGAGTATGGTGGAGGAGAGTTTAGGTGAGGGCTGAGCAGGAGGAGGCAGGGGTCATAGGACAGCAGGATGGA
Organism: Sequoiadendron giganteum; assembly: GCA_007115665.2. NCBI lineage: Eukaryota > Viridiplantae > Streptophyta > Pinopsida > Cupressales > Cupressaceae > Sequoiadendron > Sequoiadendron giganteum. The sequence continues at coordinate 639,612,259 of CM021104.1, read as the reverse complement.
GCACAAGGGGAGACTGAGGCCAGAGGACATCTAGGGAGGATGGCGGGGAGTAGATGACGAAGGAGGGTCGAGCCAGAAATACGGGCGGAGCAGGAGCCCCATGTGTTAGAGAGAGAGATGAGCAAGGATGAAGAGGAGTCAGAGGGGGAGGTGAGGATTGGAGGACAGCTGAGGAGATAGATGAGGGTGGGGAGGAGAGGACACCCGAGGAGGATTCGGGTGGAGTAGGGTTGAGCAGGTACAGGAGAAGGTAGAGATTGATGCAATGGAAATGGAGGTTCATGTTGTGGAGCCACTTGTAGTACTACCAGCTGCAACAGTTGAAGATCATGTGGTTTTACTGAGGGGGGCCCAGGTGAGGCTACAGGTGATAGAGGAGGATCTGAGGAGTGCAAAGGCGGAGGTGTAGAGAGTGAGGGAGACAGAGCAGAGAGAGTTTGATGTTGTTGTGGGTTAGCTGATGGTAGAGGTACATGATGCAGAGAGAGAGGGATGAGATTCGAGCAAATATGGAGGGAGTATGGTGTGAGCTAACTAGGGTGACTTGGGATCGGGACAAGTTATAGGCGGTGATGACTATATCATAGATGCGGGAACAGCCAGAGCCTGGAGGGGTAGCAGAGCATGTCTTTGGGGAGTGTCTTCAGTGGGCGGAGAGGGAGATGGAGACACTGAGGGTACAAATGGTAGGACTATTGGGGAAGAGGACAGATCTTTAGGAGAGAGTATCTACTACAGAGACATCCCTAGAGGAGGCAAGAGCGAGGGTTGAGGTAGTAGAGGCCCAGCTAGAGATGGTGCGGAGGGAGAGGGACATAGTATATGCAGATGTACAGGCCCTCCAAGAGGAGAGAGATCGTCCATGGAGATAGCTTCAGGTGATTTAGGAGGAGAGAGAGGATGCACAGAGATAGGTTGAGGTTATTCAGGTGGAGAGAGATGATGCACGGAGATAGATTCAGGTGATTCTGGTGGAAAGAGATGATGCACGGAGACAGGTGCAGAGGGATGCGGTAGTGGCACGAGCAAAGAGTGTTGAGAGAGATGCAGCATAGAGTCAATCAAAGGTAGTGCAAGGTGATGGGGATGGTACATAGTTAGACATACAGGGATTGTAGGTACAGTTACAGGTTGCACAAATGGAGAGGGATAGGGCCACAAAGTAGATATAGCTATTGAGGTCGGTGCAGGAGGCATGGGAGCAGAAGCGTCGAGCTATTAGCAGAGATCAGGATAGATACAGACATGAGCAGAATACCGCTAGATATTAGGCTGGGCAGAGAGATGATTACATGCAGGAGGCGACCTACTTGAGGTGTGCTTATGAGCAAGAAGTTCTAGATCTAGCGTAGTGCACAGCATGCTATGTCAGGCAGGTACCTCAGATGTCAGTACCGTCTCAGTCTTTAGGGACCCGTACCAGAGGGTATAGCGACTTTCAGCCGACTCCTCCTCGCTATGGTGGTTATCAAAGGACTCCTAGTCATGATTATTAGGGAACTCCTACACATAGAGGACCAGTGTCTGATTCTCCTCAGAGATTAGACGTGGGCAGCTCATAGTAGAGCAGGTAGAGAGCAGGTGACAGGATACAAGTTTTTTGATAGGTACAGGATGGAGACTTAGTATAGATCGACAGGGAGCGGATGTGATCTTCATCCTTGGATTGTGTTCCTTATGTGAGGATATATGCGAGGGATATGTATGTGATTATGTTTTAGACATTATGATGAGATGGATATTGTATGATTTTGATTATGATATGTGATAGTCCTCATTGACACTATGCCTTATGTTTATGTGATGGATGATTTATGTTATGGCTATTTATGCTTTTATGATAGATCATGTAATATGTGCACATGTATATGATGATTTATGCTTATGTGGATGATTTGATTATGCACAATGTTGATGAGTTATTTATGCGTTCATGGATGATGTGATTATGCATGATGTTGATGATTTATTCATGTTATTGTCATTGTGTAATGAATATGGACCTAACAATGTATTCAGATGGTGATGCATGTAATGTATAAATGTGATTATGGAAATGTATGGATAAAAATAAACCTAAGATACATAACCTAATCAGTTTAGGATGCATTTGAGATAAAATATAATGAACTTATGCAATATGGATGGAAAATGAACTTTCACATACAAAATTCAATACAAACACAAGTATCAATGAGGACTAGCCTGGGAATGTAGGTAGATGATAGGCGTATTGTGGGTGTGATACTGCACCTATCAAGAACCATTAGTATCATAAGAAGAAAAAAGTGGAAAGGAATCAAAGTTTGCACAACCAAAATCATGAGTCATAGGTTAGGAATGAGGATGGATGAAGGGGATATGCAATGAAATGAAATGAAATGCAATATGAATGCATTTTGCCATCTTTTGGAGCATTGACTTTTTCTATAGCATAAGACACCAACCATCATGGTAGATAAAACCAAGGATAATTAGTGTCTAATGTAGGAAACAAACACAACAAACAAGGTTATCCCAATACCCCAAAGTAACAAATACTTTGGTCGTGCCAGGCGCTAGGATAACCACAAGCACAAATGGATGTCCCCACGTAACACAATATTCGAGGGGAATCCTAGTAGGTGCCAAGTGGGACAACCTAGCAGATAGCAACAATAAATGATCAAGAGATGCCCCTATGTTGACTAGGCAAAACACACCATAATATGATGGATCATGGCAATCTTGACTACTTATAAGAGGGAGCTCAAACAGTAAACAAAAGCCAAAAGCATCAAAAGATCACAATCAATTTCAAACATTCTTTGCCATAAGATCATAAGGATGGATGGGGTTGATGTGGTCTATTAGGAAGGATGCATCCTGTTGAGACCGATGATGGATACTAAACTAGAAATGACCTAGATGATGCAGTATTCTTGTCATCAATCAAATATTTTGACACTAGAGGATTATGTTTGTGAAGAACCAACTGGATAAAGGCATTCCTAACAATACGACACAAGAGACCAGACAAAATACTGATACACCCTAAAGACCTAGGGGCTCGAGGGCTGATCAAAGATTAGCCTTGCCTATGTGAAAGCGTAGAGCCCTCATAGTTCAAGAAAAGACCATGGATAAGAGCAAAAAGAGGACTAATGGAAACTGATGGATGACCAAGAAAAGATAGAAAAAATCCTTGAGGGTGGATCAAAAGATCAACCTTGCCTACGTGGAAGCGCAGGGGCAATGTAGTTCGAAAAAGATAAAGGACGACCTACTATGGAAAAAAGCGAAAAGGGGACGATGAGGACAGATGACGGACAACCATCACAAGATGGTCAAAATTCCCCATGGGTGGATCAAATGAGTAGCCTTGCCTACAAGAAAGTGCAAAGGCAACGTAGTTCGACCCAGATGGGATGGGATCTAGATGGAGATAGACATGATGAATGATCCTAAATGGAGACGACCAAAATGACGAGGCGACATAAGCTCAGATTAGGATAAAAGCTCAGGATTGACAGATAGCAGATGATACTCGTCCAATGCTCAACCATAAATATACCAAGCAACCAGGTAATGTAAGCGGATGGGAGGATATGATCAATATCATGATGGGGATCGAGATGGATAAATCATAAAGTAAACGGGATGCAAGATAGATAATGATTAAGCCCTATACGAGAGGTGCCTGTTGCCAGGTTTTCACCAATCGTACATATCCAAGGTGCCACGCAGTGGTGGTTTTCACCATAGGACAAATTATTTCTCTTTACTATTTTGGATTTTTTGATTTTTTTATTTTTTTTTATTTTGTTAATTTTTTACTTTTTTTGTATTTTTGAGACTTTACTAGGAAGGATACCCCAGTTGACTTAAGTATAGAATTTCTTCAGATGCATGATGTTGATGGGTTCTTCCAAGGGCTCTCCTTCAGGGGTAGATAGCCTGTATGTGCCAGAACCATACTTGGTGGTGATGACAAAAGGGCCCAACCAATTAGCTTCAAACTTACCCCTTTTTTCTTGATCTTGTTGATTCCGTTGATTTTCCTTGAGAACTAAGTCACCAACATTGAATTGATGAGGGTAGACTTTCTTATTGTAGCTTCTTTTGAGTCAGTGTTGATAGGCTTACAGATAGTTATAAGCCTTGACCCATTTTTCATCCAGCAATTCTAATTGTGCGAGTCGTGCCACTTGGGTGTCTTCGTCAGTGATGAGATTCTTGAGTGATATTCGGAGTGAGGGGATTTCAACTTCAATTGGCAAGATGGCTTCAGCACCATAGACAAGGGAGTATAGCATAGCATTGGTGGGGGTGCGAATAGACGTGTGATAGGCCCAAAGAGCAGGATAGAGATGGAGGTGCCAATCTCGTCCAGTGCTATTGACCATCTTCTTAATGATTTTGATCAGTGTTTTGTTTGTTGCCTCTACTTTTCCATTACCCTGCGGGTAATAGGGGGTGGACCAATGATGTTGGATATGATATGTTTCATAGAGGAACTTCATGCACTTATTCTTGAATGACTTTCTGTTATCAGTGATGATGGTGGAGGGGATACCATACCTGTAGAGGATATGGTAGAGGATGAACTTAGAGATCTGAACACCAGTGATTTAAGTGACTGGTATGGCTTGCACCCACTTGGTGAAGTATTTAGTGGTTGTGATGATAAAGGTGTGACCATCAGAGGATGGAGGGTAAATCTTTCCAACCAAGTCGAAACCGCATTGTGAAAATGACCAAGGTGTCGTGATAGGTTGTAACTCTTGTGTCGAGGCACGAATCAAATCCGCATGTTGTTGACATGGAAGACCCTTTTGAAAAATTCACAAGCATCATGTTCCATTGTAGGCTAGTAATACCCTGCTCTTAGAATCCTTTTGGGTAAGGCCATACCATTCGAATGGGCCCCACAAATACGGCTATGCACTTCTGCTAATGTTCTGCTAGCTTCGGTTTCGTCTAAACAATGGAGGAGAGTTTCATCATACCCATGTCGATAAAGTGTATCATAGATGATGGTGTAGAGAGCCCAGTGCATTGGATAAATGGCTTACGTTGGTTTCTTGTGAGGTCAGATGGTAAGGTGTTTTCACAAAGATAGGTGTAAATATCTTGATACCAAGTGGATTTGAGGCCTACAATGTCACAAACCATTTCGCTCTTAGGGATGTTGTATGCGGGTATTAATAGCTATTCGACTAAGAACTCACATTCGGTACGATCTTTGGGCATGTCCAAGAGGGACCCAAGTGGCCATGGCATCAACAGCTTTATTCTATATCCTAGGGATTTGGTTGATCTGGATGGAGATGAAATATTTCTTGAAGTCATCCACCATGCATTTGTAGGGTAATAGCTTGTCATCCTTTGTGAGGAATTCATCATTGACTTGTTTGATCACCAGTTGAGAGTCACCAAAGACGTGCAAGTGTGATATATGCCAATGAACACCAATCCTAAGACCTATGAGGAGAGCCTCATACTTCGCAATATTGTTGGTGCAAGGAAAATACAAGCTAAATGATTTAGGTATATAGTCACCTTGGGGGTGACAAGAAATACTCTTGCTCTGGATCCGTTGTTAGTGTGGGACCCATCAAAATACAATGTCCATGTAGTGGCTTCCGAAACTAAAAATACCCCTTCATTTGGAAACTCTGCTTCTAAAGGATAGGAATCAACCAATGGAGCATCTGCTAACTGATCCGCAATAACCTACCCTTTGATTGCTTTGCAGTCTATGTATTATATGTCAAATTCACTGAGTAGAATGACCCATTTAGCCATGTGGCCTGTCAATGTTGTTCTTGATAACATATATTTTAGGGGATCAATTTTAGAGATGAGCTTAACTAGATGATTGAGCATGTAGTGTCTGAGTTTTTCGGAACTAAAAATGACGACAAGGTAGGGCTTTTCCATGGGAGAATAATTGAGCTCATAACCGATCAGAGTCCTAGTAATATAATAAACTGCTCGTTCCTTGGAGGATTCATCATGATGTGCCAATAATGCCCCCAATGCCATGGAAGTAGCTCAAATGTAAAGGAGAAGGGGATTTCCAGGGATAGGTGGCATGAGAATAGACAGGTGAGCCAAGTATTCCTTAATCTAATCAAAACCAAGCTGGCATTATGGGCTCCACTTGAAGGCAGTGTCTTTCTTTAGGAGGTGTGTGAATGACTGGCATTTATCGACAAGTTGAGCAATAAATCAAGGGATGGATTGGAGCTTCCCTTGTAAACTTCTCAGTTGTTTTAGATTACGGGGTGGAGGAATTTCCATAATGGCCTTATTTTTAGCAGGATCAACCTCAATTCCTCTGCGAGAGACGATGAAGCCTAGGATTTTGCCAGCTGTGACGACAAACACACATTTATTTGGATTAAGTCGTAGCTTATATTGCTCTAGGCGACCGAAGATCTTTTTGAGGATGGCAGGATATTCTTCTCTTGTTCTGGATTTTCCTAAGAGATCATCAACATAGTCTTCCATGATGATGTGGATAAGGTCATGGAAGATGATCGTCATAGCCTGCTGGTATGTTGCTCATGCATTCTTAAGGCCGAAAGGCATGACATTGTACCAGAATGTACCCTAGGGTGTTGTGAAGGCAGTCTTGTGTTGGTCCTCAAGGGAAATCTTAATTTGGTTGTAGCAAGAGAAACCATCCATTTGGGATAGCATCTCATGTTCTGCAGTGAGGTCGACCAGCATATCAATGTTCGGTAGTGGGAAGTCGTCCTTTGGACATGCTTTTTTGAGATCTCAGAAGCCTGTACAAATCCTTATGTCTCCACTAGGTTTAGCTACTAGGACTATATGGGATATCCAGTCGGAGTAGTCAATTGGTCAGATGAACCCTGCTTCTAACAGCTTTTTCAACTCTTTCTTCACCAAGATGGCCACTTGAGGGTGCATTTTTCTAAGCTTTTTTTTGAAAGGCTTAGCATCAGGGCGAAGATCTAGGTGATGTATCACCAAAGCTGGATCAAGGCTAGGCATATCGAAATATGTCCAAGAAAATTTAATGATTCCTTCTTTCAAGAGATTGATGATAGTAGAACTTTCTTCTTTTGATAGTGCCTTAGCCACATAAGTGATTTTGGGGTTCTCTTATGTTCCCAAGTTTACGACCTGTGTCTCTTCGATCAGGATAGATGATCGACTGAATAAATGAGTTCCGACAAGGGGAAGATGAACATCACCATCTTCTAGTGCCTCTTCGAGGTTTTCACTATCAAATGTGCCCTTTGTTTTTACTATTTCTAAGTCACAAAGTGCCTTAGGGAGGTTTTCACTAGGTGACCCTTTTAGATTTTGTTTCTTTTTGTTTTTGCGACTAGGGTGTTCATCTTCCCCCAATCCCATGAGATTCACATATTGATCCACTAAGGGAAATGTGTTGGGAGGTATGGTACCTTTTAAGTCATGATCAATGGCGGATAAGGTTATGGTGCAAATGGATAAGAATTCAAACATGGCAGGGAGGTCAACATGATCGAAATCATCGCACGTGTGTATGATGGACTCTTCATATGGTATGTCTTCGAAGGAACTGTCGTTGACACTAACATTGTTAGAAGTTCTAGAGGATGTCGCAGGACCTTTCTGTTTAGTATCATAACCTAAGCCCAAATTTCTTGGTCGGATGGTAGTTGCTTCAATGGGTTGGTGTTTTCCTTGTTCTTCCACACCAAGACCTCTACCTTGGTAGTTGCACTTTTCAATGAACTTGGAGGCAAATGGATAGACTTCCTGGAAATATTATATGAGGGGATGTGGTGGCTCAGGTTCTTTTCTGTAAACCCATTGGTTGATATCAACTCCCATTTGATCCTGAAGGGAACCCAGATCATTGAATGTGGTCGAGCCCATGTTCTTGGAAGTGAGTGTGAGTGTCTTTTCTTCTTCTTTTGGAATTGATGGAGACAGCTGCCCATATGTTCATGGTGAGGGTGGCATGGTTGCCATGTTTAGTACAATATGCATTTTGTATTCTCCACATCCCTTGTCGAAGATATGGACCTTGGTGATGGTGGAACCAGGTGTGGATGATGGTGTGGAGGAGGAGGGGGTGATGAGTTGTTTAGTGTATTAGTGGATGGATGAGAATCAAATGTGTGGGATGCCCCCATTTCGACTCCTGGGCAGTAATGTGAATGCAGAAAGGAATCTTCTAAGGCACAACAATATTCAAAAGGTTGTGGATCAGCCTGTATGGTGACTTCCATTCCCTGAAATGGGAACTTCAAACATTGATGGTATGTGGATGGAATGGCTTGCATAGAATGAATCCATGGACGGCCAAGGAGAATGTTGTATGGAAGTTCCAGGTCCAAAACATGACACATAGTATACTGTACAATGGGACCCACCTGAATAGGAAGATAGATTGTGCCTTCGGAATCTCTTTCTGCATTTTCATATGCCTTATTAGTGATCACCTGATTATTTAGGTCAGCCTGGGTGTATCCTACCTGTTGTATAAATTTCAGTGTACAAATATTTAGGGTTGAACCATTATCTACCAATATCCTTTTCACTTTTTGACAATTCACCCCGACCTATAGGTGAAGGGGATGATTATGGCTTGAGTCAAGGCGTGGCATGTCTTTCTGACTAAAACCCAATTGGTAGGTTGTGGACAGATTTCCTACCAATGCCTGAAACTATGTGGGATCAATATTGTTAGGGACTTGGGTGTTTTGTAAGGCTTTTTTTAAGATATCCTGATGTATGGGGGAAGACCTAAGCAAATCTAGGATGGAGATTTGAGCTGAAGTCTTTCCCAAACAGTCAAGGATATTGTATTGTGGACTGACAGGTGGTTGTTGGGTAGATGCAGGAGTGGTTGTGACCGTAATGCGGGTCTGACGGGTGGTAACAGCACATTGTGGATCCTTCCCTTTGACACATATCATGGATACACATGGTTCCACTTGTTCGACGTATGTGACCACACCTTGATAATCGTATGGCACATTCTTGAAACTAATACTATTTGTGTTTTTATTTTGATTATTGTTGTTGCTAGGGTCAGGATTGGAATTGGACGTGTTGGGACCCTGATTGTGCTTGGGAAAAGCATTTTGGTATATTTGGAGCTGAGCATTGGATGAAGATGTCATGTTAGCATCCACAT